>OU696696.1:242510482-243710482 GCA_916050605.2 Platycheirus albimanus | reverse complement strand
AAAATTTTCCTTTTAAATCGTTATAAAATTACTGAATGATTTATTCCATTTAAATCTTAACATCTAACAGTATGATACCTTAATAGGAAATTCCTAAAATCTTCTCTTAAAACTAACCTTATCAATTAATAGTATATGTCAAATTTATTTCTGATTTTATATATGAAACTCATACATTATTTATTTTAAAAGATAGCACATTATTATGCTAATTGGAAAAGTTTCACTTGAAAACACGAAAGAAAACTTTAAACTTAACATTCGTTAATAGATCAATGTCTATTCAAAGCAAAACTATCTTGATATTTATATTTCTTATTGGTTTCGTTGATGAGAAACTCATCTAATGAATTATTAAAATTATTCTTTTTACAAAACTTAATAAAAAAAATCTATTAAAAATGGTGTGTATCAAAAATTGTAACGTAAATTTAATGAAAATAAAAAGTTGTAAAAGAAAAAAACGATATATGATATATAATTTGAAAACCACCATCTGTAACGTAAAATAAACAGAGGAACGAGTCTTCAGACTACCTTTCATATGCCCCAAACACTGTCATACGTTGGAAGCCATCTACATGGTGTATCGTAAAATACAAACACCATGATTTGAATATCAAAATATATCTATATCTCCTTTACAATCAATTCGAAGAGTATCCAAACATGAACAGACAAACAGAACTTCTTACCACCATCCCTGTAACCCTAAACGCTGTCACACTTCCGGCACTAATCTGTAATGTAAGTATATTCAGATTCAGATATTTCTTCTTTATAGAAGAAAGATAATATACCCGCCAAACATCCCTGCAACCCCACTCAACAAGAGACCCCAATTCCTTGGATCTCCATCGAGTGACATTGATGTCATGGCAAGCATCTCACCACCTCTTCTATATTAGCTGCTTCCACTTACAGAACTCCTTACTCTTCAACATCTCGAGCCATCCCTATGGTGAGCCAACGTCTGCTTACCATTCTGTAGTACACCACCTCCCATAACCTAAACAAGACAGGATACTACCCACTCACAGGACCACACCATAGAGACCTCAAGACATTCCTCAGTTGACAAGTCTCGTTCTTACTACTTGTCTTTCATCACTACATATAACCAACTAAACCCTACACTACTAAACAACCAAAACCATACCAAACTCTGCTAAACGAACTATAGGACGATCGCTAACGACTCACTGTCCTATGGTTCCCTCAAAAAGAGTCGACAGTGGAAGGCGGAACCTCACGTTTGGATCGTCATGATGTCTGTGATTGAGAACTATCTCGATCACAACCATCAGAGATGCGACAAACCTGAGATTCGAAAAGAGGGGGCCGAGATCTACCATCGCAGTTCGGTTTGCACGTCGAGACCACTAACTAGCTCAGTGGGTCGCGAGTTCTTGCTCTGGGATCTACTGGCGTTGTTACGTGTTTTAAACTCTGCAAACCTGTTGAGTTTGGGTGGAGATAACTCAAAAATAAATTGTCTGAATATTATTCGCTGGGGCCTGATCAACTACGTACAAGTATCACAAATGATAAATTTAGAAAAAAGGTCTGATGTTAACCATAACCGAAAAGGAGACATAAAAGAGAGAGCGCACGAATTAATGAGCTTGAATGGTGTCCATAGGTGTTCGTGAACACTGCGTAAACCAGCTCAGTCAACCTGTATTACGACAATTTAAACGCACAGTTGACTAGCGATACAAGTCATGAACCTGAATCACTATTATGAGTGGAGGGAACTAAGATGTGGTCGTTCCTCCGTAGCTTCTTAACCCACCCAGAGAAAGTGCCTAAACCTCCTAGACAACCTTCACTATAATGTCTTAGGTAAGCTGACGGAATAAAATATTCCTATATTGTCCTCTAAGACCCCTGTAAATTGAAGAAAAATGAACTCAAAAAGTTCACCTACATTCTAACCAACGATAACTAAACGAAAATCATCTTCACGTAAAGATACTCCACACCAAATAATCGATCAAGTAAGAATACCTAAACTCTTCATCTTACTTTGCCTAACCGAGAAATGTTGTTGTTAAACCATCTTATACAGGAGCGGTCCACTCCCCCGAACGTAACTTACTTTAAACTGCCATATCTGAAAATCTTATTAATCCAACTTCTAATAAAGTACTGTTCGATAACAGCATTGAAAATCTTAGAATTTTCTTTTCAAAAGCTTACAAAAATTACGTTTATTGAATTTTTCTTAACCTAGACAAATCTTAACTATGTTAATAAAGTTTGAGTTCTTAAAATGACGAACTGTTTTATATTCAAATAAGTGAAAAGTTAATATATAAAGTCAAATGATTCTAAATAAAAAAAGGTATTAATGCGTCAATGGAAGAACGTATGAAACATATCGTCAATCCAGACTCGCTTCACAAAAGTAGTGAATAAAAAAAAAACTTTAACTTTATTTTATCTGAATGTTTCTTAAGTGTCTTCTACTCAAGAAATCGTTTTTCAAAAATGTTTGTAAAAAAAAAAAGTACAAGAACGGACAAACTGACTCTCACGAAATTAAACAACACGTATTGAGAAGTAGTCGAAGGGTACAGTGATTTTATCGAAACTAACAACAAGAAGAAGGGACGTTAGCCCTTGGGTTTATGTAATAGGAAAGAGACTTCGAATTGGATAGATAGAGAAATAGAGTATGTAGTGTAATATAGTTTATCAAAAATATATATATATCAAAATCAATATAGTTTCAAAGTAATTATTAAATCAATGTTATTTTTAAAATTCAGGCAGGGTGATCCCAGGAGTGCACTGCTGGTCAGACGCTGTGAAATTAAAAGTGATTAGGAATGAATAACTAAATTTTTGAATAACTACATGCAACCATATATCTTTGTTTCAAATCCGAAACCAAAAGATACACTAAGTCTCTTTATACCAGGAAACTATTCGAGTTTCCGTCTGTATTCTAAATGAATACCTTCTTACTGTCGCTACTGGATTTGTTGTAGCTTAATTTGTCTTCTCATAAAACACGAAGAAAATTGACGACACGACAAAAATGACTCAATGATTTCTCACGAACAAAAATGTTCAACTCAGGACACAATGCCTTCTTCCATTCCAATGAATAGAGAAAATATAAAAGTGATTAAAAAAAAGAAGTGAGTGAGAATTGGAACCAATGGTTCAAAGCAAAAAAAAGTTATCTGCGACAAAACAATCTGTGCAACAAGTAAAAAAAAAAAAGTGATTAACCGTGAAGGTAAGTGTAATTAGGGTGTGTTCTTCAAGTAGAAGCATACAAAAAAAATAACGATATAAATAGTATATAACGTTGGATAAGTGTAAGCTATGTACAACTGTATCTCAAAGGAACACTGGGGCACGTAAGAGAGTGCCTACCGTTGGAAACGTATGGTTTCCGAGTCTCAAAAGACCGAAAAGAAAAGACTCGTTGTCCAAAAATGACGGTGCCTGGAGTGCAAAAACACAACCACGACGGAAGAGCTTTCTGTGAAGGAAATCTTCACTATATAAGGAGCTATAATGGCCTTGAAAAGTATGGCTATAATTAGCACGAGAAGCAACTGGCTTCCACAATGGAGTCACTGATAACACGAAACACTATGACGACACAAAAACATTTAGATATTACAAATTCACTTTTGCATATTATTCAAAATATATGTAAAAAAACACAGTCTTAATATTCATAAATTGTATATATATATATAAAAAAAGGTTTCCTATGATAAGGGTGCTTCTCTGGAACTGGATGACTATCTCGAGTGTGACGACACCACCGTCCGTGGGCGTTAATGTAGCGTCTTAAACTTCAACTATTGGAATGGCGTTCTTTGGCGCCGAGATTCCAATTGGGGTGTTTCTTCATATAGTTTATAAATGGAAAAACTTTACCTGGGGGTAGCTCTAATTATGGCTACAAACTGGAGTATATTTTATTGTAATTTCACAGGAACTTTTGAGATGGTGATCTTCAATTATTAAAGCCGAGGATCCCACGAAAAATATGCACAGATCGAATGCCATGAGGATCGAAATGCCTAGGATCATGTGGCGACGATATGTTTCTATCGTTTTTCCCACGTTGCTCCGTTTTAAGAAACCGGAGTTGCTGACAAAAAGTTGGGGTAGCGCTCACGCCTACCAATTATAATGCTGATGGGGCATCAAGTATGCCAAAATCTTTTAGGATTTGAGGTTGATGTATGTATTCCAATACGAATACATGTGCTGCGCCTCATATGGTGTGGAAAAACGTGCCTTCAATGGCGAAATCCTGCCGTATATTAGTTCCCTAGTGAACAAAAATGAAACTTTTGTTAAACACTAGTTAAATATTAGAAATTTTTTAATGCGCATTCCTTAAATTAAAGGAAATAACATGTGCATCACGAAGAAATGTGGTCGGGCCCATGTGGAAGCATGGCCGGCCAAGAAAAAGTATAAAAAAAATCTTACCTATTCAGGGAATAACTCTTTTTTGTTTCCTCCAAAATTGAAAATTGCCTTTGGGCAAATATTCTTCTTTTATTTAATAAAAGTTTATAATTATCACTCGCGAACAAACAGAATGAATATTTAAGTTGATTAAACTTTTGCTGCTGCGTAAAAATTACTTTTTAACAAGACTTTTAAATTTTTTTAATGTTTGCGGGTTAAACGTCGAAATATGAATGAGTGAGAGACAGACTGCTAACAAATACCTAGTCTCCCATCCTTCTACTTTTGAAGAGCATTTGGTCTCCAAACAGATGTAAGGGTACCTCCCTTGCAAATGGTTCGCGTTCATTGTTAACAACAATCGTTTACTTCGCTAAACTGATATACCTCTGAATTCTTTTTCAGATTATATTATTAGTTGATAACAATCTTATTAAATGTTTATTAATGTTTTTCTTTCAGCTTTTATGACTTTCAGGTTCTTAGAAGAAAAATTTGACGATGAGTATGAGCATTTGTATTTTCTTAAAATATGAATACTTTTGAACATAGATGTCGTTGTTGCTTTTTGATATGTCACCTTCAGTATAAAATTGTCAAATATGGACAGTAGTGTTTACTACCCCTTACATTTATTGTGGACATGACGTTTAAACTAAATTATACTATCTGTCAAATAGTAACGTCAAATGAGATAAATTTCTTATTGCAGAACAGGCTCTCTTTCTGATATGACATAAATGAAAGTGACAGAAATCTTTTCTGTCAAACTACTTTTAAGGTCTATTTCATGAATGGGAAATGTATTTCGATTTGACAAGAGGAGATTTCTCCTCATTCTGGTCATTTCAAGTTTTCTTCTCCTATCCAGACAAATATATGTGAACTGGTAGGAACGAATCGCTGGACTGGAATGAGTAAACTCATCGCTCTATGACATCCCTGATTTTGGAGAAATCTGAATGGCTTGAGCGAATGAGATGAAACAGAGCGTCCAATTAAAACGAATCATTATACCAAAAGCAAAACAAAAATGCCAGAAGTATATTCCGCCATAACTACTTGTAAGTAGACATGTGTCATAGGGAATACGGAAATGGGTGCATCTGATAGTTAATCAAAATTGGTGACACCAATTCGGGGACTTGTGAAAAAGGAGAACTTCCTTATGTCCAAGCTCTATACTTCTATCTTATTTTCTCTTTGTATTGTCAAAAAAAAAAATTTTTGACAACCCAAACTTCCATTCGATAAATGTTTTCTATAAATTCCTTAAAAATGTTTTATAAGAAGCATTGTTCCCTACTTATAAAAAAAATAATATACAAAACACATCGAACAACTACACAAGAGTCTCATGCACAGCTGAGCACCGGGCATGAAAAAGTCTACCTATGAACTAAAGTCCATAGTATCACAGATTTTATCGTTTCAAATCCTTTGTATGAGAAGTGGACTTATATCCTTTCTCATCTACTACTTCATATAAGTTATTGCCTCTTATTTTCACAACAGTTACTTTTACAAACTTAGGTGATAACTTTGCATTAAAATGCTTACTTGCATCACTCAAGACTATATTGCGTTTGTAAATGACATCTCCTACCTTGAAATTAACAACACGGCTTCTAAGGTTATAAACCTTTTCATAGGCTTCGTGAGTTCTTTCCAATGCAGTTTTTAAATAAGTGTGGAGAATGTTCATTTTTGCCACCTTGGGCAACCAATCAATCTCCGAGTTATTAAGTCCTCCTAAATCTTTTAACAGCTTATAATCGGCTCCATGTTCTATCATCCTTTGACCAAATAATGCCTCATACGGTGACATAGTCAAAGTTGAGTGTACTGTAGTGCGCAAGGCACTACTAATAGAAGACAAGTGTACGTCCCAGTTGGTCTGTTTGGGATCAACATAAGATCGTATAGCCGCAAGTATGGACCTATTAACCCTTTCACTAGCATTAGCTTGAGGTGCGTAAATAGCCGTCTTATAGTGTTTAACACCAAACACATTTAGTAAATCTTGAAAATCTTTTGAAATGAATTGAGATCCATTGTCGGATAAGATACTCTCGGGTACACCGTATAAAAGAAAAACGTCGTCTCTTAAGAATTTAATGACTTCTGCAGCTGTGGCTTTTTTAAGTGGTTTAATAATAACGAATTTGGTAAGTTGGTCGAAGGCTATCACTATGAAAGAGTTTCCGTTCTTGGATCTTGGATAAGGACCAAGGAAATCCACATATACATGTTGAAACGGTCTTTCCACCTTAAAACTTTCTCCCATTTCGGCTCGTAAAGTTGTATTGGAGGCTTTTGTCGTCTTGCATGTTTCACAATGGTCAAAAAATTGTTTCACTTGCGAAAACATACCAGGCCAGTACAACCTTTGCCTCAATCGATATAATGTCTTAACGACACCACCATGAGAAGCTCTTGGCGGATTATGTGCCATGGAAATTGTAGATTCCGTCATACTGGAAGGTATCCATAACTTCCATGCCAAATCATCCAATAGAGGATTCCCAACTGCATGTTTCGTTCTTTTGTAAATATATCCTTCAGATATCTTCAAGTCAGGTAATCGATTCTGTTCCTTCCTGATGTGACTGATGAGTTGTTGATATTCATCGGACTTGAACCCCGGATCGTCTAAGTCAATGTGGAGCACCTCCTCGGTTTCAACTTGTGCAACACTTGAAATATAGCTTTCAACCGTTAAGGCGTCATCTTCATACACTCTGGAAAGAGCGTCAGGTACCACGTTAAGTGTTCCTTTCCTGTGTTCAACCACGAAGTTAAATCCTTGGAGTCTCATACTCCACCTGGCCAAACGTCCGGTTGGATCCTTCATATTCATTAGCCACTTCAGGCTAGAATGATCCGTAATTACTCTAAGCTTGTATCCTTCTATATAAGATCTGAATTTCTGAATTCCTAGAAAAGCAGCGAGGCACTCACGTTCGGTAACGGAATAGTTCGTCTGCGCAGCGTTCAACTTCTGAGAAAAATAATAAATGGGGCGTTCAGCTCCGTTCTCATCTCGCTGGCAGAGTACACATCCGATACCGGACGCAGATGCATCACATAAAATAATGAACTCCTTGTCGAAATTAGGGTTAATCAAAACAGGAGTTGTTGTAAGCGCTTTCTTAATGTTATCAAAAGCTATCTGAGCGTCTTGATTGAAATTGAAAGCCTTACCTTTCTTAAGGGTGTCAGTGAGTGGGGCAGCCAAGGTTGAGAAATTCTCTACGAACCTCCGGTACCAACCAGCCATACCTAAAAAGCGCCTAACTTGGCGAGTGGTTGTCGGCATAGGGAAGTTGACTATGGCAGCGACTTTATCTGGGTCTGCCTTCAGACAACCTTGTCCCACTTTATACCCTAAGTATTGTAATTCTTCATAACAAAACTTAGACTTCTCTACGTTAATAGTGAGTCCTGCTCGACCCAACTCTACACTAATGATACTCAATACTTTAAGGTGTTCCTCGAATGTTTTCGTCACGACTAATAAGTCGTCTAGGTAGACAAATACTCTGTCTTGCAATTCGCGTGGAACAACTAGGTTCATTAAATAAGTTAGACTTTGAGCGGCGTTGCAAAGACCGAAGGGCATTACATTAAATTGATATAACGGCCTCCCTGGTACCGTAAAGGCTGTCTTCTCCTTCGCGCTCTCTTCTAACGGTATTTGCCAATACGCGTCTTTCAAATCCACGCTCGATATGAATCGCGTCTCTGAAAGCCGTGAAAGCAAACCCTCAATGTGCGCTATTGGTCGCGCATCCTTCTTTGTGACCATGTTTACTTTCCTGAAGTCCAAACATAATCGATCCTTCCCAGGCTTGCGTACAAGAACTACAGGTGAGGACCATGGACTAGTACTTTCTTCTATAACCCCCAGGGAAAGCATGCGGTCTACTTCTGCGTACATTAAAGACTGCACTACTGGGGAGACAGGATAATACCTCTGTTTGATAGGGAGCGCATCCCCCGTATCAATATCGTGTTTTACCCAATCTGTCTTGCCTAAACCCTTAATTGCGAATGACGGAAAACTTTGTATCACTCGCTCGAGTTTAGAACTCTCTATATCTGTTAACTTACGTTTATTGATTAATTTTTCATTTACTTCTGTTTTTGGCTGAAAGGACAAACTGGACATTACATTCGGAGCAATTTAAAATTTCGACCAAAAATTGACCCCTAAGTATAAGCGTTGTGCTAATGTCGGAACGACATAAAAATTCATACTATGCGTAGCACTTTTATACTTAACATCGGCCGTGATCATTCCACAAATCTTTTGTTTCTGCCCGTCAGCGGTTGAAACACTTGAATTAACCTTCTTAATGGAAATATTCTTCTTGGACAAGTAAGTCAAAGCGTCAGCACCAAGGCAACTAATACTTGCGCCTGAATCTAACAAACCTAACATTTTGTCTCCGAAGATTTCAACGTTGACATAGGGGCGAGGATCTCCTGATTCTTTTTCCAATGTCGTTGAAGCAATGTTACGATAAATCAATCTTTTCTCATTAAACCTATTTCGAATACGCCTAATGCGGTTAGATACTTCTGGGTAATTCGCTTACGGACTTCGTAATAATTCTTGAGTCTTTCATGGAACGGTTTTCTTAACAATTCATTTTTCTTAAATTCTATATTCACTTTAGATTTTGGTGTTGTTACATTAACAACGGGTTTCTCTAATGGTTTTAAAATAGTAACTGGAGTTTTGTGAGAAGTAGATTCTTTAGCACTTAAGACTCCGGGTTTATCTATTCGGAGCGAACCCCCCCGGATATCGGGTTGTTCCTCCTCAAGTTTCCCTTACACTTTGGACAAGTAGGTAAGTACGTATCTGCTAAACCACAACCGTAGCAGAAAATTTTTCTTACTGGATTAACACAATCTCTGAACGAGTGTCCTACAACTTGACAATTCCAACACTTTCCTGAATATGCTTCTCTTTGTACGTTATGTACTGCTTCTATATTAGCTGGTAAAGCTAAAGCTAATTCATCTGACTCGTCAGCAACTTCATTGACGAAACGTTTAACTTGAGGTCGGTGCGTGTTCGGCACAAAAGTAGAGCGCGTGCTCTCCTGTCGGTCAAGAAATTTCTCGATAGTACGACATACATAAGCCATTTGTCTTAAACTGTGCGTACTAAAGGTGATGAGTAATTCACCCATTCGCCTCTTAACGTTGGTTTTAATTATCTCGATTAATTCTTTTTCCGACTTCGGAATACGCAACCTCGCATTTATTGACATTAAAGAGTCATAGAAATCGTTAAACGATTCTCCTTGCTTCGAAGGTGCTTGCCTCCGAGGAGATGAAGTTCTCTGAGAACCATCTGAAGCAATCGCGTGCATACGCGAAAGAAATTCGTCAATATTCGAACCCTGAGCCATCTCTACTGGTTGTTCAGTGTAGCTGCTGGTTCGCCGTTTGGTGTTGGATATTCATCCAGATTTCTGTTTGTTGCACGTTGTGTTGCAGGATTACCTGCGGTTGTTCCATTTGGAACATCGGATATCCTTACCCTATTTGCGTTCTGGCTAACCGACCGTCTAGGTGCAAGATTTTGAGAAGTTGAAGGTTGATTAGAGGATGTAGGTTGACTCTGAAAAAGTTGAGTTAATTGCTCTAAAAGTAAAGCTTGACTCTGAGCTATTTCCTTTTTCATAAGTTGTCTGTCCTCTTCACGATGTAGTTCAACCGCAGCTGCGACTACTTCATGAAGCGTGAAAGAGTCATTGACTGCACGACCATGACCTTCATTAGTTAAATTAACATTTTGATTATCCTCGGGCGTATCTCCGTGAATAATCCCTGTCTGATTTAACAACTGACTGGATTCATCCTCCAATCTATCTTCTTCTTGATCTTGGTTGCCACTAAAAGTTGGTAAGGTGGGTGACATGATTACAACGTCGATAATTTCGGAGTTGTAAGTACTAGGACGAATTGATTTCCTATTGCCACCGCTCATTCAAGTAAACTGTGTACTTGATACTCTTGTGATACACAAAGTCGTAAAACAAAAATCAAAATGATACAACAACAAAAATAATACTTAAAACTATAAGTATATGTAGTGATCTTAATTCACTAAGTAAATTCAATTCGCGAAATAGTCTCACAAAGAGAAGGCTCCTTGCAGACTAGATGATCCTACAAAAAAAAAGTTTAATACCTTGACTCCTAAAGAAAATAAAGTTCTCTAAGGTCAAAAGTGCTTAAAATAAACTTAGCTATTAAATAACTATATATAACTTATTAAAGGATGACAACACTTTCTATGAAGTATTTCAACCTACTCCTACTGTATTTGAATCGTAATTAAACTTCAAAAATTACTGACTCAAATGCAAAACTTACTTAGTATAACTAAACTAACTTGACTTCTACTATCTAGAAGTTACTAAACTTACTAAACTATCTTTCTGACAAAATCTTTCAGCAAACTGCTGCTTCCTACAAAAACTAACTAACTGCCAAAAATCTGTCAAAACAAACGACTGGGAACTCTTCTTAGTTACTTCTCTAAGAAAGATTCCCTCAACTATAGACTTTTCCAAGTTACTTCTCTAAGAAAATCTACAAAACCTTCAAAATTTTTCTTAGTTAACCTTCTCTAAGAAAAATCTTCCTGAACTAAAATGCAAAAAACTACAAAACTCTCAGAATTATATTAGCTAACCTTCTCTAAGAAAATTCCGCAGACTTTGCTTAATCTTCGAAAATCTTCCTAACTTTTGTATTACTTCTTACAAAAATTATTATACTATCAATAATATGTTTTTTTTTTTTTTTTTTTTAATAATTCATACACGTTTTCGGGAGTGAACAACCCCCATATGGATTTAACAACATTTCTCAAAAAAAAGAGTTAATCAGACCGTTCGACAACAGTCCATTAACAAGTAAAAATTTTAGTGTGTGTGATCTTTAAACTAATCGTGACAAAAGCAAAAATAAGCTAAACCAAAAATCGTAGTAGTTGACATACCGTTTCATTATGTTACTGCAGACGTGCATAGGGACTAATGATCACCCACCACCGGTTAACATTTCATAAAACAATCCACCAACTAACTAACAATTCTAACCTTCGCGAATTCAACTATAATTCTCTCAAAAGAAAATGTGGAGAGTGAGAAGAATATTGCTTGAAGTAGAAACATCTAATTGGGTTTTCTTAGTAGACGTTAAAATAGCTTCTGCAGCTGACGTGCGTAGAGACTAAAATCATCCACCACCGGTCAGAAGACCTAATCAACTATCACCTCGAAAAAACCTTTCCCTGTTATCGCCTAAGATACTATGATCCATTCGCAACAGTCAACTAGTAGTATCAATACTCCAGTCCGGACAAATGATCAAATTGTAACTATCAACGAGAGGTATGAGGACACAATAATGACTCTAACGCAACAGACGAAAATCAGGTAACTTCACACCAATTTTCCGGACATATAGTAATCACCATTCACCTCGATGAAATTCCTCTAACAAAGAAAAAAAAAATAGAATAATTTCTTCAAAAAAAGACAAAATATCTCACTACTACAAATTCTCACTAACGAAAATTTTCAAAAAAAAATTTTTGGAATCTTTCGAATCAACTTAAACAACAAAATTTCAAAACTATGAAATGATCTCTCGTACGACTTCAAGCCACCACGTTGGGCGCCATCTGTAACGTAAATTTAATGAAAATAAAAAGTTGTAAAAGAAAAAAACGATATATGATATATAATTTGAAAACCACCATCTGTAACGTAAAATAAACAGAGGAACGAGTCTTCAGACTACCTTTCATATGACCCAAACACTGTCATACGTTGGAAGCCATCTACATGGTGTATCATATCAAAATATATCTATATCTCCTTTACAATCAATTCGAAGAGTATCCAAACATGAACAGACAAACAGAACTTCTTACCACCATCCCTGTAACCCTAAACGCTGTCACACTTCCGGCACTAATCTGTAATGTAAGTATATTCAGATTCAGATATTTCTTCTTTATAGAAGAAAGACAATATACCGGCCAAACATCCCTGTAACCCCACTCAACAAGAGACCCCAATTCTCCATCGAGTGACATTGATGTCATGGCAAGCATCTCACCACCTCTTCTATATTAGCTGCTTCCACTTACAGAACTCCTTACTCTTCAACATCTCGAGCCATCCCTATGGTGAGCCAACGTCTGCTTACCATTCTGTAGTACACCGCCTCCCATAACCTAAACAAGACAGGATACTACCCACTCACAGGACCACACCATAGAGACCTCAAGACATTCCTCAGTTGACAAGTCTCGTTCTTACTACTTGTCTTTCATCACTACATATAACCAACTAAACCCTACACTACTAAACAACCAAAACCATACCAAACTCTGCTAAACGAACTATAGGACGATCGCTAACGACTCACTGTCCTATGGTTCCCTCAAAAAGAGTCGACAGTGGAAGGCGGAACCTCACGTTTGGATCGTCATGATGTCTGTGATTGAGAACTATCTCGATCACAACCATCAGAGATGCGACAAACCTGAGATTCGAAAAGAGGGGGCCGAGATCTACCATCGCAGTTCGGTTTGCACTTCGAGACCACTAACTAGCTCAGTGGGTCGCGAGTTCTTGCTCTGGGATCTACTGGCGTTGTTACGTGTTTTAAACTCTGCAAACCTGTTGAGTTTGGGTGGAGAAAACTCAAAAATAAATTGTCTGAATATTATTCGCTGGGGCCTGATCAACTACGTACAAGTATCACAAATGATAAATTTAGAAAAAAGGTCTGATGTTAACCATAACCGAAAAGGAGACATAAAAGAGAGAGCGCACGAATTAATGAGCTTAAATGGTGTCCATAGGTGTTCGTGAACACTGCGTAAACCAGCTCAGTCAACCTGTATTACGACAATTTAAACGCACAGTTGACTAGCGATACAAGTCATGAACCTGAATCACTATTATGAGTGGAGGGAACTAAGATGTGGTCGTTCCTCCGTAGCTTCTTAACCCACCCAGAGAAAGTGCCTAAACCTCCTAGACAACCTTCACCATAATGTCTTAGGTAAGCTGACGGAATAAAATATTCCTATATTGTCCTCTAAGACCCCTGTAAATTGAAGAAAAATGAACTCAAAAAGTTCACCTACATTCTAACCAACGATAACTAAACGAAAATCATCTTCACGTAAAGATACTCCACACCAAATAATCGATCAAGTAAGAATACCTAAACTCTTCATCTTACTTTGCCTAACCGAGAAATGTTGTTGTTAAACCATCTTATACAGGAGCGGTCCACTTCCCCGAACGTAACTTACTTTAAACTGCCATATCTGAAAATCTTATTAATCCAACTTCTAATAAAGTACTGTTCGATAACAGCATTGAAAATCTTAGTATTTTCTTTTCAAAAGCTTACAAAAATTACGTTTATTGAATTTTTCTTAACCTAGACAAATCTTAACTATGTTAATAAAGTTTGAGTTCTTAAAATGACGAACTGTTTTATATTCAAATAAGTGAAAAGTTAATATATAAAGTCAAATGATTCTAAATAAAAAAAGGTATTAATGCGTCAATGGAAAAACGTATGAAACATATCGTCAATCCAGACTCGCTTCACAAAAGTAGTGAATAAAAAAAAAACTTGAACTTTATTTTATCTGAATGTTTCTTAAGTGTCTTCTACTCAAGAAATCGTTTTTCAAAAATGTTTGTAAAAAAAAAAAGTACAAGAACGGACAAACTGACTCTCACGAAATTAAACAACACGTATTGAGAAGTAGTCGAAGGGTACAGTGATTTTATCGAAACTAACAACAAGAAGAAGGGACGTTAGCCCTTGGGTTTATGTAATAGGAAAGAGACTTCGAATTGGATAGATAGAGAAATAGAGTATGTAGTGTAATATAGTTTATCAAAAATATATATATATCAAAATCAATATAGTTTCAAAGTAATTATTAAATCAATGTTATCTTTAAAATTCAGGCAGGGTGATCCCAGGAGTGCACTGCTGGTCAGACGCTGTGAAATTAAAAGTGATTAGGAATGAATAACTAAATTTTTGAATAACTACATGCAACCATATATCTTTGTTTCAAATCCGAAACCAAAAGATACACTAAGTCTCTTTATACCAGGAAACTATTCGAGTTTCCGTCTGTATTCTAAATGAATACCTTCTTACTGTCGCTACTGGATTTGTTGTAGCTTAATTTGTCTTCTCATAAAACACGAAGAAAATTGACGACACGACAAAAATGACTCAATGATTTCTCACGAACAAAAATGTTCAACTCAGGACACAATGCCTTCTTCTATTCCAATGAATAGAGAAAATATAAAAGTGATTAAAAAAAAAGAAGTGAGTGAGAATTGGAACCAATGGTTCAAAGCAAAAAAAAGTTATCTGTGACAAAACAATCTGTGCAACAAGTAAAAAAAAAAAGTGATTAACCGTGAAGGTAAGTGTAATTAGGGTGTGTTCTTCAAGTAGAAGCACACAAAAAAAATAACGATATAAATAGTATATGACGTTGGATAAGTGTAAGCTATGTACAACTGTATCTCAAAGGAACACTGGGGCACGTAAGAGAGTGCCTACCGTTGGAAACGTATGGTTTCCGAGTCTCAAAAGACCGAAAAGAAAAGACTCGTTGTCCAAAAATGACGGTGCCTGGAGTGCAAAAACACAACCACGACGGAAGAGCTTTCTGTGAAGGAAATCTTCACTATATAAGGAGCTATAATGGCCTTGAAAAGTATGGCTATAATTAGCACGAGAAGCAACTGGCTTAAACAATGGAGTCACTGATAACACGAAACACTATGACGACACAAAAACATTTAGATATTACAAATTCACTTTTGCATATTATTCAAAATATATGTAAAAAAACACAGTCTTAATATTCATAAATTGTATATATATATATAAAAAAAGGTTTCCTATGATAAGGGTGCTTCTCTGGAACTGGATGACTATCTCGAGTGTGACGACACCACCGTCCGTGGGCGTTAATGTAGCGTCTTAAACTTCAACTATTGGAATGGCGTTCTTTGGCGCCGAGATTCCAATTGGGGTGTTTCTTCATATAGTTAATAAATGGAAAAACTTTACCTGGGGGTAGCTCTAATTATGGCTACAAACTGGAGTATATTTTATTGTAATTTCACAGGGACTTTTGAGATGGTGATCTTCAATTATTAAAGCCGAGGATCCCACGAAAAATATGCACAGATCGAAATGCCTAGGATCATGTGGCGACGATATGTTTCTATCGTTTTTCCCACGTTGCTCCGTTTTAAAAAACCGGAGTTGCTGACAAAAAGTTGGGGTAGCGCTCACGCCTACCAATTATAATGCTGATGGGGCATCAAGTATGCCAAAATCTTTTAGGATTTAAGGTTGATGTATGTATTCCAATACGAATACATGTGCTGCGTCTCATATGGTGTGGAAAAACGTGCCCTCAATGGCGAAATCCTGCCGTATATTAGTTTCCTAGTGAACAAAAATGAAACTTTTGTTAAACACTAGTTAAATATTAGAAATTTTTTAATGCGCATTCCTTAAATTAAAGGAAATAACATGTGCATCACGAAGAAATGTGGTCGGGCCCATGTGGAAGCATGGCCGGCCAAGAAAAAGTATAAAAAAAATCTTACCTATTCAGGGAATAAATCTTTTTTGTTTCCTCCAAAATTGAAAATTGCCTTTGGGCAAATATTCTTCTTTTATTTAGTAAAAGTTTATAATTATCACTCGCGAACAAACAGAATGAATATTTAAGTTGATTAAACTTTTGCTGCTGCGTAAAAATTAATTTTTAAGAAGACTTTTAAATTTTTTTAATGTTTGCGGGTTAAACGTCGAAATATGAATGAGTGAGAGACAGACTGCTAACAAATACCGAGTCTCCCATCCTTCTACTTTTGGAGAGCATTTGGTCTCCAAACAGATGTAAGGGTACCTCCCTTGCAAATGGTTCGCGTTCATTGTTAACAACAATCGTTTACTTCGCTAAACTGATATACTTCTGAATTCTTTTTCAGATTATATTATTAGTTGATAACAATCTTATTAAATGTTTATTAATGTTTTTCTTTCAGCTTTTATGACTTTCAGGTTCTTAGAAGAAAAATTAGACGATGAGTATGAGCATTTGTATTTTCTTAAAATATGAATATTTTTGAACATAGATGTCGTTGTTGCTTTTTGATATGTCACCTTCAGTATACAATTGTCAAATATGGACAGTAGTGTTTACTACCCCTTACATTTATTGTGGACATGACGTTTAAACTAAATTATACTATCTATACTATACAGAAATCTTTTCTGTCAAACTACTTTTAAGGTCTATTTCATGAATGGGAAATGTATTTCGATTTGACAAGAGGAGGTTTCTCCTCATTTTGGTCATTTCAAGTTTTCTTCTCCTATCCAGACAAATATATGTGAACTGGTAGGAACGAATCGCTGGACTGGAATGAGTAAACTCATCGCTCTATGACATCCCTGATTTTGGAGAAATCTGAATGGCTTGAGCGAATGAGATGAAACAGAGCGTCCAATTAAAACAAATCATTATACCAAAAGCAAAATAAAAATGCCGGAAGTATATTCCGCCATAACTACTTGTAAGTAGACATGTGTCATAGGGAATACGGAAATGGGTGCATCTGATAGTTAATCAAAATTCCTCTTCCATGAGATTCTTCATCATGGGAAGAATTCAAGCACTTTATGTGTATTTTATAATTCCTTCTGACACTTGTCCCCCTAGTGACGAGAATTCGCAACTAGTGAACCTCAAATAAATTCTTATCTTTCATGACGCAAATGTCACTTGGGTGTGCGAGTAGGTAGAGAGATACCTTAAATCGCCGCTAGGGTGGCATTTAGCGCTATGAGCAGAAGTTTTCCCTACAAAATTAAGTTATATAAGAAAGTTAACGATACTCATTTGACGCGACGGTAGGATCTAAACGTCCTCTCAGATATAGGCGTGATTCAAAAAAAAATTTATTAATGTCGCCGGATAATAGATTCTCAAAGTAATTAAAACTAAACTCGAAAAAAGAACGACACTATCTCAGAATATTATATCGACTATTCAAAAGAAAAAGCAAAACGAGCAGGTATCAGGGATCTGAATGAGGGAATGATTCCTCATTACAGCAAAAAGGTAGTCAAATTCAATAAGAACCATATATGTAGGATCACAGTTTGTGTCCAACATATATTCGATAATAAAATTTATATCAATATGATTCAAATAAAAAAATATGTATATATAAAGCAAATATATCAAATAGTCAATTCAATCAATGGATACCAAGAGATGTTTATCTCAGTATCTTTCTTACAGTAGAGATCCGGGAGTGCACTTCTGGATACCTTCCTGTAAAAAATGTTTATGGATTAAGATGATATTTAAGGCTACGTTGTATTTGACTCTAGCTGTGTGTTGTCTCAATATGCTCTGATGTACTCTACTTTATGATTAGCATATTCTTTACTGAATATAAGGTTCTGAGGTACAAATAGGTACAAGCAAAAAGGAAAAAAGAAACTAAATCGCGTTTTCTTGAAGACGGTGTTTCGTTACCGGTATCACCAACTCACTATGTAGTGATTGAGTATAGTTCCTACAGAACAAAGATTTATGTATCAGAACGATGTTATACTGAATCTAGATCGCGGCTTTAAATATGTTTGCTCAACGACTGTATGAAAGCAACCCGAAAGCGGTAACTGTAAGTATTTATTTACCCGTGAAAACGTAAGGAACAACTCCCAAAAAAAAATTGCTACCGCGGCGTTAATACGCAAGGTTGCGTGGTCGCTACCGACACAATACTGGGGTTGGCTCTAAGACCGAGTGATAAAAAAAATAAAAAAAAGAGAGAGACTTATCAGAAGAAGTCCGTGAAGGAAAAGTGATAAAAATAAAAGAAGTGATAAGTGAGTACGTATATTACACTGTTATTAGCGCGACGATATGGTAATAAGAGCAATATCGATTTTGCTCATGCCAACGGATTCGATTCCGAAATTCAAAATTACGAATCTTCGCATCGTTTTATGGAACATGACATTCAAATGGATCTACTTCACGACCGAAAAATAAAAAAAATCTTATGCGAGCTATAATAATCTCACTTCGCGACAAGCGCTAGCTATCTTGCTTTAATAGAGAGCACCATAAATAGATGATTAACACACTACACTTTGTATAAATATATATACCTAAATACCTAGGAAACTAAATATAAGTGTACACAGAGTTTCTCTTATAGGGACGGAGGAGGAGGCGTTAGGTCCTGCCTTCCGTTTGTAACCAAAGCAAAATTATCTGTACCACCGTCCGTGGTTGTAGACGTTGTTCGTCAGCGTATACCGCTTATAGCAGCACCAAAATTGGGCGTACTGATTTTTAAGATATGTGGTACGAGCCGCAATGCTCCCACAGAATTCACAATATACACAAAAAGAAATTATAAATTTTTACCTGGTATCAATGATGTTATTGTGGTTCCTTTTTTGGGTAAAATATTTTACAATTTACATATATATAATTGCTGGAGCTGGTGATTATAGGTGGGTATATCACTGGATCTGATGCGTTCACAGTTGAATCACTATCTGGAACTGATGACTGATATTTCTGATGAAAGGATCCTGCGTTGAATATGTAGTAAATCGCTTGTTGATGGATCGGCATCTATGCTTAAGCATACGCCAGACATCCAGGTGAATTCTCAGGAACTTATGCTTCTTAATGGACGACGATCGCTTTCGCCTGCCTCTGGCTACATGCCAGTTTACCTCTGCTGTAGGTACTTCCTCTGGTGTGTATTAGATCCTGTTGAGGACGTGTATAGGTGGGATGCCTCGTAAAAGAATGCAGTTGTATCGGGGATTTGTCGCAACTGAAGATAACGTGGTGGCTTCGGATAGCCACAAGTAACAAACAAAAATTTGGTGGCGATGAGTTGCCACGAGTAAAGATGCATGTGGTGGCGTAGGTTTGTAACGAATTATATTGTTATAGAAAAGACCGACATTCACGGTACCACAAGCAATCTCCTACAAGACCCCTCACAGCGATCTCATATTAGACGCCATTAAGTAACGTCAACGATGACCTTAACCTGGAATGTAAGAAATATACCAAATGTGAAATGAAATATACTTTTCCCATCTAACCTACTGATGAGAGACCACGGCCTCTATCAGCGGACGTCAGCAACACTTACAAGCAGACAGATTTTGGAGGGATAAGCCACTGCCTCCTATAGACAGTGTCCTCTTATGCTGTATGAGACTTACCACAGCAACTGTTAAAGACCTCCCTGGATTACACCAAAGGCCTGCGGCAACCTTCACTCATACCTACAACTGATCTGTCCCCCACTAAGCATCGGCACATTTCCTTAGTATTTCTTCATCACCCTTTCCACTTACAGAAACTTACTCTCTTCGACCAAATCTTAGTCTTTATTCTGATCGTCAAGTAAAACTCACTACTACAAACCATAGATGAACCAGTTTGCTACTTTACCACAATACCACAACAAAACCCAAGATAAATCCCAAAACTCACTAAATACCAAATTCCTTAAGAAATGTACACTGGTTCGGTCGCCTTGGACACTAGTCCCAATGTGATTCCTTAATGAATCAAGGAAGGAGGAGAAGATGTTAAGTTTACCCCCTTCAGGCTTCTATACCCACCCATGAGGAATTGATTCATCATCTCGAATCTAATTACCACCATTGACCCACGGTGCCGAGTGATCAGAAAAACCTGTCACTATAAAATGTTAAGGGTCCCCATATATGATAAACAACAAGTAAAAAGACTTGCCTAAGCCATTACCCAAAAAACTATATAACGACCTAATCGTTACTAAAACTTCAAAACTCAAAAACTCGACACTACACTACACCGCACTTTGATATGTTACCATCTTAATCCTTACATCCCCGAAGTATGTCCACCCCTCCCAACGTACTTACGCAAAAATCATCTTATCTAAAGAAAAAATCTGAAATGTCCAAAAGAAATCTCCAAAAATATCACTGTCTGCACGACAGCATTAAAACCACTATGAAGTTTTCTTTATCAAAACGTTATAAAAGTTGTTTGTTTTATTAAATTTATCTTAACACTATAGTATCTCTTAATAAAGTCTAAATATTCAAAGCTAAAAATGATAAACTACTAAATCTAATCAGAATGATAAGGACAAAATATTCTTTATCGATTTCTTATTATGACCGACGATGAAAGTGAGAAAAAGAAAATGTGTTTCTCTATTAACCAAATTAAATTATTTTTAAACTATTGCGATATATTTGCGAAGCAACTTTTAGCTTCTCGCAATTTTATTTGTATTGTTGTCTTTTTATTCAAAAAAAAAAGTGTTTCGCTTAAGAGAAATGTACTTATAGTATCATTAATCTTAGCTCGCTTTGTATTCTCGTTGATTGTTTTTATACAACAAAAAGTTGAAGTAAAAGTATCTGTTTTACTTTTTAAATTCTTTTAAAATCTCTTGGTTATTACTCAAATGTCTTGTATTCAAAAGTTTTTTATTTTATCGAAGACGAAAAACTGTTATAAAAACGCAAGACTCAAATGACAAAAAAAAACTGAACTGTACGATTGGATAGTTACTACCGATTCTATACGATGATGCGAAAATTCTAACGAATCCCAAAAAAAAGAAAGATACCAAAACATGGAACGTTAGTCCAAGGGTTTATGTTGTTGGAAAACAGACAAGGGAGATAGTATGAGAGACAGATTATATTAATGATTAAAAATATGGTTTATCAAATAAAATTCAAAAATATAATATTAGCAATATAGTTTCAAGGACGTGATGGATCGGGAGAGCTCTCTGGAACCAGACGCTGAAAATTTAGAAAATTTTATTTAAATGATAATCTCTACTCTAACCATATGTGAAATCATGTGCTTATAATGTTACTCTAACCTTGTATCTTATCGTTTCGTTTCATGAAACAACTCAAAAGTGAATTTTCATTTCATTCATTATCTTCATACAAAAGAAGATGTAATATCTTTGAGTGACCGGTATAGTGTCACTGTACTGTAAACCATAAGTTCACTGTATTTTGATGCTATCCAAAGCAAACGGATACGTCACAAACAACTACACAAATAGGTGCAATACCAAATAAATTGAGGTAGGTCAATGTAAATGTACCTACAAATTCCGTTAAGGAAAAGAGATAAACTCTTAGAGTATCTATAAATTAAGTCTTCAAAGGACTTCCAGCTGGATTTGAAACAAGCGTTGATGCTGAAGTGAGTGAAAAAAAAAAAGGTGAGAACTAAGAAGTTCCAAAACGAAAAAGTGTCTAGGGTGTTATGAACAAACCACTAAGACAGTGCTAATCAAAATAAAAAAAAAGTGACGAAGGATGAAAAGAAGTGGTGTCGTGAAGATACGAACACTAGACAGATTAGCTTGACAGAGATAGAATCTAGAAGGTGTTCCCGAAGAACAGTGAGTAATGTGGATATAGCAAGGTGCTATAATCGACGGAATGCGTAAAACATTATCAGGAGAAATCGCTTAGGAATTCCAAAGCATCGATCTAAAAGTACAATCCGTACGTACAATCAACTAATGATTCGTCAGGAGTCTGTACAAAATGTAATTCAGTAATCTATCTTGATTCACGATAAAAAAAAAAGTATCGCCGTGGAGGCTGGTAAGTATAAAAGAACACATATGCGTTCGAAGAAAAAAACTACACAATATAACTAGAAATTACAACTTTCTTCACTCGGTCTTAAATTGCACAAAACACAAATTAACACAAAAATCAAGTTATTATTTAATATTCACTTTCAATTCGTAAAATCTCTGATATATGGTAAGTATAACTATAAATCTACACTACAGTAAGAATAATATAAATATATATATATATAAATGGTATAGGGTGCGTAGGTATTCTGCAAACATGAGTATTTCTTGATGTGCTTTTTTTTTTTGTAACACAAAATGAATAGGGCTCCACCGTCCGTGGGCATTTTAACGTCGCGTTAAGTAAGTATTAAAAGTGTTTCTCGCTTATTTGAGCGAAGATAGAAAGCGTTATAGCAGTGCTTCCTCGATCCTTACAATATTTTTGGAGGTCTCGTTACCTCATTGAGACTTTTCCTGGCGGCTCGTATTTTTAAAGGGGGCAATAAATATATAAATAATTGTTACCTGGAGTTCCACAAATTAAATCAATGGATTACCCAGAAAGTGATTTCGTTTCTTTTTATTACTAATTTTTTTAGCGTAGGACTGATGAATGAAGGTGGGTGCTTTCATACAAGAAAGACCACAAAGTATACGGCCATGTGGTTCTGTTTGAACAAACACATGCCTCGCTAACGAAGTAAAGATGAGTCCCTCGTGGACGGCAAATGCTTCAGAGGCTCATATATATATTGACGCGCTCCTACTTCACTTTAACCGTGGTGATGATTAAAGCTGTATGTTGAGTGCCTCCCCAGGACTTAATGATGAAATTTTCTTAAAATCGCGCAACTAGCTACATGCGTTTCTACGCTGCCATGACTCTGAATGTCATGTGAAACAAATTTCCATGTGGGCCAACTTCTTACCCCAGATTTGGACCCTAGTGAAAAGAGAAATAAAATTCTATAATCACTATTCCTAATGAAACAAATGTGTGGTACATTCTTTAAAATTAAAGAAATGTAGCCACGAAAAAGAAAAATTGTCGTCGAGCACATGAAAATGGCTGACGAAATACCAAAAAAAATATTTCTGCCTACCTTGTAACAAGGAAAAATTCCTTAGTCCGCTGCTTACGAATTGCTCCGGGCAATTTACTTTACCATATTTATGATAAAAACTTCTTAATAATGATGCACACGCTAGTAAAATATATTATTTAATATTAATTCAAGTTAAAACTCTGCTGCACAAAAGAATACTTGGAAATTCTTACAAAACTTTTTAAGAGATGTGAATTGATTGCGGGTTGAAAATATAATGAATGAGACATAGACATTCCTGTGAGGCCACGCCTCTTTCTGGTTTTCTATGGAAAGGATTTACCGCGTTCTTTTGTTAACAATAGTATTTGCGTTCGTGTTTTGTTAACAAAGTGAAGTGCGTTTAGTATCGGGTAGCTAATAAAGCTACTTCACACTGACAGCTATAATAAAGATAAAATGTGTCAAATGACGAAAACTAACATGTTCTGTCAATTTATTTCGGTCCTATAACGTATAATAGAGGTTGTTGAGTAACTTAGTGCCATTTATTCAACAGTATATCACTTTTTTTGTGCATGTCAAATTTTGACATTTGACATAATTTCTCTCGAAAATCGGTTCAAAATTGACACTTTTCATTACTACCTCAGTTGTTGTTGTGGACATGACGTTTATTCATGTTTTCAAGCTGATTGACAACAAAATATTGCCATACTCATCTGACAATTCCGATATTGAAAGGATTCTGATCGGGAGCTGTCAGAAACGATCTAAGAACGGTTTTGACAGGTGAATGAGATTTTATCTGTACCATTTTATGTACTTCACATGTCAACTGACATTACTTGTCAAAAGTAAAATCTACGTCAGTTTTAGTCAAACTGACCTTAACGATATATTTGTTCGGAACGGGTTTTCACTCATGCATTGGACATGCATTTTGTATTTCTTCCAGTGGAATTCCAGAAGAACACAGAAGATACGTAAGAAAGAGATGGAAAGAAGCGTCTGTTTGTAAGGATGGTAACAACAAAAGAAAAATGAAAATGCCGGAAGTGTCTGGCAGCCATAATCACATTGCGTGTCATCATGTACCAATAGAAACTTCTAGAAATGAGTGCGTCTGAGCTCGGAACACATATTTTCCGCTTAGGATTTTTCTTGTTGCGGGCCGTGTTCGAACATACGAACTCAATGTTCTGGATTTAGACAAATACTTCCCAAATCTCGTACTCTGGTGGTGAAAAATGAGAGATAAAGGAAATTTCGAAAATTTTTGAAATTTCCCGATTTTTGAAGGGAAATGTCATTAGGTAGAAAGTCATGAAGTGTTTTGCGAAATTACCGCAAGATGTCACCTGTAGTTGCGGTGACAAAGTTTTCCCTACAAATCTCAAGAATCGAGACAAGTGTCACTTGGCTAGATGCTTGTGAAAAAGGACAACTGTGTCTACCTATACTCTATGCGTCTCCACTAAAATTCCTTCGAAAAAAAAGAAACTTCGAAACTCCTAATTCCTCATCTCATCTGTTCACTATCTCAACTTATTCTTCCAACTCGCTTTATGATAATTACATTACTTCTTTATGAAAGTGAAATAACATGAAACAAATATACATAAAAACTACACAAGAGTCTCGTGCACAGCTGAGTAGCCGGGCATGAGAAAAATAAAACTATTTTTATCACATTAAGATTACTTCTTTAAATCTTTGGTATGAGAAGTGGTTACATAGCCTTTCTCATCTTCTACATCATATAAGTTGTTACCTCGTGTCTTAACAACTGTTACTTTAACAAACTTTGGCGATAATTTAGCGTTAAAATGCTTGTTAGCATCACTCAAAACTATGTTTCTTTTAAAGATGATATCCCCCACCTTAAAATCAACCGCACGACTTCTGAGATTATAAACTTTCTCATAAGCATCGTGTGTCTTTTCTAATGTTGTCTTCAAGTAAGTATGAAGAATGTTCATCTTCGCCACCTTGGGCAACCAATCAATCTCCGAGTTATTAAGTCCTCCTAGATCTCGCAATAGTTTGTAGTCCGCTCCATGTTCAATCATCCTTTGACCAAACAAAGCCTCATATGGCGACATTGTCAAAGCAGAATGAACAGTTGTGCGTAAAGCACTACTGATGGATGACAAATGTACATCCCAATTAGTTTGTTTCGGATCTACATAAGATCTTATCGCTGCTAAAAAAGACCTATTAACCCTCTCGCTAGCATTAGCTTGAGGTGCATAAATCGCCGTCTTATAATGCTTGACACCAAACATTTTTAACATTTCTTTAAAGTCTTTTGAAATAAATTGCGATCCGTTATCGGATAGGATACTCTCGGGTACACCATATAAAAGAAAAATATCTTCACGTAAAAACTTGATGACTTCTGCAGCTGTGGCTCTCTTAAGGGGTTTAATAAATACAAACTTAGTGAGTTGGTCCAGAGAAATAATGATGAACGCATTCCCATTCCTGGATCTTGGATAAGGACCAAGGAAATCCACATATAAATGTTGGAAGGGCCTTTCAACCTTAAAACTCTCTCCCATTTCAGCTCGTAAAGTCTGGTTAGAAGCTTTTGTAGTCTTGCATGTTTTGCAACGATCAACATATTGCTTCACCTGTGAAAACATACCAGGCCAATACAATCGTTCCCTTAACCTATACAATGTCTAAACGACACCACCGTGAGAAGCTCTGGGTGGATTATGTGCCATAGAAATTACGGATTCTGTCATACTCGACGGTAACCATAACTTCCATGCCAGATCATCCAATAGAGGATTCCCAACTGCATGCTTTGTCCTTTTATAAATGTATCCTTCAGATACCTTCAAGTCTGGTAATCGATCCTGCTCTTTGCTGATGTGACTGATGAGTTGTAAATATTCTTCGGACTTGAATCCTGGATCGTCAAGGTCAATGTGGAGCACCTCCTCGGTTTCGACTTGTGCAACACTGGATATATAGCTCTCTGCCGTTAAAGCATCGGCTTCGTACACTCTAGAAAGAGCGTCGGGTACCACGTTAAGTGTTCCTTTCCTGTGTTCAACCACGAAGTCGAACCCTTGAAGTCTCATACTCCACCTGGCCAGACGACCGGTAGGGTCCTTCATGTTCATCAACCATTTCAGGCTTGAGTGATCAGTGATTACCTTAAACTTATATCCTTCGATATACGAACGAAATTTTTGAATTCCTAAAAATGCAGCAAGGCATTCGCGTTCGGTAACGGTGTAGTTCCTCTGCGCAGCATTCAATTTCTGAGAGAAATAGTAAATGGGGCGTTCAGCTCCGTTCTCATCTCGCTGGCAAAGTACACATCCGATACCGGACGCCGATGCATCGCATAAAATAATAAACTCCTTCTCGAAATCAGGGTTTATCAGAACAGGTGTAGATGTAAGTGCTTTCTTAATGTTTTCGAATGCTATCTGAGCTTCGGAATTGAAATCGAAAGCCTTACCTTTCTTAAGAGTGTCAGTGAGTGGTGCAGCCAAGGTTGAAAAATTCTCCACAAACCCCCGATACCACCCAGCCATTCCTAAGAAACGCCTAACTTGGCGAGTGGTTGTCGGCATCGGGAAGTTGATAATAGCAGCAACCTTATCAGGATCTGCTTTCAAACATCCTTGTCCCACTTTGTATCCTAAGTATTGTAACTCTTCGAAACAAAACTTCGACTTCTCAACATTAATAGTGAGTCCTGCTCTATCCAACTCTCTACTAATGATCTTCAAAACTGCTAAATGTTCCTCGAAAGTTTTCGTCACCACCAAAAGGTCATCTAAATAAACGAAGACTCGGTCCTGCAACTCGCGTGGAACAACTAAATTCATCAAATACGTTAAGCTTTGAGCAGCGTTGCAAAGACCGAAAGGCATCACGTTGAATTGATACAACGGCCTTCCTGGAACCGTAAAGGCTGTCTTTTCCTTCGCGCTCTCCTCCAGTGGTATCTGCCAGTACGCATCTTTCAAATCCACGCTCGATATGAAACGCGTCTCTGAAAGACGTGACAGCAGTCCCTCGATGTGCGCAATCGGACGCGCATCTTTCCTGGTAACCATATTGACTTTCCTGAAGTCCAAACAAAGTCGATCCTTGCCAGGCTTGCGTACAAGTACAACTGGTGAGGACCATGGACTATTGCTTTCCTCAATAACCCCTAGTGAAAGCATGCGGTCTACTTCTGCGTACATTAGAGACTGCACCACTGGGGAGACCGGATAATACCTTTGCTTGATTGGAGGAGCATCTCCCGTATCAATACCGTGTTTTACCCAATCTGTTTTGCCTAAACCCTTTAGTGTGAATGACGGAAAACTTCGTATCACATCTTCGAGTTTAGCATTCTCTACATTCGTCAACTTACACTTATTGACTAACTTATCTTTTACCTCAACATCATGTTGAAATGACAAACTGGAAATTACATTTGGCGCAATTTGAAATTTGGACCAAAAATCGACACCTAAGTATAAACGTTGGGCTAATGTCGGAACGACATAAAAACTCATGCTATGAGTAGCACCTTTATACTTAACGTTCGTGGTAATTAATCCACAAATTTGTTGTTTCTGCCCGTCAGCGGTTGAAACACTTGAATTAACCTTTTTAATCTTAATATTTTTATTGGAGAAGTAAGTTAAAACATCAGCGCCAAGGCAACTGATACTTGCGCCAGAGTCTAATAGACCCAATATCTTGTCTCCAAAAATTTCAACGTTGACATAAGGGCGAGGATCTCCAGATTCTCTTTCTAATGTCGTTGAAGCAATATTCTTATATAATAGTCTTTTTTCCCTAAATCTGATTCGAGTTCGTCTTATGCGATTAGACAATTCAGGATAATTCATTATTCGCTTACGGACTTCATAATAATTTCTAAGCCTTTCATGGAATGGCTTTCTCAACAATTCATTTTTCTTAATATTAGAGTTCCAATTATTTGGTGTTGTTGCATTAACAACAAGTTTATTCAATGGTTTTAAAATCGTAACAGGAGTTTTCAGAGTAGAAGATTCTTCAGCACTTAAAACTCCGGGTTTATCTGTCCGGATATCGGGTTGTTCCTCCTTAAGTTTCCCTGACATTTTGGACAAGTAGGAAAAATAACATTTTCCAATCCACAACGGAAACAAAACTTCCTATCAACAGGTTTACTACATTCCCTGAACCCATGCCCTACACTTAAGCAATTCCAACACTTTCAAGTGTTCTTATCTCTATGTACATTATGTACAGCTTCTACACATGTCGGTAAAGCTACAGTTAAATCATTTGATTCTTCCACAACTTCGTTTACGTAACGTTTTGTCGGAATTCGGTGCGTGTTCGGCACAAAAGAGGGTCGCGTGCTCTCCTGTCGATCGAGAAACTTTTCTATGGTTCGGCATACATATGCCAACTGTCTTAGACTATGTGTACTAAAGGTAATGAGTAGCTCACCCATTCGTCTCTTCACGTTCGTCTTAATAATTTCAATAAGTTCTCTCTCAGACTTCGGAACACGCATCCTCGAATTAATTGACATCAGTGAGTCGTAAAAATCATTAAACGATTCACCTGATTGCTGCTTTCGGTCTGAAAGCTTTCGAGACAACTCGGAGTCTGTTTCAAGACTTCGAAATTGTTCGATCAAACCGGACTGAAGCGAACTCCAAGAAGTGTGTGGATTACTCTTCAAGTACATCCAGTACCATGACTCCGCTTGTCCTGACACAAAATGGTGAAAATTCACCGTCAACTCATCCCATGGAACACCATAACTGTACCTAACGCGTTCTAGTCGAAATAGAAAATCGTCAACAGACATGTTGCGACCATCAAATCTAATTCCCGACTTGTGATATTGTGGAAATTTACTATATGACGTGGCGTTAGAAGGTACTTGTCTCCTGGGTGATGAAGCTTCCGGAGAATTATCTAAATTAATCGCATTCATGCGCGTGAGAAATTCGTCAATGTTAGAACCGTTAGCCATATCTACTGGATGTCCTGAAGGAGCATTCCGAGTAAGACCTGGTTCATTGTTAGGGGTTGGATAATTTTCCAAATTCCTAGTAAAATTACTATTTTGATTTGTAGGATTGCCTGGATTTGTTCCATTTGGAGCGTCAGCTATTCTGACTCTATTTGTCGCTTGACTAACTGCTTGTCTAGGTGCGAGATTTTGAGAAGTAGAAGGTTGGTTACTAGAAGAAGGAGGTATGGTCTGAAAAAGATTTGTCAATTGCTCCAGAAGTAGAGCTTGACTTTGTCGTATTTCTTCTTTCATGACTCGCCTATCCTCTTCCCTGTGTAATTCAACTGTCGCTGTAATCATCTCTTGAAGAGTAAGAGAATCTTCAGTTACATTTCGTCTATTGTCAAAACTATCGTTGACGACACGACCGTTGACATTACCAAGAGGCATAGTTCCATCGTTAATCCCTAAAGGACTAGATTCGTCTTCGATTCTCATATTACCTCTTCTCTGATCTTCACCGCTACCTGCAGCTTGTGGGTCAGCCATAATTATAACGTCTAAAAACCTTGAATTATAAGTGCTCGGACGGATTAATCTCCTATTTCCACTACTCATTCAACTGAGATTGTGAAACTCTTGCATAAACACAAAACTAATGAAACACAATCGAAGTGACAAAAAAAAAATTAAAATTAAAAATATTTGTAGTGAATCGGATCACTTAGTAATTCAATGAAAAAGATATAGTCCTACAAAGAGAAGGCTCCTTGTAGACTAGAAAAAGATCCTACAAAAAAAAAGTTTGACTCTTTAAGAAAATTCTTCAAAATTTCTTCAAAGTCAAAAAGTACTTAACTGAATGATATACTAAACTATTAACTTGTTCTTGAACCGTAATCTGAATTCAAAAATTACTGACTCAAAACAATCTAAAAGTATGTACTACTAACTAAACTAACTTCTCAGAAACTAGGCTGAAAGTTACTAAACTTAAAAATAAAATAATTATTATTTGTCGTGGCGACACCTCCAAAAATTCTAAACTATAACGATTGCAACACTGCAAAAATATCTCAAAACTGGGCAACACTGCCACTAAAAAAAAAAATATCAAAAACTGCGACACCGCAAAAATTACCAGAATCTATCTTAGTTAACGTCTCTAAGACAAACTCCAAACTCACAAAAAACTCAGGATTTCCTTTTAGTTAACGTCTCTAAAAGAAAAATCCCTACCAAAAACCAGAATTCCTTCTTCAGTTACGTCCCTGAAAAATAATTCCAAAACTATACTCAAAAATATCTAAAACTGCAAAATTTTCTATAAACCTTGTAATAACTTCTTACAAAAATTTATTTTATACTCAAAATTAATTTTTTAAATCTCAACAATAATTCATTCACGTTTGGGAGTGGACATTCCCCCGGTGTGCAATGGATTAATAACATATCGAAAAAAAAGACGTTAGCTTGATTGTACCATAACAATCAACTAACAAAAAAAAACTTAGTGTGTGTGTCTTTAAACTATTCGTGCTCAACACGAAAACTAAATCTGCTAAATTCGATAGATAGTGACTCCTCATTTCATTATGCTACTGCAGACGTGCGTAGGGACTATTGATCACCCACCACCGGTTAGCACTTCATAAAATGAATCCTCAACCATTCATCAAATCTAACCGTCAAAAATCTTCATAAAATTCTCTACAAAAAAAAAGTAAAAATGAAAAAGTATTGTTTGAGTAGAAAACATGGATTATTCCGTGACGATAAAGTAGCTTTTGCAGCTGACGTGCGTAGAGACTAAAATCATCCACCACCGGTCAAAAGACTCAATTATCTACCACTTCCTAACTCTTTCTCTGCTATCGCTTTAAGCAAAGTGATCATTAGCAACAGTCAACCAAGAATAACAACTCTCCGGTCCGGACAAATGACTCAAATATACCTATCACGAGAGGTAGAGGAATAATAGTGAAGCTAACGCAACAGACAGAAGTCAGGACTCTATCGACTTTTCGGCTCTGCAACATAACCGACTCAAAAAAAAATTATCAAATAAAAACTAAGAGTGTATAGACTTTCTGAACTTACGGCGTTCTATTGTAAGTGAAACGGCAATCTCATCTAAACGAAAGTTGCTCAGATATGCGCAGGCGACATTACGCTACTGCTGACGTACGTCGGGTATGAAAACTCCAACTACCGGTTAGCGTTTCATGTCTCCACGCATATCGTCACTTCCTAACATCTATCAAAAGATAATTCTATACATACAAAACTGGATCGAATAACAAACAAAAATAAGTGTTGAATAGTAGCTGACATAACTTGGGTCGCAATTTGAGTGAATGACCAGCTTCTGCAGCTGACGTGCGTCGGGCAAAAAGCACCAACCACCGGTCAGAAGACCTGGATCTCAGACATCACCATTTGGACATATCGGCACCTCCGCTACTGACGACCGAGCAAAAACTACTACTCAATCCGGACAGAGATCGACGATACCTACAAGTGATAAGAGGTGGAGGAGAAGAAAGGTAGACCTAATGCAACAGACTGATTCGGGGATAATGTCACCAAACCACTGGACAAAATAGCGCCTACTCTACTAACCTCGATGATATTCCTCTAACTAAGAAACATAATCATCTGCTAAACGACTTCGAATCACAAATATAAACTTAAAAAAAAAAATTTGAAAAATTTTCAAAAATTTCTAACTTTCTTCCTACGCTACTCAGGATCGACCTATCTTTCGTCAATTCTAATCTCATCTTCGCAAACTAATTCGGGCCCCACGTTGGGTGCCATCTGTAACGTAAAAATTATTATCAGATGGAAATTCCAAAGAATTACTAAGTTGGAAACAGAGTTTGGCAATTATAAGCGAAGCTCGAGAACTCCCCTAGGATCTTGGGATTTCATAAGAACCCACGACTCCCTTAATCATTGCAGATGAACACCTGACTTCCCCCTAAATACCCTATGGATACCTAAGACTCAACCCCGATGTCTACCAACAATGTAAACCAGAGAAGAAGCAGGAAGAGACAAGTGCATATACCTCCTTGACTCCTATACCAAGGACCAGTATCTCCATCACCTCCTACTCGTGTATCGGTGTATCGCATACTCCTCCTAAAAGGCATACTTACACTTCGCTAACACTAAACACTCGTTCGCCCTACTCCTCTCCCCATTCCTCCAACTTATTAACCCTTCAATTCCATCCCCATCCCCATCACAGAAGCGCAAGCCATCTGGCAGCCCACCCCGGGTACTGACCACAAAACACCGTAGAACAGCCTAAGGTATATCTGCCAGCATGCCTGTGCCTATCCACTACGAGTAATAGATGTTCTCCTCGTAGCCATATCATGTTGTAGTTCACACCAAAAACCAGGGATTCTACTGTACCTTATACTCATAACTAGGATCGTGATGCAGCTTAATTAGTGTATCAGTTCTTTCCCAGAGGATTCACTCCAGGTTGCACCTATCACTCTAGCTATGACTATCTACCTCTATCTCTGAAGGGATGGTATTGATCCTTTGCCGGCAACGCCCCCTTTCCTGTGAATAGTTCGCTAAAACCATCCGCAGGAACGGCATGCGACAACGCAGAACCATGGTCGAGATCGACCGTCGCGGTGGCCGGCAGCACCCATGCCTCGACTAGCTCAGCCAGGCCATGGGCACTTGCTTCGGGATCTACACAACCGGTGTTACCTCTTATTATCCTGCCGACCGTTGAGCTCATGGTGGGAGAGCTCGAATAAAAGTATTAGAATGCTTATTGGCCCTCATAATTCACAAAGAAAAGACCTGATAGAAATGATTGAAAAGAAATTTCGATCCTAGGATGCACCTCAGGAAGGAAAGTATGAGTGAACGTTGGGATAAAGTAAGAAATCACGTTTGGAATGTTAATTCGACCTGCAGTACGACACACGTAAGTATTTCTAAATTAGCTAAACATAGGTGATCATGTTTGCAGTGGCTTTTAGAACCTTCCATCCATTCTGCTACCACGTAGCTCTGCAGAATATGGAGGACGAGGTGTCTAACTCATAGGGGAGGGAGGATCAAAGGTGTTAAGGTGATCCCCCAGGTCTCTCAGCCCGCCCAAAACAATAGTAAAAATCATCTCTCCTACTATTGACCTGTGGCTATCCACGGACCTTATGAGTCCTCAGACTCAACAACGATTTTGGTAGCCCCTAAACATAATAGCAAGCAAAAAAAAAACTTGCTTGCCTACTACTACCCTATAACTAAATCATGGTACCTATCAAAAGCTATACCAAAACCAAGTAACCTAAATGTTGCACTATGAGTATGTTAATAATACTCCCTTCCTACACAACCTTGTTCCATCCGAAGTGGGTCGAGGGTTACCACCCTCCCTATAAATAATCTAAACCATCATAATGTATATCTGTAAATGTCTTCAATAAAATGTCAAAATCAAAAAACAAATAAAAGAGTAAAAATTTTCCTTTTAAATCGTTATAAAATTACTGAATGATTTATTCCATTTAAATCTTAACATATAACAGCATGATACCTTAATAGGAAATTCCTAAAATCTTCTCTTAAAACTAACCTTATCAATTAATAGTATATGTCAAATTTATTTCTGATTTTATATATGAAACTCATACATTATTTATTTTAAAAGATAGCTCATTATTATGCTAATTGGAAAAGTTTCACTTGAAAACACGAAAGAAAACTTTAAACTTAACATTCGTTAATAGATCAATGTCTATTCAAAGCAAAACTATCTTGATATTTATATTTCTTATTAGTTTCGTTGATGAGAAACTCATCTAATGAATTATTAAAATTATTCTTTTTACAAAACTTAATAAAAAAAAATCTATTAAAAATGGTGTGTATCAAAAATTAAGTTATATAAGAAAGTTAACGATACTCATTTGACGCGACGGTAGGATCTAAACGTCCTCTCAGATATAGGCGTGATTCAAAAAAAAATTTATTAATGTCGCCGGATAATAGATTCTCAAAGTAATTAAAACTAAACACGAAAATAGAACGACACTATCTCAGAATATTATATCGACTATTCAAAAGAAAAAGCAAAACGAGCAGGTATTAGGGATCTGAATGAGGGAATGATTCCTCATTACAGCAAAAAGGTAGTCAAATTCAATAAGAACCGTATATGTAGGATCACAGTTTGTGTCCAACATATATTCGATAATAAAATTTATATCAATATGATTCAAATAAAAAAATATGTATATATAAAGCAAATATATCAAATAGTCAATTCAATCAATGGATACCAAGAGATGTTTATCTCAGTATCTTTCTTACAGTAGAGATCCGGGAGTGCACTTCTGGATACCTTCCTGTAAAAAATGTTTATGGATTAAGATGATATTTAAGGCTACGTTGTATTTGACTCTAGCTGTGTGTTGTCTCAATATGCTCTGATGTACTCTACTTTATGATTAGCATATTCTTTACTGAATATAAGGTTCTGAATTACAAATAGGTACAAGCAAAAAGGAAAAAAGAAACTAAATCGCGTTTTCTTGAAGACGGTGTTTCGTTACCGGTATCACCAACTCACTATGTGGTAGTGATTGAGTATAGTTCCTACAGAACAAAGATTTATGTATCAGAACGATGTTATACTGAATCTAGATCGCGGCTTTAAATATGTTTGCTCAACGACTGTATGAAAGCAACCCGAAGGCGGTAACTGTAAGTATTTATTTACCCGTGAAAACGTAAGGAACAACTCCCAAAAAAAAATTGCTACCGCGGCGTTAATACGCAGGGTTGCGTGGTCGCTACCGACACAATACTGGGGTTGGCTCTAAGACCGAGTGATAAAAAAAATAAAAAAAAAGAGAGTGACTTATCAGAAGAAGTCCGTGAAGGAAAAGTGATAAAAATAAAAGAAGTGATAAGTGAGTACGTATATTACACTGTTATTAGCGCGACGATATGGTAATAAGAGCAATATCGATTTTGCTCATGCCAACGGATTCGATTCCGAAATTCAAAATTACGAATCTTCGAATCGTTTTATGGAACATGACATTCAAATGGATCTACTTCACGACCGAAAAATAAAAAAAAAATTTATGCGAGCTATAATAATTTCACTTCGCGACAAGCGTTAGCTATCTTGCTTTAATAGAGAGCACCATAAATAGATGATTAACACACTACACTTTGTATAAATATATATACCTAAATACCTAGGCAACTAAATATAAATGTACACAGAGTTTCTCTTACAGGGACGGAGGAGGAGGCGTTAGGTCCTGCCTTCCGTTTGTAACCAAAGCAAAATTGTCTGTACCACCGTCCGTGGTTGAAGACGTTGTTCGTCAGCATATACCGCTTATAGCAGCACCAAAATTGGGCGTACTAATTTTTAAGATATGTGGTACGAGCCGCAATGCTCCCACAGAATTCACAATATACACAAAAAGAAATTATAAATAGTTACCTGGTATCAATGATGTTATTGTGGTTCCCTTTTTGGGTAAAATATTTTACAATTTACATATATATAATTGCTGGAGCTGGTGATTATAGGTGGGTATATCACTGGATCTGATGCGTTCACAGTTGAATTACTATCTGGAACTGATGACTGATATTTCTGATGAAAGGATCCCGCGTTGAATATGTAGTAAATCGCTTGTTGATGGATCGACATCTATGCTTAAGCATACGCCAGACATCCAGGTGAATTCTCAGGAACTTATGCTTCTTAATGGACGACGATCGCTTTCGCCTGCCTCGGGCTAAGTACATGCGAGTTTACCTCTGCTGTAGGTACTTCCTCTGGTGTGTATTAGATTCTGTTGAGGACGTGTATAGGTGGGATGCCTCGTAAAAGAATGCAGTTGTATCTTAGATTTGTCGCAACTGAAGATAACGTGGTGGCTTCGGATAGCCACAAGTAACAAACAAAAATTTGGTGGCGATGAGTTGCCACGAGTAAAGATGCATGTGGTGGCGTAGGTTGGCCACGAGTAAAAAGGATTTGGGTGGCGTAAATGGGCCACAAATAAGAAGGATTATGGTGGTGATGAGTTGCCACGAATAAGAAAGATTTGGTGGCGTAGGTTGGCCACAAATATAATGCTGATGTGGCACGGATTTGCCACGAATAGATTTCCTGGGCGGCGTAAATTGCCACCGCACTGAATCGTAGCCGTCGATGGGCCAATCGGATCGACGTCGAGCGACTAGGATCCTGATGAGTGTCTTCCTTGCTTCGTGCGTAAAAATGATGACGCCATACAAAAAAAAGCGTGGAATTACGGAGAATCAACTTCTGTGCAGCCGGCACACATAAATATCTTTAATGGACTGCGTACATAGTGTCTATATACATAATGGCACAAAAATTCTGATCCGCCACGTGAATGGCAAAAAAAATCACATTCTCAGCATCTGCTGGGTTGGCGGAGAAATGTCTTCTTTTTCTTTTCAGGAATATGGTGTCCCGTCCCTGCTGGTGCAACGTGTACTCCTCGTTGGCGTATCCTCTATATGGTGCTCCTAACAAGATGAGACAATTACTCATTAGTTACCTCAACCATGTTTCGCGACAGATTTCCAAAAATGCCTTAAGGCAAAATCTGCTCGGGATTGCTCCAAGTAGGGATAAATTTATTTTTCTTACCTTTTCTTTATTATATCCAGGAATATAGTACTAATCCTTCTAATTGCATATGCAATTAGAGGAATATTCCTTAATATCAGGAATTTACAACGCGGCTCGGCTGCTTTTTAATAAAAAAAAAATCTAAGTTCTGTGGAGGAGATGTGGCTCCGTGTGTGTGTTTCTTCAAATTGAGATCCACATCCGATTTTTCTGGCAGACATAGCTACTTTCCAAGTAGCCAACGCCCTACTTCCAGTCTGGCTTCCAATTTCCCCTGTTCGTTTTACTTTCTCGCTCCCTTTATAGGTGGCGTGCTAAAATGGCATTAAGGTGCCATGCTCACTGTGTCACTTTCGTTATTCAGATTTCATGACGTTTTAGACATGTAATAAAACGGAATAATTTGGCATAAACCCGTGAGTTAAGGCTCGGATGACATTAGTTAACTAGAAAGTAATTGTCAGACAGTACATGTCAAACGGAAAGGACTCTAATTGAAGTGAAGGATTAGTAATATGTTCATGTATATGTTTTGACAAAAAAAAAAAAATGATGGAAGCCTCAGAAAGGAGTGGTGACGTAAGTATTAGTATTACAACTTGTATCTTGGTGCGCCTTACTCTACCGGCATTTGAAATAGGACAGGATTTTTCGAATCATTGTGACGACGTCATCTGTCAGATGTAACTTTTAGTGGCGACTAATGGACATGCCAATATCTGCTGATGATTTGGTACTTGCAGAATCTGCATAATCTGCTGTCAGGTTTGTTCGTCAATTCGAGTGTACAAAAAAATGCATGGTGACAATGACGGTCAGAGCTTGTTACGAGCGGAAAGTCGACAAATGTGACGCTGAATTTTGATCTAAATGTCGTATTTTGACTTGTCAGGGTTCCTTTGACAGGTGTCAGTGGATTCTGGTGGAATGACACAATGAAACCTTGAATAGCTAACGAAAGTTATGGAAGTAGGTCAGATCAACAACTGGAGAGAAATTTAATCGGCCGCATCGAGAAATTTCTCTCAACTGCAACTTGACGTCTGCCTGTCACTTTCATTTCAAGTCTGGCATTCTTCAAGTCAGATACATTAACACTTTACTTTTAGCACCTCCGTCGACGTGTTCAACGTGCTTGTAAAGTTCGGTGCGAGCGGGGTGTTACGTTTGAATAGTGCGCATCAAGAATTTCGTTCCGTCATATCCTTCTATCGAAAATGTATGGGAACGGACAAATCTTGGAAATTAGATAGGGTGGGGAATTTCAGAAATTCAAAATGGCAGGTGGAATCTATTATTGTGTGTGGATTCCAAATCGTGTGGAACCTTCTTTGGGTGGGCTCCATCGGATGCGTTCAGCACGTTGCGAGTAAAGTGGAAGTCTCGCAGGTAGATGGCACCGCTGGTGTACACTGATTGTGTACTGGCGAGAAAGTTCATCCTACAAAGCTTGGAGTTTCGACTAAGTCCACTTAGTCTAATCTCCAAGAAAAGGAGAACTGCTCGCGAAAAGGCCTCATGGTATGAAGAATTTCCTCACTCGTCGTATCGTGATGACACTGCGACTCTTTTACGTCTAGTCGGTCGAAGACAAAAAAAAATATACCATCTAATGGTAATTGAGTACTCTATAAGTTACCTGAAAGTATAAAAAAAAAAATTTTAAAACCCAAGAGTCTCATGCACAGCTGAGAGCCGGGCATACGTCATACTTTAAGCAGGATATATGATGCTAATTGCTTTGTATATGCGGTCTGAAGAAAAATGGTTGCGATCTCAATGGTTAAATTTAGGCAAAAAAAAAACCGCACCGGATTTGGTTAAAATTTCTAAAGTCAGGGAATAAGTACTAAAGTACTTGCATTGTCATGGTTGGTGTATTATTCATGATCACAAAGACCAAAGTGAAAAATGTTTAAGTCAGGGATATGATTTTAATTCAAGTGTCTTATCTTTTTAAGTCTTTTGTATGGCAGGTTGACTTATGGCCTCGCCTATCTTCAACTTCATAAAGATTGTTACCAATTACTTGACTTACACGAACTTTCACAAACTTTGGACTCAATTTTGCGCTCAGATGTTTCGACGCATCACTCAGGACATGATTTCTTGCGTAGATTTCATCTCCTACCTTGTACATCACTTTCCTACTCCGAAGGTTGTAATTCTTTTCGTAGGCTTCGTGAGTTTGAATGAGTGCTTGCTTGAGGAACGAGTGAACGATGTTCATTTTGGCGACTTTGGGGAGCCAATCTATCTCCGAACAGTTCAGTCCACCCAACTCTCTCAACAAACGATAGTCTGCCCCATGCTCTATCATGCGCTGCCCGAATAAGGCTTCGTATGGGGACATCGAGAGGGTTGAATGCACTGTCGTGCGTAATGCACTACTGATAGAAGACAGGTGTGCATCCCAATCCGTCTGCCGGGGGTTGACATATGAACGGATAGCCGCAAGAATCGAACGATTGACACGTTCGCTCGCGTTAGACTGAGGAGCATACACTGCCGTTCGGTAGTGTTTCACCCCGAAAACGTCCAAGAATTTTTGAAACTCCTTCCCAACAAATTGTGTACCATTGTCAGAGAGTATGCTCTCTGGTACTCCGTAAATCAGAAAAACTTCATCTTTCAAGAATTTAACTATATTCGCGGCCGTTGCTTTGCGCAGTGGTTTGATGAAGACAAATTTGGTTAGTTGATCCAACACGATGATGATGTATACATTTCCGGATCTTGACCTGGGATACGGCCCGAGAAAGTCAACGTATAAATGTTGAAACGGCCTATCCACCTCGAAACTGTTTCCCATCTCTGTTCTCAACGTCATGTTAGCTGCCTTACTGGTCTTGCATGTCTCACACCTGTCTACGTAAAGTTTGACTTGCGTGTACAGGCCGGGCCAGTAGAATCTATCTTTCAACCTGTAAACCGTCTTAACCACTCCACCATGCGAAGCGCGCGGCGGATTGTGAGCTAATGAGATCAACGACTCCGTCATCTCTGAGGGGACCCACAACTTTCAAGTTAGATCGTCGGCCAAGGGAATTCCAACCGCATGTTTAGTGCGTTTGTATATATACCCTTCCGACACTTTGAGGTCAGGTAGACGCTCCTGTTCCTTCCTGATATGACTGATGATATCAAGGTAACCTTCAGACTTAAAGGACGGATCCTCAAGATCGATGTGAAGTACCTCCGAGGCACCGATCTGTGGTAGACAAGAAAGGAAAGCTGACACTGTCAACTCATCGTCTTCATACGCTCTCGACAGAACATCTGGCACGACATTCAATGTACCCTTTCTATGCTCAACCACAAAATCGAAACCTTGGAGTCGCATACTCCACCTCGCTAATCTTCTAGTTGGATCCTTCATAGTCATCAGCCATTTCAGGCTGGAATGGTCTGTAATGACAAGAAAATGGTATCCCTCAACGTAAGACCTAAACTTCTGGATACCTTCGAAAGCAGCTAAGCATTCGCGTTCTGTCACCGAATAGTTTCTCTGAGCAGCATTCAGTTTCCGGGAGAAGTAGTATATAGGTTCCTCCGCCCCGGATTCGTCCCTCTGACAGAGTACACATCCGATGCCAGTCGCGGATGCGTCGCAAAGAATGATGAATTCTTTGGAGAAGTCTGGATTGACTAACACAGGCGCTGAAGTCAAAGCTTGTTTGATTTGCAGGAATGCTTCAATAGCTTCTGGACTGAGCTTAAAGACTCTCCCCTTTTTCAGGGTCTCGGTCAAGGGTGCGGCTAGGGTGCTGAAATCCTTAACAAATCGCCGATACCAACCTGCCAAACCGAGAAATCGGCGAACTTGGCGAGTTGTGGTTGGCAAAGGAAAGCTAGTGATAGCTGCGATCTTATCTGGATCAGCTTTCAGACAACCCTGACCGACCTTATAACCGAGATAGTGAAGCTCATCAAAACAAAACTTCGACTTCTCGACATTAATCGTCAGTCCTGCCTTAGTCAAGCACTTTCCGACTATCTCCAGAGTCTCTAGATGCTCGTCGAAATCCTTTGACACAACCAATAGATCGCCCAAGTATACAAATACTTGATCTCGTAACCCTGATGGGATCACGCGACTCATCAGGTAACTCAAACTTTGTGCCGCATTACATAGACCGAAGGGCATGACCTTAAATTGGTACAATGGTCGCCCTGGTACCGTAAAGGCGGTCTTCTCCCTCGAACTTTGCTCCAGCGGTATCTGCCAAAACGCATCCTTCAGATCCACGCTAGAAATATAACGTGTCTCTGTCAGACGTGCTAGCAGCCCCTCTATATGCGCAATTGGATGAGCATCTTTCTTTGTCACGGAGTTCACCTTCTGAAAGTCCAGACACAATCGGTTCTTACCAGGCTTGCGAACAAGCACCACTGGGGAACTCCATGCGCTGGAACTTTCCTCGATGACTCCCAACGAAAGCATGCAGTCTAACTCCGCATACATAAGGGTTTGTATTGCCGGAGATACGGGATAGTACCTTTGCTTTATCGGTACGGCATCACCCGTATCTATGTAATGCTGCACTAGGTTCGTTTTCCCGAGTCCATTGACTGCGAAAGATGGAAAACTACGAACAACAGCTTCTAGTCGCTCAGACTCTTCAACATTCAACTTTATTTGGTTAGTGGGTCTTTCCTCTGGACCACCGGTCGTAATTCCTGAAAGATTCGCAATTACATTTGGTGCGATCTGGAATTTTTGCCAAAAGTCAACGCCTAAATATAGACGCTGGCTTAACGATGGCACGATATACAGATCTATATCCTTTGTCACTCCTTTATACTATATTGGGGTAGTAGCTACTCCCACTATGGATTGCTTGTGTCCATCGGCCGTGGACACGGTAGTCTCTACCTTCCGTACCGTAACATTCTTATCTTTCAGGTAGGGAAGTATGTCAGTGCCTAAGCAACTAATACTCGCCCCTGAATCGAGAAGACCTAAGAAGTTGTCTTCTAACAACCTGACCGTCACATAAGGACGAGGGTCATTCGATTCTCGGCCTAAGGTTGCCGACGCTATGTTACGATAAGTAGTCCGCTTCCGATGGAAGCGCTCCCTTGTCCGTCGTATTCGTTTGGACAATTCTGGAAATGTGACAATTCGCTTTCGCACTTCTTCATAATTGCGTAACCTTTCGTGAAAGGATTTACGATATAATGGTTCTATAATATTACTGTTTAAATTCAAATTTATAATGGGTTTGGGTTCTACTTTCATAGTAGGGATTGTTCTACAATCATTGTTCGGTAATTCACTATTAGTTCTATCTGGTTTTAAAACTTTAATCTTTGGAAGTTCAAGAGGCTCTTCGGATTTGGAAACTTGAACTCCGGGTAAATCTAATCGGAGCGAAGCCCCCCGGTTATTGGGTTGTTCCTCCTCTCGTTTCCCGCTAGACATTTCGGACAGTACGGACTATACGCGTCTGCTAAACCGCAGCGGAAACAAAAGACTTTGTCAATAGGTTTCACGCAATCGCGAAAACCATGGCCAAGAACTTGGCAATTCCAACATTTATGTACTTTGCGATCTCTCTGAATCGCTTCAATGTTGCTATTAGGCAACGCTACCACAAGATCCTGACAAGGCTCTTCAGCGATTTCGTTAACGAAACGCCTTGCAGGTGGACGTTGTGCATTTGGCACGAAATTCGGACGGACGTTCTCGTACTGAGATTGAGCTTTTTCTATAGCTCGACAATAATAGGCTAGCTGCCTTAAGCTAGACGGACTGTAGGTTATGAGTAGCTCACCCATGCGCCTACGGACATTAGTTTTGATGATTTCTATGAGCTCCTTCTCCGGTCTAGGAACTCTCATCCTCGAGTTTAAATACTGAATGGCGTCGAAAAAGTCATTGAAAGACTCACCATTCATCATCTTACGGTCGGATAGCTTTCGGAAGAGCTCGGTATCGCTTTCCAAACTGCGGTACTGTTCTACCAAAGCAGTTTTCAACTCATCCCACGTCGCGTGTTTGTTGCTTTTCAGGTACACCCAGTACCATGATTCAACAGAACCTGACACGAAGTGGTAAAAGTTGGCGGTAATTTCAAACCATGATATGCCATAACTATTTCGTATACATCCCAGGCGGAACAAGAAATCGTCCACGGACATATTTTTCCCATCACATTTCAAACCCCATTTATGGAATGGATGGACACGGTTTGAAGAAGTGGCATTCGAGGGTGGTGGCCTGGGTGGCGACAGAGGTGACTCGTTGTCAAAATTGAAAGCATTAACCTGAGCCATAAACTCATCTAAATTTGAGCCTAGAGGCATTTGTGCTGGATTGACATCCGATATAGGTGGCACTCTAGTACGCTCATAATGTGGTGTGAAACGGTCTGCCAAATCGATTTCATCGTTTGGTCTATACTCGGACTGGACATGTCTGGAAGTGGATGCTCCATTTGGGGCGTTAAAATTTACGACACGTGTAGTGTCTGTGTTGGCTAAATTGACTTGCCATGTGACTTGCTGCGTCGAAGTAGCGTTAGGCGGAACAAGTGCTCTTGTTGGGGGAGTAACTGACTTAGAAGGGGCGACAGGTTGAGTGGCTTTGACCGTCCGTCTCTGAAGAAGCTGGGCTACTTGGTCAAGTAAGCGTTAATGACTTGCCTCCAACGCTTCTGCCATAAACTTCCTATCGTCGACCCTGTGCAGGTCAATAGTAGCGGAAACTACTTTCTGAATGTATGCTGAATGGTCAGCAGCATCTTTTCGCAATTGCTCTTAAGCTCTTGCCACCTCATCGTCGTCTACTGCAATACTTCTATCGACAGTGTTATCTCTTGGTAGACTCTCGACTAAGCTGTCTTCTTCATCGGAGTGATTCTCCACGACGTTATTTTGCACGTGGCTGGGTTTCGGTTTCGATCCCCAGGGGCCATTAGGTCGAAATCTCGGTACTTCGTAAGGTAAGTACTCTTGACGGCTCGTCTCGGTCTTGAGCCGCTCATTCATTCGCAACACGAAGGAAATCGGTTAAACCACGTCAAACGCGTAAATTAAAGGTTCAAGATAAAAAACTTCTATATTGTAGCCCGTGAGAAACTCCTCAAACGTATACTACTCAAGCAGTATGGCAAAGTAACAATAAGGTAAGTGTAAGGAAAACTTCAAATACACCGTGAGCAAAACCTCGAACGGTTATTTGTGAATATAAATCAGTGTCAATTGTAAATCTAATAAGTATAAAACAAATTCTCAAGTAGTCCGTATGAGTTCCTCAGCCGGATTCTACTTGTGGTAGCAAATGCTGTTTTGATTAAATCAAAAAGTGAAAATTCAACAAAATTCCGTGAGCAACTGCTTCCAACGAATATTCGTCAATCAAGTAATTCAAAAAAAAGATTAAAGTGGTAAAAAAATTTTTTTTTTTACCAATCTATAAGTGCTTAATACTAAAGGTAAATATATAGTTTATTCGTCTATCAAAAACAATACTTCAAAATGTTTTCAGAAATCCTATATTTAACTGGATACTTAAAGGTAATCTTAAAGGAATTATAATACAGGCTTACTTATATCAATAAGAAAAATCAAATGTAAATATCAATACTTATATTGTATTCAAAACTACTTTAATACTATAAGATCTAATAATTCTAAACTGTGTTTAATTTATATGCGGGCGCTATCCCAAACTATAATTAAAGGTGGGCACTATCCCAAAATTCTGAAACTGTAATACGGGCTCTATCCCAAAACTTACACGACAATCAAGAAGTTACGCCCCAACTTGATTGACGGAAACTCAAAAAAAAAAAAAAAAAATCTCAAAATATCTCGAATTGCGGGCACTATCCCAAACTTACACATGAATTGAGAAGTTTACGTCTCGACTCAATTGACGGAAACTCAAATACTAAATTACTAAATGCTCAAAAAAAATTAATACTTATCTGGATCAAAAATCTCAAAAGAAAAATCTACTTAAATGCTTATAAATTTTTATTTCATAAAAAGAATTCGGGAGAGGGTAGCCCTCCCTTCTTCGGAACAAGGTGTGCAAATTTTTCGGCACTGCAACATAACCGACTCAAAAAAAAATTATCAAATACAAACTAAGAGTGTATAGACTTTCTGAACTTACGGCGTTCTATTGTAAGTGAAACGGCAATCTCATCTAAACGAAAGTTGCTCAGATATGCGCAGGCGACATTACGCTACTGCTGACGTACGTCGGGTATGAAAACTCCAACTACCGGTTAGCGTTTCATGTCTCCACGCATATCGTCACTTCCTAACATCTATCAAAAGATAATTCTCCACATACAAAACTGGATCGAATAACAAACAAAAATAAGTGTTGAATAGAAGCTGACATAACTTGGGTCGCAATTTGAGTGAATGACCAGCTTCTGCAGCTGACGTGCGTCGGGCAAAAAGCACCAACCACCGGTCAGAAGACCTGGATCTCAGACATCACCATTTGGACATATCGGCACCTCCGCTACTGACGACCGAGCAAAAACTACTACTCAATCCGGACAGAGATCGACGATACCTACAAGTGATAAGAGGTGGAGGAGAAGAAAGGTAGACCTAATGCAACAGACTGATTCGGGGATAATGTCACCAAACCACTGGACAAAATAGCGCCTACTCTACTAACCTCGATGATATTCCTCTAACTAAGAAACATAATCATCTGCTAAACGACTTCGAATCACAAATATAAACTTAAAAAAAAAAAAATTTGAAAAATTTTCAAAAATTTCTAACTTTCTTCCTACGCTACTCAGGATCGACCTATCTTTCGTCAATTCTAATCTCATCTTCGCAAACTAATTCGGGCCCCACGTTGGGTGCCATCTGTAACGTAAAAATTATTATCAGATGGAAATTCCAAAGAATTACTAAGTTGGAAACAGAGTTTGGCAATTATAAGCGAAGCTCGAGAACTCCCCTAGGATCTTGGGATTTCATAAGAACCCACGACTCCCTTAATCATTGCAGATGAACACCTGACTTCCCCCTAAATACCCTATGGATACCTAAGACTCAACCCCGATGTCTACCAACAATGTAAACCAGAGAAGAAGCAGGAAGAGACAAGTGCATATACCTCCTTGACTCCTATACCAAGGACCAGTATCTCCATCACCTCCTACTCGTGTATCGGTGTATCGCATACTCCTCCTAAAAGGCATACTTACACTTCGCTAACACTAAACACTCGTTCTCCCTACTCCTCTCCCCATTCCTCCAACTTATTAACCCTTCAATTCCATCCCCATCCCCATCACAGAAGCGCAAGCCATCTGGCAGCCCACCCCGGGTACTGACCACAAAGCACCGTAGAACAGCCTAAGGTATATCTGCCAGCATGCCTGTGCCTATCCACTACGAGTAATAGATGTTCTCCTCGTAGCCATATCTTGTTGTAGTTCACACCAAAAACCAGGGATTCTACTGTACCTTATACTCATAACTAGGATCGTGATGCAGCTTAATTAGTGTATCAGTTCTTTCCCAGAGGATTCACTCCAGGTTGCACCTATCACTCTAGCTATGACTATCTACCTCTATCTCTGAAGGGATGGTATTGATCCTTTGCCGGCAACGCCCCCTTTCCTGTGAATAGTTCGCTAAAACCATCCGCAGGAACGGCATGCGACAACGCAGAACCATGGTCGAGATCGACCGTCGCGGTGGCCGGCAGCACCCATGCCTCGACTAGCTCAGCCAGGCCATGGGCACTTGCTTCGGGATCTACACAACCGGTGTTACCTCTTATTATCCTGCCGACCGTTGAGCTCATGGTGGGAGAGCTCGAATAAAAGTATTAGAATGCTTATTGGCCCTCATAATTCACAAAGAAAAGACCTGATAGAAATGATTGAAAAGAAATTTCGATCCTAGGATGCACCTCAGGAAGGAAAGTATGAGTGAACGTTGGGATAAAGTAAGAAATCACGTTTGGAATGTTAATTCGACCTGCAGTACGACACACGTAAGTATTTCTAAATTAGCTAAACATAGGTGATCATGTTTGCAGTGGCTTTTAGAACCTTCCATCCATTCTGCTACCACGTAGCTCTGCAGAATATGGAGGATGAGGTGTCTAACTCATAGGGGAGGGAGGATCAAAGGTGTTAAGGTGATCCCCCAGGTCTCTCAGCCCGCCCAAAACAATAGTAAAAATCATCTCTCCTACTATTGACCTGTGGCTATCCACGGACCTTATGAGTCCTCAGACTCAACAACGATTTTGGTAGCCCCTAAACATAATAGCAAGCAAAAAAAAAACTTGCTTGCCTACTACAACCCTATAACTAAATCATGGTACCTATCAAAAGCTATACCAAAACCAAGTAACCTAAATGTTGCACTATGAGTATGTTAATAATACTCCCTTCCTACACAACCTTGTTCCATCCGAAGTGGGTCGAGGGTTACCACCCTCCCTATAAATAATCTAAACCATCATAATGTATATCTGTAAATGTCTTCAATAAAATGTCAAAATCAAGAAACAAATAAAAGAGTAAAAAGTTTCCTTTTAAATCGTTATAAAATTACTGAATGATTTATTCCATTTAAATCTTAACATATAACAGCATGATACCTTAATAGGAAATTCCTAAAATCTTCTCTTAAAACTAACCTTATCAATTAATAGTATATGTCAAATTTATTTCTGATTTTATATATGAAACTCATACATTATTTATTTTAAAAGATAGCTCATTATTATGCTAATTGGAAAAGTTTCACTTGAAAACACGAAAGAAAACTTTAAACTTAACATTCGTTAATAGATCAATGTCTATTCAAAGCAAAACTATCTTGATATTTATATTTCTTATTAGTTTCGTTGATGAGAAACTCATCTAATGAATTATTAAAATTATTCTTTTTACAAAACTTAATAAAAAAAAATCTATTAAAAATGGTGTGTATCAAAAATTAAGTTATATAAGAAAGTTAACGATACTCATTTGACGCGACGGTAGGATCTAAACGTCCTCTCAGATATAGGCGTGATTCAAAAAAAATTTATTAATGTCGCCGGATAATAGATTCTCAAAGTAATTAAAACTAAACACGAAAATAGAACGACACTATCTCAGAATATTATATCGACTATTCAAAAGAAAAAGCAAAACGAGCAGGTATCAGGGATCTGAATGAGGGAATGATTCCTCATTACAGCAAAAAGGTAGTCAAATTCAATAAGAACCGTATATGTAGGATCACAGTTTGTGTCCAACATATATTCGATAATAAAATTTATATCAATATGATTCAAATAAAAAAATATGTATATATAAAGCAAATATATCAAATAGTCAATTCAATCAATGGATACCAAGAGATGTTTATCTCAGTATCTTTCTTACAGTAGAGATCCGGGAGTGCACTTCTGGATACCTTCCTGTAAAAAATGTTTATGGATTAAGATGATATTTAAGGCTACGTTGTATTTGACTCTAGCTGTGTGTTGTCTCAATATGCTCTGATGTACTCTACTTTATGATTAGCATATTCTTTACTGAATATAAGGTTCTGAGGTACAAATAGGTACAAGCAAAAAGGAAAAAAGAAACTAAATCGCATTTTCTTGAAGACGGTGTTTCGTTACCGGTATCACCAACTCACTATGTGGTAGTGATTGAGTATAGTTCCTACAGAACAAAGATTTATGTATCAGAACGATGTTATACTGAATCTAGATCGCGGCTTTAAATATGTTTGCTCAACGACTGTATGAAAGCAACCCGAAGGCGGTAACTGTAAGTATTTATTTACCCGTGAAAACGTAAGGAACAACTCCCAAAAAAAAATTGCTACCGCGGCGTTAATACGCAGGGTTGCATGGTCGCTACCGACACAATACTGGGGTTGGCTCTAAGACCGAGTGATAAAAAAAATAAAAAAAAAGAGAGTGACTTATCAGAAGAAGTCCATGAAGGAAAAGTGATACAAATAAAAGAAGTGATAAGTGAGTACGTATATTACACTGTTATTAGCGCGACGATATGGTAATAAGAGCAATATCGATTTTGCTCATGCCAACGGATTCGATTCCGAAATTCAAAATTACGAATCTTCGAATCGTTTTATGGAACATGACATTCAAATGGATCTACTTCACGACCGAAAAATAAAAAAAAAATTTATGCGAGCTATAATAATTTCACTTCGCGACAAGCGTTAGCTATCTTGCTTTAATAGAGAGCACCATAAATAGATGATTAACACACTACACTTTGTATAAATATATATACCTAAATACCTAGGCAACTAAATATAAATGTACACAGAGTTTCTCTTACAGGGACGGAGGAGGAGGCGTTAGGTCCTGCCTTCCGTTTGTAACCAAAGCAAAATTGTCTGTACCACCGTCCGTGGTTGAAGACGTTGTTCGTCAGCATATACCGCTTATAGCAGCACCAAAATTGGGCGTACTAATTTTTAAGATATGTGGTACGAGCCGCAATGCTCCCACAGAATTCACAATATACACAAAAAGAAATTATAAATAGTTACCTGGTATCAATGATGTTATTGTGGTTCCCTTTTTGGGTAAAATATTTTACAATTTACATATATATAATTGCTGGAGCTGGTGATTATAGGTGGGTATATCACTGGATCTGATGCGTTCACAGTTGAATTACTATCTGGAACTGATGACTGATATTTCTGATGAAAGGATCCCGCGTTGAATATGTAGTAAATCGCTTGTTGATGGATCGACATCTATGCTTAAGCATACGCCAGACATCCAGGTGAATTCTCAGGAACTTATGCTTCTTAATGGACGACGATCGCTTTCGCCTGCCTCGGGCTAAGTACATGCGAGTTTACCTCTGCTGTAGGTACTTCCTCTGGTGTGTATTAGATTCTGTTGAGGACGTGTATAGGTGGGATGCCTCGTAAAAGAATGCAGTTGTATCTTGGATTTGTCGCAACTGAAGATAACGTGGTGGCTTCGGATAGCCACAAGTAACAAACAAAAATTTGGTGGCGATGAGTTGCCACGAGTAAAGATGCATGTGGTGGCGTAGGTTGGCCACGAGTAAAAAGGATTTGGGTGGCGTAAATGGGCCACAAATAAGAAGGATTATGGTGGTGATGAGTTGCCACGAATAAGAAAGATTTGGTGGCGTAGGTTGGCCACAAATATAGTGCTGATGTGGCACGGATTTGCCACGAATAGATTTCCTGGGCGGCGTAAATTGCCACCGCACTGAATCGTAGCCGTCGATGGGCCAATCGGATCGACGTCGAGCGACTAGGATCCTGATGAGTGTCTTCCTTGCTTCGTGCGTAAAAATGATGACGCCATACAAAAAAAGCGTGGAATTACGGAGAATCAACTTCTGTGCAGCCGGCACACATAAATATCTTTAATGGACTGCGTACATAGTGTCTATATACATAATGGCACAAAAATTCTGATCCGCCACGTGAATGGCAAAAAAAATCACATTCTCAGCATCTGCTGGGTTGGCGGAGAAATGTCTTCTTTTTCTTTTCAGGAATATGGTGTCCCGTCCCTGCTGGTGCAACGTGTACTCCTCGTTGGCGTATCCTCTATATGGTGCTCCTAACAAGATGAGATAATTACTCATTAGTTACCTCAACCATGTGTCGCGACAGATTTCCAAAAATGCCTTAAGGCAAAATCTGCTCGGGATTGCTCCAAGTAGGGATACATTTATTTTTCTTACCTTTTCTTTATTATATCCAGGAATATAGTACTAATCCTTCTAATTGCATATGGAATTAGAGGAATATTCCTTAATATCAGGAATTTACAACGCGGCTCGGCTGCTTTTTAATAAAAAAAATTCTAAGTTCTGTGGAGGAGATGTGGCTCCGTGTGTGTGTTTCTTCAAATTGAGATCCACATCCGATTTTTCTGGCAGACATAGCTACTTTCCAAGTAGCCAACGCCCTACTTCCAGTCTGGCTTCCAATTTCCCCTGTTCGTTTTACTTTCTCGCTCCCTTTATAGGTGGCGTGCTAAAATGGCATTAAGGTGCCATGCTCACTGTGTCACTTTCGTTATTCAGATTTCATGACGTTTTAGACATGTAATAAAACGGAATAATTTGGCATAAACCCGTGAGTTAAGGCTCGGATGACATTAGTTAACTAGAAAGTAATTGTCAGGCAGTACATGTCAAACGGAAAGGACTCTAATTGCAGTGAAGGATTAGTAATATTTTCATGTATATGTTTTGACAAAAAAAAAAAAAATGATGGAAGCCTCAGAAAGGAGTGGTGACGTAAGTATTAGTATTACAACTTGTATCTTGGTGCGCCTTACTCTACCGGCATTTGAAATAGGACAGGATTTTTCGAATCATTGTGACGACGTCATCTGTCAGATGTAACTTTTAGTGGCGACTAATGGACATGCCAATATCTGCTGATGATTTGGTACTTGCAGAATCTGCATAATCTGCTGTCAGGTTTGTTCGTCAATTCGAGTGTACAAAAAAATGCATGGTGACAATGACGGTCAGAGCTTGTTACGAGCGGAAAGTCGACAAATGTGACGCTGAATTTTGATCTAAATGTCGTATTTTGACTTGTCAGGGTTCTTGGCTTTGACAGGTGTCAGTGGATTCTGGTGGAATGACACAATGAAACCTTGAATAGCTAACGAAAGTTATGGAAGTAGGTCAGATCAACAACTGGAGAGAAATTTAATCGGCCGCATCGAGAAATTTTTCTCAACTGCAACTTGACGTCTGCCTGTCACTTTCATTTCAAGTCTGGCATTCTTCAAGTCAGATACATTAAAACTTTACTTTTAGCACCTCCGTCGACGTGTTCAACGTGCTTGTAAAGTTCGGTGCGAGCGGGGTGTTACGTTTGAATAGTGCGCATCAAGAATTTCGTTCCGTCATATCCTTCTATCGAAAATGTATGGGAACGGACACATCTTGGAAATTAGATAGGGTGGGGAATTTCAGAAATTCAAAATGGCAGGTGGAATCTATTATTGTGTGTGGATTCCAAATCGTGTGGAACCTTCTTTGGGTGGGCTCCATCGGATGCGTTCAGCACGTTGCGAGTAAAGTGGAAGTCTCGCAGGTAGATGGCACCGCTGGTGTACACTGATTGTGTACTGGCGAGAAAGTTCACCCTACACAATTAAGACAATGTACTCGTCGTCGGTCATTGGAAGTAGGGGTAGTAGTGTCAGAACAGCTTCAACTCTCACGATTGATACCTAAAACCCTTGAGTGATTGTTTACGTTCTTAGTGTTGATTAAGTTCAAGTTCAATTCAAAGTTGTGGACAAAGAAAAGTGAAAACGTAAATAATTGAATTTTTTTTTATTTTAGTATGCGTATTCTTCCACACCTCCAGGAGACATGTTCCTTCTTTGTCGCCGTCATTGAAAAGAAAAAGAAACTACCCTTCGAAAAAAATGACTCGGAGGCGATTGAGAAACCAAAAGAAAAAGTAGAAGAACCAGCAACTGACGGTACGCCAACTGAAGAACCAAAATCTGCCCCCTGGGCCCCAACGCAAAAGGCGCCACCTCCATGGCTACAAGCAAGACCCTTGTTGTGTTTTATGATAAACTGGCAACACTGGTGTGAAGTTTCCTTTATGCTGTCAATCTTAGAATCGCCATCTGCCGATTATCTTTCTTGGGCGTCGTTCCGTTTCGTTCTACTGGCAATCGGTAAACTTGTGTGTCTATTAATTGTTATTTATAAACTATATAATAAAATATAAAATATAATAAAAGAACTGCATTTATTTATTGGAAATACAAAAGTGTTGTCAGAAGTGATACAATATGATTGAACCCAAAGATTAAACCGAACCTTCTGAATGCGGCTTCACGATACAACAATTGGACTTCCTAAAACAAGTAATTTCGATGTCGATTCAACAAGCAGTTCAGAGTACGACGGCGACACAAATTGAAGATTCTCATGGAAATACTTCAACGCAAGCAGCGCACACACAACCTGCAGAGTCCACAGAATCCTCAACCAGAGCACCATCGTTCTCAATTAATAAGTTCAAGTCAACAAATGGCCAATCTGTTGCAGACTACTTTACATGCTTTGACTGGGTGCTAAAGCTTAGCAGAATTCCGCTTTCAGAATACCCAAACTATGCAAGAGTGCATATGGGACCCGAACTCAACAACGCACTCAAAGTACTCATCAGTCCAAAAGCACCGGGTGATTGTCGCTTTGAAGAAATCAAATCTATCCTAACGGATCACTTCGATCAGAAGCGTAATAAGTACGCAGAGAGCATCAAGTTTCGACAGGTCGTCCAAGAAAGAGGTGAGTCCATGGCAAATTTTTTCTTTAAGGTTGAGACAAGCTGCGTCGTTTTGCGAATATGAAAAATTCCTTGATAGAATGCTCATAGAACAATTTCTATCGGGTCTGGAGTCACGTTCAATTTGCGACGACATTATATCAAAAAACCCTTGACCTTTGAAGATGCATACGAGATTGCAAACACACTCGAAGTTACACATCAAACAGCAGTTGAAATGAAAAGCATTGGACCAGTCAAACCAGCCTGCAAAGTAGGGCTATCTCATTGGCAAAAAAACAACCAAAACATAACACGGAAAAAAACCGATGACCCAATTGAACAAAATACCTTATCATCATGCCAAGGCTGTGGCGGAAAGCACATCCGAAGCCAGTGCAAATTTGGTAATGCTACGTGCTACGTATGTGGAAAAAAGGGACATATTGCCAAGGTGTGCAAATCAAAAATAAGACAAGTTGGAGATGAACAGCCGGATAGTGAATGTGATTCAATTCAATGCATAAATGACATTTATGTCGTCAACAGGAAAGCACCCTACGAAAAGCAGTTGATAACAAGCTCAGTGAAAGGGTTCAAATTACAAATGGAATTGGACATGGGTGCTCCATGTGGACTAGTAAGCAAAAAAACTTTGGACACAATTAAAAATGTTGGCCGGCTTCTTAAGTCTAACAGACAATTTACTAGCTATACTGGTCATAAAATCAATTGTCTGGGACGCGTTCTTGTAAATGTAGGTATTGGCAATACCTATCGAAAACTAAACCTGTACGTCGTTGAAGGAGACTTTGACTCACTCTTTGGAAGAGAATGGATCTCACACTTCACACATGAGATTGACTTCACCAAACTATTTTCCGCTTCAGACCAGGTAAATACAATTTCATCTGCTACACCTACCTTGACTGCGGAACAAAATGCAAGACTTAAACATCTTCTTTCTCAGTATACGGAAATATTTAGCAAGATAACAGGAAAACTTGTTGGGCCCCAGCAAAAGTACACTTTAAACCTGGAGCTACCCCAAAGTTTGCAAAAGCGGGAGATATCCCAGCTGCCTTAAGAGAGGCATATGCAAAGGAAATTGACGGTAAAATCGCTTCTGGATTATATGAAAAAGTTGATTTTTCAGAATGGGCGTCAACCACTCATGTTGTAGCCAAAAAGAATGGCCAAATCCGGATTACGGGTAACTATAAACCAACATTAAATCCTCAAATAATTGTTGACGAACATCCTATTCCGAAAGCGCAACAATTGTTTAACAAAATGAAAGGAGCAACAATCTCTTGCCATATCGATGTAACAGACGCCTACTCTCATCTTCCAGTGGATGAGGAATTCGGACACGCACTCACACTGAACACCCCCACTCATGGGCTAATTCGACCAAAACGGGCTGTTTACGGAGCTTCGAATATTCCAGCTATATGGCAGCGAAGGATGGAAGAAATTTTTCAAGATATAAAAGGGGTACTAGTTTTCTTTGATGACGCATTAGCTTATGCCAACAGCTTTGACGAATTATTAAATACTTTGCAGACGACATTGGAACGAGTTAAATCTCAGGGTCTTAAATTAAACCAGTCTAAATGTGTCTTTGCAACATCTTCTGTTGTGTTCCTTGGGCATAGAATTGACTCTGAAGGGATACATAAGTCTGATAAACATGTAGAGACAGTAAGAGACTTCCAGAAACCCTCAAACTATGAGGAATTGCAACTGTTCTTAGGCAAAGCAACGTATTATAATGCCTTCATACCGGACTTGTCTACTAGAGACAGACCTTTGCGCGATGTTCTTCTGCATAAACCGTACAAATGGACCAAAGAGGCGGATATAGTATTCTCGGATATAAAAAACGCACTTATTTCGCCAAATGCGTTAATGACATATGATCCAGATTTACCACTTCTCCTCGCAACAGATGCCAGTCAATATGGTTTGGGTGCAGTTTTATCCCACCGCTTGAGTAATGGGCTCGAGCGCCTAATTGCCTATGTTAGCCGCACTCTAAGTGCTACGGAGAGAAAATATACACAAATGGACAAAGAAGCACTGGCAATAGTATGGGCCGTGAAGAAATTCTTTCTGTATCTGTATGCGCGGCATTGGGTATTGATTACGGACCATAAGCCGTTGTCACAGATTCTGCATCCAAGCAAATCATTACCAGTATTATGTATTAGTCGCATGGCCAACTATGCCGATTTCTTGGGAAATTTTGACTTTGAAGTAATGTTTAAACCCACTAAGGCCAATGCCAATGCGGATTTCTGCTCCCGCGCATTTAAACCCGAGACGATTAATTGTATTAACCGTTCAACACATCTACAATTAGAAAGTCAGGACAACGATGAATTTGATGATTTCATTGTGCACCAAATTAGCCAGCTACCGATTCGATCCTCTCTAATAGCTCAAGAGACAAGAAAAGACGAGCACTTAGGAAAATTGCTTCAACTTTTAGAATCAGGCAAATGTCTTAAAAGTTATGGATACAAATCACCAGAAGCCAAATATAATATATCCGGAAATTGTTTTACATTTGAACATAGAGTCGTTATACCACAAAATTTACGTAAGAGAATACTTCAGGATCTACACACCGCCCATCTAGGGATTGTTAAGATGAAAGGCTTGGCACGCTCGTTCGTTATTTGGCCTTGTATAGATGCCGATATTAAGGAAATTGCCAGAACCTGCAATGACTGTGCTAAGAGTGCTCATAATCCTCCGAAATTCCGTCAACACCACTGGGAATATCCATAAGGTCCATGGGAACGAGTGCATATAGACTTTGCCGGACCTTTTGCTGGAACCATGCTTCTTATCATTGTTGATGCGTATAGCAAATGGATTGAGGTAAAAACAACACCAAATATAACTTCCTTTGCTACGATCAATATTTTGGACGAACTATTCGCAGCGTATGGTGTCCCGGCCACAGTAGTTTCGGATAACGGACCCAGTTTCACTTCTGGTGAGTTTAAGAATTTCTTACAAAACGTTGGCGTCAAATATCATAAGTTTACTGCTCCATACCATCCTTCTACTAACGGTTAAGCAGAACGTAGTGTCCAGACCATAAAGGATGCCTTGAAGCCAATGGGCACAACTAAATACAACATTCAACAAAATATCAACGAATTTCTTCGGCAGTACAGAATAGCACCACATTGCACTACTGGCAGGTCACCTTCTCAATTATTTTTAGGTCATTCACTACGTACACGGCTGGACTTAATTCGACCAGAAGATATTTCAACCAAGGTTACAGGGAAGCAATATATGGATTTTAACCCAATGTACCGCAGTTTCGTACCAACGCAATCAGTATTCTTTTTGTCTGGAAACCCACGGATGGTTAAATGGATACCTGGCGTAATCAGTGCTCGCATCGGTGACATACATTATAAAATTGACTACCGTGGAAAGATTGTAAAGCGACACATTGACCAGATCCGAGGAGCCTCTCAAGAGGAAGCGAATAATGGTAGCACAATTGCTGATGCTCCAGGGATTCCATTCAATTCAGGATTTGTCAATGATAGTTCCGTGTGGAGCAGTACGAGTTCCAGAAATAGTGATGCCCCAACAAGAGAATTGGTCAGTCAGAGACCTGTTGTCCCCTCATCGAACACCGCCGATCTCCAAGGCAAAACATCGTCTACAGTCGTGGGCATGCAAACATCGCCATTGGAACGACCGGTGGGTCCCAGTCAGGAGTTCCAAAATGAGGGCAGGAGCCCTGCAAAAAATTCAATTTCTATTTCAACACCGGTAACCAGCCATGAGGAAGTTTCTACTCCAGCAGTTAGTTCCCAGGTGGCGCCATCTCCAGCAGCTGTACGAAGGTCACAGAGAATAAGAAGACCTAAAGTCTTATTTTCACCTTAATTGTAAGAGGGGGAAGAAATGTTGTGTTTTATGATAAACTGGCAACACTGGTGTGAAGTTTCCTTTATGCTGTCAATCTTAGAATCGCCATCTGCCAATTATCTTTCTTGGGCGTCGTTCCGTTTCGTTCTACTGGCAATCGGTAAACTTGTGTGTCTATTAATTGTTATTTATAAACTATATAATAAAATATAAAATATAATAAAAGAACTGCATTTATTTATTGGAAATACAAAAACCCTTATGTATTTTTTAAAGATGACGGAAATGTTTGGAACGAAATCAAAAGTTTCTACGAATTGGATGACTCCTTCGATAGGAGATGCCTCTTAACAAGGTGTAACAATGAAAAAAGAAAAACATTTACTATTGTTCTGAACCAATTAGCGATTTGGTACTCCTGAATGAGGATTCTGTGAAAATCATTAACACAGGAGTCAAGACGATTGTTCGTTGTGAGAAGCGTTATTCGAGCAACGCATATCGATTGGCTCAAGAAGGTCTGAAGACATCGAATGCTTTTATTGGTGAAAGTCGTAGAATTGAAGTTAGGAAGGAGGACTTTATATTGTGGCAATGCACAGATCCTACAAAGCCGCCTTCAACTACAGAGCTGTGTGAAGAGACGCAAAAAAGAGCGAAGGAGTTAGGTGGGTTGCGTAAAATTGTCTTGCTTGACTTTTGAAAAATATAAAAAATCTTTTTTTTGAAAAGGTGTCGGCTCGTGTATCCTGAAATATGTAGATAAGCGATTCACACTGTATGTTGTTGGATGGAGAGGATGGTCTAGTCTCCGCGCGTACGTTGATGTCAATGAAACTGTTCATATATTGCGACTCCTAGGTGCTGATCTGTCCAAGTTTGGTAAATTTGTCAAGCCGACTAGTCAATTGAATATTTGTTTAAACAATGTTTTTTTTTTCAGAAAAAAATAAATACAAAAAAGTGGAAGACATTACTGCTGTCGAAGAGAAAGGTGAAGAAGATGATAATGAGGTTGCTGAAATGGAATTAAAAGACGAGTAATTGAACGTCACAAAAAAAATGTTATGATTTGAATCATAAAGCATTTTATTTTATTTTTGTATAAATGGAATATTTTATATAAATTTTTAATTACTTTAAGATAAAATATTTATAAACTCTGTAATGTTAAAACATTGCATATTTTTTTCATGAAAATTATTTTACCAACCTCCTCGAAAAAGGCCTATGCAGTTTCTTATACTAAACACCCGTAGAGATTCTGCTCTGTCTAAATAAATCTATCAGCAAAAAAAAATTGTTTTTCAGATTCCCTAGAAGGGAGCAAGAGACCTCAAGACCAAAATAACAGAGGACACATGCTATTCGTGTTAGAACATTCAATCGTGTCCATAGTTTTATCCAGTTGTGACGAATCGGGATAGATGCTTCAAGAGTGGTGGATGAGATGCTGTACACGCAGCAAGACAACATATCTTTCATCGATTGTCGAATTTTTGAAGCAAACAGCGAAATTTGCCGTCCCTATAGGAAGCATTTTGGATGACTCACCAAACATACACACCCTTCTAGCTGCTTGTGCAATTTCGCCCTGCAAGCAAATTGAAGTCACTCTCCACTTACTTGTGTCACCATAAATATGTGAGTTTCAATTGCTAAGTTGTTTCACGAGAGAAACTTAGGAATCTGGTGCGTTTTCATCCTTTGCACCACAAGGCCCAGTTCAATATCACTGAAGAGACGTTCTTCTTAAGACTTCGTTGCTATTGTTAAACAACTGTGGTTTGCAAAACCGCATCGTCGCCTCTACGCGGTGACCGCTGGATAGCCGAAAGGTGAACTGAAGGCGAGCGTTGGATCCATCGGATCCTTTGGTTGTAGATACCTGAGTTCTCTTCTCAGGAGCAGGAATAAAGAAACGCTCGTAATAGCAACGGGAAAGAACATGGTGCTGAGCAGTACATGATTTCCACGTCCCAACATGTTCAAGGGCATATGGCGATCTCCAGATGGTCGAACCTGCAACCAAATCAACCGCGTTGCACAATATGGCAAGTAAGAACGAAGATTAATATATTTTAGAAAATACAATTTTTTAATGGGATTTAAGGAATGTTTTTATATCGTAAAAAGTAAGCTACTGTAAAAACTTGAACTATGAGGCAATAATGGGGCTAGATCAGTCCATTTGTTTTCAGGATCGTACTCTTCGACTAAATCTGTGAAATCGTCATCTTCTGTTATGAATCCTCCTGCAACTATCAGTCGATCATTGAATTCTGTACAATACACATTGCTACGCTTTGTAACGTAAAAATATTAAATTGAATTGAAAAACAGAAGAAGAAGAAACCACACCATATACTACCACCCTGTAATATATACGCTCCACTTTGCGATTGCCAGCATGCATCCGAATCTGTCTCCCAGGCACCCTATGGATATCCAAGACTCAACCCCTATGTTTACCAACAACGCAAACCAGAGAGGAAGCAGGAAGAGACAAGTACCCCCACATATCCTTGACTCCTATACCAAGGAACTGCAACATCATCGTCCTTCACCCGTGTATCGGTGTATTCAGCACCCCTATATAAGACATACTCACACTTCGCTAACACGGCTACCTGTTCTCCCTACTCCTCTCCCCTTCTCCTTCTAATTTTCCTATCCATCCCCATCACAGAAGCGAGAAACATCTATCAGCCTACCATGGGTACTGACTACAAAGTCCCGTAGAACAGCCCAGAGGGTACCTGACACCATGTTCACGCCTATCCGCTACAAGCATAGATGTTCTTCTTGCAGCTCGTATAATCTGTAGCCTTCACCTAAAAAACCAAGGACCCTACTTATATCCCTCGCGAACGTACCTAGACCAGTAATGCAATTTCTTAAGATCTCAAACAGATTCCCAGAGATTCCACTCCAGTTCGCACCTTTGCGTCTAGATACTGTTCCCTGATTCTGTGTCTATTGGGATGGAAGCAACCCTAAGTCGGCAACGCCCCTTCCTATCCAACTATTCGTTAAAAATAGATGGAGTGGACGGCATGCGACAACGTAAGGTCGTGGTTGAGATCGACCGTCGCGGTGGCCGGCAGCACCCTAGCCACAACCAGCTCAGCCAGGCCATGGGCACTTGCTCCGGGATCTGCACAACCGGTGTTACCTCTTATTTTTCTGCCGACCGTTGAACTCAGATGTTCAAGTTCGAATAATGATTTTTAAAAGCTTATTGGCCCTCATAACTCTCAAAGAAAAGATGTGATAAGAACTGACATATTGATAGAAGAAGATTCATGAATGCACCTCTCATAATGTTACGAGTGAACCCAGACTGTAAGAAAGAAACCCTAATCTAGTCATTATGCTAACCCTGGAGAATGCAACACGTAAGTATCAACGCGCAAACAGACCATAGGTCTTCATGGCTGCTGTGGCACGAAACTAATATCTGCCCATCCAGCTGCCACGATGAAATGCTGGACAGGGATAGAGAAAGGTGTCTAACCTAATGGGGAGGGAGGATCCAAGGTGTCATCCGATCCGAAATATTGATGTGTAGTTCTTATAAATTAAAAAAAAAGGTGACTTATGTTTTTCGCAAAACGATATCCGGATCGTTATCTTTTATTTCACCTGATTATCCAAAAGTTCGTATCAAACCATTAGGGTTTGTTCCGCGGCAATAAAAAAAAAAGTCGCACTGCATAGGTGCGTACTATCAGAAATAACGTAGTTACCGACGAACGTATCTACCGTTGGATACGAATCGAAGTCAAGTGCTTCTCTTCCGCGAAGTTAAATTGATTAAATCTTGCATGCAAAAGGACAATACCGAGACTAAAGTAACACACGACAAACAAAACGTTGAATGTCAAGGTTTCCCTCCCCAAAGCAATATGTCAACCAGAAATAAAAAAAAAAGGTACCATAGATACCTGATTCCAGTTCGGCCTCAGATATATAATCGATTTCAATTAATATATGTTAATATAGTGAAAAGTTCAATAGGTATAGTAATATAGTTAATAAAGAGTAATTTAAAAATAAGAGAATTTCTACCAATAGGGTAGTTAAAAATCTCTAAAATTCACTTAGCGTCGTTCCGGAAGTGCACTCCTGAAAGTTCCTGTGAAATGATAAAGGTAAATGTATATTGAATTAGGCTCTACCTGCACTATATTTTCATACAATTGCTCTACTTCACATAGCTTCTTTGGGCTATGGAGCAAACGTTGACCGACTATTGCAAATGCTTATCTAAGCGCGTATCCTTTCGTTAAGGATTGGTATACTGTTCGTATATTCGTACCGATCAACGATACGAGGTGTAAAAGAATAAAAAAAATATTTTATCACGCTTAAAGGTTGTGACCCGATGGACAAAATGTATCAAAAACACGACGAGATCAATACAGAAAGGAAAAGCGAGTATATTAACGTGAGAGTTAGTGAAAGTAAGAACAAGTTTACCGCAGAAAAGTAGATTTAAGTAACTGACGCGACGTTGAAACGCGCACAATAATGGTCGCTACCGACGCTATAGAAAAAAAAAATTTTGTCACGAAGACCGAGTGAGTGATAAGATATAGAGCTAGCAGCCACGGAAGCTGATCGCCATAGAGGACTATACGAATAGCCTAAATATCTAGATTGGAACGGTCCAACACTGTTCCTTGGTCACATCGACGGTCAAGGAATCGTGTAGCGCGAACTAACAAAAGACCGTATTCCCGAATCTGCTGCAATCACGTTAAAACTCTGTATTCACGATACAATATTATCTGTTTAAACTCACGATAACTCTAAGTCGACTTCCACATAAAAACACGTTAAACAATTATCTCGAAGACGCGATTTATATTAGTGCTCAATTAAAAAAAAAAAAGGTAATTATCTCACATTCCGTGTGCCATTTAACTCTATTGCACTTCATAAATAGGATAAGAAAAGTAGTATATATTCTTAAAAACGATAAATAATAAATGTTTGCATAAAGAAAAATATATGTTCATGCAAGTGGGGTGGAGGAGGCGTGAGGTCCTCGCACTATCGTTTGCACGTATAATCAAAATTCAAAATTTAAAACCACCGCCCGTGGTTGTCTGGCGTTGGTCACAGGCGTTGGTCGCAGGCGTTAACCGCAGCGACACTCGTGACGTGGATCTTTAACGCAGATCCAAAAAGTATATATGGTGGCGTGGTTTGAGCTTAAAGCTCCCACGTAGAACACGAAATAAAAAAAATTAAATAATATTCGTTACCTGGCTTATAATGGTTTTCACAAAAACTTTTTGGTCCCTTAATTTACACAGATATATAAATATAGTACATAAACCGGAACTGATGTTGCTGCTACTGGATATATGATGTAGTGGCTCTGCTGCTTCCCACGTAGCTCCAACAGGGAATCTGTATTGGAGTTGTTGTTTCGTATAGGACTGGAGGGAGAATCTTCTTTCTCAGTAAAGATGAGGTGACCAGTATATTTCACTGGTGTCGTTGGGCATGGAAGCCTAAGTTAAAGATGATGAGGTGATGCCCGCGTGGCACAATCACGGTAAGTGGTTCCAAAGAGGAGGGAAAATACCCAGTGAAAAAGGACGTGGCCGTCGACGGGCCGGTGATCGGATCGCCACCGATCGGACGCACGTGAGTAACTCGCCTAGATTGCGGGTGAGAACCTTAGCGGTGCACAGAAACGTGCGTTGTCGTGGTTGCGACACAGTTGGTCGAAATCAAAAAAGGTAGGACTGTCCACTTCGCATTATATTGCACCAGTTGGGTGCTTTAAATTATTTATTTGTATAAATCCTGGTTTAAAATTGTCTAGTACATGAGGCAGAAGTATAAAATGTGTAATATATCCAAGATAAAATGGCGTGGCAAAATCCTTCCACGTGAGGAGTAAAGATTTGATAAAAAATCAAAGAAATTTGGCGCAGCTTCGCCTGCTCTTGTCCAATTTAGGACGATGAAAGGTATAGCCGCTTCTGCAAGATGGATATTCCTATAATCGAAGAGAAAAGAACGTGGTTACAACGCGTTGCCATTTGTCGCCACTGAAATTCTGTCGCGTTGGAGCAAAAAAAAATCTTCTGCTCGGGACAAAATCTCAAAATATTTAACCTTACCTTGTATTCGTAGTGATTAATTCCAAATACCAAACTGGGTTATCTAATTGCTTGTGCAAATTAGAATAACCTTAAGTGAAAATTATAAGTGTGGGCGCGGTTCAGCTGCATTTAATAAATTACTTTCGGTTCTGGTGATGAGTTGCTCTTCTTCGGATGTCTGTCTTCAAAATGAAGTATGCAGACGGAATTGAGTTCCACCATAGTTGGCACCAATCAGCTACCGCCGTATTTCCAGTCATATTTCTTTTTCCAGGATGCCGTTCCAGTTGACTACGTTACTTTTGCCAAGACACGAATCACACGTAATAGAATCGTGTTAAGGTAAGTATTTGGACGTACTGATGTCAACGGAGGCTTCGATTACACTAAAAGATTGTAATCTGATTCGGGTGGCTAGAATTTTTGGTGACATAAATAATGTACTTTGGTGACATTTCGAAGTAGTTAATTAACTGGTATTGTCGTCAGTTCCGCGCAATTGCATTTTTTTTGACCGTTCCCGCACTATTTGTTCACGAAACCAATGGATAACCTCAGATACTAGGAACTTCACATGAAATGGACATAGATTGTCTTGCCCTAATGTCTGATTGGTGTCGTCGGGTAAGTATCTGTCATTGCTTTATTTTTCTTTTCTTTTTTTTTTTTGACTTGAGCGTATGACAGTTTTACGGGAAGGACAAAAGGCAAGAAACGGATATACAGATTTTGTAATAAGCAGCAACATGGGATAAGGGTTTGAACTTAATCTGTTGCTCTATGGACCACGATCTGTTCTATGCTCCGATAAACCACTTATGTCATACTTTCTTGGACAGACCAGAAATGAGACTATCAAAAAAAAAATTCAAGTAGCAACCTGACAGCTCAGGTGTAGATTCAGATTGTCAATTTGCATAGTTAATCGGCCGCATCGATTAATATCAGTAAAATGGCTCTCTGACAGCTACCTGTCTATTTTGTGCTTCCATTATGCGTTGTGACGTCATTGTCACTACTTTCTTCGAAATTACTTAGTGTAATCACTACGTCTGTTAATTAAGTGCATACACTACCTAAACCAAAACACCAAGTAGTTGTCTCCTGGGATCCAATTTCGCTTCTAATGACGTCATGGAAACCAGACCATACTGAAAGTTGTTTTGTAGGGGAAATATTGCAGATTATAATTCGAAGTGGAATCTATCTTCCAAAATGGCTTCCTCTCCGTGGAACCTTTCTCTTGTTGGAACTCATCGGATGCGTTCAGCAAGGTGCGAGTAGAATTGGGATTTCGCACATAGATGGCGCCAGTGACAATTACTTTGTAGGAATGGTAATGTCAGATTTGAAAAGAAGCGAGATGGAAGACGTTCAAAATTAACGAAGAGTGGTGCCGACATCAGCCAGACAGACAGATGTTCAGTTTCTGATGAAGTGCGCGTCCAGACAAAGAAATTCTTGGAATACAAAAATAAATATCTTTTATAATAATTAAGTATCTTTCTATAATAAATATTGTTAAATAAATGTTGTTGTGTGTCGACTATTATTTCATATACGTGCCGGTTGAATAAACTTAATAAACTTTAGACTTGTACTTGTGTAGAGAGAATAGTTATTCCCTACAACTGGTGACCCCGACGTGATCGGCAAACCGCATATCAAATAACAAAGCTATACTGGGAGCAGCAATTACTAACCTGGATTTCTCAGGTGAGCCATTTTTATCTTAAAATTTGTTTGACTGTACCGACACCATATCGAGATACACATAAAAATGCCCGAAGATTCGACACCTAACCAAGTCTTAGCGTCACGAATTGCAAAATTGCCGGCGTTCTGGAAAGACGACGTAGAATTGTGGCTAACACAGGTTGAAGCTGCCTTTGGTATTGCCCAAATTACGCAAGACCAGACGAAATTTCAGTACGTGGTTGCAAACGCCGATCCCACCATTTTGCCACATATAGCTGACATTATTAAAACACCACCGTCAACTGGAAAGTATGATGCCTTAAAAACAAGAATACTTTCAGTTTTCGCTGAGGCAGAGGAGTCGAAACTTCGAAGACTTTTAAAAGGCACCGCATTGAATGACCAGAAGCCATCACACTTACTACAAGTGATGAAGAATACTGCAGGTGATCAATGCAACGACAACATCATAAAGTCACTCTTTCTTGAACAGATGCCCGACCAGGTGCGCGCGATTTTGATAGCCAATACGGAACAAAACATCGACAAACTCGCTATTTTGGCTGACAAATTAGTTGACTTACAAAGACCTTGTCAAATTTACGCCGTTCGTCGTGAAGAACCAGCATCGATGGAAGCCTCAATATGTGCTCTTAGTCAACAGATTAAGGACCTAAGCGCAACAGTAAGACAACTGCAGTCCAGGTCACGAAGTCATTCACGTAGTCGGCCATTCCAACAAAAGCGCGGTGTTAACAACAATTACAACGATGTAAATCCTACAGCCAAATTTTGTTATTTCCACAAAAGATTTAAGGCTGCCGCTCGAAATTGTAGGGCCCCATGCTCTTGGACCACTAAATCAAACACTTCGGAAAACTAAATATACCGTCTTGCATCAAGGCGGTGCACGATGGTGTTCCGACCAAGCAAAACCGCCTTACAATTTTCGACAACACATCAGGTATCAAATTCCTAATTGATACCGGCGCTGAGATTTCCCTATTGCCACAGTCATTTGCCAAATGTAAATCTGAATCTAGCATCAAACTATTCGCTGCTAATAACTCAAAAATTTCAACCTATGGAACCAAACGGATGAAATTAGATCTGGGACTTCGCCGTTCAATCGACTGGATTTTTTGTATCGCGGACGTTCCCTATGCATTAGTTGGAGCTGACCTGTTGTCACATCACGGAATCATTGTGGATCTTAAAAGGCAACTGCTCATTGATGGCACAACCCAAGTAACATCAAAAGGCAACATTAACCCCGTTTACGTTTTGAATATCACGACTATTCAGGAATCTTCTCAGTTTGCAGATTTACTGAAAGGTTTTCCGGAGATCACTGGTATCGCTCAAAACCGCCCATTGACCAATCAGCGAGTAACTCACCACATTCCAACAACCGGCAAGCCAGTGTACGAACGAGCCCGAAGGTTAAATCCTGAAAAATATAATGCCGCCAAGAATGAAATAGAGTATCTTATGAAACTAGGCTGGATCAGACCATCAAATAGCCCATGGGCCAGCCCAATCCATTTGGTAAAAAAGAAAACTGGCGACTGGCGTGTCTGTGGCGATTACAGACGTCTAAACTCAATCACCATTCCTGACCGATACTCAATTCCGCATTCTCAAGACTTTACGAACAACTTATTTGGCAAAACAATTTTTTCCACCTTGGATTTGACCAGGGCGTATCAACAAATCCCCGTCGCCGAGGATGATATTCCTAAAACTGCCCTAATAACTCCATTCGGGTTATATGAATGCATGGTTATGCAGTTTGGTCTTCGGGGAGCAGCCCAAACATTTCAGAGATACGTTGACGATATCATGAGGGGTTTGGACTTCGTATATACCTACATCGATGATCTGCTCATCGCTTCAACATCACCAGCGGAGCATAAAGAACACCTAAAAATTGTTTTCCAACGTCTTAAGGAACATGGCCTAACACTCAACATTGATAAATGCTGTTTTGGAACTTCCGAAGTTAAATTTCTTGGTTATCTAGTTTCTGGCAAAGGCATCTCTCCACTGCCTGAAAAGGTTCAAGCCATTAGAGATTTCCCAAAACCGAAGACTGTAGTTGAGCTACGACGCTTCCTGGGAATGATCAATTTTTATCATCGTTGTCTTCCTCAAGCAGCAACAATGCAAGCGCCACTCAACAAATTCCTGGTCAAATCAAAAAAGAACGATACCTCTCCTGTCAGCTGGGACTCCGAAGCCGAAAAAGCTTTTCAGCAGTGCAAGGATGAATTGGCTAACGCTACTCTTCTGGCTCATCCGAAACCGAACGCAGAACTCCGAATAGTTACCGACGCGTCGAACCTAGCTATGGGGGGTGCTTTGGAACAACGATTGCCAAAAATGCCTTGGGAACCATTATCATTTTTTTCTCGAAAATTCTCGCCATCACAACGAAAGTTCAGTACTTACGACAGAGAACTAACAGCCATTTACGAAAGCATAAAATATTTTCGACATTCTCTAGAAGCATGTGATTTCTCGATCTACACCGATCACAAGCCTCTAGTCTACGCCTTTATGCAACGTTCTGATAAGGCGTCTCCCACGCAACAACGACAACTCGATTATATTTCGCAATTCTCAACGAAAATAATTCATATCAACGGAGTAGACAACGTGGTAGCAGACGCGCTTTCAAGAGTAGACGCTCTTCACATGCCAACATCTTTCGACCTCGTAGAACTTTCAACAAAACAATTTGAGGATGACGAACTTAAACAGTTACTCGAATCAAAAACAACTTCGTGCAAATTCACTAAAATGCTCGTGGGAATCGACAAGACTCCACTTGTTTTGGAAACTTCAACCGAAAATTGTCGACCTTACCTCCCGGCGTCTTTTAGGCAACAAGCATTCAATACTTTCCATCGTATGTCTCATCCTAGTGGTCAAGCAACACTGCGAATCATTCAACAACGATTTTTCTGGCCCAATATGAAACGTGACATTATCAATCTAGCTCGCTTATGTACAGATTGTCAACAATCGAAAATAAGTCGTCACGTTCATAAATTACCCGAAGTTATTCCACCTCCAGACGGCCGTTTCGATCACGTCCACATTGACATCATTGGACCCATGCCAGCTAGTCAAGGATTTAGTTATTGTCTAACATTCATCGATAGGTTCTCAAGATGGGCTGAGGCGTTTCCGATCAAAGAACAAACCGCAGATACAGTCGCTAAAACTTTTTACACCGGATGGATTTGCAGATTCGGCACGCCCAAGGTCATAACAACCGACCAGGGTACGCAATTTGAGTCAACCTTGTTTAAAGCCCTTTTAAAGTTTACAGGTTGTGAACGACGCAGAACAACAGCATACCATCCAGCTTCTAATGGTCTAATTGAACGATGGCACCGTTCGTTAAAGTCCGCAATAATGTGCCACAACTCCAGGTTCAATTGGGTAGACACACTTCCAACAGTGCTATTGGGTCTTCGAACTTGCATTCGCGAAGGATTGAACTCATCACCAGCTGAATATCTCTACGGTATACCTCTTCGTGTTCCAGGCGAGTTCTTTACTCACAATGATTTTTCACCGAACCCTCAACCTTTCCTTGAAGAGTTCAGAGAACAGATGAGAGAACTTAAACCAGTTCCAACCACTCACAACTATAAACGAAAACCATTTTGTTTCAAAGATCTCGCAACTTGCTCGCATGTCTTCTTACGTAGTGAGACTACACATTCGCTCGAAAGACCCTACACTGGACCCTTTCAAATTATAGAACGCATTTCGGATAGAGTATATCAGATCAATCAGAAGGGCAAAATCATCAACGTTTCCATTGAGAGGCTTAAGCCAGCCTATTTGGAACGCGTTTACCCTGACCAGACCGCTGAGACTCAATCAACTTTTCCAAGTAGTTATGAAAACAGTCTACAAACTCCGTCGACTTCTCAACAATCCCAGAATGCGCAGCCAAAACAAACTCGAACACAAATTCACATCAGAGAGCACAACTATTCTATTCCAAGCAATCCTCAGAACCACCAAAACATGAATTCACCAAATTTGCCCGAGAATTCAACTTCTCCAATTGCAAATTTTCAACCAATTAAGACTTATACCAATAAAAATAAAAAAACAGTCACATTTAATTTAAAGTAAATTATATTATGTATATTCAATGTTCTTTTCTTCTCTAAGAAATAATTTGCTCTTTGAAATTTCCAAAAGATGTTTTCCTTTAATATGACTTGTTTCTTCGACTGTCAAATGAAATGTTTATTTTCTAAAAAATATTAACGTCAATATTTTGTAATTCTTAGGGGGGAGTACTGTAGGAATGGTAATGTCAGATTTGAAAAGAAGCGAGATGGAAGACGTTCAAAATTAACGAAGAGTGGTGCCGACATCAGCCAGACAGACAGATGTTCAGTTTCTGATGAAGTGCGCGTCCAGACAAAGAAATTCTTGGAATACAAAAATAAATATCTTTTATAATAATTAAGTATCTTTCTATAATAAATATTGTTAAATAAATGTTGTTGTGTGTCGACTATTATTTCATATACGTGCCGGTTGAATAAACTTAATAAACTTTAGACTTGTACTTGTGTAGAGAGAATAGTTATTCCCTACAACTTTATTTTATGCGAATGATTGGCGAGAAAGTTTTCCCTACAAAACTTGGAATTTCGACCGAGTCTACTTGGTCTAATTTCCAAGAAAGAGGAATATTTCTCGCAAAAAAAAACTTTTATCGTGAGTTTTCTCACCGTAGTATCGAGATGACACTGCGACTCTTTTACGTCTCGTCGGTCGAAGACAAAAAAAAAATTTTACACGTATGTAAATTTGACCACGATTGAGCGCTCTATAGATTTTCAGAAAATATGAAAAGACTAGTAAATGATCTGGCGTTAAACCAAGAGTCTCATGCACAGCTGAGAGCCGGGCATAAGAAAAAAAAATTCTATTGAAAATCTATGCCTCTTTGCGTGCTCCCATGTAATTGAACATTGTGAATAAAAATATGTTTTTAAGTTTTCATTGAATAATATTTCTAGGGAAAGTCAGGTTATTTAAAAGTAATTCCGGGATATATTTGTAATGTCATGTATTACCTCTTCAGGTCCTTGGTATGGCACGTTGATTTGTGTCCTCGCTTGTCTTCTACTTCGTACAAGTTATTACCTTCGACTTTACTTACACGAACCTTGATAAATTTGGGACACAACTTTGCACTTAAATGCTTGGTTGCTTCGCTTAAGACATGATTGCGTTTGTAGATTTCGTCACCTACCTTGAAAGAGATGTTCCTACTCCTGAGATTATATGTTTTCTCATATGCTTCATGAGTTTTCATTAAGGTTTGTTTTAGATATGAATGAATAATGTTCGTCTTGGCGACTTTGGGAAGCCAATCTATCTCCGAACAGTTCAATCCACCCAACTCTCTTAGAAGTCGATAATCTGCCCGTCTACCATGCGTTGTCCGTATAGGGCTTCGTATGGGGGCATAGTAAGAGTTGAATGTACAGATGTGCATCCCAATCTGTTTGTCGAGGATTGACATACGACCGTATCGCTGCCAAGATGGAACGATTGACTCGTTCACTAGCATTCGACTGGGGAGCATACACTGCCGTTCGGTAGTGTTTGACCCTGAAAGCATCAATGAGTTTTTGGAACTCCTTCCCAACAAATTGCGTACCATTATCAGAGAGTATGCTCTCTGGTACTCCATAAACCAAGAAAATTTCGTCCTTCAGGAACTTGACCACACCGGTCTACGTACAGTTTGACCTGAGTGAACATTCCTGGCCAGTAAAATGTATCTTTCAATCTTTAAATCGTCTTCACCACTCCACCATGCGAAGCACGCGGCGGATTGTGAGCCTGTGAGATCAGAGAATCCGTCATTTCTGACGGAATCCACAACTGCCAAGTTAGGTCGTCGGCCAAGGGATTACCAACCGCATGTTTAGTGCGTTTGTATACCCTTCCGACACTTTGAGATCAGGTAACCGCTCCTCTTCCTTCCTGATATGACTGATGATATCCAGATAACTTTCTGATTTAAAGGACGGATCCTCAAGATCGATGTGGAGTTCCTACGAGGTACCGATCTGTGGTAGACACGAAAGGAAAGCTGACACTGTCAACTCATCGTCTTCATATGCTCTAGATAGAGCATCTGGCACGACATTCAATGTTCCCTTTCGGTGCTCCACCACAAAATCGAAGCCTTGGAGACGCATACTCCACTTCGCTAATCTGCCAGTTGGATCCTTCATAGTCATCAGCCATTTCAGGCTGGAATGGTATGTAATAATACGAAAATGGTATCCCTCAACGTAAGACCTGAACTTCTGGATACCTTCAAAAGCTGCTAAGCACTCGCGCTCTGTCACCGAATAGTTTCTTTGTGCAGCGTTCAGTTTCCGAGAGAAGTAGTATATAGGCTGCTCCGCCCCGGATTCATCCCTCTGACAGAGTTCACATCCGATGCCAGTGGCGGATGCGTCGCAGAGAATGATGAATTCCTTGGAGAAGTCCGGATTGACTAGTACAGGCGCCGAAGTCAAAGCTTGTTTGATTTTAGGAATGCCTCAATAGCTTCTGGACTGAGCTTGAAGCCTTTACCCTTTTTCAATGTCTCGGTCAAGGGTGCGGCAAGGGTGCTGAATTCCTTTACAAATCGCCGATACCAACCTGCCATACCGAGAAATCGGCGGACTTGGCGAGTTGTGGTTGGTAATGGGAAGCTAGTAATAGCTGCGATCTTATCTGGATCAGCTTTCAAGCAACCCTGACCGACCTTATAACCGAGATAGTGAAGCTCATCAAAACAAAATTTCGACTTCTCGACGTTTATCGTCAGTCCTGCCTTTGTCAAACACTTTCCGACTATCTCCAGAGACTCGAGGTGTTCATCGAAATCCTTTGACACAACCAATAGATCATCTAACCTGATGGGATTACGCGACTCATCAGGTAACTCAAACTCTCTGCCGCATTACATAGACCGAATGGCATGACCTTAAATTGGTACAGTGGTCGGCCAGGTACCGTAAAAGCGGTCTTTTCCCTCGAACTTTGCTCCAGCGGTATCTGCCAAAACGCATCCTTCAGATCCACGCTAGAAATATAACGTGTCTCTGTCAGACGTGCTAGCAGCCCCTCTATATGCGCAATCGGATGAGCATCTTTCTTTGTCACGGAGTTCACCTTCCGAAAGTCCAGACACAATCGGTTCTTACCAGGCTTGCGAACAAGCACCACTGGGGAACTCCATGCGCTGGAACTTTCCTCGATGACTCCCAACGAAAGCATGCAGTCTAACTCCGCATACATAAGGGTTTGTATTGCCGGAGATACGGGATAGTACCTTTGCTTTATCGGTACGGCATCACCCGTGTCTATATAATGTTGCACTAGATTTGCCTTCCCGAGTCCATTGACTGCGAAAGAAGGAAATCCACGAACAACTGCTTCTAGTCGTTCAGACTCTTCATTATTCAACTTTATTTGGTTAGTGGGTCTCTCGTCTGGCCCACCGGTCGTAATTTCTGAAAGACCCGCAATTATATGAGGTGCGATCTGAAATTTCTGCCAAAAGTCGACGCCTAAATATAGACGTTGGCTCAACGATGGCACAATATAAAGATCAATATCTTTCGTCACTCCTTTATATTGGATTGGGGTAGTAACTACTCCCACAATGGATTGCTTTTGTCCATCGGCCGTGGACACGGTAGTCTCTACCTTCCTCACGGCAGCATTTTTGTCTTTCAGATAGGGAAGTATGTCGGTGCCTAAGCAACTAATACTTGCCCCTGAATCAAGACGACCTAAAAAGTTATCGCCGAATAAACTAACCTTCACATAAGGACGTGGGTCGTTAGATTCTCGACCTATGGTGGCTGACGCTATGCTACGGTAAGTAGCCCGCTTCCGATGGAAGCGTTCCCTTGTCCGTCGTATCCGTTTGGATAATTCTGGAAAAGTGACAATCTTCCTGCGTACCTCATTATAATTGCGTAACCTTTCATGGAATTGTTTAATGTAAAATATGTAAAATTATTCTTAATAATCAAATTCAAATCTGGATTGGGTTTTTTATCTAAAGTAGGGATTGTTCTACAATCATTCTTAATATTATTTGGTACTTCATTCTTATCATTGTTCGGTTTTAAAATGGTAATTTTTGGAAGTTCAAGAGGCGATTTCGGCTTGGACACTTGAATTCCGGGTAGATCTAATCGGAACAAACCCCCCCGGTTAATGGGTTGTTCCTCCTCTCCTTTCCCGCTAGACACTTCGGACAAGTCGGGCTGTACTCATCAGCCAATCCGCAGCGGAAACAAAAAACTTTGTTGATTGGCTTTGCGCAATCGCGAAAACTATGGCCAAGAACTTGGCAATTCCAACATTTTTGCAGCTTGCGGTCCCTCTGGATCGCTTCAAGGCTAGTAGTGGGTACTGCCACAACTAGATCCTGACAAGGCTCCTCTACGATCTCGTTGACGAAACGCCTTGCAGGTGGACGTTATGCATTCGGCACAAAATTCAGTAGGCCAATTGCCTTAAACTGGACGGACTGTAGGTGATGAGTAGTTCACCCATGCGCCTACGGACATTGGTTTTGATAATCTCTATCAGTTCCTTTTCAGGTCTTGGAACTCGCATCCTGGAGTTCAAGTATTGAATAGCATCGTAAAAGTCATTGAAAGACTCACCATTCAACATCTTACGATCAGAGAGCTTTCGGAAGAGCTCGGTGTCGCTTTATTAGCTACGGTATTGTTCTACCAAAGCCGTTTTTAGTTCGTCCCACGTAGAGTGCTTGTAACCTTTCAAATACACCCAGTACCAGGATTCTACCGAGCCTGATACAAAGTGATAAAAGTTTGCGGTAATTTCATACCACGATACACCATAACTATTGCGTATACACCCCAAGCGGAACAGGAAATCGTCAACTGACATATTCCTCCCATCAAATTTCAGTCCCCACTTATGGAATTGATGGTTACGATTCACAGATGTGACATTCGATGGTGGTGGCCTAGGTGGCAACACAGCGGACTCATCGTCAAAATTAAAAGCGTTTAAACGTGTCATAAAGTCGTCCAAATTTCAGCCTAGAGGCATTTAAGCTGGATTAACATCCGGCCAAGGTGGCACTCTAGTTGGCTCGTAATGAGGAGTAATTCTGTCTGCCTCATCTTCGTTGAATGGTCTGTATACGGACTGTAAATGTCTGGAAGTGGTTGGTCCAGAATTGACATTGATATTCACGACACGTGTAGTGTCTGGATTAGCTAAGCTAGCTTGTCGCATAGCCTTTTGTGTAGAGGTAGCGTCTGGTGGAGCAAGTGGCCTTGAAGGGGGAGCAACTGGCTGAGTAGTTTTGACTGTACGTTTTTGCAGTAGCTGAGCAACTTGATCAAGCAAACGAGCATGACTCCTCTCTAGCTCTTCTGCCATAAATTGTTTGTCATTGACTCTGTGTAGGTCAATAGTAGCGGAAACTACCTGCTGAATATATGCTGAGTGATCAGCTGCATCTTTACGCAATTGCTCTTCGGCCCTTGCTACTTCATCGTCGTCTACTACGACGCTTCTATCGACTGTGTTATCTCCCGCTTGATTCCGCTTGGCTGCCCTCGTCATCGGAGTGATTCTCCACGACATCGTTTTGACCGCGGCCGGGTTTCGGTTTTGATCCCCCAGGAGCCATTGCGTCGAAATCTTTGTACTTTGTAAGATAAGTACTTTTGACTGTTCGTTTAGGTCTTGAGCCGTTCATTCAATCGCAACTGAAAGGAAATCGGCTATACCGCGTCAAACGTGTAACCCAAGGATTCAAAAAAAAGGTAATTAATTTTTAGCCCGTGAGAAATACCTCGAACGGAAACTAGACGAGCGATAACAAGGTAAAACAAAAACCAAAAACAAATTGTCAAATCAAAAAGTGGAAAATTCAAATGTACCGTGGGCAATTGCCTTAAACGGTCATTTATCAATCTAAATCAAAGTATTTTGTAAGTCCGGTGGATAATAATCCTAGTAGTCCGTGAGAAATCCTCGAACGGACACTACTCGAGTAGTATAACAATAAAAATAAAGAAGTAAGTCAAGTGTAATAAGTGAAAGAGAAAAAAAAATTTCATATACCGTGAGCAACACCTCGAACGGATATTTGTCGATCAAATAATTCAAAGAAGTAATAAAAAAACAAATTTTGTTAATCTAAAAGTGCTTAATAATAAAGGTAAGAATGTCTATACAGTCTATCAACAACAATACTTCAAAAATGTTCTCAGAAATCCTGTATTCAATTGGATACTTAAATGAACTTTTAATAAGAAATATACTATATGTTTACTTATATCGGAAAAATTCAATTTCAGAAATCAATACTTAAATTGTATTCAAGAACTAACTTTATACTATACGATCTATAAATCTAAACTGTATTCTAGATTGGTGGGCTCTATCCCAAACTATAACTAAATGGCGGGTACTATCCCAAACTATAAACTGTAAACTAAAAGCGGGCACTATCCCAAAAGACAAAATGGCGGGCTCTATCCCAAACTTACACAACAATCAAGAAGTCACGTCTCAACTTGATTGACGGAAACTCAAAAAAAAAAATCAAAATTTTATCTGAAGCTATATAATCTCAAAATATCTAAATGTCTTTAAATGGTATTTCATAAAAAGATAAGGTGTGTGTGTGTGTGTGTGTTTTTCAGTTTTTCAACAAAACTGACTCAAAAAAAAATCATAAAAAAAATTAGTGTGTGTAATCTTAACAAAACTTACGGCATTCGGGACTACTAGAAGAAAAACCGTTCCCTCTAAATGAAAGGTCGGGCATAATACACCAACCACCGGTCAGAAGACCTGCTCATCCTGTTCTCATACGATCGGGTATCCTAAACTTCACATTCAAGAAAGTATCAACACCTCTGATACTGACAATTAAGCAACAGCGATCGAAGATACGTCTGAGTGAAAAGAGGTAGAGAAGATCTAATCGGAGCGAAGCCCCCGGTTAATGGGTTGTTCCTCCTCTCCTTTCCCGCTAGACACTTCGGACAAGTCGGGCTGTACTCATCAGCCAATCCGCAGCGGAAACAAAAAACTTTGTCGATTGGCTTTGCGCAATCGCGAAAACTATGGCCAAGAACTTGGCAATTCCAACATTTTTGCAGCTTGCGGTCCCTCTGGATCGCTTCAAGGCTAGTAGTGGGTACTGCCACAACTAGATCCTGACAAGGCTCCTCTACGATCTCGTTGACGAAACGCCTTGCAGGTTGACGTTGTGCATTCGGCACAAAATTCAGACGGGTACTCTCATATTGAGATTGAGCTTTCTCTATGGCTCGACAATAGTAGGCCAATTGCCTTAAACTGGACGGACTGTAGGTGATGAGTAGTTCACCCATGCGCCTACGGACATTGGTTTTGATAATCTCTATCAGTTCCTTTTCAGGTCTTGGAACTCGCATCCTGGAGTTCAAGTATTGAATAGCATCGTAAAATTCAATAAAAGACTCACCATTCAACATCTTACGATCAGAGAGCTTTCGGAAGAGCTCGGTGTCGCTTTATTAGCTACGGTATTGTTCTACCAAAGCCGTTTTTAGTTCGTCCCACGTAGAGTGCTTGTTACCTTTCAAATACACCCAGTACCAGGATTCTACTGAACCTGATACAAAGTGATACAAGTTTGCGGTAATTTCATACCACGATACACCATAACTATTGCGTATACACCCCAAGCGGAACAGGAAATCGTCAACTGACATATTCCTCCCATCAAACTTCAGTCCAGACTTATGGAATTGATGGTTACGATTCACAGATGTGACATTCGATGGTGGTGGCCTAGGTGGCAACACAGCGGACTCATCGTCAAAATTAAAAGCGTTTAAACGTGTCATAAAGTCGTCCAAATTTGAGCCTAGAGACATTTGGGCTGGATTAACATCCGGCCAAGGTGGCACTCTAGTTGGCTCGTAATGAGGAGTAATTCTGTCTGCCTCATCTTCGTTGAATGGTCTGTATACGGACTGTAAATGTCTGGAAGTGGTTAGTCCAGAAGGGACATTGATATTCACGACACGTGTAGTGTCTGGATTAGCTAAGCTAGCTTGTCGCATAGCCTTTTGTGTAGAGGTAGCGTCTGGTGGAGCAAGTGGCCTTGAAGGGGGAGCAACTGGCTGAGTAGTTTTGACTGTACGTTTTTGCAGTAGCTGAGCAACTTGATCAAGCAAACGAGCATGACTCCTCTCTAGCTCTTCTGCCATAAATTGTTTGTCATTGACTCTGTGTAGGTCAATAGTAGCGGAAACTACCTGCTGAATATATGCTGAGTGATCAGCTGCATCTTTACGCAATTGCTCTTCGGCCCTTGCTACTTCATCGTCGTCTACTACGACGCTTCTATCGACTGTGTTATCTCCCGCTTGATTCCGCTTGGCTGCCTTCGTCATCGGAGTGATTCTCCACGACATCGTTTTGACCGCGGCCGGGTTTCGGTTTTGATCCCCCAGGAGCCATTGCGTCGAAATCTTTGTACTTTGTAAGATAAGTACTTTTGACTGTTCGTTTAGGTCTTGAGCCGTTCATTCAATCGCAACTGAAAGGAAATCGGCTATACCGCGTCAAACGTGTAACCCAAGGATTCAAAAAAAAGGTAATTATTTTGTAGCCCGTGAGAATTACCTCGAACGGAAACTAGACGAGCGATAACAAGGTAAAACAAAAACCAAAAACAAATTGTCAAATCAAAAAGTGGAAAATTCAAATGTACCGTGGGCAATTGCCTTAAACGGTCATTTATCAATCTAAATCAAAGTATTTTGTAAGTCCGGTGGATAATAATCCTATTAGTCCGTGAGAAATCCTCGAACGGACACTACTCAAGTAGTATAACAATAAAAATAAAGAAGTAAGTCAAGTGTAATAAGTGAAAGAGAAAAAAAAAATTTCATATACCGTGAGCAACACCTCGAACGGATATTTGTCGATCAAATAATTCAAAGAAGTAAACAAAAAAAAAATTTTGTTAATCTAAAAGTGCTTAATAATAAAGGTAAGAATGTATATACAGTCTATCAACAACAATACTTCAAAAATGTTCTCAGAAATCCTGTATTCAATTGGATACTTAAATGAACTTTTAATAAGAAATATACTATATATTTACTTATATCGGAAAAATTCAATTTCAGAAATCAATACTTAAATTGTATTCAAGAACTAACTTTATACTATACGATCTATAAATCTAAACTGTATTCTAGATTGGTGGGCTCTATCCCAAACTATAACTAAATGGCGGGTACTATCCCAAACTATAAACTGTAAACTAAAAGCGGGCACTATCCCAAAAGACTAAATGGCGGGCTCTATCCCAAACTTACACAACAATCAAGAAGTCACGTCCCAACTTGATTGACGGAAACTCAAAAAAAAATCAAAATTTTATCTGAAGCTATATAATCTCAAAATATCTAAATGTCTTTAAATGGTATTTCATAAAAAGATTGGGGAGAGGGCAACCCTCCCTTCTTCAGGATAAGGTGTGTGTGTGTTTTTCAGTTTTTCAACAAAACTGACTCAAAAAAAAAATCATAAAAAAAATTAGTGTGAGTAATCTTAACAAAACTTACGGCATTCGGGACTACTAGAAGAAAAACCGTTCCCTCTAAATGAAAGGTCGGGCATAATACACCAACCACCGGTCAGAAGACCTGCTCATCCTGTTCTCATATGATCGGGTATCCTAAACTTCACATTCAAGAAAGTATCAACACCTCTGCTACTGACAATTAAGCAAATCTACAGCTTAATCCGGACAGCGATCGAAGATACGTCTGAGTGAAAAGAGGTAGAGAAGATCTAATCGGAGCGAAGCCCCCGGTTAATGGGTTGTTCCTCCTCTCCTTTCCCGCTAGACACTTCGGACAAGTCGGGCTGTACTCATCAGCCAATCCGCAGCGGAAACAAAAAACTTTGTCGATTGGCTTTGCGCAATCGCGAAAACTATGGCCAAGAACTTGGCAATTCCAACATTTTTGCAGCTTGCGGTCCCTCTGGATCGCTTCAAGGCTAGTAGTGGGTACTGCCACAACTAGATCCTGACAAGGCTCCTCTACGATCTCGTTGACGAAACGCCTTGCAGGTGGACGTTGTGCATTCGGCACATATTGAGATTGAGCTTTCTCTATGGCTCGACAATAGTAGGCCAATTGCCTCAAACTGGACGGACTGTAGGTGATGAGTAGTTAACCCATGCGCCTACGGACATTGGTTTTGATAAACTCTATCAGTTTCTTTTCAGGTCTTGGAACTCGCATCCTGGAGTTCAAGTATTGAATAGCATCGTAAAAGTCATTGAAAGACTCACCATTCAACATCTTACGATCAGAGAGCTTTCGGAAGAGCTCGGTGTCGCTTTATTAGCTACGGTATTGTTCTACCAAAGCCGTTTTTAGTTCGTCTAACGAAGAGTGCTTGTTACATTTCAAATACACCCAGTACCAGGATTCTACCGAACCTGATACAAAGTGATAAAAGTTTGCGGTAATTTCATACCACGATACACCATAACTATTGCGTATACACCCCAAGCGGAACAAGAAATCGTCAACTGACATATTCCTCCCATCAAATTTCAATCCCCACTTATGGAATTGATGGTTACGATTCACAGATGTGACATTCGATGGTGGTGGCCTAGGTGGCAACACAGCGGACTCATCGTCGAAATTAAAAGCGTTTAAACGTGTCATAAAGTCGTCCAAATTTGAGCCCAGAGGCATTTGGGCTGGATTAACATCCGGCCAAGGTGGCACTCTAGTTGGCTTGTAATGAGGAGTAATTCTGTCTGCCTCATCTTCGTTGAATGGTCTGTATACGGACTGTAAATGTCTGGAAGTGGTTGGTCCAGAAGGGACATTGATATTCACGACACGTGTAGTGTCTGGACTAGCTAAGCTAGCTTGTCTTATAGCCTTTTGTGTAGAGGTAGCGTATGGTGGAGCAAGTGGCCTTGAAGGGGGAGCAACTGGCTGAGTAGTTTTGACTGTACGTTTTTGCAGTAGCTGAGCAACTTGATCAAGCAAACGAGCATGACTCCTCTCTAGCTCTTCTGCCATAAATTGTTTGTCATTGACTCTGTGTAGGTCAATAGTAGCGGAAACTACCTGCTGAATATATGCTGAGTGATCAGCTGCATCTTTACGCAATTGCTCTTCGGCCCTTGCTACTTCATCGTCGTCTACTACGACGCTTCTATCGACTGTGTTATCTCCCGCTTGATTCCGCTTGGCTGCCTTCGTCATCGGAGTGATTCTCCACGACATCGTTTTGACCGCGGCCGGGTTTCGGTTTTGATCCCCCAGGAGCCACTGCGTCGAAATCTTTGTACTTTGTAAGATAAGTACTTTTGACTGTTCGTTTAGGTCTTGAGCCGTTCATTCAATCGCAACTGAAAGGAAATCGGCTATACCGCGTCAAACGTGTAACCCAAGGATTCAAAAAAAAGGTAATTAATTTGTAGCCCGTGAGAAATACCTCGAACGGAAACTAGACGAGCGATAACAAGGTAAAACAAAAACCAAAAACAAATTGTCAAATCAAAAAGTGGAAAATTCAAATGTACCGTGGGCAATTGCCTTAAACGGTCATTTATCAATCTAAATCAAAGTATTTTGTAAGTCCGGTGGATAATAATCCTAGTAGTCCGTGAGAAATCCTCGAACGGACACTACTCAAGTAGTATAACAATAAAAATAAAGAAGTAAGTCAAGTGTAATAAGTGAAAGAGAACAAAAAAATTTCATATACCGTGAGCAACACCTCGAACGGATATTTGTCGATCAAATAATTCAAAGAAGTAAACAAAAAAAAAAAAATTGTTAATCTAAAAGTGCTTAATAATAAAGGTAAGAATGTATATACAGTCTATCAACAACAATACTTCAAAAATGTTCTCAGAAATCCTGTATTCAATTGGATACTTAAATGAACTTTTAATAAGAAATATACTATATGTTTACTTATATCGGAAAAATTCAATTTCAGAAATCAATAATTAAATTGTATTCAAGAACTAACTTTATACTATACGATCTATAAATCTAAACTGTATTCTAGATTGGTGGGCTCTATCCCAAACTATAACTAAATGGCGGGTACTATCCCAAACTATAAACTGTAAACTAAAAGCGGGCACTATCCCAAAAGACTAAATGGCGGGCTCTATCCCAAACTTACACAACAATCAAGAAGTTACGTCCCAACTTGATTGACGGAAACTCAAAAAAAAAAAATCAAAATTTCATCTGAAGCTATATAATCTCAAAATATCTAAATGTCTTTAAATGGTATTTCATAAAAAGATTGGGGAGAGGGCAACCCTCCCTTCTTCAGGATAAGGTGTGTGTGTGTGTGTTTTTCAGTTTTTCAACAAAACTGACTCAAAAAAAAAAAATCATAAAAAAAATTAGTGTGTGTAATCTTAACAAAACTTACGGCATTCGGGACTACTAGAAGAAAAACCGTTCCCTCTAAATGAAAGGTCGGGCATAATACACCAACCACCGGTCAGAAGACCTGCTCATCCTGTTCTCATACGATCGGGTATCCTAAACTTCACATTCAAGAAAGTATCAACACCTCTGCTACTGACAATTAAGCAAATCTACAGCTCAATCCGGACAGCGATCGAAGATACGTCTGAGTGAAAAGAGGTAGAGAAGATCTAATCGGAGCGAAGCCCCCGGTTAATGGGTTGTTCCTCCTCTCCTTTCCCGCTAGACACTTCGGACAAGTCGGGCTGTACTCATCAGCCAATCCGCAGCGGAAACAAAAAACTTTGTCGATTGGCTTTGCGCAATCGCGAAAACTATGGCCAAGAACTTGGCAATTCCAACATTTTTGCAGCTTGCGGTCCCTCTGGATCGCTTTAAGGCTAGTAGTGGGTACTGCCACAACTAGATCCTGACAAGGCTCCTCTACGATCTCGTTGACGAAACGCCTTGCAGGTGGACGTTGTGCATTCGGCACAAAATTCAGACGGGTACTCTCATATTGAGATTGAGCTTTCTCTATGGCTCGACAATAGTAGGCCAATTGCCTCAAACTGGACGGACTGTAGGTGATGAGTAGTTAACCCATGCGCCTACGGACATTGGTTTTGATAATCTCTATCAGTTTCTTTTCAGGTTTTGGAAATCTCATCCTGGAGTTCAAGTATTGAATAGCATCGTAAAAGTCATTGAAAGACTCACCATTCAACATCTTACGATCAGAGAGCTTTCGGAAGAGCTCGGTGTTGCTTTCTAAGCTACGGTATTGTTCTACCAAAGCCGTTTTTAGTTCGTCCCACGTAGAGTGCTTGATACCTTTCAAATACACCCAGTACCAGGATTCTACCGAACCTGATACAAAGTGATAAAAGTTTGCGGTAATTTCATACCACGATACACCATAACTATTGCGTATACACCCCAAGCGGAACAGGAAATCGTCAACTGACATATTCCTCCCATCAAATTTCAATCCCCACTTATGGAATTGATGGTTACGATTCACAGATGTGACATTCGATGGTGGTGGCCTAGGTGGCAACACAGCGGACTCATCGTCGAAATTAAAAGCGTTTAAACGTGTCATAAAGTCGTCCAAATTTGAGCCCAGAGGCATTTGGGCTGGATTAACATCCGGCCAAGGTGGCACTCTATTTTGCTCGTAATGAGGAGTAATTCTGTCTGCCTCATCTTCGTTGAATGGTCTGTATACGGACTGTAAATGTCTGGAAGTGGTTGGTCCAGAAGGGACATTGATATTCATGACACGTGTAGTGTCTGGACTAGCTAAGCTAGCTTGTCGCATAGCCTTTTGTGTAGAGGTAGCGTCTGGTGGAGCAAGTGGCCTTGAAGGGGGAACAACTGGCTGAGAAGTTTTGACTGTACGTTTTTGCAGTAGCTGAGCGACTTGATCAAGCAAACGAGCATGACTCCTCTCTAGCTCTTCTGCCATAAATTGTCTGTCATTGACTCTGTGTAGGTCAATAGTAGCGGAAACTACCTGCTGAATACATGCTGAGTGATCAGCACCATTCCCTCTAAATGAAAGGTCGGGCATAATACACCAACCAGCGGTCAGAAGACCTGCTCATCCTGTTCTCATACGATCGGGTATCCTAAACTTCACATTCAAGAAAGTATCAACATCTCTGCTACTGACAATTAAGCAAATCTACAGCTCAATCCGGAAAGCGATCGAAGATACGTCTGAGTGAAAAGAGGTAGAGAAGAGTGGGTAAACCTAATGCAACAGCTGACTCAGGAAATGATCACTAAATCACTGGACAAAATAGTGCCTCCACCACTAATCTCGATGGCATTCCCCCACCTAAGAAACTCCCATAACAGGCAAACAACTTCGATTTAAAAAAAGGAATCAAAAAAAATTTTTTGAAAATCTGCAAAAATTCCTAACTTCTTCTAAGTTACTCAGAATCGACCTTAATTACGACAATTCTAATTTTAACTTCTCGAGCTTATTCGAGCCCCACGTTGGGCGCCATCTGTAACGTAAAAATATTAAATTGAAATGAAAAACACAGAAGAAGAAGAAACCACTACCACCCTGTAATATATACGCTCCACTTTGCGATTGCCAGCATGCATCCGAATCTGTCTCCCAGGCACCCTATGGATATCCAAGACTCAACCCCTATGTTTACCAACAACGCAAACCAGAGAGGAAGCAGGAAGAGACAAGTACCCCCCACATATCCTTGACTCCTATACCAAGGAACTGCAACATCATCGTCCTTCACCCGTGTATCGGTGTATTCAGCACCCCTATATAAGACATACTCACACTTCGCTAACACGGCTACCTGTTCTCCCTACTCCTCTCCCCTTCTCCTTCTAATTTTCCTATCCATCCCCATCACAGAAGCGAGAAACATCTATCAGCCTACCATGGGTACTGACTACAAAGTCCCGTAGAACAGCCCAGAGGGTACCTGACACCATGTTCACGCCTATCCGCTACAAGCATAGATGTTCTTCTTGCAGCTCGTATAAATCTGTAGCCTTCACCTAAAAAACCAAGGACCCTACTTATATCCCTCGCGAACGTACCTAGACCAGTAATGCAATTTCTTAAGATCTCAAACAGATTCCCAGAGATTCCACTCCAGTTCGCACCTTTGCGTCTAGATACTGTTCCCTGATTCTGTGTCTATTGGGATGGAAGCAACCCTAAGTCGGCAACGCCCCTTCCTATCCAACTATTCGTTAAAAATAGATGGAGTGGACGGCATGCGACAACGTAAGGTCGTGGTTGAGATCGACCGTCGCGGTGGCCGGCAGCACCCTAGCCACAACCAGCTCAGCCAGGCCATGGGCACTTGCTCCGGGATCTGCACAACCGGTGTTACCTCTTATTTTTCTGCCGACCGTTGAACTCAGATGTTCAAGTTCGAATAATGATTTTTAAAAGCTTATTGGCCCTCATAACTCTCAAAGAAAAGATGTGATAAGAACTGACATATTGATAGAAGAAGATTCATGAATGCACCTCTCATAATGTTACGAGTGAACCCAGACTGTAAGAAAGAAACCCTAATCTAGTCATTATGCTAACCCTGGAGAATGCAACACGTAAGTATCAACGCGCAAACAGACCATAGGTCTTCATATCTGCTGTGGCACGAAACTAATATCAACCCATCCAGCTGCCACGATGAAATGCTGGACAGGGATAGAGAAAGGTGTCTAACCTAATGGAGAGGGAGGATCCAAGGTGTCATCCGATCCTCCCGGTCTCACAACCCACCCGATTTGACTCCGGAAATCATCTCTCCCGAGAATCAACCTTGGCTGTCCATTGGACCTACGAGTCCCCACGATTCGATACAATTATCGGGCAGCCCCTTAACATCTTAAACAAGCAATAAAACTGCTTGCCTAAAACTATACCCGATCTATAGCATGGTACCTAACGTCGAAACCTAACTCTATCCGATGTTATACCATTTTACATCCTCAAAAAGGAAACAAACACACAACAACCTACCCCATCCGAAGGGTTCTCGAGGGTTTAATACCCTCCCTAGAAAATAACTCAAACAAACATCCTGAAAAAATCTACAATATCTTCAAGAATAATATCCAAAGAAATAAGTTTGACTACAAGGGTTTTCTGAAATCGTTATAATTATGTCTTATTTATTAAATTTTCAAAGAGTATCTTAAAATTATAAGGCAGTAATCTTAACTAAACGTAATACTTAAATCGGATTAAGGATCTCACTAGATCTTTTCTTATTCTATGCTCAATTGATTATCGTTGATATATAAAGCTATTTCAAATTCTGTTTCTTTCAAAAGACTTACGAAAATTATCAAAATTGCGCTTTCTTATTGAGCGCTTCTTAAGTCAATACAACTATTGAATCTTTGCTTATATACTAATATTAACGTTAAAGTATAATGAAACGTGAAATATTGATGTGTAGTTCTTATCAAATAAAAAAAAAAGGTGACTTATGTTTTTCGCAAAACGATATCCGGATCGTTATGTTTTATTTCACCTGATTATCCAAAAGTTCGTATCAAACCATTAGGGTTTGTTCCGCGGCAATAAAAAAAAAATTCGCACTGCATAGGTGCGTACTATCAGAAATAACGTAGTTACCGACGAACGTATCTACCGTTGGATACGAATCGAAGTCAAGTGCTTCTCTTCCGCGAAGTTAAATTGATTAAATCTTGTATGCAAAAGGACAATACCGAGACTAAAGTAACACACGACAAACAAAACGTTGAAAGTCAAGGGTTCCCTCCCCAAAGCAATATATATGTCAACCAGAAATCAAAAAAAAAAAAAAAAGGTACCGTATATACCTGATTTCAGTTCGGCCTCAGATATATAATCGATTTCAATTAATATATGTTAATATAGTGAAAAGTTCAATATAGTAATATAGTTAATATAGAGTAATTTAAAAATAAGAGAATTTCTACCAATTGGGTAGTTAAAAATCTCTAAAATTCACTTAGCGTCGTTCCGGAAGTGCACTCCTGAAAGTTCCTGTGAAATGATAAAGGTAAATGTATATTGAATTAGGCTCTACCTGCACTATATTTTCATACAATTGCTCTACTTCACATAGCTTCTTTGGGCTATGGAGCAAACGTTGACGGACTATTGCAAATGCTTATCTAAGCGCGTATCCTTTCGTTAAGGATTGGTATATTGTTCGTATATTCGTACCGATCAACGATACGAGGTGTAAAAGAATAAAAAAAATATTTTATCACGCTTAAAGGTTGTGACCCGATGGACAAAATGTAACAAAAACACGACGAGATCAATACAGAAAGGAAAAGCAAGTATATTTACGTGAGAGTTAGTGACAGTAAGTACAAGTTTACCGCAGAAAAGAAGATTTAAGTACCTGACGCGTCGTTGAAACGCGCACAATAATGGTCTCTACCGACGCTATAGAAAAAAAAAATTGTCACGAAGACCGAGTGAGTGATAAGATATGGAGCTAGCAGCCACGGAAGCTGATCGCCATAGAGGACTATACGAATAGCCTAAGGATCTAGATTGGAACGGTCCAACACTGTTCCTTTGTCACATCGACGGTCAAGGAATCGTGTAGCGCGAACTAACAAAAGATCGTATTCGCGAATCTGCTGCAATCACGTTAAAACTCTGTATTCACGATACAATATTATCTGTTTAAACTCACGATAACTCTAAGTCGACTTCCACATAAAAACACGTAAAACAATTATCTCGAAGACGCGATTTATATTAGTGCTCAATTCAAAAAAAAAAAAAAGGTAATTATCTCACATTCCATGTGCCATTTAACTCTAATGCACTTCATAAATAGGATAAGAAAAGTAGTATATATTCTTAAAAACGATAAATAATAAACGTTTGCATAAAGAAAAATATATGTTCATGCAAGTGGGGTGGAGGAGGCGTGAGGTCCTCGCACTATCGTTTGCACGTATAATCAAAATTCAAAATTTAAAACCACCGCCCGTGGTTGTCTGGCGTTGGTCGCAGGCGTTGGTCGCAGGCGTTAACCGCAGCGACACTCGTGACGTGATTCTTTAACGCAGATCCAAAAAGTATATATGGTGGCGTGGTTTGAGCTTAAAGCTCCCACGTAGAACACGAAATAAAAAAAATTAAATAATATTCGTTACCTGGCTTATAATGGTTTTCACAAAAACTTTTTGGTCCCTTAATTTACACAGATATATAAATATAGTACATAAACCGGAACTGATGTTGCTGCTACTGGATATATGATGTAGTGGCTCTGCTGCTTCCCACGTAGCTCCAACAGGGAATCTGTATTGGAGTTGTTGTTTCGTATAGGACTGGAGGGAGAATCTTCTTTCTCAGTAAAGATGAGGTGACCAGTATATTTCACTGGTGTCGTTGGGCATGGAAGCCTAAGTTAAAGATGATGAGGTGATGCCCGCGTGGCACAATCACGGTAAGTGGTTCCAAATAGGAGGGAAAATACCCAGTGAAAAAGGACGTGGCCGTCGACGGGCCGGTGATCGGATCGCCACCGATCGGACGCACGTGAGTAACTCGCCTAGATTGCGGGTGAGAACCTTAGCGGTGCACAGAAACGTGCGTTGTCGTGGTTGCGACACAGTTGGTCGAAATCAAAAAAGGTAGGACTGTCCACTTCGCATTATATTGCACCAGTTGGGTGCTTTAAATTATTTATTTGTATAAATCCTGGTTTAAAATTATCTAGTACATGAGGCAGAAGTGTAAAATGTGTTATATATCCAAGATAAAATGGCGTGGCAAAATCCTTCCACGTGAGGAGTAAAGATTTGATAAAAAATCAAAGAAATTTGGCGCAGCTTCGCCTGCTCTTGTCCAATTTAGGACGATGAAAGATATAGCCGCTTCTGCAAGATGGATATTCCTATAATCGAAGAGAAAAGAACGTGGTTACAACGCGTTGCCATTTGTCGCCACTGAAATTCTGTCGCGTTGGAGCAAAAAAAAATCTTCTGCTCGGGACAAAATCTCAAAATATTTAACCTTACCTTGTATTCGTAGTGATTAATTCCAAATACCAAATTGGGTTATCTAATTGCTTGTGCAAATTAGAATAACCTAAAGTGAAAATTATAAGTGTGGGCGCGGTTCAGCTGCATTTAATAAATTACTTTCGGTTCTGGTGATGAGTTGCTCTTCTTCGGATGTCTGTCTTCAAAATGAAGTATGCAGACGGAATTGAGTTCCACCATAGTTGGCACCAATCAGCTACCGCCGTATTTCCAGTCATATTTCTTTTTCCAGGATGCCGTTCCAGTTGACTACGTTACTTTTGCCAAGACATGAATCACACGTAATAGAATCGTGTTAAGGTAAGTATTTGGACGTACTGATGTCAACGGAGGCTTCGATTACACTAAAAGATTGTAATCTGATTCGGGTGGCTAGAATTTTTGGTGACATAAATAATGTACTTTGGTGACATTTCGAAGTAGTTAATTAACTGGTATTGTCGTCAGTTCCACGCAATTGCATTTCCTTGACCGTTCCCGCACTATTTGTTCACGAAACCAATGGATAACCTCAGATACTAGAAACTTCACATGAAATGGACATAGATTGTCTTGCCCTAATGTCTGATTGGTGTCGTCGGGTAAGTATCTGTCATTGCTTTATTTTTCTTTTCTTTTTTTTTTTGACTTGAGCGTATGACAGTTTTACGGGAAGGACAAAAGGCAAGAAACGGATTTACAGATTTTGTAATAAGCAGCAACATGGGATAAGGGTTTGAACTTAATCTGTTGCTCTATGGACCACGATCTGTTCTATGCTCCGATAAACCACTTATGTCATACTTTCTTGGACAGACCAGAAATGATACTATCAAAAAAAAAATTCAAGTAGCAACCTGACAGCTCAGGTGTAGATTCAGATTGTCAATTTGCATAGTTAATCGGCCGCATCGATTAATATCAGTAAAATGGCTCTCTGACAGCTACCTGTCTATTTTGTGCTTCCATTATGCGTTGTGACGTCATTGTCACTACTTTCTTCGAAATTACTTAGTGTAATCACTACGTCTGTTAATTTAGTGCATACACTACCTAACCCAAAACACCGAGTAGTTGCCTCCTGGGATCCAATTTCGCTTCTAATGACGTCATGGAAACCAGACCATACTGAAAGTTGTTTTGTAGGGGAAATATTGCAGATTATAATTCGAAGTGGAATCTATCTTCCAAAATGGCTTCCTCTCCGTGGAACCTTTCTCTTGTTGGAACTCATCGGATGCGTTCAGCAAGGTGCGAGTAGAATGGGGATTTCGCACATAGATGGCACCAGTGACAATTACTTTATTTTATGCGAATGATTGGCGAGAAAGTTTTCCCTACAAAACTTGGAATTTCGACCGAGTCTACTGGTCTAATTTCCAAGAAAGAGGAATATTTCTCGCAAAAAAAAAACTTTTATCGTGAGTTTTCTCACCGTAGTATCGAGATGACACTGCGACTCTTTTACGTCTCGTCGGTCGAAGAAAAAAAAAAAATTTTACACGTATGTAAATTTGACCACGATTGAGCGCTCTATAGATTTTCAGAAAATATGAAAAGACTAGTAAATGATCTGGCGTTAAACCAAGAGTCTCATGCACAGCTGAGAGCCGGGCATAAGAAAAAAAAATTCTATTGAAAATCTATGCCTCTTTGCGTGCTCCCATGTAATTGAACATTGTGAATAAAAATATGTTTTTAAGTTTTCATTGAATAATATTTCTAGGGAAAGTCAGGTTATTTAAAAGTAATTCCGGGATATATTTGTAATGTCATGTATTACCTCTTCAGGTCCTTGGTATGGCACGTTGATTTGTGTCCTCGCTTGTCTTCTACTTCGTACAAGTTATTACCTTCGACTTTACTTACACGAACCTTGATAAATTTGGGACACAACTTTGCACTTAAATGCTTGGTTGCTTCGCTTAAGACATGATTGCGTTTGTAGATTTCGTCACCTACCTTGAAAGAGATGTTCCTACTCCTGAGATTATATGTTTTCTCATATGCTTCATGAGTTTTCATTAAGGTTTGTTTTAGATATGAATGAATAATGTTCGTCTTGGCGACTTTGGGAAGCCAATCTATCTCCGAACAGTTCAATCCACCCAACTCTCTTAGAAGTCGATAATCTGCCCGTGTTCTACCATGCGTTGTCCGTATAGGGCTTCGTATGGGGGCATAGTAAGAGTTGAATGTACAGATGTGCATCCCAATCTGTTTGTCGAGGATTGACATACGACCGTATCGCTGCCAAGATGGAACGATTGACTCGTTCACTAGCATTCGACTGGGGAGCATACACTGCCGTTCGGTAGTGTTTGACCCTGAAAGCATCAATGAGTTTTTGGAACTCCTTCCCAACAAATTGCGTACCATTATCAGAGAGTATGCTCTCTGGTACTCCATAAACCAAGAAAATTTCGTCCTTCAGGAATTTGACCACGCTCGCGGCTGTTGCCTTGCGTAGTGGTTTGATGAATACAAATTTAGTCAGTTGATCTAACACGATGACGATATAAACATTACCAGCTCTTGATCTAGGGTATGGCCCGAGAAAGTCAACATGTAATGGCTGGAATGGCCTATCTACATGTCATGTCAGCTGCTTTACTGGTCTTGCATGCTTCACACCGGTCTACGTACAGTTTGACCTGAGTGAACATTCCTGGCCAGTAAAATGTATCTTTCAATCTTTAAATCGTCTTCACCACTCCACCATGCGAAGCACGCGGCGGATTGTGAGCCTGTGAGATCAGAGAATCCGTCATTTCTGACGGAATCCACAACTGCCAAGTTAGGTCGTCGGCCAAGGGATTACCAACCGCATGTTTAGTGCGTTTGTATACCCTTCCGACACTTTGAGATCAGGTAACCGCTCCTCTTCCTTCCTGATATGACTGATGATATCCAGATAACTTTCTGATTTAAAGGACGGATCCTCAAGATCGATGTGGAGTTCCTACGAGGTACCAATCTGTGGTAGACACGAAAGGAAAGCTGACACTGTCAACTCATCGTCTTCATATGCTCTAAATAGAGCATCTGGCACGACATTCAATGTTCCCTTTCGGTGCTCCACCACAAAATCGAAGCCTTGGAGACGCATACTCCACTTCGCTAATCTGCCAGTTGGATCCTTCATAGTCATCAGCCATTTCAGGCTGGAATGGTATGTAATAATACGAAAATGGTATCCCTCAACGTAAGACCTGAACTTCTGGATACCTTCAAAAGCTGCTAAGCACTCGCGCTCTGTCACCGAATAGTTTCTTTGTGTAGCGTTCAGTTTCCGAGAGAAGTAGTATATAGGCTGCTCCGCCCCGGATTCGTCCCCCTGACAGAGTTCACATCCGATGCCCGTGGCGGATGCGTCGCAGAGAATGATGAATTCTTTGGAGAAGTCCGGATTGACTAGTACAGGCGCCGAAGTCAAAGCTTGTTTGATTTTAGGAATGCCTCAATAGCTTCTGGACTGAGCTTGAAGCCTTTACCCTTTTTCAATGTCTCGGTCAAGGGTGCGGCAAGGGTGCTGAATTCCTTTACAAATCGCCGATACCAACCTGCCATACCGAGAAATCGGCGGACTTGGCGAGTTGTGGTTGGTAATGGGAAGCTAGTAATAGCTGCGATCTTATCTAGATCAGCTTTCAAGCAACCCTGATCGACCTTATAACCGAGATAGTGAAGCTCATCAAAACAAAATTTCGACTTCTCGACGTTTATCGTCAGTCCTGCCTTTGTCAAACACTTTCCGACTATCTCCAGAGACTCCAGGTGTTCATCGAAATCCTTTGACACAACCAATAGATCATCTAAGTACACAAATACTTGATCTCGTAATCCTGATGGGATTACGCGACTCATCAGGTAACTCAAACTCTCTGCCGCATTACATAGACCGAATGGCATGACCTTAAATTGGTACAGTGGTCGGCCAGGTACCGTAAAAGCGGTCTTTTCCCTCGAACTTTGCTCCAGCGGTATCTGCCAAAACGCATCCTTCAGATCCACGCTAGAAATATAACGTGTCTCTGTCAGACGTGCTAGCAGCCCCTCTTTATGCGCAATCGGATGAGCATCTTTCTTTGTCACGGAGTTCACCTTCCGAAAGTCCAGACACAATCGGTTCTTACCAGGCTTGCGAACAAGCACCACTGGGGAACTCCATGCGCTGGAACTTTCCTCGATGACTCCCAACGAAAGCATGCAGTCTAACTCCGCATACATAAGGGTTTGTATTGCCGAAGATACGGGATAGTACCTTTGCTTTATCGGTACGGCATCACCCGTGTCTATATAATGTTGCACTAGATTTGCCTTCCCGAGTCCATTGACTGCGAAAGAAGGAAATCCACGAACAACTGCTTCTAGTCGTTCAGACTCTTCATTATTCAACTTTATTTGGTTAGTGGGTCTCTCGTCTGGCCCACCGGTCGTAATTTCTGAAAGACCCGCAATTATATGAGGTGCGATCTGAAATTTCTGCCAAAAGTCGACGCCTAAATATAGACGTTGGCTCAACGATGGCACAATATAAAGATCAATATCTTTCGTCACTCCTTTATATTGGATTGGGGTAGTAACTACTCCCACAATGGATTGCTTTTGTCCATCGGCCGTGGACACGGTAGTCTCTACCTTCCTTACGGCAGCATTTTTGTCTTTCAGATAGGGAAGTATGTCGGTGCCTAAGCAACTAATACTTGCCCCTGAATAAAGAAGACCTAAAAAGTTATCGCCGAATAAACTAACCTTCACATAAGGACGTGGGTCGTTAGATTCTCGACCTATGGTGACTGACGCTATGCTACGGTAAGTAGCCCGCTTCCGATGGAAGCGTTCCCTTGTCCGTCGTATCCGTTTGGATAATTCTGGAAAAGTGACAATCTTCCTGCGTACCTCATTATAATTGCGTAACCTTTCATGGAATTGTTTAATGTAAAATATGTAAAATTATTCTTAATAATCAAATTCAAATCTGGATTGGGTTTTTTATCTAAAGTAGGAATTGTTCTACAATCATTCTTAATATTATTTGGTACTTCATTCTTATCATTGTTCGGTTTTAAAATGGTAATTTTTGGAAGTTCAAGAGGCGATTTCGGCTTGGACACTTGAATTCCGGGTAGATCTAATCGGAGCGAACCCCCCCGGTTAATGGGTTGTTCCTCCTCTCCTTTCCCGCTAGACACTTCGGACAAGTCGGGCTGTACTCATCAGCCAATCCGCAGCGGAAACAAAAAACTTTGTCGATTAGCTTTGCGCAATCAATTGTCTAGTACATGAGGCACAAGTGTAAAATGTGTATTAAATCCACGATAAAACGGCGTGGCAAAATCCTTCCACGTGAGGAGTAAAGATTTGATAAAAAATCAAAGAAATTTGGCGCAGCTTTGCCTACCCTTGTCCAATTTAGGACGATGAAAGGTATAGCTGCTTCTGCAAGATGGATATTCCTATAATCGAAGAAAAAAGAACGTTGTTACAACGCGTTGCCATGTGTCGCCACTGAAATTCTGTCGCGTTGGAACAAAAAAAAATCTTCTGCTCGGGACAATATCTCAAAATATTTAACCTTACCTTGTAACGATAAAAATAATGAATTATGAAAGAAGGGAATTTTAACGACAAGATGATATTTTCCACCCATTACTCAACGCACAGAACGGGTTTAAAAAAAAACTTAGCCCCACATTGCGATCCATCTGTAACGTAAAAATAATAAATTAAGAAATTATGCATCCATTTGCACTGCCAACAGCCACCAGCGTCTGCCTTGAACACCCTATGGATTCCCAAGACCCAACCCCAATGCCCATCAACAAGACAAACCAGAGAGGAAGCAGGAAGAGGCAAGCACCCCATACATCCTTGGTCCCTATACCAAGGAACAGCAACTCCATCGTCCTTCGCCCGTATATCGGTGTATCTAGCACCCCTATATGTGAATATAAGACATACTTACACTTCGCTAACACGGCTACTTGCTCTCCCTACTCCTCTCCCCATTCTTCCAATTTCATCTCCATCCCCATCACAGAAGCACGAGCCATCCGGTAGCGCACCTTAGGTCCTGACTACAAAACACCGTAGAACAGCCTAGAGGGTACCTACCAGCATGCCCGCGCCTATCCGCTACAAGTCATAGATGTCCTGCTTGCAGCTGCATAGTATCGTGGTTTACACCAAAAACCATGGATTCTACTTATATCCCCATGTTCACAACTAGATTTAAAATGCTGTAATTAGAAACGATACCCTTCTCCAGAGTCATTACTCCAGATCGCATTCATTAATCTAACTGCGGCTACCTATTCTTATTGGCTGAAGGGATGGAAGCGATCCTATGCCAGCAACGCCCCCTTTCTCACCAATCGTTCTTAGAGAACAGTCGGTAAGAACGGCATGCGACAACACAGATCCGTGGTCGAGATCGACCTTCGCGGTGGCCGGCAGTACCATAGCCATGACTAGCTCAGCCAGGCCGTGGGCAATTGCTCCGGGATCTACTTGACCGGTATTACCTCTATTTTTCACTGCCGACCGTTGAGCTTAAGATGGGCGAGCTCGAATAAGTATGTTAAAATGCTTAAGGGCCCTCATAATCTCCAAAGATAAGACTGATATGAATCGCTGGAAAGAAAGACTGATTCCTGATCGCACCTCTTATAATCTGTTGAGAGTAAACGTTGGTCAAAAGGAAGAAATCGTGTTTGAATTGAAATATCAACCCGAAGAACGTGACACGTAAGTAAATTAATAGCTAGCAAACCATAGGTGGTCGTGGCTGCAATGGCTAATGATACCTTCCTCTCACTCTGCAACCACGATGTTGCGCAGATAGTGGAGGATGAGGTGTCTAACCGTGAGGGGAGGGAGGACTAAAGGTGTTAAGCAATCCCCCTGGTCTCTCAACCCACCCAATTCGTAAGTAGAAATCAACTCTCCTACTCTAAGACCTTGGCTACTGCGGACCTATGAGTCCCCACGACTCATTATAAATTCTAGGTAGCCCCTTACTATGATAGCAAGCAAAAACTTTGCCTGCTTACCACAACATCCTAACTTAAACATTATCTCTAACAAAGAAACTGCATCAAAGAAACAGAATACTAAACTCCATCGTTGCAATCCGAATACATCATGTGTATTCCCTCTTCGCACCACCTTGTTCCGTGTGAAGATATGGTGGATTACCACTCTCCCCTAAAGATAACTTATTCTGCCATACTAAAAATCCTGAAAATTCCAAAACAATAATCTTCAAAACCAAATGAATTAAAGACAGAAAATTTTCGTAAAACGTTATAACCTATAGTCATAAGATTTATTAGTAATTGTTTCTTAATATCTAACAGGAGAAATATTTTCGACTGATCATCTGCTACGTGCTTTGCGCTTTGGCTGTCGCAGAATATATCAATATGTCCATCATGTAGTTTGAGCTCGATTAAGATGTTTCGGAAATATACTGCATCCTTTGTAACTGATGATAATGTTATATATTCGGCCTCGGTGCTTGATGTAGCCACTATTCTCTGCTTCCGAGATCCCCAGTGAACAGCTCCACCTGCATATAGAAAGACAAAACCGGATTGAGATTTTCTGTCATTGGTGTCGGCGGCCCAATTAGAGTCCGAAAAGGCTTGGAACTGTTGATTTGTTTTTCGATACACGATAGCGGCTATTTTGGTTCCAATCAGGTATCGTATGACGTTATACGCTGCAGTCAAATGTTGACGTCTCGGATCTTCAACGTGTTGTGATAGTTATTCACAATGAATGAGATGTCCGGTCTGCTGAAATTGGACAGATAGAGTAATCGTCCGATTAGTTTTCTATACATAGTATTCTCAACTTTCTCGTCTTCGCCTTTAATAGTTGGTTCTTTTTGGATATTGAGTTTGACTTGTGAAGGTAGACGCGAAGGTTTCGCTTCATATAAGTTGTATGACTTTATTAGACTGTTGATGTAGCCCAATTGTCTTCTGCTCGTCTTTCCGTTTTCCTGCATGATTTCGAGACCCACGCATGACTTTGGTTTACCCAAATCACGAATATCAAACTCCTTCGATAGTGTGGAATAAACCAGTGAGTACTCTTCGTAATCGTTTGTAGCTAAAAGAAGGTCATCAACGTAAACGGTTGTGATTGTGATACTTTTTTGTATAATTTTGTGGTAAATGCATTTATCGTATGATGATTGTACGAATCCGATATCCTTTAAAGTTTTGTCAAGCTTAAAGTTCCATTGGCGGCCTGACTGTTTAAGACCGTATATTGCCTTCTTTAACATGCACACCTTGTTTGCAGCGTCCTCCTCGAAAATATCCGGTTGTTCCATAAAGATGACGGTGTCTAACTCGCTGTTGAGATATGCAGCGGAAACGTCAAGATGATGAAGTGTCAGGTTATGTTCCGTTGCGATTGCCAGTGTGAGCCGAATAGAATGGATGCTGGCTACAGGAGAGTATGTGTCGGTATAGTCAATCCCTTGGATCTGGTCAAATCCTTTAGCCACTAGTCTGGCTTTTCTCCGCTCCACTGTCCCATCTGCAAGATATTTAGTCTTAAACACCCATTTTGATTTAATTACCTTCCTATCAGTTGGCCTGTCCACCAACACCCAGGTTCCATTCCGAATTAGCGAATCGTACTCATTCTGCATAGCCGTGTACCACTCGTCTCTGTTTTCGCTGTTTTCCAGCTGCTTCACGGTTACAGGGTCAATTATTCCATCGCTGTTAATTTGTTCATCGTTGTTTGTAATTTGTTCTACAGTATCCACTGAATTGTTGTCTTTAGTCTGTTCCTTCAAACGTTTCCGATCTCCAGTCATCGAAATTTGACTGTTCAGTGGTTCAAGGTTGAACACATAAAAGTTTGACAAAGCTCCTTCCGCATTTCCGATGTCATTCGCCTCTTCTTCCAAGAATCGAACATCCCTGCTTCTGATGACTATGCGTGTACCAGGTTTCCAAAGTCGGTATGTGCCATGCTCATTGCTGTACCCAACGACTACATGTGCGTTGCTTTTCGATTCAAATTTTCCGAGGTTTGTCCCCTTGTCCAGGACATATGTTTTTGTCCCAATGCACTTGAACGATGACACATCTGGTTTCTTTCCTGTCCACAGCTCCTCTGGTGTAATTTGGCCGTTTATTTTCGTTGGACATCTGTTGCGGATAAAGGCTGCTGTACAAATTAGTTCTGCCCATAAAGTATCTGGTAACTTTGCTTCCAGCTTCAAACACCTCACCATTTCCACTAGGGTTCTGCTGGCCCTTTCTGCTATACCATTTTGTTGTGGCGTGTATGGTGCGGAAAGTTCATGGTCGATTCCATTTAGTTGCAAAAATTCTTCGAATTTTGAACTTACATATTCCGTCCCATTGTCGGTTCTTAGCGATTTTATCGATTCTCCTGTTTGCTTTTCTGCATATGCTTTGAAGATTTTAAAAGTGTCTAAAGCATCGCTCTTTTTTTGCATAAGATATACAAGCATGCGTCGAGAATAATCGTCTATGAACGTTATAAAATATACTGCTTTACTTAAAGATTGAGTGCGCATGGGACCACACAAATCGGAGTGTATTAACTCCAGTTTCTTATTCGTCCTCTTATTTTCGCAGACTCGAAATGGTTTGATCGATTGTTTTGCACAAATGCATGAGACACAAGTGCTTTCATCGGTTTTAAATTGTAATGGTAAACCAGTGACCATTCCACTTGACTGAAGTTGCTTTAATGATGCAATGTTCAGGTGGCCCATTCTTCGGTGCCACAAGCTCAACGAATCGTTGTTTTCACATGTAACTAAGCCTCTGTGATTCCCAGAAACGATATACAAACCATGCTTTTGATGAGCTGTGATAAGTAATGTACCAGTTTGGCTATATAATTTTGCCTGATCGCCTTCGAATACAACTTTGAAGTTGTTACCTGTCGCTTTGCTAACCGAGATTAGGTTTTCATTTAAATCGGGTATGTACAGTGTGTTGAACAGTTTAATCTCCTTTCCAACATTGCTTAGATGCGGTGGCAATACTGCGGTTCCAATTCCTGTAATTTTCACTTGTTGTCCATTAGCTAACGTCACATAGGCATCCTTTTTGCACATATCAAGACTTTCAAACAAAGATTTCATTGAACACATATGCGAAGTAGCTCCGGAATCAAGGCACCAGGTCATGTGATCAGTAAGCACCTTAAGTGCAGACTCTGTTGTCACTGTAAAACCATATTCCGCTATATCTGTGGTACTCGACTGTGCTGTTTTTGCTTTTTCTTTATTTTGAAAACAGTCTTTTGCCATGTGACCTTTTTTGCCACATACTCTGCAGTTGAATGGAAAGGAACTACTTTTGTTGTTGTAATGTGTGTTTTTTCTTGTTTTGTTTTTCCATTTACTGTACAACGCTGTGCTTGCTTGTCCATTTGTTTCTTTTTTCCTGTCGCTTACTTCCAAGAGTCTTGTGCATACAACGTCAATCTCTGGGTATTTGCTCTGGGCGTCGAATGCGGCTTGGACATCTTTGTAGTCATCAGACAGTCCATCAAGGAGTACAACCACTAACAAATCCTTGTCGAGTGTAGCTTCCATTTCCTGCAATTTGTTGACGGTCATCTTAAATTCACGAATGAATTCGTCCATGCTTTGGTTCATGTCCATCTTCGTATTGATGAGGCGCCTGAATTCCTCTGCCTTTTGTCTGGGTCCTTTGCGATCGTAGGTGGAACATAGGAAGTCCCAAATCTCTTTTGATAGTTTTTTATCTTTTACAAGCGCAACAATACTTGGGTCAATTGCTAAGAGCAGCTCCGCCCTTGCATCCATGTCTTTGTCGTCCCAAGTTTGTTGTGCAGCTGCATCCTCCTCTGGCCTTTTTTCTTTGCCATTGATGTAAGCAGTAAGTCGTGCTTTATGCAGAATTGCTTCCATTTGTGGCTTCCAAGAAGGAAAGTTTTCTCCATTGAATAGCTGAATGCGGCCTTGCATATTTGTGCTCATTATTTAAGGTTATGATTTGTGGAATCCACAAGCAAACAAACTGAAAATATTTTCGTCCGAAAATTTTATAAAATAACAAATCCTTGCTATATTATTTGTTGTTTAAAAAAGCCTGGGCCCATAACCTGTTGAGAAAAACCAGTGATTTAATTTGTGAATACAGATTAATTTATTTGAACTTCCTTAGTCTTCGAAATGAAAAGTAAAAGAGAGAGAGAAAAAGTTTTTACATTTTAAGTTTGACAGTAGAAAGACAATTCATGAAGTTGACAGCTGTCAGTTAGGGTGTAATCACATTTGATTCTTACACCATCAACACCCCCGCTCAAATTCATAATTGCCAAACTCTCAAATATTATAATATATAAGTTACACATTACATTAGTCAGAAAACTTTGAATAAAAAAAAAACTTATTTGCTTGAGTTCATTATACAAATCAGACATTATTTCTCAAAGGCCATACCCATGTTGGTGAAATGTTTATAGTGTGTTGTTGCTGGTAGCTGCTTCGTAAATGCGTCGGCTATCATATCTTCAGACTTGAGAACCTTGACGTTGACTATCTTTTCAGCTACTGCTTCCCGGATGTAGTGGTAGCGAACATCGATATGTTTGGTTCTTCCTTGGTTCGACTGATCATCTGCTACGTGCTTTGCGCTTTGGCTGTCGCAGAATATATCAATATGTCCATCATGTAGTTTGAGCTCGATTAAGATGTTTCGGAAATATACTGCATCCTTTGTAACTGATGATAATGTTATATATTCGGCCTCGGTGCTTGATGTAGCCACTATTCTCTGCTTCCGAGATCCCCAGTGAACAGCTCCACCTGCATATAGAAAGACAAAACCGGATTGAGATTTTCTGTCATTGGTGTCGGCGGCCCAATTAGAGTCCGAAAAGGCTTGGAACTGTTGATTTGTTTTTCGATACACGATAGCGGCTGTTTTGGTTCCAATCAGGTATCGTATGACGTTATACGCTGCAGTCAAATGCTGACGTCTCGGATCTTCAACGTGTTGTGATAGTATATTCACAATGAATGAGATGTCCGGTCTGCTGAAATTGGGCAGATAGAGTAATCGTCCGATTAGTTTTCTATACATAGTATTCTCAACTTTCTCGTCTTCGCCTTTAATAGTTGGTTCTTTTTGGATATTGAGTTTGACTTGTGAAGGTAGACGCGACGGTTTCGCTTCATCTAAGTTGTATGACTTTATTAGACTGTTGATGTAGCCCAATTGTCTTATGCTCGTCTTTCCGTTTTCCTGCATGATTTCGAGACCCACGCATGACTTTGGTTTACCCAAATCACGAATATCAAACTCCTTCGATAGTGTGGAATAAACCAGTGAGTACTCTTCGTAATCGTTTGTAGCTAAAAGAAGGTCATCAACGTAACCGGTTGTGATTGTGATACTTTTTTGTATAATTTTGTGGTAAATGCATTTATCGTATGATGATTGTACGAATCCGATATCCTTTAAAGTTTTGTAAAGCTTAAAGTTCCATTGGCGGCCTGACTGTTTAAGACCGTATATTGCCTTCTTTAACATGCACACCTTGTTTGCAGCGTCCTCCTCGAAAATATCCGGTTGTTCCATAAAGATGACGGTGTCTAACTCGCTGTTGAGATATGCAGCGGAAACGTCAAGATGATGAAGTGTCAGGTTATGTTCCGTTGCGATTGCCAGTGTGAGCCGAATAGAATGGATGCTGGCTACAGGAGAGTATGTGTCGGTATAGTCAATCCCTTGGATCTGGTCAAATCCTTTAGCCACTAGTCTGGCTTTTCTCCGCTCCACTGTCCCATCTGCAAGATATTTAGTCTTAAACACCCATTTTGATTTAATTACCTTCCTATCAGTTGGCCTGTCCACCAACACCCAGGTTCCATTCCGAATTAGCGAATCGTACTCATTCTGCATAGCCGTGTACCACTCGTCTCTGTTTTCGCTGTTTTCCAGCTGCTTCACGGTTACAGGGTCAATTATTCCATCGCTGTTAATTTGTTCATCGTTGTTTGTAATTTGTTCTACAGTATCCACTGAATTGTTGTCTTTAGTCTGTTCCTTCAAACGTTTCCGATCTCCAGTCATCGAAATTTGACTGTTCAGTGGTTCAAGGTTGAACACATAAAAGTTTGACAAAGCTCCTTCCGCATTTCCGATGTCATTCGCCTCTTCTTCCAAGAATCGAACATCCCTGCTTCTGATGACTATGCGTGTACCAGGTTTCCAAAGTCGGTATGTGCCATGCTCATTGCTGTACCCAACGACTACATGTGCGTTGCTTTTCGATTCAAATTTTCCGAGGTTTGTCCCCTTGTCCAGGACATATGTTTTTGTCCCAATGCACTTGAACGATGACACATCTGGTTTCTTTCCTGTCCACAGCTCCTCTGGTGTAATTTGGCCGTTTATTTTCGTTGGACATCTGTTGCGGATAAAGGCTGCTGTACAAATTAGTTCTGCCCATAAAGTATCTGGTAACTTTGCTTCCAGCTTCAAACACCTCGCCATTTCCACTAGGGTTCTGTTGGCCCTTTCTGCTATACCATTTTGTTGTGGCGTGTATGGTGCGGAAAGTTCATGGTCGATTCCATTTAGTTGCAAAAATTCTTCGAATTTTGAACTTACATATTCCGTCCCATTGTCGGTTCTTAGCGATTTTATCGATTCTCCTGTTTGCTTTTCTGCATATGTTTTGAAGATTTTAAAAGTGTCTAAAGCATCGCTCTTTTTTTGCATAAAATATACAAACATGCGTCGAGCATAATCGTCTATGAACGTTATAAAATATACTGCTTTACTTAAAGATTGAGTGCGCATGGGACCACACAAATCGGAGTGTATTAACTCTAGTTTCTTATTCGTCCTCTTATTTTCGCAGACTCGAAATGGTTTGGTCGATTGTTTTGCACAAATGCATGAGACACAAGTGCTTTCATCGGTTTTAAATTGTAATGGTAAACCAGTGACCATTCCACTTGACTGAAGTTGCTTTAATGATGCAATGTTCAGGTGGCCCATTCTTCGGTGCCACAAGCTCAACGAATCGTTGTTTTCACATGTAACTAAGCCTCTGTGATTCCCAGAAACGATATACAAACCATGCTTTTGATGAGCTGTGATAAGTAATGTACCAGTTTGGCTTTATAATTTTGCCTGATCGCCTTCGAATACAACTTTGAAGTTGTTACCTGTCGCTTTGCTAACCGAGATTAGGTTTTCATTTAAAACGGGTATGTACAGTGTGTTGAACAGTTTAATCTCCTTTCCAACATTGCTTAGATGCGGTGGCAATACTGCGGTTCCAATTCCTGTAATTTTCACTTTTTGTCCATTAGCTAACGTCACATAGGCATCCTTTTTGCACATATCAAGACTTTCAAACAAAGATTTCATTGAACACATACGCGAAGTAGCTCCGGAATCAAGGCACCAGGTCATGTGATCAGTAAGCACCTTAAGTGCAGACTCTGTTGTCACTGTAAAACCATATTCCGCTATATCTGTGGTACTCGACTGTGCTGTTTTTGCTTTTTCTTTATTTTGAAAACAGTCTTTTGCCATGTGACCTTTTTTGCCACATACTCTGCAGTTGAATGGAAAGGAACTACTTTTGTTGTTGTAATGTGTGTTTTTTCTTGTTTTGTTTTTCCATTTACTGTACAACGCTGTGCTTGCTTGTCCATTTGTTTCTTTTTTCCTGTCGCTTACTTCCAAGAGTCTTGTGCATACAACGTCAATCTCTGGGTATTTGCTCTGGGCGTCGAATGCGGCTTGGACATCTTTGTAGTCATCAGACAGTCCATCAAGGAGTACAACCACTAACAAATCCTTGTCGAGTGTAGCTTCCATTTCCTGCAATTTGTTGACGGTCATCTTAAATTCACGAATGAATTCGTCCATGCTTTGGTTCATGTCCATCTTCGTATTGATGAGGCGCCTGAATTCCTCTGCCTTTTGTCTGGGTCCTTTGCGATCGTAGGTGGAACATAGGAAGTCCCAAATCTCTTTTGATAGTTTTTTATCTTTTACAAGCGCAACAATACTTGGGTCAATTGCTAAGAGCAGCTCCGCCCTTGCATCCATGTCTTTGTCGTCCCAAGTTTGTTGTGCAGCTGCATCCTCCTCTGGCCTTTTTTCTTTGCCATTGATGTAAGCAGTAAGTCGTGCTTTATGCAGAATTGCTTCCATTTGTGGCTTCCAAGAAGGAAAGTTTTCTCCATTGAATAGCTGAATGCGGCCTTGCATATTTGTGCTCATTATTTAAGGTTATGATTTGTGGAATCCACAAGCAAACAAACTGAAAATATTTTCGTCCGAAAATTTTATAAAATAACAAATCCTTGCTATATTATTTGTTGTTTAAAAAAGCCTGGGCCCATAACCTGTTGAGAAAAACCAGTGATTTAATTTGTGAATACAGATTAATTTATTTGAACTTCCTTAGTCTTCGAAATGAAAAGTAAAAGAGAGAGAGAAAAAGTTTTTACATTTTAAGTTTGACAGTAGAAAGACAATTCATGAAGTTGACAGCTGTCAGTTAGGGTGTAATCACATTTGATTCTTACACCATCAACAGTTTCTTAATATCTAACAGGAAAAAGATCTTAATTGTTAAACTCAAAACTCTTCTGAATGAAAATCTTATCATGAAAATAATTAATATACTTGAAAAATTTGACTCTACAGAAGATCTTATTGAAATTGTTTATAGGGCTATTCAATAACCACTGAAATCTTACATGCTACCTTATGATTATAAAAGTATTGAATCAACTGTTTATTTAAAGTGCTTTTATATTTGTATTAATCTATGATTCAAGTGTCAAGAAATGCGTGAATCTTCAAAATCTTAAAATTTTATCTTGACTCTGTCTAAAACGCGATATTCGAAAACGCGAATGTTTATTCAAATATCTATCGTATTGAATATAAAAAAAAATCTTTAATTGTCGCGGCGGTAAGTTCTTGATATCGACTGTATCCGGTACGTCGAATATATATGTATATATATAAAAAAAAATCTGTAAAAACCGCTTAAGATTCGGGGGTTTGTAAAAGTCTAAAGTTACAACATGAAACATCAAAGACGACCTAATTCAAAATTAGATTATGTACAACAGAAGCGACAACTACAGGCATCAGGGATCTGTTACAGGTGAAACACCCATAACAACAAAAAGGTGATCAATTGTGTTACCATAAAATACCGTCTATGTCAGAACACAGTTCGCGTCTGAACATAAATTTGATTAAAAGATATGTTGTTAAGTATCAAATATATTTTAGTAAGTTTCAAGAAGTTAATGTATTTGTGTTGTTATCTACAGTTGTTTGTGTAGAATTCTTCCAACGTTCTTATAACGTAGGAATATAGAAGTGCACTCCGGAACCCCCCCTGTAAAAGTGTTAATAGTAATACAAAAAAAAAACTTGTAGATGGGATTTTATGATCTCAATGATGTACCACTGATGACGAGCAAACTTTTCTTATAATGCTCATAATAAAAAAAAACATGCGGCGAAAAGTATACAGGAGATGTCGATGTAACATCAGACTCTCTAGCTATAGCTATTCTTATTCTGCCTCGGTTATGACGAACACGAATTGGTAAGCGTTGCTTAAGAAAACGAAGTCAAACAACTATAATTTCCAGGGAATCCTGTAGTTCGACTCTATATTTCAAATACTCGACGTTAAGTTACGCCTGAATACGCGGATAAGAAGTGAAAAAAAAAATAATTATTTAAGTGTAAATTGTTATGAAGTGATCTCAAAAATGAACAAAATCTTGAACGCGGCGTTATAGCACGAAATGGTCGCTACCGACGCGAAATGTCTATGATCCGAAGACCGAGTAAGTGAAAGTATTAAGAAGCTGATTCTTTAAAAGGTAACCGTGAATCAAAACGAAGGGATAGGTGTTTGCGTACACCTTCTATGAATTATTTAATGATATCGAGTGAAAATAATCACTTTCCGAGGAGCGCGCCACGATTTGGTAAAAGTATAAATATAAGTAAGTGAAGTAAGTTGTTACAGATATGTAACAAACGCAATAAAGTATGAATTATTACACTCTTCCTGAACTCGGGGAGTAGCTAACGTCGACAACAAAAGGTAGTTGCCGCACCAGTAACTGGTCCCTAAATTCATGTACGCGGGTTGGATTGAACCGAATTGCAAAACGCGAATGGTAAAGTAAGTATTGGGTGTATGTCTCAACACAAAAACCGTTAAAGAAACGTCTATATGCACCGGCGGATACGTACGATTTGATATTATCGAAAACAGATATTTTATGTCACTATTAGCACTGATTTAATATAATATGTTTCACTAGAATATAGATAAATACCTACTGATCATAACCTAAATTAAATGCATGCAACCAAAAATATGATATCTATATGGTGGGGGAGCCGTGAGGTCAAGCCTACCATCAAGTAATTGATTAAACTACTCAAATATCTGCTGGTACCACCGTCCGTGGACGTCAGCGACAAGCGTCAAGTATGACTTTTTGGATTCTTTTGGAGCTTTATTGCTCCCACAATATACAAGTATACACAATAAAAATTGGAAAATATGTTACCTGGGGATAATATTTAGGTACTATAGTACCGTACAGGGTCTTTTTATAACTTTTTATCTCACAAATAAAACTATTTCACGGGAACTGCTGGGGTATCTTATAGTTGATGATGCTTAAAGATGTATCCTGGATCTCCCACGTCGCTTACATACAGCAACCAGTGATGTTGTGTAGCTGGTGGACCGGCATCAGTGTACTAGCACGCGCCAGAAGTCCAGTAGAATTCTTGTAGAGGATTCCTGTTGCGTTAGCTCCAAGATAATTGCGCCTGCGTATATGTGAGATTCCTTGGAATAACGAAGTGGCCGTTGGCGAGCCGATAATGGATCAACGCCTGGACGGTTGCACTCATTCACTACAGCACCAATATGCTAAAAAATTTAGCTCCACGAATGCTCCTTGCCGTTACGTGTGTGCGTCTCGGAAGCAAATCCCATAGCATAGAGTTATGCTCAATTAAAAGAATAAATTAAGGCCACCAAAATCACATGCGGATCTGGGTGCGCAGCGTGCGTTTAGGTAAGTATATTTGCACCAAAGAGGCGTATATGTGTACACACAAAAAAAAAAATTATGCCCGCCTATGTGGGCCGATGCGTAGGTTGTAAGATATCTCCAATGGAAGCGAGTTGTGGAGCCAGTAGTTCGCACAAATTCCACTATGGAGTGTCCTGCTTAGCTCCCTCAAGTCTTGAAAGATGAATATGTCCCCTTGTAGGAACATCAATGGGTTTTGGTGGACCTGTGGACACCAAAAGAAAATTTTGTAGAGCTATCCCACCTGTCTGCTGGGTGACGCCATTCCTCTTTATATCTAATAGCAAAGAATTACGATCCTTTGCTTATAGATACATAGCAATTACAAACCTTACCTTAATTTGTGATATAAATCCAGTGTTTATTATATATTTTTCCTAATTAATTTTAGGAAATAGAATTTCACTTCTAAAAAAAAATGATTAAACTTTGCGAAAATGGCCGCCGCCCACTGGGTTTGTAAAATAAATTCACGTTCTGCAGTGGCGATGTTGATGAGTCGGATTCTTGCTTCAAAATGAAGTCTCCTATCTGTTTCCGCAACCATATACTTATCTTCTAGACAGCCAATGCCTTACTTTCCAGTATATTTCCATCGTTCCAATGTTCGTTCTGTTTATGAGTTGGCACGATAGGTGGCGTGCTAAGGATCTGTTCTCACTGACACTTTTTGTCATGTGTGGTTTAGGAAATTGTAAGATGTACTTCAAATTGATAATTAGAATGATTTCTGACTGTTTTAAGGGTGTGTTTACATTATACGTCAAAGTTAGATGTCATCTCGACAACTGAATTGTGGATATTTTAATCTGCATGGCAATTAAACGTAATTTTATTCTGACCACATCTGTCAAAATGAGAAGGTGGAAAACACTGACCGTGTAGGTGTGATGACATGTGCATCTACAATGAGGATGCATTGGTATAATTGGCTGCCTGAATTCCTGATGTGAATCAGATATTCTGACTTGTTTTGATCTGACAGATAATGCAAATAAACCACAGTAGGATATGTGTTGACATCTGTGTCATCGAAAAATGTTTTCTCTCGGTATACTTTTTAACCAATATATGTTACTATCACTCCATTGACTCGGGTTTATGACGTATCAGTGTGTATGGTGATGGAATAGATCTAAATTATTTCGGTGTCAAATGCAGAGTGACAACTCGAGTTTCTTTTTAATTTATCTTTATTTTCAGGGTATTTCGCTTGTTACCTATTTTGTGTCACACTGACATTTGAGTATTTCTGAAAGGGACATCTTGAAATCTTGAACTGTCGTTGATCGTAATGCGATCAGGTTGACAGATGGAAAAATAAAATATTCGGCCGCATCGAGTATTTTATCCACTCTGTTTCCTCTGACGGCTACTTGTCACTAATTCTTGTGTCAAATATACTCTACGTCGGGCTATTCTCACTATTGGAAATTCGCTAGTGTGATCACTATGATGGTGGTTAAGGTGTGATCGGAGTACAAATCGCTCTGGTGTGTAATCGATTCTGGATGGAATATCTTTCCCATCGAATTTTTGGAGAGGGAGACATTATGGAAGACTGAATTGTTCGGAAAATAAGTGGATTCCAATTTAAGAGTGGAAACCCATTTTTAAGATGGCTTCCTTTCTGTGGAACTTGATTTGGTGTTGGAACCTATTGAGTGCGTTCAGCATTGTGCGAGTAATGAAGAAGTCTCGCTGGTAGATGGCAGTAGTGTCATTACTCATGCCAGTGACTGGCGAGAAAGTTTTCCCTACAAAGCTTGGAATTTCGACTAAGTCCACTTAGTCTAATTTCCAAGAAAAAGGAGAACTTCTCGCAAAATAACTCTCTTATTTGATGTTCCTTCACTCGTCGTATCGTTAAGACACTGCGACTCTTTTACGTCTAGTCGGTCGAAGACAAAAAAAGTGAGACACGAAGTCCAATATTATTCGAGTTCTCTATTGGTTATCTGAAAAATATAAAAAAAAATTGAAAACCAAGAGTCTCATGCACAGCTGAGAGCCGGGCATACGATTAAATTTATGGTAGGTACTAAATGTACCCCATAGGCTGCTATACACCTATGTGTATAGTCAAATGAAATGTTTGCAATTTAGAGGAAACACAAAAAAAACGGAAATCCTTGGCATACGCTTGGGACATGGACAAAGATATGGCAGGGAAATAAGTACTACAAGCACTTGTATGTAATGTCTGGTAAAACTCTTTACAATTTCAATGAAAGACATTGTAAATAATATGTTTATGTCTGGGATGTGTTGTAATTCAAGTGAACTATCTTTTCAAATCTTTTGTGTGACAAGTTGACTGCGCCGGTCTTCAACTTCATACAAATTATTCCCGATTATTTTGTTTACACGAACTTTAATAAATTTTGGGCACAATTTAGCACTAAGATGTTTAGTCGCGTGTCGCTTAGAACTTGATTTCTTTTGTAGATTTCATCACCCACTTTGTATACCACTTTTCTACTCCGAAGATTGTAATTCTTCTCGTAGGCTTCGTGAGTTTGGATCAACGCTTGCTTCAGGTACGAGTGAATGATGTTCATCTTTGCAACCTTGGGAAGCCAATCTATCTCCGAACAGTTCAGTCCACCCAACTCTCTCAATAAACGATAATCTGCCCCATGTTCTATCATCCGTTGTCCGAATAAGGCTTCGTATGGGGACATCGAGAGGGTTGAATGCACTGTCGTGCGCAAGGCACTACTGATCGAAGACAGATGGGCATCCCAATCCGTTTGTCGAGGATTGACATACGATCTTATAGCTGCGAGAATTGAACGATTCACTCGTTCGCTGGCATTCGACTGGGGAGCATACACTGCCGTCCGGTAGTGTTTGACCCCGAAAACATCCGTGAGTTTTTGGAACTCCTTCCCAACAAATTGTGTACCATTATCAGAGAGAATGCTCTCTGGTACTCCGTAAATCAGAAATACTTCGTCTTTCAGGAACTTGACTATGCTCGCGGCTGTTGACTTGCGAAGTGGTTTGATGAAGACGAATTTTGTTAGCTGATCTAACACGATGACGATGTAAACGTTTCCGGATCTTGACCTGGGATACGGCCCAAGGAAATCAACGTACAAATGTTGAAACGGCCTATCCACCTCGAAACTATTTCCCATCTCTGTCCTTAACGTCATGTTAGCAGCTTTACTAGTCTTGCATGTCTCACACCGGTCTACGTATAGTTTGACCTGAGTGTACATGCCGGGCCAATAAAATCTGTCTTTCAGTCTGTAAACTGTCTTCACCACTCCACCATGCGAAGCGCGCGGCGGATTGTGAGCCAATGAGATCAACGACTCCGTCATCTCTGAGGGAACCCACAACTTCCAAGTTAGATCGTCGGCCAAGGGATTACCAACCGCATGTTTAGTGCGTTTATATATGTACCCTTCCGACACTTAAAGGTCAGGTAACCTCTCCTGTTCCTTCCTGTTATGGCTAATGATATCAAGATAACCTTCAGACTTAAAGGACAGATCCTCAAGATCGATGTGGAGCACCTCCGAGGCATCGATCAGTGGTAGACATGAAAGGAAAGCTGACACGGTCAACTCATCGTCTTCATATGCTCTAGATAAAGCATCTGCCACGACATTCAATGTACCCTTTCTATGCTCTACCACAAAATCGAAACCTTGGAGTCGCATACTCCACCTCGCTAATCTTCCAGTTGGATCCTTCATCGTCATCAGCCATTTCAGGCTGGAATGGTCCGTAATAACGTGAAAATGGTATCCTTCAACGTAAGATCTAAACTTCTGGATACCTTCAAAAGCTGCTAAGCACTCGCGCTCTGTCACCGAATAGTTTCTCTGTGCAGCATTCAGTTTCCGGGAGAAGTAGTATATAGGCTGCTCCGCCCCAGATTCGTCTCGCTGACAGAGTACGCATCCGATGCCAGTCGCGGATGCGTCGCAGAGAATGATGAATTATTTGGAGAAGTCCAGATTGACTAGTACAGGCGCTGAAGTCAAAGCTTGATTGATTTGCAGGAATGCTTCAATAGCTTCTGGGCCTAGCTTGAAGACTTTTCCCTTTTTCAATGTCTCGGTCAAGGGTGCGGCTAGGGTGCTGAAATCCTTAACAAATCGCCGATACCAACCTGCCATACCGAGAAATCGGCGGACTTGGCGAGTTGTAGTTGGTAAAGGGAAGCTAGTAATCGCTGCAATCTTATCAGGATCAGCTTTCAGACATCCCTGACCGACCTTATAACCGAGATAGTGAAGCTCATCGAAACAAAACTTCGACTTATCGACGTTAATTGTCAGTCCTGCGTTCGTCAAACACTTTCCGACTATCTCCAGAGTCTCTATGTGTTCGTCGAAATCCCTCGATACAACCAATAGATCATACTAATACTTGATCTCGTAATCCTGAGGGGATTACGCGACTCATCAGGTAACTCAAACTTTGTGCCGCATTGCATAGACCGAAGGGCATGACCTTAAATTGGTACAGTGGTCGGCCAGGTACCGTAAAAGCGGTCTTCTCCCTCGAACATTGCTCCAGCGGTATCTGCCAAAACGCATCCTTCAGATCCACGCTAGAAATATAACGTGTCTCTGTCAAACGTGCCAGCAGCCCCTCAATATGCGCAATCGGACGAGCATCTTTCTCTGTTACGGAGTTCACCTTCCAAAAGTCCAAACACAATCGGTTCTTACCAGGTTTGCGAACAAGCACCACTGGGGAACTCCATGCGCTGGAACTTTCTTCGATGACTCCTAACGAAAGCATACGGTCTAACTCCGCATACATGAGAGTTTGTATCGCCGGAGATACAGGATAGTACCTTTGCTTTATAGGTACGGCATCGCCTGTGTCTATAAAATGCTGCACTAGATTCGTTTTCCCGAGTCCATGGACTGCGAAAGAAGGAAATCTACGAACAACAGCTTCTAGTCGTATAGACTCTTCATCATTCAACTTAATCTGGTTTGTGGGTCTCTCCTCTGACCCACCGGTCGTAATTCCTGAAAGTCCCGCAATAACTTGAGGTGCGATTTGGAATTTCTGCCAAAAGTCGACGCCTAAATATAGACGTTGGCTTAACGATGGCACAATGTAAAGATCGATATCTTTAGTCACGTTCTTGTATTGGATTGGAGTAGTAATCACTCCCACTATGGATTGCTTGTGTCCATCGGCCGTGGACACGGTAGTCTCTACCTTCCTTACCGTAACATTTTTGTCTTTTAAATAGGGAAGTATATTAGTGCCTAAGCAACTTATGCTGGCCCCTGAATCCAGTAGACCTAAGAAACTATCGCCGAATATCCCGACCGTCACATAAGGACGTGGGTCATTCGATTCTCGGCCTATTGTTGCTGACGCTATGTTACGGTAAGTAGTCCGCTTCCAATGGAAGCGCTCCCTTGTCCGTCGTATCCGTTTGGACAACTCTGGAAAGGTGACTACTCTTTTTCGTACCTCATTATAAAATCGTAGCCTTTCATGGAAAGGTTTCCGATATAATGGTTCAGTTGCATTACTATTAAAATTCAAATTTGTTTCTGGTTTGGGTTCTTTATTCAAAATTGGGATTGTTCTACAATCATTAGTATTATTGTTCGGTAATTCATCGTTCTTAACCGATTTCAAAATCTTAATTTGTGGAAGTTCAAGAGGCTTTGTCGGCTTAGACGCTTGAACTCCGGGTAAATCTAATCGGAGCGAACCCCCCCGGTTAATGGGTTGTTCCTCCGTCCGTTTCCCGCTAAGCACTTAGGGCATGTCGGACTGTAAGCATCAGCTAATCCGCAACGGAAACAAAATATCTTATCTATTGGCTTTGCGCAATCGCGGAAGTTGTGACCAAGTACTTGGCAATTCCAGCACTTCTGCAAACTACGATCTCTTTGGATCGGTTTCAATACCAGTATTGGGCAAAGCTACGGTTAACTCCTGACAAGGTTCTCCCTCGATTTCATTGACGAATCGCCTTGCAGGTGGACGTTGTACACTTGGCACAAAATTTGGACGGACGTTCTCGTATTGAGATTGAGCCTTCTCTATGGCTCGACAGTAGTAGGCCCTTTGCCTTAGACTGGACGGACTGTAGGTTATGTGGAGTTCACCCATACGCCTACGGACATTGGTTTTGATGATCTCGATGAGTTCCTTTTCTGGTCTAGGAACTCGCATCCTAGAATTAAGATATTGAATAGCGTCGAAAAAGTCATTGAAAGACTCGCCATTCATCATCTTACGATCGGATAATTTTCGGAAAAGCTCGGTATCGCTTTCTAAACTGCGGTATTGTTCTACCAAAGCAGTTTTCAACTCATCCCTCGTCGTGTGTTTGTTGCTTTTTAGGTACACCCAGTACCATGATTCAACAGAGCCTGTCACGAAATGGTAAAACTTTGCGGTTATTTTATACCAAGATACACCATTACTATTACGGATACACCCCAGGCGGAACAGGAAATCGTCAACTGACATATTCCTCCCATCGAACTTCAATACCCACTTATGGAATTGATGATTGCGATTCACAGATGTGACATTCGATGGCGGTGGCCTAGGTGGCGACACTGCGTACTTGTCGTCGAAATTAAAGGCATTTAAACGAGTCATAAACTCGTCCAAGTTGGAGCCTAGAGGCATTTGGGCTGGATTGACATCCTGCAAAGGTGGCACTCTAGTTGGCTCGTAATGTGGCGTGTATCGGTCTGCCAAATCAAATTCATTGTTTGGTCTATAAGCGGACTGGACATTTCTGGATGTAGATGCTCCATTCGGGACATTGTGATTCACGACACGTGTAGTGTCTTGGTCAACTAAATTGACTTGCCGTGTGACTTTCTGCGTTGAAGTCGCGTCAGGATCAAGTGGTCTTGTTGGTGGAACAACTGGTTGCGTAGACTTGACGGATCGTTTTCGCAACAGCAGAGCGACTTAGTCAAGCAAGCGTGCGTGACTCTTTTCTAACTCTTCGGCCATGAATTTCCTATCATTGACCCTATGCAGGTCAATAGTTGTAGAAACTACTTGTTGGATGTAGGCTGAATGGTCAGCTGCATCTTTCCGTAGTTGTTCTTCGGCTCTCGCTATTTCGTCGTCATCTACTACGACACTTCTGTTATCAGTGTTATCTCTAGAGAGACTCTCGGCTAAACTGCCTTCGTCTTCGGTGAGATTCTCCACGTCATCATCTCGGCTACGACCAGGTTTAGATTTTGGAGCGGTAGGAGCCATGCCTACGAAGTCTTTGTACTTAGTTAGGTAAGTACTTCTAATCGCTCTTCTAATACTCCTGTCAGTCATTCAACCGAAGGTAAACGGACAGACGATAACAACTGAGTAGTTCAAAAGATAAAAAAAAAGATAATCCTTGTAGTCCGTGAGAATTTCCTCGAACGGATACTACTCGAGTGTTACAACAATAAATAATGTAAGTCAAAAATTAGTAGTAAAAAAAGTAAGTCAATTGAGTAATGGTGAGATGTCTCTACTATACCGTGAGCTAAAACCTCTAACGGATATAGTATCTCAGATAAGTTATTCAAAAAAAAAGGTGAAAGTTTTATAAACTTCAAAGTGCTTAATACTAAGGGTAAGTATGAATATGTAATAAACTCGTCTATCAAAAACAATAATTCAAAAATGTTTTCAGAAATCCTAAAGTTTTTACTTGAGTGCTTAAATGTAATCTTATAAATTTAAAAAAAAGGTATATGCTTAATTTTATTTAAAAACTTCAATATCAAAAATTAATACGTAACTAGTAATCAAAAATCTTAAATCCTACTAAATGATCTAAAGTTCTAAACTGTTTTCAATAAAGGTGGGCTCTATCCCAAAAATCTGTAAACTGTATACGGGCACTATCCCAACTTACACATCCAATCGAGAAGTTACGTCCCAACTCGACTGACGGAAACTCAAAAAAACTAGATACCTTGGAAACGGTCTCGTATTCCAACTACCTAAAAACTCAAAACGATACTTAAACTGAACTATATCTCAAAAATAATTAAATAGATACTTAAATATGTATTATGGTTTTCATAAAAGATTCGGGAGAGGGTAACCCTCCTTTCCTTGGAACAAGGTGTGCAGATCTCGGTTCTGCAACATAACCGACTCAAAAAAAAAGCTTAATCAAAAAAAAAAGGAAAATTTTAGTGTGTGTAGACTTGGTACATTACGGCGTTCTAATGTATAGGAAAAGACAAATTCCTCAAACGAAAAGTTGATAAAGTATGAGAAGGCGACATTACGCTACTGCTGACGTACATCGGGTATAAAACTCCAACTACCGGTTAGCGCTTCATGTCTCATCGCATACCGTCACTTCCTAACATCTAATCAAAATGACTATAATCATCAAATACAAACAGTGTAGTATAACAATTACAAGAAGAGACATCGAGTTGTAGTTGACACAAAGAGGGTCGCGATTTGAGTGAATGACCAGCTTCAGCAGCTGACGTGCGTCGGGCAAAAAAGCTCCAACCACCGGTCAGAAGACCTGCTCATACTGCTCTCACACGACCTGGATCTCAGACATCACCTTTTGGAAATATCAACACCTCAGCTACTGACGACAAGGCAAAAGTAACTGCTCAGTCCGGACAGAGATCGAAGTGACAAGAGGTAGAAGGAAAGAAGGTAGACCTAATGCAACAGACTGAATCGGGAACAATTTCACCAAATCACTGGACAAAATAGTGCCTACTCTGCTAACCCCGATGGTATTCCTCTGACTAAGAAACATCATCATCCAACAATCGACATCTAATCGAAAACTGAATAAATTTTAAAATATAACAAAAAAATTTTGAGAGAAAAAAAAAATTTTCAAAAATTCCTAACTTTCTCCACGCTACTCTGAATCGACCTTATTATCAACAATTCAAATCTTATCTTCGTCAACTAATTCGGGCCCCACGTTGGGCGCCATCTGTAACGATAAAAATAATGAATTATGAAAGAAGGGAATTTTAACGACAAGATGATATTTTCCACCCATTACTCAACGCACAGAACTAGACTCGTCAGGTTTAAAAAAAAACTTAGCCCCACATTGCGATCCATCGTAAAAATAATAAATTAAGAAATTATGCATCCATTTGCACTGCCAACAGCCACCAGCGTCTGCCTTGAACACCCTATGGATTCCCAAGACCCAACCCCAATGCCCATCAACAACACAAACCAGAGAGGAAGCAGGAAGAGGCAAGCACCCCATACATGCTTGGTCCCTATACCAAGGAACAGCAACTCCATCGTCCTTCGCCCGTGTATCGGTGTATCTAGCACCCCTATATGTGAATATAAGACATACTTACACTTCGCTAACACGGCTACTTGCTCTCCCTACTCCTCTCCCCATTCTTCCAATTTCATCTCCACCCCCATCACAGAAGCACGAGCCATCCGGTAGCGCACCTTAGGTCCTGACTACAAAACACCGTAGAACAGCCTAGAGGGTACCTACCAGCATGCCCGCGCCTATCCGCTACAAGTCATAGATGTCCTGCTTGCAGCTGTATAGTATCGTGGTTTACACCAAAAACCATGGATTCTACTTATATCCCCAGGTTCACAACTAGATTTAAAATGCTGTAATTAGAAACGATACCCTTCTCCAGAGTCATTACTCCAGATCGCATTCATTAATCTAACTGCGGCTACCTATTCTTATTGCTGAAGGGATGGAAGCGATCCTATGCCGGCAACGCCCCCTTTCTCACCAATCGTTCGTAGAGAACAGTCGGTAAGAACGGCATGCGACAACGTAGAACCGTGGTCGAGATCGACCTTCGCGGTGGCTGGCAGTACCATAGCCATGACTAGCTCAGCCAGGCCGTGGGCACTTGCTCCGGGATCTACTTGACCGGTGTTACCTCTATTTTTCACTGCCGACCGTTGAGCTTAAGATGGGCGAGCTCGAATAAGTATGTTAAAATGCTTAAGGGCCCTCATAATCTCCAAAGATAAGACTGATATGAATCGCTGGAAAGAAAGACTGATTCCTGATCGCACCTCTTATAATCTGTTGAGAGTAAACGTTGGTCAAAAGGAAGAAATCGTGTTTGAATTGAAATATCAACCCGAAGAACGTGACACGTAAGTAAATTAATAGCTAGCAAACTATAGATGGTCGTGGCTGCAATGGCTAATGATACCTTCCTCTCACTCTGCAACCACGATGTTGCGCAGATAGTGGAGGATGAGGTGTCTAACCGTGAGGGGAGGGAGGACTAAAGGTGTTAAGCAATCCCCCTGGTCTCTCAACCCACCCAATTCGTAAGTAGAAATCAACTCTCCTACTCTACGACCTTGGCTACTGCGGACCTATGAGTCCCCACGACTCATTATAAATTCTAGGTAGCCCCTTACTATGATAGCAAGCAAAAACTTTGCCTGCTTACCACAACATCCTAACTTAAACATTATCTCTAACAAAGAAACTGCATCAAAGAAACAGAATACTAAACTCCATCGTTGCAATCCGAATACATCATGTGTATTCCCTCTTCGCACCCCCTTGTTCCGTGTGAAGATATGGTGGATTACCACTCTCCCCTAAAGATAACTTATTCTGCCATACTAAAAATCCTGAAAATTCCAAAACAATAATCTTCAAAACCAAATGAATTAACCACAGAAAATTTTCGTAAAACGTTATAACCTATAGTCATAAGATTTATTAGTAATTGTTTCTTAATATCTAACAGGAGAAAGATTTTAATTGTTAAACTCAAAACTCTTCTGAATGAAAATCTTATCATGAAAATAATTAATATACTTGAAAAATTTGACTCTACAGAAGATCTTATTGAAATTGTTTATAGGGCTATTCAATAACCACTGAAATCTTACATGCTACCTTATGATTATAAAAGTATTGAATCAACTGTTTATTTAAAGTGCTTTTATATTTGTATTAATCTATGATTCAAGTGTCAAGAAATGCGTGAATCTTCAAAATCTTAAAATTTTATCTTGACTCTGTCTAAAACGCGATATTCGAAAACGCGAATGTTTATTCAAATATCTATCGTATTGAATATAAAAAAAAAATCTTTAATTGTCGCGGCGGTAAGTTCTTGATATCGACTGTATCCGGTACGTCGAATATATATGTATATATATAAAAAAAAAAATGTAAAAACCGCTTAAGATTCGGGGGTTTGTAAAAGTCTAAAGTTACAACATGAAACATCAAAGACGACCTAATTCAAAATTAGATTATGTACAACAGAAGCGACAACTACAGGCATCAGGGATCTGTTACAGGTGAAACACCCATAACAACAAAAAGGTGATCAATTGTGTTACCATAAAATACCATCTATGTCAGAACACAGTTCGCGTCTGAACATAAATTTGATTAAAAGATATATTGTTAAGTATCAAATATATTTTAGTAAGTTTCAAAAAGTTAATGTATTTCTGTTGTTATCTACAGTTGTTTGTGTAGAATTCTTCCAACGTTCTTATTACGTAGGAATCCAGAAGTGCACTCCGGAACCCCCCCTGTAAAAGTGTTAATAGTTAATAGTATAAAAAAGTGTTAATAGTAATACAAAAAAAAACTTGTAAAATGGGATTTTATGATCTCAATGATGTACCACTGATGACGAGCAAACTTTTCTTATAATGCTCATAATAAAAAAAAACATGCGGCGAAAAGTATACAGAAGATGTCGATGTAACATCAGACTCTCTAGCTATAGCTATTCTGCCTCGGTTATGACGAACACGAATTGGGAAGCGTTGCTTAAGAAAACGAAGTCAAACAACTATAGTTTCCAGGGAATCCTGTGGTTCGACTCTATATTTCAAATACTTGACGTTAAGTTACGCCTGAATACGCGGATAAGAAGTGAAAAAAAAATAATTATTTAAGTGTAAATTGTTATGAAGTGATCTCAAAAATTAACAAAATCTTGAACGCGGCGTTATAGCACGAAATGGTCGCTACCGACGCGAAATGTCTATGATCCGAAGACCGAGTAAGTGAAAGTATTAAGAAGCTGATTCTTTAAAAGGTAACCGTGAATCAAAACGAAGGGATACACGACACCTTCTATGAATTATTTAATGATATCGGGTGAAAATAATCACTTTCCGAGGAGCGCGCCACGATTTGGTAAAAGTATAAATATAAGTAAGTGAAGTAAGTTGTTACAGATATGTAACAAACGCAATAAAGTATGAATTATTACACTCTTCCTGAACTCGGGGAGTAGCTAACGTCGACAACAAAAGGTAGTTGCCGCACCAGTAACTGGTCCCTGAATTCATGTACGCGGGTTGGATTGAACCGAATTGCAAAACGCGAATGGTAAAGTAAGTATTGGGTGTATGTCTCAACACAAAAACCGTTAAAGAAACGTCTATATGCACCGGCGGATACGTACGATTTGATATTATCGAAAACAGATATTTTATGTCACTATTAGCACTGATTTAATATAATATGTTTCACTAGAATATAGATAAATACCTACTGATCATAACCTAAATTAAATGCATGCAACCAAAAATATGATATCTATATGGTGGGGGAGGCGTGAGGTCCCGCCTACCATCAAGTAATTGATTAAACTACTCAAATATCTGCTGGTACCACCGTCCGTGGACGTCAGCGACAAGCGTCAAGTATAACTTTTTGGATTCTTTTGGAGCTTTATTGCTCCCACAATATACAAGTATACACAATAAAAATTGGAAAATATGTTACCTGGGGATAATATTTAGGTACTATAGTACCGTACAGGGTCTTTTTATAACTTTTTATCTCACAAATAAAACTATTTCACGGGAACTGCTGGAGTATCTTATAGTTGATGATGCTTAAAGATGTATCCTGGATCTCCCACGTCGCTTACATACAGCAACCAGTGATGTTGTGTAGCTAGTGGACCGGCATCGGTGTACTAGCACGTGCCAGACGTCCAGTAGAATTCTTGTAGAGGATTCCTGTTGTGTTAGCTCCAAGATAATTGCGCCTGCGTATATGTGAGATTACTTGGAATAACGAAGTGGCCGTCGGCGAGCCGATAATGGATCAACGCCTGGACAGTTGCACTCATTCACTACAGCACCAATATGCTACAAAACTTAGCTCCACGAATGCTCCTTGCCGTTACGTGTGTGCGTCTCGGAAGCAAATCCCATAGCATAGAGTTATGCTCAACTAAAAGAATAAATTAAGGCCACCAAAATCACATGCGGATCTGGGTGCGCAGCGTGCGCTTAGGTAAGTTTATTTGCACCAAAGAGGCGTATATGTGTACACACAAAAAAAAAATAATGCCCGCCTATGTGGGCCGATGCGTACGTTGTACGATATCTCCAATGGAAGCGAGTTGTGGAGCCAGTAGTTCGCACAAATTTCACTATGGAGTGTCCTGCTTAGCTCCCTCAAGTCTTGAAAGATGAATATGTCCCCTTGTAGGAACATCAATGGGTTTTGGTGGACCTGTGGACACCAAAAGAAAATTTTGTAGAGCTATCCCACCTGTCTGCTGGGTGACGCCATTCCTCTTTTTATCTAATAGCAAAGAATTACGATCCTTTGCTTATAGATACATAGCAATTACAATCCTTACCTTAATTTGTGATATAAATCCAGTATTTATTATATATTTTTCTTAATTAATTTTAGGAAATAGAATTTCACTTCTAAAAAAAAATTATCAAACTTTGCGAAAATGGCCGCCGCCCACTGCGTTTGTAAAATAAATTCACGTTCTGCAGTGGCGATGTTGATGAGTCGGATTCTTGCTTCAAAATGAAGTCTCCTATCTGTTTCCGCAACCATATACCTATCTTCTAGACAGCCAATGCCTTACTTTCCAGTATATTTCCATCGTTCCAATGTTCGTTCTGTTTATGAGTTGGCACGATAGGTGGCGTGCTAAGGATCTGTTCTCACTGACACTTTTTGTCATGTGGAGTTTAGGAAATTGTAAGATGTACATCAAATTGATAATTAGAATGATTTCTGACTGTTTTAACGGTGTGTTTACATTATACGTCAAAGTAAGATGTCATCTCGAAAACTGAATTGTGGATATTTTAATCTGCATGGCAATTAAACGTAATTTTATTCTGACCACATCTGTCAAAATGAGAAGGTGGAAAACACTGACCGTGTAGGTGTGATGACATGTGCATCTACAATGAGGATGCATTGGTATAATTGGCTGCCTGAATTCCTGATGTGAATCAGATATTCTGACTTGTTTTGATCTGACAGATAATGCAAATAAACCACAATAAGATATCTGTTGACATCTGTGTCATCGAAAAATGTTTTCTTTCAGTATACTTTTTAACCAATATATGTTACTATCACTCCATTGACTCGGAATTATGACGTATCAGTGTGTATGGTGATGGAATAGATCTAAATTATTTCGGTGTCAAATGCAGAGTGACAACTCGAGTTTCTTTTTAATTTATCTTTATTTTCAGGGTATTTCGCTTGTTACCTATTTTGTGTCACACTGACATTTGAGTATTTCTGAAAGTGACATCTTGAAATCTTGAACTGTCGTTGATCGTAATGCGATCAGGTTGACAGATGGAAAAATAAAATATTTGGCCGCATCGAGTATTTTATCCACTCTGTTTCCTCTGACGGCTACTTGTCACTAATTCTTGTGTCAAATATACTCTACGTCGGGCTATTCTCACTATTGGCAATTCACTAGTGTGATCACTATGATGGTGGTTAAGGTGTGATCGGAGTACAAATCGCTCTGGTGTGTAATCGATTCTGGATGGCATATCTTTCCCATCGAATTTTTGGAGAGGGAGACATTATGGAAGACTGAATTGTTCGGAAAATAAGTGAATTCCAATTTAAGAGTGAAAACCCATTTTTAAGATGGCTTCCTTTCTGTGGAACTTGATTTGGTGTTGGAACCTATTGAGTGCGTTCAGCATTGTGCGAGTAATGAAGAAGTCTCGCTGGTAGATGGCAGTAGTGTCATTACTCATGCCAGTGACTGGCGAGAAAGTTTTCCCTACAACCTTGTATTCGTAGTGATTAATTCCAAATACCAAATTGGGTTATCTAATTGCTTGTGCAAATTAGAATAACCTAAATTGAAAATTATAAGTGTGGGCGTGGTTCAGCTGCATTTAATAAATTACTTTCGGTTCTGGTGATGAGTTGCTCTTCTTCGGATGTCTGTCTTCAAAATGAAGTATGCAGACGGAATTGAGTTCCACCATAGTTGGCACCAATCAGTTACCTCCGTATTTCCAGTCATATTTTTTTTTCCAGGATGCCGTTCCAGTTGACTACGTTACTTTTGCCAAGACATGAATCACACGTAATAGAATCGTGTTAAGGTAAGTATTTGGACGTACTGATGTCAACGGAGCCTTCGATTACACTAAAAGATTGTAATCTGATTCGGGTGGCTAGAATTTTTGGTGACATAAATAATGTACTTTGGTGACATTTCGAAGTAGTTAATTAACTGGTATTGTCGTCAGTTCCACGCAATTGCATTTCTTTGACCGTTCCCGCACTATTTGTTCACGAAACCAATGGATAACCTCAGATACTAGGAACTTCACATGAAATGGACATAGATTGTCTTGCCCTAATGTCTGATTGGTGTCGTCGGGTAAGTATCTGTCATTGCTTTATTTTTTTTTTTTTTTTTGACTTGAGCGTATGACAGTTTTACGGGAAGGACAAAAGGCAAGAAACGAATTTACAGATTTTGTAATAAGCAGCAACATGGGATAAGGGTTTGAACTTAATCTGTTGCTCTATGGACCACGATCTGTTCTATGCTCCGATAAACCACTTATGTCATACTTTCTTGGACAGACCAGAAATGATACTATCAAAAAAAAATTCAGGTAGCAACCTGACAGCTCAAGTGTAGATTCAGATTGTCAATTTGCATAGTTAATCGGCCGCATCGATTAATATCAGTAAAATGGCTCTCTGACAGCTACCTGTCTATTTCGTGCTTCCATTATGCGTTGTGACGTGATTGTCACTACTTTCTGCGAAATTACTTAGTGTAATCACTACGTCTGTTAATTTAGTGCATACACTACCTAAACCAAAACAACGAACAGTTGTCTCCTGGGATCTAATTTCGCTTCTAATGACGTCATGAAAACCAGACCATACTGGAAGTTGTTTTGTAGGGGAAATATTGTAGATTATAATTCGAAGTGGAATCTATCTTCCAAAATGGCTTCCTCTCCGTGGAACGTTTCTCTGGTGGAACTCATCGGATGCGTTCAGCAAGGTGCGAGTAGAATTGGGATTTCGCACATAGATGGCACCAGTGACAATTACTTTATTTTATGCGAATGATTGGCGAGAAAGTTTTCCCTACAGCTTTTTTTCTAATGGCTTCTTGTCCATCCAATAATCCATGTAAAAATTGTAGCATTCAACTGTGCAAGAATCCTCGCCATTCTTAACTCCACCAACTGTGTACAGTTTTCCGCAAACTTGAGCAGGTGTAAACCACTTTATATTTGTCTTTGAACCGAATTTTTGAACCCATTTATTAGCCACAGAATCATAGCATAGAATTTTTTCTGAGCTAATTACGTACAAGTGTCCCCGCAAGACGATTGCAATTGTATCCGCAAAATGATTTGGTAAGGATTTGTAACGTTAAATAATATTATTAGAGAAACAAAAGTAAGATTGATGGTCTTATAATTCTATCCATTATTCCAATTTTATGAAAAAAATAAAAGCGGAAGAAAGGAGGCATTTACATGTATATATACTACCACCCTGTAACATATACACACCACCTTTAATTGCCAATCGACATTCGAATCTACCCAGAACACCCTATGGGTATCCACGATCTAATTCCAACGTCCATTGACAACACCTACCAGAGAGGAAGCAGGAAGGAACAAGCGCCCCGTTTATCTTTGACTCCTATTAAGGGAACAGCAACTCCATCGCCTGCTATGCGAGCACTAGTGTGTTTAGCTCCTCTATTCAGGACATACTTACACTCTGCTAAATCGGCTTCTTGATCCTCCTACTCCCCTCCCCTACTTCCATTTCTCTATCCATCCCCATCACAGAAACGTAAACCATCCACCAGCCTACCATAGGTGCTGACCAGAAAGTCCCGTAGAACAGCCTAGAGGGTAGTTGATAACATATCTACGTCTATCCGCTGCAAGTACTAGATGTTCCGCTTGCAGCTGCTTCTCATGGTAGCCTACACCTGAAAACCAAGGACCCCACAACCGTATCTAGACTTGTGTTGCTATTTCGAAAATCTTCAAACAAATTTCCAGAGCTTCTACTCCAGATAGCACTTGTACGTCTAGCTACTCTCATATGGTTCCGTGTGAATGGGATGGAAGCAACCCTATGCCGGCAATGCCCCCTCTCTCGTTAACTATTGGATGAGAATAGTAGTCAAGAACGGCATGCGACAACGCAGGGTCGTGGTTGAGATCGACCGTCGCGGTGGCCGGCAGTACCCTTGCCTCAACCAGCTCAGCCAGGCCGTGGGCACTTGCTTCGGGATCTACACAACCGGTGTTACCTCTTTTTTACACTGCCGACCGTTGAACTCTGGTGTTCGAGTTCGAATAATGATGTTAATGTTCTTAAGGGCCCTCATAGTTATTGAAGATCAGATGTAAATGAATTGAATATCGAGAAAGTATGATCCTAGATCGCACCTCATATTCTCCATTGAGTGAAGGCATAGTTGAAGAAGAAGATTCAAGATTGAACTACAATATCCACCTCGTCGAACGCTACACGTAAGTATTCAAAATAAATAAAAAAAATCCAACCATAGATCGTCGTGGTTGTAATGGCCTTACGCTAACATCGAGTCATTCAGCGGCCACGATGAAGTGCTGAACGTCGATGGCGAGGTGTCTAACCTGTTGGGGAGGGAGGTTCTAAGCTGACATACGAACCCCCTGGTCTCACAACCCACCCAATTTGAGTCCAAAAATCATCTCTCTCAGAATCAACCGTGGCTGTCCTTTGGACCTACGAGTCCCCAAGACTCGATGAAAATTAATGGGCAGCCCCTTTTATGAAAAAGCAAGCAAAAACTGCTCGCTTACTTCACTACCCTAGACTCAATACAGAATCTAAAACTAGACACCATATTCTATATCTCCAACGCTGCACCTAAAAGTAGCAATACTCTAAATCATACCATACCATGTTCCAAGCCAAAAAGAAAACCTACTCAATCATATTAGAAAATCTGCAAATTCCTCAAGAAACAAAATAATTTTCAAAATGAAAGGCAAATGCGGAATTTTTCTATACGTTATAAAATTAGTGAATTTTGTTTATTGTGTATAATCTTAACATCTAACAAAAGTAAAAGTATAAATTGTATACCTAAAATTGCTCTTAAGTTATTATTTCAAATCATTATCTTTTTCTTTTGTTTATGGTAAAAAAAAAAATTTCTAATAAATGTGCCCTCGCAGAGGATTTATTTTAAGTGAAAATTACGTTCACAAACTGCAAAAATATTTTAATTCCTAAAAATACTTAAATGAATCCCTATATTAGGATTATGTTCTTCAAAATGAAATCTCCTTCAATGTCATTAAAACTTAACCTTAAGACGATTTATTATTAAAAGTGAATGAGAATCAAAATGATTCTAGCTAGTATTCAAGACGATCGCGATTAATAAAGATGCTAACCGAGGTTGATAACTGTAACGAATCAACCGAAGAACTGGGTAAATCTGACGCGGCGTCGAGATCTTAACGTCAAAAATGTTCGTTAAGAAATCTCTCGATTTCAGATTATAAAAGTTTAAAGTTAAATTTTTGTTCGCCCGCGAATGTTTCTTAAACACAAATGACTAACACGTATTACAAAAAGCTTACGGAGTGAAAGTATCTTTCCAATCAATTGCAAGGAAAGAAAAGACTGACGCGAAAAATTCCCAAAGATCCCACAACCATATCGAAGAAATCAAGTAAATTTAAATATATATATATATTAATACCCCATTCGCCTGAACACAGTTCGCGTTCATTTGTATGTTCGATAAGTTAAAGCAATATGTCAATATAGTATAGCAAATATAGTTTGATTCAAAATAAAGTAATTAAGTTCTATTTCTACCAATGGGGTAGTAAAAAGGTATGCAATATGTATTTAATGCTGATCTGGAAGTGCACTATTGGGGTAGCTGTGAAAGAATTTTGGTTAAGTATTTAAGGTCTGTACTACTTGCTGCTAACTATATATTGCAACTTATGATTTTCTTAATATGGTATTACGAATCTATGCTCGAATGTTCAACGTTTATATGGAGCAATCGTTACATAGATGCTTTGATTGATTGCGCTAAGGTGATAAGTATCATATAACCACGCTCATATATGAAAAGCCGTAAGATTGCGATACTAATGGTTCGCTTTTAATTACACGTAGAACTCGATACACGAAAAGACAACACGATTTTATAAATGTAAGGGAGTATAGCTTCAGGATTTAACTTTGAAAACAATATGCGCGAACGCGGCGTTGATACGCAAGTGGCAGCACTGGTTTTATTTGTTGTGGTCGCGTTAAATCGTAGCTCCTTTTAATTTAATTGTTTTTGCGTGATTTTAATTACTAGTATTTAATAAGTGTCAAGTATCATCATTTTAAAGTATTAGTTGTCTGTGTAGTGTTCTAATTTTGTGACTAAATTACTGATATCAATCATTATCATTGTTTTTCTTTTTTTTGTTTGCTTGGGTAAGCGTCAGCGTCATTAGATTATCTTTGTCTTTTTTTCTTGTTGCAATTTTGAGCTTTCGAAATTGTATTACATTAGCTATTTAATTTTCCTCTAATAAGCTTTTTTTCTCCTCTATCTTTAAAAAAGCTTTTAATCCTAGCTTTTGTTTTTACTAATATCGCGTTAAATTAAAACATTTGTAAGGTTTACGTTTTTTTAAATTAAATATATTTGCTTGACTTATTGTCATTCTGCTGGCCGTGAGTGTCTGAGCGCACTGTATTGAGTTTTATTAACCTCCGGTTCGAATACTAAGTGAATCCGTGTTTATTTTTTTTATTTTTTTTTTGTTCTTTTTTTTTTAAGTTGTAGGTATTCAAAGCTTACAACTAACATCGTAAATTTTCGTTGTATGTATCAAATTTTTTTTAAGTAAAATAAAATAATTTTTTTTTCTTTTTTTGTATCCCATCTCTTTGTATTGCAATGGTCTGCGCAGCTGAGAAATGTACAGAGCACTCGAATTCAACTCCCCTTTTTGCTTGCTTTGGCCCTTGTGGGAATTTATTCCACGCCAAATGCTTTGGCTCAACTAACAGTTTTATTGATAAAATCAACTCTTCAAAATTTGCTTTTTGGTACTGTAAAACCTGTATCAAAATATCCTTGTCGCAAATTTCATTCAAAGTGTCGTCTCTTAAGGATGATATTATTAAAATTGCTAAGAACTTTGCAGTTTTACATGAAAATTTAAACTCAGTTGTAGCAAATGTAGTTTCAATTCTTTCCCCAATTAAAACTGTAAGCAAATCAACGTCAACAGAGCCGTTAGATCCTGACTCTATTCATCCTTCATCCCTGCCCCCGAGCAACCCCTCTACTTCTATGCTCACCAAGTCTGCTCTCAAAAAGGGTAAGAAAAGGGGCCGTGAAGGATCATCGTCATCGAAAACTCCGTCCCCAGATCCAAAGCGCCTAAATTCAAGGAGAGTCATTCCAATAAGTATGCCACTGCCTCCTCCCCTTCAAGAAGTAGATAGTAAAACTGATAACAACTCTAGTGTCGATATCAATCCACCGGTGGAGGCGGTTCCCATTGATTTACCCAGCACTACCCCATCTTGCTCTGAACTGAAAATTGTATCAAGTTGTTCTAATACTAATACTAATAACATCAACGATTCGGAACCTCCCAAAAAAATAGAATCTGTTCCTAAGCCAAAATTAGTATTTGTATCCCGACTTGACCCTGAACTCCAACCCAATGACATAATTCAACATCTTGTTGCTAATAACTGCATTTCGAGTGCGTCAGCTATAAAATGCAATAAAATCAGTAAGCCTGACAGTTTCGTGTCATCGTTCAGGATAACTACTCCTCCATCATTTTTCGGTCCTCTCTGCGACCATAAGTTTTGGCCTCCCGGTACACTTGTCAAAGAATTTGTAGTTCGATCAAAAAATCTCAATAATCGAATTGCTAAAAAATCGGCTCCAAAAAACTTAATAGGATTACCCTCTTCTACCAAAATGTAAGAGTTAGACGCAGCAAAACTGCTGAAGTTTTTAAAAACTCTCAAGCTTTTCCACATGATATCTTTGCTTTCACAGAAACATGGCTCAATACTTCAGTTTTGGACACAGAAATTTTCGACGATGAGTTTTCTGTTTTCAGAAAGGATCGTCATGAGTATAAGCCGAAGGAAGTGGGCGGTGGTGTATTGATTGCTGTTCGTAATTGCATCTCATCTTCCCTTGTATATTTACCCTTTAATGTTTCAATTGAACTCATTTTGTAAAGGTTTCTTTTCAATCATATGATCGTTTTATTATTAATGTTTATATTCCACCGAAAAGTTCTGCGTCAGTTTTTGCCGAGCTATCGTTAATTCTTGATCATATGATTGATACTGCCAGTTCAAATAGCAACATTTTACTGTTGGGGGACTTCAATTTACCTAACATTACATGGACCCCTTCTGAAGACGAGTCCTATTTAGAAGCTGCCTTGACTTCTTCGCAACAGGAACTTCTTCTTTTGGACAACATAACCTCTACTGACTTACAGCAAGTAAGCTGTATTAATAATTGTAGAAATCGAATTCTCGATTTAGTCTTTTCTTCTGACGCTGTTAGTACGGTAGTGATAGAATCTACCTCTGCCATTTCTAACGTAGACTCCTACCATCCCCCATTGGATATATTTTTTGATATGAGCAGCAATTTACTTAATAATAGTAATGCCGGAGACTCTTCTTATTCACTTGATTTCAGTAAAGCTGACTTTCAATTACTTTACGACAATTTGAGTGCTTCTAATATTTCGAATATTCATGTTTGCTCTAACATTGACGACGCAGTTACTCAATTCTACAAAATTTTCAATAGCTGCTTGATAAATTCAATTCCTCTTAAGATATCTAAAAATATTAACTCCAGCCATCCGTGGTACACGAAAGAGTTTAAATCTCTACGCAACAAACGGAATAAGGCTTGGAAGTCTTACATTAAAAGTCTTTCAATTTCTGATCAAAATGTGTTCCTTGCACTTTTTGAAGAGTTTAATTTACTTTCCAGAAACCTATATGCAGCATATGTGAAGGAAATGGAAATTTCGTTGAAGATTGATCCTAAGAAATTTTGGAAGTTTGTAAATTTAAAGAAAAAGTCTGATGGGTATCCAGTGAACTTTGTTTACAAAGATTCCGCTTTGACAAGCTCACCTGAGATATGCAATGCGTTTGCAAAGCATTTCAGTAAGTCCTTTATTGAAAATCCCGTCAATATAGACTTTGATTTCTTTGACTACTCCCGTGATTTCCCCCAAAGCCACTTTTAACAACATCCAAATTGATAATGATACAGTTTTGCATTATCTTTCATTGCTGAAAGATGATTACTCTCCCGGTCCTGATGGTATTCCTCCTATAATATTAAGAAAATGTTCCTCAGTTTTAGCTTCTCCCTTGCAATTCCTTTTCAAGCTATCCCTTAAGTCCGGTAAATTTCCTCAAGTATGGAAAGATTCATTCATTACTCCCGTCTTCAAAAAGGGTAATAAGTCCGATATTACCAACATCAGACCAATTTCTAAACTGTCCTCTATCCAAAGCTTTTCGAACAAGTAGTTTGTGATAGTATAACGTTTTTCTGCAAACATTTAATCTGCCATCAACAACACGGCTTTACGCAGAAGCGGTCTACTGTCACAAACTTATTAACCTTTATGAACAAGTGCTCAAAGGCATTAGAGAGCGGACATGAGCTGGATTGTATCTACACAGATTTCTCAAAAGCTTTTGACCAACTCTCACATGAAATTATCATTTTCAAATTGAAAGCTCTAGGTTTCCCTGTAGGATTTGTTAATTGGATATATTCATATCTCCGAAGCAGATCATACATAGTTAAGTTCAGAAATTCGTTTTCTAGCCCTTTCCCAGCAAAATCAGGAGTCCCACAAGGCAGCCATCTTGGTCCGTTACTGTTTATACTAGCTCTCAATGACGTAACTTCGTGTATTCCTTCTAGTGAGATCCTTGTTTTCGCTGATGATATGAAAATTTTCAAATCTATTAACTCAGCTAATGACCGCGTAGAATTGCAAGCCGACATCGACAGATTTGCTATCTGGTGTAGCAAGAATTGTTTAAGTCTGAATCCAGCGAAATGTCAGACAATGACATTTTCAAGGAAACGGGTACCAAGTACACACGGCTATTACATTTCACAACAAGTTTTGCGTCGCGTTTTTAGTTTTAAAGATCTGGGAGTAATCTTTAGCCCAGACTTGAGTTTCACGGAACACATCAACTTTAATGTTAAAAAAGCTAATTCCATGTTGGGATTTGTTAAAAGATGGTCGAAGGAATTTCAAAATCCTTATGTAACCCTAGCTTTATATAACTGTCATGTTCGCCCCCATCTAGAATATGCATCACAGGTATGGTCTCCTTTCTACGAAATCATAAGTCTAGGATAGAGGCAGTTCAGCGTAATTTTATTCGATTTGCGATCTCTCCTGGGCAGATCCATACAACCTCCCACCTTACGAACACCGGATTCAACTTCTACAGATTCAAACTTTGTCACAAAGGCGTATTAACAATGATGTTATTTTTATTCACCAACTTTTAACGGGATCTTTGGACTCACCCGATCTTCTATCGTGTGTAACTTTTAACTATCACGGAGGGGCTCATCATCTTCGTAGATTAGAGCTATTGCATTGTCCCCAACACCGTACTAATTATGGCATGAATGAACTTCTTACCCGCATGTGCAAACTTTTCAACTAAAATAAAAGTATTGTTGATTTTAATATTAGTAAATCTTGCCTAAGAAAAACATTCCAAACCAGTGCACCACGCTCATAGTTAATGTTTAGTATGTTCTCAATGTTTTTGTATCTATTTTGTATAAATGTATTTTTTGTTTATTTATTTTTTTTTATCTTTGTGCTTGTGTTATGCTATTTGTATATTTTGCTTGCTAACAACTAACACCTGCACTAAATGATGTAGCCAGTGAGCACATAATATGTGTTGGCTAATCTCTGATTGTAAGTTAATGCTTGATATAAGCTTCTTACTCTCGAGAACTGATAGTGTAAAACAAAAAAAAATAGATGGTCGCTACCGACTCGAAGAGAAGCAAATGTGGTCTAAAAGACCAAGTGAGAAACGAAAAATAAACAAAAATAATTATTGGGTAGTACGCGGTTTACAAACTCGTCACCGAAAAGTGGGTCTAATTGTAAACACGAGCGAAAACGATTACTGGTAGCACTTCACTTAAAGTTCTGTATTAATGAACACAAACAGGAAGCAAAAGCTTTAGAGTGTGGTATAATCTCTAATTAAAATCCAGTTGGCTTGTACAATTTAAACAATTTTTATTTTATTTTGCCGTGAACAATGTGGCTTCTGTTTCTTTGTCAAGTTTCAGAGAGAGATTATTCTTTGTCTGGTAAAACATGTTCTATCTTGCTTCAATGTCTCAGTCCCAGTGTACCGCGCACTAGGTGAGCGACACCTAGTCGCGATAGCCTGCAACCGAAGCATTAAGGCAGTAACACACTATTTATTAAACTACATACTACATAATAATTTTATACTACAACTCGGCCAATCTGATAATTTAATCGACCCCACGATTAACAAACGAACAAACCTAAATCATAGGTTGCCGTCCGAGAAGGCAGGTGTCGCCCTTATTCAGTCGAACTTTCAGAGTCTCGATTTTTCCAAAGTCGAATATTCCGAGACTCGATAATTCCTTCATATGGCAGCTGTGTGACTTGACAGCCTTCAATGTCACGTATTACATATCTGTCATTAGGTAAAATTTTATAAACAACATAAGGGCCCCTGAATTTAGGAATAAGTTTTTTGTTCGTACCGGTTGTTGTGTCTACATTTTTTATTACAACATAATCAAAATACTTAGCATTATATTCTTGGATTTTGGTGATAGCCCTCGAAGCCTTTTCCCTGGACAGTTCCAAGTTCCTTTCGGATTGACTTGATTGTTTATAATCAAGAAATTCGGTTAGCTTATCAACTATCACCCCCCTTTGGTTGACCCCGAACAACAACTGACTCGGTGTATTTTGAGTAGCCCGGTGTATAGTGTTGTTCAATCCGAATTCTATTTGTACCAATGTAATGACCCAGTCTGAGTGCTTAGTTGGTTCTGAAAGTTTAGCAAGCATACCAGTTAACACTCGATTAACTCGTTCCACTTGCCCATTAGCCTGTGGCGAGTGAACTGCTTCTTTCACATGGTCTACATTTTGTTCCATAAGGAACGAACTAAACTCTAGGGATGTGAAGCAGGTTTCCCTATCAGTGATTACCCTTGATGGTCTACTATAATACTCAAAATATTTCTTTAGTGCTGCACATACTTCTTTAGTGCTCGTGGACACAACTGAATATAATTTAGTAAACTTCGTAAATGCATCTACCACTACCAGGATATGCTTTCTTTTTGATTTTATAGAAGGAAGGGGGCCAAGGTGATCTAAATGTATCGTATGAAATGGGATGGGCTCTTTAGGGATGTTAAATAGATTACGTATGTTGGACCGAACCGTTGCCGAATACATAATACAACGGATACAATTCTTGATATATTTCTCAACCTTCCCTTGAATAATTGGGAACCAATAGTGTCGGCCAATTTGATCAGAACTCTTTGTGACACCTAGGTGCCCAATCTTCTCATGGATCATTCTTATGACATTGGTTTCCATTTCTGATGGAACATAAAATCGGAGTTTGCCACTTCTATCTTTTTTAAAAACAATGCTATCCTGAACCACAAATGAATTGTTACCCTTTAAAGATAATTTATCTTTTAATTCCAAAATCTTTACATCCGGATTTTGGGCCGCTCTAATTTGGAAATCTATGTCTTCAGAATCAATGACGGATATAACGTTGCATCTGCTAAATGCATCCACATGACTCATATTAGCACCACTACGATGTTTAATTTTATAATTATAGTCTTCCAACTCCAGAGCCCAACGTGCAATTCTGTGATTAACATTCTTTTTACTCAGTGTCATTGTCAAGGAACTACAATCGGTCACAATAGTGAAGGGAATACCTTGTAAATAAACACGGAATCGGCGTAAAGCCGAGATTATGGCCAAAGTTTCCAATTCAAAACTATGGTATTTAGCTTCTTGTGCGGTAGTGCTCTTGGAAAAAAACGATACTGGGTGCAATTTTTCATCTTCTTGTCGTTGGAGCAAAACTGCACCATAACCCAATGAACTTGGATCGCAATGCAGTAAATAATTCATAAAGGGGTCTTGCTATTCTTGAAAACGATTGAACAAATCTACGGAAGTATGAACACAATAACAAAAATTAGTGCAGTTTTTTGCTGTCTTTCGGCACAGGGTATTGAGCGATCTCTCGAACATGAGAATCATTAGGTTGGATGCCATGTTCGGTTACTTTAAATCCCAAATAATCAAGTATCGAATATGCGAATCGACATTTCGAAAGCTTAAGCTCCAACCCATTTTTCGCTATTCGATACAGAATTTTAGTAAGTATCTCAAGATGTTCAGTGATATTTTTGCTAGCAATTAAGATATCATCCAAATATACAACTATGTCCCCTCTATCTATAAACTCCCGAAAGGTTTGAATTATAAATCTTTGAAAACACTAGGCGCGTTCTTGAGGCCAAACGGCATTTTAAGAAACTCCCATTGGCCATTTGGAGTTACAAAAGAAGTAAATTGAGTGGAATCTGCTGCTACTTTGACTTGATAAAATCCACTCTTTAAATCCAATAAGGTCATGACCTTCTTCAACTCCAGATATTCGATGCAATCTTCTATTAAAGGTAGTGTTAACTCATATGTAACTTTACCATAAGTATAACACATTGAGCAGGGAAATCCCCCCTGCTCAAAGGTATAACAGTTAGATTAGGCTGCACAATGCAGCTCGTCAAGTGAGTCAGACGTATTGAGTTAAGTTCGCTTAATTCATTTTAATTTAACTTATTATCTTTCAAGTTAATATTTTCAGAAGTGGGATAAGAAATCCATTATAACGAGTGAATATGAATAATTGAAACATATATACAAAAATTCAGGTTTCGTGGATAAATATAATATTAAAAAGCATTGCTGCAGTTGGTAAGAAACTTCATCATACTTTTTATGAATAGAAAAAAGAGTAGAGTGAGAAGATACAAGATACAGCAAGAAATCTGAGAGAGAAAAAATTATATATACCTATCTTTACCTACCAATACCAACCGATAGCATACATACTGTGTCTCGGTTTGGTGTGGGAATAGATACATAGTTTTGAATGCACGCAGCGGATTGTGGCGGGAAGTTTGAGTTCCAACCGTTGAAGAACGAAGAGTTGTACAATATGTACAATCTCTTGTGTTGATAAAGAGGGGAGTACCAAAAGGAAAATATAAAGCAAAAGGAAAAAAAGCTAACATATATTCTTCTCGTTTTTTCCTTATTCTTTTGAAGTTAGTGTGTTGAGGGTGACTGCGATGGATAATTTGAAAAATCCTAGTCTATAAAAGAAAATGGTAGATGTTTTTGCCGTTTATTACGTTTTAGATTTCGATCAGTGAAGTTTAGCTCTGAAATATAAGTGAAGAAATTCAAAAAAACTGAGAAAAATTTAAGTATTTATTTCAAAAAAAAAGTAATTAAAATGTCTGGAAGGCCAAGAAAAATACCTAAAAGATTTATTGAAAGTGAAACAGGTGAGACTAATATTCTCAGACTTGAACTACAATTAGAAGAACTAAAACAAAAAAACCTCGAATTTGAAAAAGAAGTAGCTTTGTGTCGTCGGTCACCAAGTCGATTTTCATAAAATACGGCATCGGTTATTCAACCCCCAAGTCAAATAACGTTGAGGTTAGGCACCGAGGAGGTTACGAGGATAATTCTTCTGTTCAACCCGTCAAGCTCTTCCTCCCTCAGTGCATCCAAATGGGTTGAGACGATCGAAAATATTCGTCATCTTTATGAATGGGACGACCGCAGCACTTTGTTTTACGCGTCCCTGAGGCTTGGAGATGCAGCAACGAATTGGTTTGAGGGGTATAGAGAAGAAATTCATAATTGGGCCGAATTCAAAACCAAAATCTTGAGAGATGTCTCTTCACAAGAGGATTCTGCTGAAATACATATGAAGCTACTATCCCGGCAAATAGAAGAACATGAAAGTTCTGAAAGTTACGTGTACGAGATGTCTGCACTGGCAAAAAGAGGAAAACTTGACACTTACACAACTATAAGATATATAATTTCCGGTCTTAGGGATACATCATTAATGAACTCTCTAGTAACAGCAAATTCCAATAGCATACCAGATCTTTTAACTAAAATTAAATCGCTAAAAGATATTCAGAGACAGGCAGAGACACGACAACATTTTGATATCAATAGAATTCAAAAAACTACATTCCGATCAATTTTCAAACCTTACAACAACAATTTGCGTAATAGACAAACTTCCCCTCATTCCAAAACACCATCTCAAATTTGTTATAATTGCCGTAATCCTGGACATCTAGCAAATGAATGTAAATCTGCATATTGCGACAAATATCAAAAACCTTTTCCAACTTTCTTAAAAGGTCATTTAGCTCATGAGTCTAGATATACAAACCGTGAACAAAATCAACAAAATATTCTGAACTCTAAACATAACAACATTCTAACAAACCAAAAAAAAATCATTTGTTTTAATTGTCAAACACCAGGTCATTTCTCTCGTGACTGTAAAAACCGAAAACACCCTTCCAAACGCTGTATTTCCAAACGCGATCAAACAACTGAAGAACCACCCAAGAAAATAAATCGTTTACAGCAAGTCGACGACGAATGCGGGTTGTTAAAAAATATCGATGTCGATGGTCATTCAATGAAAGCCTTTACAGATTTAGGTAGTGATTGCACGACTATAAAGCAATCAGAAGTACAGAAGTTGGGTTGGGAAATGTATTATTGTAATACAAAACTACAGGGCTTTGGGTTGACTGCTAACAACGCCATCGGAAAATTAAATAAAAATATTACATTGGGCGAAGTAACTCTAAAAGTAGATATCTTAGTCGTCCGAGATCAAGTGCAAGACTATCCAATGATTTTAGGAAGAAACTTTTTGGATTCTGATAAAGTTTGCATTATAAGACGAAGTGGTGTACTAACCGTAACGCAAAACGAAAACAACCTATGACTAATAAGTAATGAAAATAATTCGCCATTAAATCAAATACAAAAGTCTAAAATTAAACTAACCGATATCTCCATTGGTAATTATAAATGCGCATCTAACGACCATGTCCAACTCCTTGAAATTTTAAACAAATATCGCGATTGCATTGCAATAACATTGAGCGAGCTCGGTATTACTAATAAAATCAAAATGAACCTTAAATTAAAAGAACAAACAATTATAAGATACAAACCTTATCGTATTCCGTATAATGAATTACCTCATCTAGACAAAATAATCCACGAACTTTTAGAGAATAAAATTATCGAACATTCTAATTCTGAATACGCTAGTCCCGCTCTGCTGGTTAAAAAGAAAAACGGTTCTTGGCGCCTTTGCATTGATTATCGTCGTCTCAATGAAATTACTGTTCGTGAAAATTTCCCTATGCCTAACATGGAAGAGCAAATTAATTTAATGACCGGAGGGCGAATCTTCATTGTTCTCGATTTAATGAACGGGTATTACCAAATCCCAATTGAAGAAAATTCAAAATACCTTACATCTTTTGTAACACCTAAAGGACAATACCAATTCAATCGTGTTCCATTTGGGCTATCGAATTCCCCATCGGTTTTTATGCGACTGATGAATATCGTTATACAAAAACTATCGTCAAAAAAAATTTTGATATACATGGATGATATTGTTTTATTTGCGGAAGATGTACCAACTATCCTTAAACTATTAGAAAGACTTTTTATAGTTCTCAGAGAAGTGAAAGTAACATTAAATATCAAAAAATATTTAGGACATGAAATAAGCGAAGGGGGAATAGAACCAGGGAGTGTGAAAATAAAATCAATAGAAAACTTCCCTATACCTCTTGATACGCGACAAGTTAAACAATTTTTAGGTCTGACTAGCTATTTCCGCCGCTTTGTGTATTACTATATGCAAAAATAGCTGCTCCACTTAATGCTCTACTGAAAAAGGGTACTTCGTTTGAATGGACAAAAGAGATGGAAAACTCGTTTGAAATACTCAAAAGAAAATTGTGTCAATCCCCTGTCCTTGTCATATACGACCCTGAAAAATAACATGAACTCCATACCGACGCAAGTAGTATCGGCCTCGCAGGTGTTTTAATTCAATTAAATGAATGCGGGGAACGGAAGGCAGTCTCTTACTTTAGCCGAGCGACAACAAAAGACGAGAAAAAATATCATAGCTATGAGCTCGAGGCTCTAGCCGTTGTTGAGAGCTTAGAAAGATTTCGGTACTACCTCTTAGGGAAACACTTTATAATCTTTACGGATTGCAATTCTTTAAAGATGACGCAATCAAAAATGGATATCAAACGAATTGCCAGGTGGTGGTTGAAAATCCAAGAATTCGACTATAAATTGGAGTATCGAACAGCACAACAGATGCAACACGCAGACGCCTTGAGCAGAAATCCAACCGAAAACGCTGTGGAAATGCAGGAGGCAGGTTTAAATATGTTGATAGTCCAAGCTGAAGAAGAAGATTGGATTTCCGTTTTACAAAGTCGAGATAGTCAACTCAAAGAAATTCAGGACGTACTAAACAACCCGGACACGAAATGCCAAAGACGAAAGGATTATGAAAAGCAATATGTCATCAAGAATGGGCGCATCTATAAAAAAACAGAAAAAGGATCTAGATTTGCCGTACCCAGAGGAGTAAGATGGCGTGTTATTAAATCATCACACGATGATATCGGACATGGTGAACTTGAGCGTACCATTGAACATATTCGTCGCACATATTGGTTTCCTAAAATGACAAGCATCGTTAATAAATATTTAAATAGTTGCATTGCGTGTTTGTATAACAAGCGTAATAAAGATGAAACGCGTTATCAGATACACCCTATTCCAAAAACGCCAATACCATTCTATACAATTCACATTGATCATTTAGGTCCCTATGTGAAAAGTACTAAAGGAAACTTGTATGTATAAGGTATAATAGACAGCTTTACCAAATTCTTATTGTTACGACCAGTGAAGACTACGAACGCAAACGCTGTGATAAAAACCCTAATCGAAATGTCTCAGTTTTTTGGGACACCTACTCGAATTATAAGCGACAGAGGCACTGCGTTCACAGCAAAAGCATTTGAAAAGTACTGCTTAGAGAATGGAGTCCACCATATTTTGAATGCTGTGAGAACACCGAGATCAAATGGTCAAATTGAGCGATACTTTAGAACAGTCAAAACATCTCTATCTACAATGACTGTTCGACAAGATGGCAGAGACTGGGAGGATCACCTACCAGCGATACAATCAGGACTCAACACCATGAAACACAGGATAACAAACCAGACTCCGCAAGAACTACTATTCGGTTTCAAACCGAAAAACACTCTTAACAATCAACTAAACATAGCACTTGAAGAAGATGATTCCAGTGATGAAGACAACATTCCAATAGCCAAACTCCGAGAAATCGCCAGCCGTCGCACGCAACAACAACAAACTCAACAAGCAGATAAATTTAATGCAGCTCATAAAAAACCACAATCATATCAGGAAGGTGATTTGGTCCTTTTGCGAGCGGAGCATCCAGCTACCGGACAATCACAAAAACTTTTGCCGAGATACAAAGGTCCATTTGAAGTGAAGAAAGTCCTTGAAAACGACCGGTACATAATTGGGGATACAACAGCTTTTCAAGTATCGCAACGACCGTATTCTTCCATTCATGCTGCAGATAAAATTAAACCATTTGCGAAGACAAATTCACTTGATTGGGAAGACTTAGATGACTTAGAGTCAGAACCAGACGACTACGACAATAAAGAAGATTCACAAACACGGATCACAACACAACGCGAAACTCATAATTGATTTAACATTATATGTAAGTGTTTATGTACTTACTTTCAAAGATTGAATTTTGTTTAAAATGAAATGATTTTATTTTGTATTATTTCCGTGGGTTTTTTTTATTCTTCGATTTTGTTTTTTTGAATATACTTAATAAAAAAAAAAAATCTTTCTTTTTCAAATGGAATTTGCATTATTTGGTATTGACTTTTCTTGTTTTTGAATAAGAGAACAAACAAAAAATAATAATAACAAAAAGAAAAGCACTAAAGGCTAGAGCAGATGCAGAAGGAAAAATGTTTGATATATGAGAAATATAGACGTTTGAGTTTTGACATTTCAATACAGGTATGTAAAATGAAAAATGAGGATTTGTCAAGGTGTGTTTATTTTTCTGGTAAGTTCTGTTTACTTACTCTATTAAGAACCTATTTCTCAATCAATTTTGGAACTTTCATTTAACTATCAGAGTAATAATTGGATTGAAGAACTAACTATTGAAGGGTTGGTACTTGATTAGAATTGTTCGTATCTGAGTGATAAGCTCGAACTGAGTGTGAAGAGCAAACTGAGTGTAACAATTGTTCTGAGTGTAATGAGAAAGCTGTGTGCATTGGACAAACTGAGTGTTATACTGAGAGTGGTATTCTGAGTGTAATAAACAAACTGAGTGAAATCGCTTAATCTGTGTGAAAATATGTACATGCTATCAGTACTTATATCAATAGTGATTACACTGATTTATCGAATTACCTGTTCCAGGTTAGATTACTGAATTGAACAAATTAAGTTGGATTTGAGACAAATTCAAAAATAATAATAAGTAGTTAAGTCAACTGCACTGAGGACCGTGCATTGCAGGATGGCCGAGTTGTTAACTCATATGTAACTCTACCATAAGTATAACACATTGAGCAGGGAAATCTCTCCTGCTCAAAGGTATAACAGTTAGATTAGGCTTCACAATGCAGCTCGTCAAGTGAGTCAGACGTATTGAGTTAAGTTCGCTTTCCGTATCTGAACTGGAAGGACGCTTGGCGAGTTCGCGCAGTGCTTAATTCATTTTAATTTAACTTATTATCTTTCAAGTTAATAGTAGTGGATGAGGATCCCTAACCGTATGTTTATTTAGTGCCCTGTAGTCTACACACATTCTAGTCTCACCAGATTTTTTTTTAACCAAGACTATCGGTGTAGCGTACGGAGAATTACTCGGCTGGATAATTTGTTTTTCCAAAAGGTCTTTTATTATTCCATTTATTGTAGCCTTTTCTGAGACTGATAATCTTCGTGGAGCAAAACAAACAGGGGTGTCAGAAGTAAGCCTAATACTCATATCAAAATCCATAGGTGAGACCAAAGCTTTGTCAAAATTTAAGTAATTTTGAGATATTATGCTTTTGATATCTCTTAAAATGTCTTAACTAAGATTTGGGTTAACATCTATATGACTTTCTATACCATAATTAATCTCGAAGGAATGGCAATCAAGGAAATCATCACCCGCCCGATCACTGTCTTTTGTATCTGACTTGTCCTCAAAGCAATCACCAGAACCATTTTGCATTTCCCGAAATTCAGAGGCCGGTATGCTTCCACCAAAGATTGTAGGGAAAACTTTTCTACTAGGCGATATTGGTCACCCTAGCGGCGATACGAGGCAATCCTCTACTTGTCGTTACCACCAACTGACATTTCCTGTCAGAAGGAAGAGAAAAATAATGTCCTATTAGGGATTTCTCAGTTGTGAAATCTAGTCACTAGAGGGCATCCTTTCTTAGGAAATTTCAATTGTCCACCTATGGTACTGCATTCTTCCCTCAGACATAAATATCCCAAAGGAAGGGAATTTGAAGGAGTGCAAACACACTCGTTTCCTCTTTCCTCATGACGTGCTACTTTTTCACAAGATTATGTCGGAACCAACTTCCGGCATTTTTGTCTACTTTTGGTTTTAGGTTTCTCCATAATCGGACGCTATGTCATTTCGTTCATCCTTATCCCACTCTCAGGAATCTGAAATCATGGTAGAGTAGAGCATAATTTATCTCTACACTAGCTAAATGAATCGTTCACACTTCGCATGTAAACCCAGAGCAGGACAGAAATCTGAATTTCTTTCTTTTACGAAAACACTGGCGATGAAATATTTCGCGTAGAAGTAGAAGTATTCCAAGTTGAAATACTTTATTAAAGTCCGTTGACAAATGACAGTTTGGTGCGGATCACTTTATGTTGACTTATTAAGTTCAGTCACACTTCTGGTTAGAAACTATCCTATTGACAGAAAATCGAATAATAGTGTCGTTTAGTCTTTTTAAAGGAATGATGATCACTTAAATGATCATGTGTAAGATGTAGGGAAAACTTTTACTACATGGTGATAAATGTCACCCTAGCGGAAATATGAGGCAACCCTTTGCTTGCCGTTACCACCAAATGATATTTCCTATCATAAGAAAGGAAAAGAAAAATATCCTGTGGTAAAATCTCAGTTGTATAACTCACCACTAGAGGGAGTAATTTTCTGAGGAATTTTTTGTACCCTTAGCGCTGTATTCTTCCCTCAAAATTAAATATCCCAAGGTAAAGGAAATTGAAAGAGCGCAAACTACACTCGTTTCCTCTTTCCTCGTGACGTGCTACATTTTAGTAAGATTATGGCGGAACCAACTTCCGGCATTTTTGTCTACTTTTGGTTTTAGGTTTCTTCATAATCGGACGCTATGTCATTTCCTTCATCCTTATCCCCACTCTCAGGGATCTGAGTCTTGGGAGAGTAGAGTAAAACTTATCTCTACACTAGTTAGTTGAATCGTTCACACTGTGAGTGTAAACCCAGAGTAGAACAGAAGTCTGAATTTCTTCCTTTGACGAAAAAACTTGTGGTGTTTCACGCAAAATAGAAGTGTTCCGAGTTGGAATACTTTGTTTAAGTCCGTTGACAGATGACAGTTTGGTGCAGATCATTTTATGTTAACTTATTAAGTGCAGTCACACTTCTGGTTAGAAACAGTCCTATTGGTAGAAAAACCAAGTAATAATGTCATGTTAGTCTTTTTAAAGCAATGATGATCACTCAAATAATCATGTATAATTTCGTGGCAGCAATATCTACCAGAAAATGCCAACTTCGACATTTTTCCATAAAAAGAGATGAACTATCTGACAGTGGTGACATCTAGTTACCTGATACTTACCCGTCAATAAAAAGATCTCAACATATATAAAGTCAACACCAACCTACAAGCATTAGTCTGACACATAGAATTTGACATTTAAGTCAGTAAGAATTTATCAAATAGTATTTGACAGTCCGTGTCAGCCTTATTCTCTTGTTTAAGTAAGAAAAAAGAAGTATAATGCGGGCCTTACACCACGCAATATTATTGCTCAAGATATTGGCCAAAAATATTGCGTGAAAATGCGTTGTCCTTACACGATGCAATATTATTGCAAAATATTATTGCCTTCCTTCACACAAGCTGTGTGAAAACGATTTTTTTGTTTACATAGGAATCGAATTTTTAGCTACCTACTACCTGAATGCACTTCAATCTTCAACTTTTTTATTTTTGCGTAGGCGATGTTTGTATTTAATAATAAAAAAAAACAATTCAAGTATGTATGGGAAGCAAATATTGAGATTTGCCTTTAATTTGCCTTACACGACGCAGTATGCTGCGCAATATATTGAAGAAGTTCCAAAAAATATTAAATTTTTTTTTAGCATTCCACAATATATTGGGCAAACCGAAATTACTGCGCAATAAGGACCTTACACGGTCAATATAACTGTGCAATACCGAGTACTGCGCAATAATATTGCGTGGTGTAAGGCCCGCATAACAGATGAAGCGCCAAGTTAACAATAGTTAACAATAGAACTCAACATCTACCTAAACACTCTATAAATATCTACTAGTGGAGAGATACTGTTCTCCAAAAATTAAAGCAGACGGGAGACGTCCACAAAATTCTGTGTATCCGCCATTCCAATTGTAACTTTCACTCCGTACACATCAGCTTAAAAAGTTTTTGCAAGTTTTTGAAGTGTTAAATAATTTTGATTCTTTTTTTTTGATCGCGTGTGAATATGTTAATACTATTCAAATTATTCTGAGGAATAATAAAATTGCTCAATGCAATATAGATTTCTTCTTGGAATCCCTGGAATTCAACCCTGAAGCCTAGTACTCAGTTCGCGCTAAACTAAATTTTATCTCTTCAATATTTATCTCTACACACCTTTGCTAAAAAGGCGCGCTAAATTTTGAAGTTGGAGAGATTAAAGATACTATAAGGCAAGTTATAGATTCATAAAAAAAAAAGTTTTTTTTGAGATAACAATCAAACATAACATTACGATGATAGCGAAGACGAAAAAAATGGTCAAAAAATTCTGTCCGTCCGTCTGTCTGTCTGTATGTATAGACACCTACAGCCCAAACGGGTGGGCCGAATTGCTTCAAACTTGGGATAGTTTTTAAGGCATTGTACAGAGTGGAAATGGAAATTTTTTTAGCTAAAAAAATAACGGTACCTGCTTAATAGACGTTACACTAAAGCTTATTTTTTTAGAAAACATATGGCTGAACAAAATTTAAAAAAAGTCCAAAAACGGTACTTTCCATTGGACCGTTTTTTTCGCTTTCGACTATCTCGAAAACGGCTCAACCAATACTTTCGGAATTTCACACATATATAGGTGCAAGTAGCTCAATTTATACTGCATACCAATATTTGTTTTGAAATAGTTCTCTGTATTTAAAAATATTAAATTAAAAAAAAAATATTAATACTTTTTAAACTGCTCATAAAACTTTTTTTTTTAATTATAAATATGTTAATGTATTTGCTGAATACCTATGAACTGGCGTTTTGGATTTTTTTTTTGAAAAATGTTTTCAGAAATTTTTTACAAAAAACTTTTTTCTCAAAATCAGCTCCAGATTTTTATAAATTTATTCCCATAAATTCAATTTTTTCAAGAAATAAAATGGCGTACCTATTTTTTAGTTCAAATTAGTTGAAGTATTTATTTAAGAATTTTAAAAAATTAGTTTTTATCAAAATCTCAAGCCCCAAAACCACTGTCACACATTAGAGCAAGTTCATGCGACCCAGTAGTGCATTTTATTTAATATACCTTCATTATGTAGCCACTTAGCAATTATCGAACAAGTTCAAGAGCAAGTTCGTGCGACCTTTGCAAGACCTTCTGAAAACTGCCAGAATTTATCTTGTGAAATAATGTGTTTTACATTCTTTCGTAAGCTAAATTTTGTGGAGACTTTTTTCTTAGCCGTTAGCCTGACACCTGGAATTTAGCTTGAAGTGAGTACTACTCAGCTAAAAACCCAAGCTAAAATTTATCTTGAGTGGAAATTTGTATGGAAGATAAATTTTAGCGCGATCTGAGTACTAGGCTTGATAAGGTAAAACATAATTTGTAGTTTTTTTTTGCTGGCCATGTTTTTTTTTTTTTTTGGCGCAGTACGTCTTTTTTCATATATATGCATATATTGCCTCAGCTTATGAAGGAATATGCATTATAATTGTTAAAAACTAGTGATTCAATAAGAATTTTCTTTTTGTCACTAGGGTTCTGGTGCTAGGCAGAATTTGCCTCATCTTTTTCATATATTGGGCAGGATTCGCCCCAGCATTTTTGATTCCATCTCAGGAATCCGACAACGTGTTCTCAATTTGAGAACTTAACCACATGGTCGATGCATGCAGTCAGCGCATGGCATCCAACATTTCCAGCGTTAAGCAGCATATTTGGTTGGTAGACAAACTACCCCTACCTTGTAAGATCGTTCTCCGAGATTAGAAACGGAGCAACGTGGGATTGCGTATCGTGCTAGAGACACATGTCCACGCTGATCCGCATGGTACTCGGTCTGCTTTGGCATAACCACATTTATAATTGTTTCTTGGATCATAATCCTGTTCCTGCAAATAAATGAGAATATTCTCAAATACCAGGTAACAATAATTTCGTATTATTAAGAAGCCACTTTCGGAGAAAGTGTTGATTGCACTCAGGCGCCAAAGAACGCCTGGTCAATCCTACCAGAAGAATCCAGCATATAGAAGCATCCTTTAGTGCGTTCCAGCACCCCGTTTTGAGACGCATTTTCGCATCCAAACGATCGATACCCAAGCACCCACGGACGGTGGCGTTGCTTCCAGCTATATTATATTATTAAGATTATATACATATATAGATATACTTTATCCTTTACATAATAAAATGAATTGCTTTAACATTAATATTGAATATAAAAAAAAAATCAGAAGTGTACTTACCTATAATTATCTTTTTTGAAAGTTTGCAAAAGTGAACATTTTTGATATAAACATACTTACCTAGTGTTCGTTCTTGTCCAGATACTCGTTTTGTTTGTGTGACTATTTGTCCAAAAGAGGACCATGATAGAGTCCATTCATTTAAAGTTCAAGATCCAATAAAAAGTTTTCTTAAGTGCGCGTTTTTTCGACGTCGTTGACATCAACGTTCCTACTTGTCTTCGCGTTTTCGATTTCCTTTTTTCTGGTTTCGACGCTAAGAAGGACGGAATTATCCTCATTCGCGTTTCGAGGGCATCGTTTATGCTCGTATTTACTGATTCTGAATCAGAATTCAGTCCATTTAACCGTATAGATACTTCTAGCGGAGTATCTTTTTTGAGTCTTTGGATTATATGTATCCAATCGGTAGAACATTCGTTCGCAGTTCTCGTTAGGCACTTTTTTTTTGTTTATTATCACTTTCTCCCAGGATATTCCTGTTGGAAGAACATCTTCTTTTTTTTTATTTTTAGTTTTCGAACTTCTTGTTCATCTATCTTCCTCACATTAGAGATTAAATAACTTTTTGATTGTTCCTGTATCAGTTACAGAAGAAGACGTTGCGTCTTATTTTGAATCTATTTTGAGATTCTTCGTCCAGTGAGATTTCACTTTCCTTGTTGAAAGAATTATCAACGTATAATCACTTATTTGTTCGTGTTTGGATACTTTTTTTTGTATCGCGCGCGTTATCCGGAATATCCACTGGTGGTATACACAGCCACCTATAGAAGAGGATCCTTCGTGTATGAGATCCGTCATAAAGGGCATAGCTTCTGGTACTCATTATTGAGTGAAGCTTATACTTTTTCCTTTGATTCATAAAGGATTTGAAAGTGTATTAATATCGTTATAGTTATATTGTAGCTTTAGTAGTTAAATAACTTTTTCTTTTTCACAGCGTCTGGTTTCCAGCAGTGCACTCCTGGGATGGCCTGTTTGCTTCGACATACTATATTGATTAACTATATTACTATATTGCATTTAATAATAACTATATTGAATATTTTTACTTTTCCTTCTACTATCCGCCCCTGGTCTCCTTCTATATTAATAAACCCAAGGGCTAACGTCCCTTATTTTTTTTCTGGTTTGGTTGAGGGTTCTAATAAAATCATTGCACCCTTTGACTCGAATTTGTAGGGAAAACTCCTTGGGCTGAAATATTTAAAATACCAAGCGCCACTGCTGCCACCTGTCGGCAGAAAAACTTCCATGCATTTATATGTGAATAATTTCCTACGAGATATTTGTGAGGCAGACCTATTCATATTTTGTCTCCTAATACCACTTTTTGTTGTTACCCGTGACGTCACCGGTAATCAAGAAGAAATCTTGATGACACTTAGATATTTCTATTGTTCGTGACACGACGTCACTGACACACCACCAATTATCGCAGTGTGTGTACTACACGCACTTATCATTTATATGATGTCGCCGCAGTACATTATATAGTACAGCCTATTTCATTTTTGGGTTTAAAAACAAAAAAGAAAGTGAAAATGCTAGACATGTTTGTACTGTCAGATAGCGCGACTACAGGATACAGTCCGTTGTCCGTCGAATGTAGATATTCATCCGTCCGGACTTACAAAACATACCATTTTCCATAATGACACTTGTTGTAAACATTCATTCCTACATGGGAATGTCCCTTTCTATTTTCCTTTTTGACGTAGTTGTCAGATGTCAAAATACACCAATTTCCAATAAAGTACCTTTCGGTGACAGCTCCACTACAGATGTAGTGATGCAAAATCCATAGTGTGATTTTGTCATGAAGAGCTAAAAACATAAAAGAATATAAAGATTCTGCCTCTACGGCACCCAAAATAATCTTGTTCGTCCTTCAGAATATGTTTTATAACATAATTCCTCTGTCCGAATTCTTTTGCAGAAGTCAACTTTCTGAGTTTTATTAACTGTTGACAAGCAAATTCGCAACTGCAATGCGCAGCTGAAACGTCATGGAATCCCATACGTCGGTATGATAGTTTAGACCATTCTGCTATCATGAGCAGCAAATATGAGGCGAGTTTCTTTGCTCTGCCGCGGCTACTTGCTCTAAAGTGGCAGTAGTAGTACATCTGGTCTTACTCCATTTTGAAGAGACCCATTAAGCTGAAAAGACCTACCAGACAGAGCAGCTGCGGATTTTGCAAAGAATTTAATTTCTTTTGCAAGTTTTTACCCAAAGTGATTAAAATCACTAAGGATACATCAAATAAGGTAAGAAAAATTCTGTTATTATGGAATACCTATTAATTGTGTCTCTCACAATTCTGGTTATCCATATTTAATAGAATTTAGAAAAATACTCTAAGGCGGCGTCACTATAATTTTTTTTCCCTTTTTGGTGACGCATAGGTTACTTTTTTGTGTCCAAGGACACTGATTTCAACAAGGAGCATTGCTTCCTAAGGAGGATTAGGATCATTACATTATTTTCTGTGGATAATACCCCACCCAACCACGATTTGGTTGATGAGGATTTTATACAATTTGCATGTCGCAGAAGTTTGCGTTGGCACATGCGCCACTCAACCACATGGGTGCATGGCAGAGCCATCATCCACGCGGGACACCTCAACATGCGAATCATTTGTTTCCTGTAAATGGGATAAGCATTGACTAGCAATCCCCAACGATATTTTTTTTTGATCGTGTTACACTGGATTTTACCCCAGCACGCCGCATCTCTAAAAATAAAATTTATAAAAGTATTATATACTTTTCCCAGGTAATCCTGTATCTTTTATATGGTTATGTGGTTAGGCAGGCATGTGCATAGACGCATAGAAAAGTGAATCGTGGACACGAGAAGTTTAAATCTTTAGATCGACAGAAATCTAAATCTCCAAAAGTTTAAATCTTTAGATCGACAGGAATCTAAATCTCCAAAAGTTTAAATCTTTAGATCGACAGAAATCTAAATCTCCAAAAGTTTATATCTTTAGATCGACAGAAATCTAAATCTCCAAAACTTTAAATCTTTAGATCGACAGGAATCTAAATCTCCAAAAGTTTAAATCTTTAGATCGACAGAAATCTAAATCTACAAAAGTTTAATTCTTTAAATCTTTAAATCTAAAGAACTTCAAAGTTCAAAAGTTCAAATCTTCAGATCTATAGTTCTATTTTATTTTATTTTACATTTCTTCTACTATCATAACTCATAAGAGAAGATTTTATCCCACGAGATTCCCTATAGAACCTAAAAGAAGAATTTATTTAAAGAAGTGATTTTACATGAAGTTTAACAAAGATAGTTTATTGAAATTCTTTAATATAAAGATATTTATGAAGATAACGCAGTGAAGCAATTAAAGTATAGAAGCTTTTATGGTGAAGATTCAGAGAGAGAAACATATACGAAATTTTATATATATATGCTACACCGTTTTGTAAGCATTTATCTTACACGGTGTGAGACGTCGTTTCGGCATTGTAGCATGCCCCAAGAAGCCCACGGACGGTGGATCCTTCCAAATACTATATTATTTTTGAGAAATGAGTATTGATAGGAGCTTAAAATCGATGTTTCTTCAGAAAAGAAAAGTAAATTTGTGTTATGAGTTAAAATATTTGTGTTCAATATTGAATGCGGTTCATGTTTGAGATATTTTATCTCAAGATTCAAGAGGGATACGCAGAGACGTATCCGTAGAATTTCTTGCTTAAAGAAGAGGTCATCTTTGACCAGGTGTAGATGTTAAAAACTAGTTTCAATAGATTTCTATAATTGTAATTTATAACAGATTTCCACGAGTACTAAGAAGATAGTACAAATATATTCGGATCATTGTTAATAGTTGAATCTTTGTACAGTATTATTCAATGCAGAGCATCAGATAGACCTGATGTACGTTAAAAAGAAACAAATTCTTGGTTTTGCTTTTTTTTTTGAAACGCGAATTCATGAAGTCGAAAAACGCAGTACATATCCAATCTGTCACAGATGTAGATACAACGATTCAATATTCGATTTTTTTTTGATTATCACTTTTTAAATTTTCACTACTAATTTTAATTTCGATTTTTCACTGGCACTGGCCAACAACTTAATTTTCATTTTAAATTTTGATTTTTGCACAACATTTTATTTTATTTTTAACACTACCGTCGTATGAAAAGAATATTTTAAAGAACCAGCATCGCGTACGATAGCGACTTTGTTTTCGCGTACAGTTTATGTTTGCTTCATTTAAGGACATTTCCTTATGAGCGATCTCGTTTAGTCTTTGTAGACCATTGCAGGAAAGAGGAAATTGCTTTATCTTTACAATATATTGAATCATATTATATTGCATGAATCATCTTATATTGCATGAATCATATATACATAATCAACCTTGAAAGTTACAGCGATCCAGAAGTGCACTCCTGAGTCGGCGACAAGGGCATGATTCGAATTGAATCTCCTTGAAGGTAACATGGTAATGGTAATTAATTATTGGTAAACTATATTGTTTTGAGATTCTATATATATATTGATATTTCCAATTTTTGCCTTGGGTGGTATTTGTCGAGTTCCTTATTGTGTCAATTTTCGTCTTATTCTTTTTCGGGTCATTTTGAACATTTTGTTTGAGAGTGTTTTATACGGTCATCTCAAATTGAGAGTCGAGTCCTCATTAATAATTTGCTTTGAGATATATCAGATCATTTATAATCGCGGAAGATCATAGCGTTATATAGTAATTATTCGTTCCCGGATTTGCGTTTTGTCATCGTTTACAGTTACGTCGTGTAATTGTTTTCGAGTTAGTTTTCAACAGCGATATTCCATCGTATGTTTCAAGATTTATACCTTGATGATCTGCAATCACCACTTTTTGAATTAGGGCAGACAAATTTGTATTTCATTTGGAAACTTTTAGTATTCCTACTTAGAAGCTCGAGTCTGAGCAAGTATTTTAAAGGTTAAGGATTTTCTATTAGATTAAAATCTTGTAATTTTTTTTTTTTAGAATTAAAAGATACATAGAATAGTATCGCCATAGTTATAGATAGGCTTAGCGAATTTAAACTTATATTATTAAGAATAATAATAAGTCATATCCCTTTGTTAGGTTAGTAATTAAGAATGTATCCTTTTAATAAAACTTTAATTATAACGTTTTGAAAAAAAAAAAAAATTATCTTGAGTTATTTTTGATGAGATGTCGTGAAGTTTTTATTTTCGAAATTTGTGTAATTTCTGAAAATGAATAGGAGGTGGTAAGGTATCAGAGAGGGGGTGAACGGAGCTTCACTCTTGGAACAAGGATGTGTGGTACGAGGAGGCAACATTAGAGCTATATTGGATAGTTCGTTTTTTTTTGAGTTTACGGTAGTTAAGATGTATAGGGCTAAGATTTGTTGATGATGGAGGGACACAGGTAATTATTTTTACCTGTCTTTGAGTTTAGGGGTTTCTAAAAATATAACATAGTTTTCTATGAGGTCTACTAGAAACCATGGTAAGGCGGACCAGAGAGTTGATTCTGGCCATTTTGTTTTGGGTTGGGTTAAGAGACCGGGGGATCAATTACCATCTTCGATGCTCCCCTTTACAATAATTAGTCACCTTCCTCCAGCTGTCCGTGGTACATTGATGGCGGAGATAGCTTGCGGAGTTAAGAGAGGCCATTACGACTACTTACATCTATAGTTCGTTTGTTAATATACTCACGTGTGTATGCTGATAATCAGGACGATGATTTACTTACGGTCTTCTCTATTTCTCTCACCTAGATAAAAGGGGGTGCAATTTTAATTTACTTCTCTCAGTTCGCGGATCCTCCTCTTCATAGTTGAGGGAGCCCGATGCGAATAATAAAACATTCTGTGGATGCAACATCTATCCACAGTAGACTTGCAGGATAATAATGTAACACGGTCCGAAGATCCCAGAGCAAGATCCTTCGCCCTGATCTGAGCTAGCGTAGGGCAAGGCTGCTGCAAGTCGATGCGATGGTTGATCGCGGACACCCGTAGTCTCTCGAGATTCTTGTCAAGTCAACTCAATGTGGCGTGTGCCGTGAGGAGTCTAGGCTAGGGTGTCGATGAGCGTTGTTCCTTCCACTGATGATTTACTTAGACTTTAGGAGTATTAGGATAGGATCAAATGTTCATACCCAGAACCTTATAGGGGCAAGCCATAGCTGTTCCATGATCAATGTATGGGGCTTCCGGTCCTACTCTGAAGTCTAGGGGTATGTTTAGTTGAGTCTTGAGTTGGTATAGGTTCATTTCTGAGTTCAGATATAGAGTTATTTGGGTTTATGTGTTGATGTATTAGTTGGATATGTGTGACATCGGAACATATCCGAGGATAGATAGCAAGGTTAGGTGCGAGTAGGTGAGTCTCTGAATCTGATTTAATGACAGGTTGAGGCACATCGAGTCTCGACAACAGTTGCTATTTCTGTTGAGGTAAGGTGAAGTGGAAGAGGATGGTTGTATGGAGGAAGAATAGGAAATCGCTAATAGTTTACGTTACAGATGGCGCTCTTGGTGTTGGGCTATGGCCACGGTCATTGGCCATACAGTGAGTGGACAGAAGTGGCGTAGATAATTATTTTTATTCCTGTCTCATGGTGCAGATGGCGCTCTTGCATCGGGCATGAACGAATGTTCATGCCATGGAATTGCCCGAGTGTGCGCATTAATTGAGTGGGAAGTGACATTAACCTCGGTACACTCTATCTACAACGAGTAGTAGTAATAATAAGGCCGTTATTACACTTTTTATTTATTACTATATTACTCTAATATATAGTGTGCTTACGTTACAGATGGCGCCCAGCGTGAGGCTCCCGAAGAAGGAGAGATTGGCGCAAGAGAAATAGATTCGTGAGAGAGAAGAAGAAAGTATAGTTTTGAAAACATTTTTTTTTGAGTAGTTTTGAAATTTTTTTTTGAGGTCGAATTTTTGATTTGTTGATAGTTGGTTTCTTATGATAGAGGAATGTCATCGAGGATAGGGATGTGGGTTCTATTTGTCCAGGACTGGGTATTGTTGTTTTTCTGCTCGGTCGTCTGTTGCATTAGGTCCACCCTCAAAACCTCAAGCCTCCCGATATTTTTGTGTTGTTGTTTATTTTCCGATCTTTGTCTGGACTGAGTATTGTGGTCTGCTGCTCAGTTGTCTGTTGCGAAGGTGGAGAAATAATGTTTATCGATTAACGAAGAATAGGATGTGTAAAAGGTAGAGTGAGCAGGTCTTCTGACCGGTGGTTAGTGATGCATTTCCTGACGCACGTCAGCTGCAGAAGCTGGTTGCTCGCCCGAGCACTTCCTCACCTATTATCATTCGAAGAAGAGATTTCGTCTTGCAAATTCAATCATATCATTCAGTTCTGAACTTTTATTTGTCAGGATGAGTTCGTATTGTGATGGCGTAGCTTAGTGATATGAAGCGCTAACCGGTAATTGGAGTTGTATACCCGATGTACGTCAGCAGTAGCGTAATATCACTACTTACTACACCGGAGCAATATTGTTCACCTTTTGGTAAAGTTTTTTTTGCACACCGTTGAGTTTAATTTTGTCTAAGCACACTAAGTTTTTTTGAATTTTGAAGTCAGTCTAGTTGCCAGCTGAGTTCGAAATACACACCTTGTTCCAGAGGGGAGTTTCCTGCCCCCAATGAGTTTATGAGATTTTGAGTAATTTTGAGTAATTTTGAAGTAATATTGAGTTTACAGTTTACAGATTATTGCGTTAAGGTATTATTGAGTTTTTTTTTGAGTTTCCGTCAATCAAGTTGGGACGTAACTTCTTGATTGTCGTGTAAGTTTGGGATAGAGCCCGTTATTTAGTCTTTTGGGATAGTGCCCGCATTCAGTACAGTTTACAGTTTTGGGATAGTGCCCGCCTTTTAGTCTTTTGGGATAGAGCCCACATTATAGTTACAGTCTTTTGGGATAGAGCCCGCCAATTTAGTATACAATTTAGATTTACAGGTCATATAGTAAATAATTAAGTATTGAACACGATTTAATAATAGATTCCTGATATTGAATTCTTCAGATATAGTTAAACACTTAGTATATTTCCCCTTAAGTTTATATTTAAGCATCTACTTGGTTATAAGATTTCTGAAAACACTTTTGAATTATTGTTTTTTTAAAGACGAATAATCTAGATATATTTACTTACCCTTAGTATTAAGCACTGAAGTTTAGTCTTGTTAGGATAACAGTTAGTTAAAGTATAAACTGTTTTATTTTTGAGATCATTCATTATATTGATAGATTCTTGAATACCGCGAAGAAATATTCTCAAAGGAAACCTTTGAAAAGTTTCTCACTACGTAATTTTAAGCACTTGAATTTTTTTTTTGAATTACATTATTACATTAAGTGACCGTTAGAGATTTTTGCTCACGGAATACTTAAAAATTTTTTTGTTGTTTACAATTTACCGGATTTACAATTTACGTGGAATAGTATTAACGAAAAGCCGTTCGAGGTTTTGCTCACGGTATATCATCAATTTCACGTACACCTACCCCTGACTTTCATTTTTTTTTATTGCTGTATTGCTTGAGCAGTGACCGTTCGAGGAATTTCTCACGGGCTATAAAATAAATTCTTTTGCTTTTTGTTTTTAAATCCTTGATTTACACGTTTGACGTGGTACACCCGACTTCTTCTTGGTTGCTATTGAATGAAAGGCTCAAGACCCAAGCGCACAGTCAAAAGTACGTACTTGACGAAGTACAGAGATTTCAACCCGATGGCTCCTGGGGGATCAAAACCAAAACCCGACCGCGTTCAGAACGACGTCGTGGAAGATCACTCCGAGGACGAAGACAGCGTAGCCGAGAGTCTACCGAGAGATTATACAGTCGATAGAAGCGTCGTAGTAGACGACGACGAAGTAGCAAGAGCGGAAGAGCAATTGCGCAAGGATGCTGCTGACCACTCAGCGTACATCCAGAAAGTAGTTTCAGCTACTATTGACCTGCACAGAGTCGACGATAGGAAATTTATGGCGGAAGCGTTGGAGAAAAGTCACATGCGCTTACTTGACCAAGTGGCCCTGCTACTACAAAAACGAACAGTCAAAGCCACTCAACCTGTCGCCCCTCCTAAGCCAGTTGCTCCCCCAACAAGACCACTTGTTCCACCTAATGCTACTTCAACACAGCAAGTCGCACGGCAAGTTAACTTAGCTAACCCAGACACTACACGTGTCGTTAACCAAAATGTCCAGTCCGCGTATAGACCAAACGATGAAATCGATTTGGCAGACCGAAACCCAAATGCCTCTAGGCTCTAACTTAGACGAGTTCATGTCCCGGTTAAACGCTTTCAATTTCGACGACGAGTCACCTCTTTCGCCACCCAGGCCTTCACCATCGAATGCCACTTCTTCGAACCGTGTGCATCCCTTCCACAAATGGGGATTAAAAAATTCGATCGGAAAAATATGTCCGTGGACGATTTCCTGTTCCGCCTGGGGTGTATCCGTAATAGCTACGGAGTGTCGTGGTACGAAATTACCGCGAACTTTTACCATTTCGTATCAGGTTCCGTGGAATCGTGGTACTGGGTATACCTTAAAGGAAATAAACAGACGACGTGGGATGAATTGAAAACTGCTTTGGAAGAACAGTACCGCAGTTTGGAAAGCGATACCGAGTTATTCCGCAAGTTATCCGATCGTAAGATGATGAATGGCGAGTCTTTCAATGACTTCTTTGATGCTATTCAATATTTAAACTCCAGGATGCTAGTATTAAGACCTGAAAAGGAGTTGATAAAAATTGTAAAAACTAATATCCGTAGGCGCATGGGTGAACTACTCATCACCTACAGTCCGTCCAGTCTAAGGCAACTGGCCTATTACTGTCGAGCTATCGAAAAAGCTCAGTCTCAGTACGAGAATGTCCGTCCGAATTTCGTGCCTAGCGCACAACGTCCACCTGCAAGGCGATATGTCAACGAAATCATTGACGAACCTTGTCAGGAATTAACTGTGGCATTACCCTCTACAAGCGTTGAAGCTATCCAGAGAGATCGTAAGCCACAGAAATGCTGGAATTGTCAAGTGCTGGGCTACAGTTTTCGCGATTGCGCAAAGCCAATCGATAAAATATTCTGTTTCCGATGTGGTTTACCAGATGCATATAGTCCGTCCTGTCCAAAATGTTTAGCGGGAAACGAGACGAGGAACAACCCAACAACTGGGGGGGTTCGCTCCAATTAGAAGTACCCGGAGTTCAAACAACAGAGTCAAAGTCATCTCTTGTTGACACTCCAAAGATTATTATTAAGCCAAACAAAACAATTAGTATAACACAAAACCAGAATTTTAACGACGAAAAGTCAAACCCAATTACGAATTTAGAAAACAACCCAAAAATGAATTTGAATTTTAAAGAAAATATGTCAGAACCTTTGTATCGTAAACCTTTTCACGAAAGGTTGCGCAACTACTACGAGGTCCACAATAGGGTCGTCTCTTTTCCTGAGATATCTAATCGAACTAGAAGAATGAGGGAGCGCTTCCATCAGAAGCGGGCTACTTATCGTAGCATCGCCGCAGCAACCTTAGGCCGAGAATCAAGTGACCCACGTCCTTATGTGAATGTCGACTTATTCGGGGATCAGTTCTTAGGTTTTCTCGATTCAGGGGCGAGCATTAGCTGCTTAGGCACTGATGTTCTTCCTTACCTGAAGGAGAAAGGTGCTACGATAAGGAAGGTAGAGTCTACCGTGTCCACGGCTGATGGAAACAAGCAATCCATAGTAGGGGTGGTCACAACTGTGATCCAATACAAAAATCTAAGGAAAGATTTATACATTGTGCCGTCATTAGCCCAGCGTCTATATTTAGGCGTGGACTTTTGGCGAATATTCCAAATTGCACCTCACATAGTTGCGGGTCTATCAGGAATATTAAACAGTGGGCAAGAGGAGAGACCCACTAACCAAATAAAGTTGAGTGATGAGGAGTCCAGACGACTCCAAGCAGTTGTTCGTAGTTTTCCTTCGTTCGCAGTCAACGGACTCGGGAAGACAAATTTAGTGCAGCATTTCATAGATACGGGTGATGCCGTACCAATAAAGCAGAGGTACTATCCCGTATCTCCAGCGATACAAGCCCTAATGTACGCGGAATTGGATCGTATGCTTTCGTTGGGAGTAATCGAAGAGAGTTCCAGCGCATGGAGTTCCCCAGTTGTGCTAGTGCGCAAGCCTGGTAAGAACCGATTGTGCTTGGACTTTCGGAAGGTTAACTCGGTAACCAAGAAAGACGCGAGGCCAATTGCGCATATAGAGGGATTGTTAGCACGCCTTTCAGAAACACGTTATATTTCTAGCGTGGATTTGAAAGATGCGTTCTGGCAGATACCGCTGGAGCAAAGTTCGAGGGAGAAGACCGCTTTTACGGTACCTGGCCGACCACTGTACCAATTTAAGGTCATGCCCTTCGGTCTATGCAATGCGGCACAAAGTCTAAGCTATCTAATGAGTCGAGTAATCCCATCGGGATTATGAGATCAAGTATTTGTATACTTAGACGATCTGTTGGTTGTGTCGAAGGATTTTGACGAGCACCTAAGGACTCTGGGATTGGTCAGCAAGTGTTTGACTGACGCAGGACTGACGATTAACGTCGAGAAGTCTAAGTTTTGTTTCGACGAACTTCACTATCTCGGTTATAAGGTCGGTCAGGGATGTCTGAAGGCCGATCAAGACAAGATCGCGGCCATAACTAACTTTCCGTTGCCAACCACTACACGCCAAGTTCGCCGATTTCTAGGCATGACAGCTTGGTACCGTCGATTCGTTAAAGATTTCAGCACCCTAGCCGCACCTTTGACCGAGACACTGAAGAAAGGGAAAGCGTTCAAGCTCGGTCCAGAAGCTACAGAAGCTTTCCAGCGTATCAAACAGGCTTTGACTTCAGCGCCTGTGTTAGTCAATCCAGACTTTACCAAGGAGTTCATCATTCTGTGCGATGCATCAGCTTGCGGCATCGGATGCGTTCTCTGTAAGCGGGACGAATCTGGAGCAGAGCAGCCCATCTACTACTACTCCAGGAAACTGAACGCTGCACAGAGAAATTATTCGGTGACGGAACGCGAGTGTTTAGCAGCTTTTGAGGGTATCCAAAAATTCAGATCCTACGTTGAGGGATACCGTTTCCGCGTCATCACGGACCATTCCAGCCTGAAATGGCTGATGAGTATGAAGGATCCAACCGGAAGACTTGCCAGGTGGAGCATGCGTCTCCAGGGTTTTGATTTTGTGGTAGAACATAGGAAAGGAACGTTGAATGTTGTACCAGACGCTCTGTCCAGAGCCTACGAAGACGAAGAGTTAACCGTCGCAGCATACCTTTCTTGCCTATCACAAATCGAGCCCTCGGAGGTGCTCCACATAGATCTGAACGATCCAGCCTTCAAGTCGGAAAGTTACCTTGACTTCATCAGTCATATCAGGAAGGAACAGGAACGGTTGCCAGACCTCAAAGTGTCGGAGGGATTTGTTTACAAACGCACTAGACATGCGGTTGGAAATCCCTTGGCCGACGATCTGATTTGGAAGTTGTGGATTCCGTTTGAGATAACCGATTCTCTAGTCTCACTGGCTCACTGTCCCCCACGCGCTTCGCATGGTGGGGTGGTGAAGACATTATATAGGTTAAGGGAGAGGTTTTATTGGCCAGGTATGTTCACTCAGGTCAAGATCTTCATTGATCGGTGTGAAGCATGCAAGACCAGTAAAGCATCGAACATGACCCTACGAGCCGAAATGGGCAATAGTTTCCAGGTGGAAAGACCTTTTCAACACTTGTATGTTGATTTCCTTGGGCCGTACCCAAGATCAAGAAGTGAAAACGCCTATATCGTAATCGTAGTGGATCAATTGACCAAGTTTGTTTTCATCAAACCACTACGCAAGGCAACTGCGGGGAATGTAGTTAAATTCCTGAGAGACGATGTGTTCTTGATATATGGAGTGCCGGAGAGTATTATCTCTGACAATGGCACTCAATTCATTGGAAAGGAGTTGCAGAAACTGTTAGATGTTTTCGGGGTCAAACATTACCGGACGGCGGTATATGCTCCCCAGGCTAACGCGAGCGAACGAGTGAACCGTTCGATTTTAGCGGCTATCAGGTCGTACGTTAATCCTCGGCAGACGGATTGGGATGCACATCTGTCTTCGATCAGCAGTGCTTTACGCACGACAGTGCATTCAACCCTTTCAATGTCTCCATACGAAGCCTTATTCGGGCAACGGATGATTGAGCATGGGGCAGACTACCGCCTCTTGAAAGAGTTGAATGGGCTGAACTGCTCGGAGATAGATTGGCTTCCCAAAGTCGCGAAGATGAACATCCTTCACTCATACCTCAAACAAGCGTTGGAGAAAACCCATGCTGCCTACGAAAAGACCTACAATGCTCGTAGCAGAAAGATCAATTTCAAGGTGGGTGACGAAATCTACAGGAGGAACCATGTTCTAAGTAACGCAACTAAGCATTTAAGCGCTAAGTTGTGTCCGAAATTTGTAAAAGTTCGCGTTAACAGAATTATTGGCAATAATCTATACGAGGTAATTGACAGGAGAGGTCATAAAGAGACAGCTCATACTAAAGACCTCAAGAGATGACTATCTGTTTGAGCAATATTAACCTTGCCAAGACCTTTTTTTTTTTTACTATGATACAATTTGGCTGTTTGCCAAATTCCTTTCTCTTTGTTTTATCGTTTTTTCTTTTATGTGGTGTAGCATTAGTAACTTATGCCCGGCTCTCAGCTGTGCATGAGACTCTTTGTTTTTATGTCTTAAGGTAATTGAGGACTGCCTCAACACATGACTAAACGTCATACGCCATGGTTATACGTCTTACTTTGAACCAAGCACTTATTTTTATCTTTTACCGACTAGATGTAAAAGAGTCGCAGAACTTGCTTCGCACCAAATTGAGTAAGATTTAAGATTACAACAATTCCTATTTTTCTTTTTTAGGTAGTTATCCTTTTTCTTGGACTTTTGACGAAGTAATATACTCCGCCGAAAATTCCAAGCTTTGTAGGGAAAACTGCTTGGGCTGAAATATTTAAAATACCAAGCGCCACTGCTGCCACCTATCGGCGGAAAAACTTCCATGCGTTTATAAGTGAATAATTTCCTACGAGATATTTGTGAGGCAGACCTATTCATATTTCGTCTCCTAATACCACTTTTTGTTGTTACCCGTGACGTCACCGGTAATCAAGAAGAAATCTTGATGACACTTAGATATTTCTATTGTTCGTGACACGACGTCACTGACACACCACCAATTATTGCAGTGTGTGTACTACACGCACTTATCAGTTATATTCTTTCGTCCGTAATCCAGATGTCGCCGCAGTACATTATATAGTACAGCCTTTTTCATTTTTGGGTTTAAAAACAAAAAGAAAAGTGAAAATGCTAGACATGTTTGTACTGTCAGATAGCTCGACTACAGGATACAGTCCGTTGTCCGTCGAATGTAGATATTCATCCGTCCGGATTTACAAAACATACCATTTTCCATAATGACACTTGTTGTAAACATTCATTCCTACATGGGAATGTCCCTTTCTATTTTCCTTTTTGACGTAGTTGTCAGATGTCAAAATACACCAATTTCCAATAAAGTACCTTTCGGTGACAGCTCCACTACAGATGTAGTGATGCAAAATCCATAGTGTGATTTTGTCATGAAGAGCTAAAAACATAAAAGAATATAAAGAATCTGCCTCTACGGCACCCAAAATAATCTTGTCCGTCCTTCAGAATATGTTTTATAACATAATTCCTCTGTCCGAAGTCTTTTGCAGAAGTCAACTTTCTGAGTTTTATTAACTGTTGACAAGCAAATTCGCAACTGCAATGCGCAGCTGAAACGTCATGGAATCCCATACGTCGGTATGATAGTTTAGACCATTCTGCTATCATGAGCAGCAAATATGAGGCGAGTTTCTTTGCTCTGCCGCGGCTACTTGCTCTAAAGTGGCAGTAGTAGTACATCTGGTCTTACTCCATTTTGAAGAGACCCATTAAGCTGAAAAGACCTACCAGACAGAGCAGCTGCGGATTTTGCAAAGAATTTAATTTCTTTTGCAAGTTTTTACCCAAAGTGATTAAAATCACTAAGGATACATCAAATAAGGTAAGAAAAATTCTGTTATTATGGAATACCTATTAATTGTGTCTCTCACAATTCTGGTTATCCATATTTAATAGAATTTAGAAAAATACTCTAAGGCGGCGTCACTATAATTTTTTTTTCCTTTTTGGTGACGCATAGGTTACTTTTTTGTGTCCAAGGACACTGATTTCAACAAGGAGCATTGCTTCCTTAGGAGGATTAGGATCATTACATTATTTTCTGTGGATAATACCCCACCCAACCACGATTTGGTTGATGAGGATTTTATACAATTTGCATGTCGCAGAAGTTTGCGTTGGCACATGCGCCACTCAACCACATGGCTGCATGGTAAAGTATTATATACTTTTCCCAGGTAATCCTGTATCTTTTATATGATTATGTGGTTAGGCAGGCATGTGAGAAGTTTAAATCTTTAGATCGACAGAAATCTAAATCTCCAAAAGTTTAAATCTTTAGATCGACAGGAATCTAAATCTCCAAAAGTTTAAATCTTTAGATCGACAGAAATCTAGATCTCCAAAAGTTTAAATCTTTAGATCGACAGAAATCTAAATCTCCAAAAGTTTAAATCTTTAGATCGACAGGAATCTAAATCTCCAAAAGTTTAAATCTTTAGATCGACAGAAATCTAAATCAACAAAAGTTTAATTCTTTAAATCTTTAAATCTATAGAACTTCAAAGTTCAAAAGTTCAAATCTTCAGATCTATAGTTCTATTTTATTTTATTTTACATTTCTTCTACTATCATAACTCATAAGAGAAGATTTTATCCCACGAGATTCCCTATAGAACCTAAAAGAAGAATTTATTTAAAGAGGTGATTTTACATGAAGTTTAACAAAGATAGTTTATTGAAATTCTTTAATATAAAGATATTTATGAAGATAACGCAGTGAAGCAATTAAAGTGTAGAAGCTTTTATGGTGAAGATTCAGAGAGAGAAACATATACGAAATTTTATATATATATGCTACACCGTTGTGTAAGCATTTATCTTACACGGTGTGAGACGTCGTTTCGGCATTGTAGCATGCCCCAAGAAGCCCACGGACGGTGGATCCTTCCAAATACTATTTTATTTTTGAGAAATGAGTATTGATGGGAGCTTAAAATCGATGTTTCTTCAGAAAAGAAAAGTAAATTTGTGTTATGAGTTAAAATATTTGTGTTCAATATTGAATGCGGTTCATGTTTGAGATATTTTATATCAAGATTCAAGAGGGATACGCAGAGACGTATCCGTAGAATTTCTTGCTTAAAGAAGAGGTCATCTTTGACCAGGTGTAGATGTTAAAAACTAGTTTCAATAGATTTCTATAATTGTAATTTATAACAGATTTCCACGAGTACTAAGAAGATAGTACAAATATATTCGGATCATTGTTAATAGTTGAATCTTTGTACAGTATTATTCAATGCAGAGCATCAGATAGACCTGATGTACGTTAAAAAGAAACAAATTCTTGGTCTTGCTTTTTTTTTTTGAAACGCGAATTCATGAAGTCGAAAAACGCAGTACATATCCAATCTGTCACAGATGTAGATACAACGATTCAATATTCGATTTTTTTTTGATTATCACTTTTTAAATTTTCACTACTAATTTTAATTTCGATTTTTCACTGGCACTGGCCGACAACTTAATTTTCATTTTAAATTTTGATTTTTGCACAACATTTTATTTTATTTTTAACACTACCGTCGTATGAAAAGAATATTTTAAAGAACCAGCATCGCGTACGATAGCGACTTTGTTTTCGCGTACAGTTTATGTTTGCTTCATTTAAGGACATTTCCTTATGAGCGATCTCGTTTAGTCTTTGTAGACCATTGCAGGAAAGAGGAAATTACTTTATCTTTACAATATATTGAATCATATTATATTGCATGAATCATCTTATATTGCATGAATCATATATACATAATCAACCTTGAAAGTTACAGCGATCCAGAAGTGCACTCCTGAGTCGGCGACAAGGGCATGATTCGAATTGAATCTCCTTGAAGGTAAGATGGTAATGGTAATTAATTATTGGTAAACTATATTGTTTTGAGATTCTATATATATATTGATATTTCCAATTTTTGCCTTGGGTGGTATTTGTCGAGTTCCTTATTGTGTCAATTTTCGTCTTATTCTTTTTCGGGTCATTTTGAACATTTTGTTTGAGAGTGTTTTATACGGTCATCTCAAATTGAGAGTCGAGTCCTCATTAATAATTTGCTTTGAGATATATCAGATCATTTATAATCGCGGAAGATCATAGCGTTATATAGTAATTATTCGTTCCCGGATTTGCGTTTTGTCATCGTTTACAGTTACGTCGTGTAATTGTTTTCGAGTTAGTTTTCAACAGCGATATTCCATCGTATGTTTCAAGATTTATACCTTGATGATCTGCAATCACCACTTTTTGAATTAGGGCAGACAAATTTGTATTTCATTTGGAAACTTTTAGTATTCCTACTTAGAAGCTCGAGTCTGAGCAAGTATTTTAAAGGTTAAGGATTTTCTATTAGATTAAAATCTTGTAATTTTTTTTTTTAGAATTAAAAGATACATAGAATAGTATCGCCGTAGTTATAGATAGGCTTAGCGAATTTAAACTTATATTATTAAGAATAATAATAAGTCATATCCCTTTGTTAGGTTAGTAATTAAGAATGTATCCTTTTAATAAAACTTTAATTATAACGTTTTGAAAAAAAAAAAAAATTATCTTGAGTTATTTTTGATGAGATGTCGTGAAGTTTTTATTTTCGAAATTTGTGTAATTTCTGAAAATGAATAGGAGGTGGTAAGGTATCAGAGAGGGGGTGAACGGAGCTTCACTCTTGGAACAAGGATGTGTGGTACGAGGAGGCAACATTAGAGCTATATTGGATAGTTCGTTTTTTTTTGAGTTTACGGTAGTTAAGATGTATAGGGCTAAGATTTGTTGATGATGGAGGGACACAGGTAATTATTTTTACCTGTCTTTGAGTTTAGGGGTTTCTAAAAATATAACATAGTTTTCTATGAGGTCTACTAGAAACCATGGTAAGGCGGACCAGAGAGTTGATTCTGGCCATTTTGTTTTGGGTTGGGTTAAGAGACCGGGGGATCAATTACCATCTTCGATGCTCCCCTTTACAATAATTAGTCACCTTCCTCCAGCTGTCCGTGGTACATTGATGGCGGAGATAGCTTGCGGAGTTAAGAGAGGCCATTACGACTACTTACATCTATAGTTCGTTTGTTAATATACTCACGTGTGTATGCTGATATCCAGGACGATGATTTACTTACGGTCTTCTCTATTTCTCTCACCTAGATAAAAGGGGGTGCAATTTTAATTTACTTCTCTCAGTTCGCGGATCCTCCTCTTCATAGTTGAGGGAGCCCGATGCGAATAATAAAACATTCTGTGGATGCAACATCTATCCACAGTAGACTTGCAGGATAATAATGTAACACGGTCCGAAGATCCCAGAGCAAGATCCTTCGCCCTGATCTGAGCTAGCGTAGGGCAAGGCTGCTGCAAGTCGATGCGATGGTTGATCGCGGACACCCGTAGTCTCTCGAGATTCTTGTCAAGTCAACTCAATGTGGCGTGTGCCGTGAGGAGTCTAGGCTAAGGTGTCGATGAGCGTTGTTCCTTCCACTGATGATTTACTTAGACTTTAGGAGTATTAGGATAGGATCAAATGTTCATACCCAGAACCTTATAGGGGCAAGCCATAGCTGTTCCATGATCAATGTATGGGGCTTCCGGTCCTACTCTGAAGTCTAGGGGTATGTTTAGTTGAGTCTTGAGTTGGTATAGGTTCATTTCTGAGTTTAGATATAGAGTTATTTGGGTTTATGTGTTGATGTATTAGTTGGATATGTGTGACATCGGAACATATCCGAGGATAGATAGCAAGGTTAGGTGCGAGTAGGTGAGTCTCTGAATCTGATTTAATGACAGGTTGAGGCACATCGAGTCTCGACAACAGTTGCTATTTCTGTTGAGGTAAGGTGAAGTGGAAGAGGATGGTTGTATGGAGGAAGAACAGGATATCGCTAATAGTTTACGTTACAGATGGCGCTCTTGGTGTTGGGCTATGGCCACGGTCATTGGCCATACAGTGAGTGGACAGAAGTGGCGTAGATAATTATTTTTATTCCTGTCTCATGGTGCAGATGGCGCTCTTGCATCGGGCATGAACGAATGTTCATGCCATGGAATTGCCCGAGTGTGCGCATTAATTGAGTGGGAAGTGACATTAACCTCGGTACACTCTATCTACAACGAGTAGTAGTAATAATAAGGCCGTTATTACACTTTTTATTTATTACTCTATTACTCTACCACTATATTACTCTAATATATAGTGTGCTTACGTTACAAGTTTTAGAGTTTACATAACTTTTTGGCGCTTTCGTCTTTTCGTGTCGTCGGTATTAGTTTTTTTTGTCGAGATTTACAAATCTTTGGTCCGTCTTTAATTTTTTTTTTATATACTTTCCAAAAGATTTTACAATCGTTTTACCTGAAATTCATGAACGATTCATTTGAATGATCTCAATTCAATAGTCACTATAACAAAAGATAACTTTTTCCTCAGCGAGTCTGAAGTAACGATACGTAATCATACGTTGTTACCTTGACATTCAATATTTCTTTTTGTGATTAAAATTTTGAAGGACATCTTTTGAGAATCTTTACTGTAGTTTTAGATTTCTTTTAACTTTTAGGTATTAGATTATAAAGTTTTATTTGATAATTAGAAACGTCGTAAGATTTCTTAAAGACAGTTGTAAACTTTTTACTTACAAAAGAAAATTAAGTTAAAATTGTAAGAACATTAAATAAGAATAATTTGTGACGATATCCCTTAAGGAAAAGATAGAAGATTTTGTGAAAGATTTTCACTCTCTTTTTAACTTTAATGAAAGTTAGACTTGTTTAGACTTAAGATAAAATCAATAAATATTAAAAATTATAAAGTTTAAAGAAAAGATAAGTTGTTTTCGATGCTGATAGCATACGTTGTTTGTTTAGAAGCTGGTTATCTTTATTTTTCAGATATGGCGGTTGAGTAAGTACGTGCGGGAGGAGTGAACATCTCTTGTATTCCGGTTGGTTAGGTTGTTTGGAACTTTTCGTGTGTGATGATAGTTCAGATAGTAGGAAGTATAGAATGTGAGTAGACTTTTTGGTTGTCTACACATTCGGGTTCAGGGGTCTTAGATGATAAAATTCAGGGATTGACATCCCTATAGCTTACCTAAGATGATATGGTGGAGGTAGTCTAGGGTGCTTAGACACTTTCTCTAGGTGGGTTACGAGCTATAGAGGAACAAAAACATCACAGTTCCTTCCCTCTCTTTACAACAGTGGTACTTATTCGTATTCGTATCACTAGTCAGCCACACACAATGAAGTCGCGTTTTTTGAGGTTGACTGAGCTGAATTACGCAGTGTTCTCTTTTATCTAAGAACCCTTATAAGCTCACTTATTGTGTCATCTTTCGTATAGGTCTCTTGTCGGTTGTACCGAACAACAATTCTTTATTTTCAATTCCATCACTTTAAGGGTACTTACGCATAGTTGATCGGGCCCTAGCAATCAATATTAGATATTTTCTTTTTGAGTTTTTTCCATCCAAACTCAACAGGTTCGCAGAGGTTAAAAATTGTAACAACGCCAGTAGATCCTAGAGCGAGAATTCGCGACCCAACTGAGCTAGTCTGTGGTCTCGACGTGCGAACCGAACTGCGATAGTTGATCTCGGCCCTCTCTTTTGAATCCCCAGTTTGTCGAATCTCTGATAGTCGAAATTGAGATAGTTCTCAATCTTGGGTATCATGACGATCCAAGCTAGGACTTCCGCCTTCCACTTTAAACTCTCTAAGGAGATTATAGGGCTTATGTTAATGGTCCTAGCGTTTCCTTGGCTGAGTTGGTTTGGTTTTGGTTGTCAAGTGTATAGGGTTTAGTTGTTTGCATCGGGTTGTGTGTGACAAGCAGAAGAGCGAGGCTTGTCCATTGGCAGATACCTTAGACTTCTTGTTGGTGTAAGCATGAGATAGGGTAGCGACCTGTCATGTTCCAAGTGGTGAGGGACAGGGAGCTATGAGTATGGTAAGCTGGTTTGTGTATCCGCCATTCAGTTCAGATCTTTCATCCGATACACTTCAACTTGTAAAAATTGTGAGTTTTCTTTAAAGAAATATTAGTTTAAATTCACTTTAATTTGTTTTTGATCGCGTGTGCACATAATATTATAAAATTATTCCAAGGAATAAAGAAATTGCTACGTGCAATAAGGATTTCCACAAGGATTTCGAGGATTCAACCCTATGAAAGGTAAAAAAAATTTCTTTTTTTTTCGCCGGCCATATTCCTATGGGTGCGGCATGCATTATTCGAATATATGTATATTTCTTCAACTTTGAAGGAATATGCATTTTTTCTATACGAATCTAGTGAACAAACGAAGTTTTTACTTTTTTTTTATCACTAGGGTTCTGATACGGGGCAGGATTTACTCCCAAGTTTTCGATTCCGCCTCAGGAACTCGACGGTGTTCCAATTAGGAACCAACCACATGGTCGACGCATGCAGTCAGCGCATGGCGTCCAACGTTTTCAACATTTAGTAGCAGATTTGGTTAGCTGTAAGCTACCCCTACCTCGAAGAATCGATCTCCGAAAATAAGAACGGAGCAACGTGGGAAATTACATAAGATTTCATATCGTACCACTAACGCGTGTTAATATCCGCATGGTACTCGATCTGTTTTGGACACGGCCTTATTTGTACACCCACCAAATCTTCATCATCTGTTCCTGAAATAAAGGAAGAAGATAGTAATGAGAAAATCTTCAATTCTCAGGTAACCTAAAATTATTTCTTATTATTAAGAAGCCACTTTCGTGAAAGTGTGTATTGGATTCAGGCGCCAAAGAACGCCCTTCCAATACCTAAGAGGAATCCCATCTCAAGGAGCAACTCAGGGTGCACTCCAGCACTCAATTTTGAGAGAAGCCTTATTTATCAGAGGCAACGTATCCAAGCGCCCACGGACAGTGGAGCCACCCCCCTTTGACAACATATCTTTGTAGTGTGCACTCCAGCCCTCTACATTTTTCTCACCCTCATCTGCATTCATTCATTGCATTTTCCCATACACTTGACGAGCAACACAAATAGCGTAATATGTATATTTCTCCATATGATATTCCCACAAGCAAGCCTCAATATTTCTCACCATCCAAATTTTCCAAAGTAAGGCATCAAATTACATAGCTACAAATTTGTCGTCACTTTATGTCGAGTCCAAAACCAAGCGCCAGCCTAAGCATTCATATTATGAGTAAGGGAAATCCAATTTCCAAAGTCCAAAGCAATGCACTGCTATTGCGGGCACTGAGGGAAATCCCAAACTAAATAAAATGCTGATAGCGCTAGTGGAGTTCAATGTTCGATCGCATAGCAGCGAGGTGACAAATGACATTTTTGACACTCATTCGTTTGGACTAGAATTTGTATTGCAAAAGAATTGGAATTTGTGATGACTATCGTCATGATAAAAGAATGAGGAAATTCAAGTGGAATTTCTTTGGGATTATCAATATGGAAAAGAGTGCATTTTTGACAATTTTTAATAGTTCAAAGTATAAAACTATGTCATTGGGGAAATGCATATGAATAGATAAAACGAAAGAACATGGTCAATGCAGACCAAAAATTGTATAAATAGAGTTAAATATTTAGTTTTAAGTCAGAGAAATAATTACATCGAAACTCGAAAGGTCGTAGCCTAGCATTGAGACAGCAGGCCTTAGAGTTTAATAAAAGATTTAAAGAATTTATAATACAAACTTACTGTTTTATTAATCAACTATTTCTCTCCCCGAATTACTCTTCTCCTTAAACGGGAGGAAAGCACGGTAATTTTCGGGTCATTTCATGGTGGCAGCGGTGGGATTCGAAATAATCCTCTACCAATTTTTCATAATTTTGCTAAACCATTACAAGAGGCCTCTCTCTTGATGCGTGCTGGGGCTATACACCAGATAAAAAAAAGTTATAAAAAGTTTTAAAAAGTGTTTAGAAGACCTACGAGCGTAAGACCTTGCTAGCTTTAGAGCTTAAGTATTTGGCAGACAGTAGGCAGTGAAAAAAAGACCAGGCCGTAATAACCAACTATAGGGCGTGAAGCTTGCCTGGCGACGTCCACAGAAGACGCAACAACAACAACAAGCAGCAACAAAACAATAAGCGGTACATCGTGGGACACACAAAAAAAAAGGAAACAACAAACAAATTTTTAAGGTACTTATAATAAACAATTCATATATATATATATATATTAAAGTGTAAAACCGTTTTTCGACAAATTTTTTTTTTTTTAACACAACAAACATTCTTACACGACACCAAAAAACTTTAGGACTACTCCAAGCCCTACCCTTTTTCGAACGAAACGTTTTTCCCATAAGAAAAAGACCTTCGCCTAAAATTTCAACAAAAATAAGTCTAAGCGACATTAATAATATCGTGCCGGTGTTCGATGGTAACCCGGATGCTTTAAACCGCTTTATCTCTTGCGGAAACACACTTTTTTCTTTCATCACGGATGAAACACAGCACTCACTATTCTTGTCAGTGGTCCAAACAAGACTACAAGGTGCTGCATTTGATTATATCCAATATAAGACCGTTCCCAAATGGAAGGATCTTATAGCGGAACTAGAGTCACAATTCAAAGAGACCAAATCAAGACCATCTGCACAAAATGAATTGGTTAGTGCAAAACAAACGCCAAAAGAATCTGTTAAAGATTTTGGGGACCGGGTGGTTAATTTACTTCTCGCCCTCGACGCAGCGACATGTAGCTCCATAGAAGACAAATCTGTTAGAGACTACTTAATTACTGAAAACAGAACTATGGCTATCCGTTGTTTCGAGGACGGACTGAGAAATTTAAATTTAAAATTGCTTGCAAAAGCACACAATGCCACTGATCTAAAAACGGCAATCTCCTATGCAATAATTCAGTCACCACGTTTGGAGAATGAACCTCAAGTACCAATTTCTAGAAACTTCAATCCCAGGCCCACTTGTTCAACATGTGGAAAACTTGGCCACACTTCCGCTTCTTGTTTCCTCCGAAATGGTCAGAACCGACCACCTATTTGCCAAACCTGTGGTAAAACAGGTCACGTCTCGTCAAGTTGTTACAGGAACAACAATATCCCCAATTTTGCTCCCCAACAAAATATTGAAAGGGAAGTACACTTCGCTAGGTGTACATATTGCAATGGGATTAATCACTCCCAACATAATTGTAGAACGCGGTTGTCTCATTTAAGAACGAAAAACCAACCTCCTCAAAACAACAATCCCTTCCGGGAAGAACGTTTTGACAGGCAACCTTTCTCGAGACATGACACCAGACATCATGTTACGAGACACAATAACGAGGGAAACCTCGATAAAAATTATTATCAGTCGGAAAACTGCAGCACTCGGGAATTGAGCAACGGCAGTTCCTCCCGAGCATTAACCACTGCCGACGTACACCGTACCCCGATATAAATTTTAGCATGGCCGTATCATTCTGCACTGGATACCCAGAGCCGGTGATACGAATCCAAGTCAATGCTAAAGATGCTACATTTTTGATTGACACAGGCGCCGACATAAGCCTGATAAAAACAAAATTACTGTCAACAAAAATAGAGGAAAATAGAGTTAATTGTATTATATCAACCATTGCAGGAGATGCATTTTTTACTCTCGGAAAATCCCCTGTCATTCTAGAGTTCGCAACCGACAATCATATTATATCGCTAGAGCACACCTTCCAAGTTCTCAACAATGAGATTAACCTTCCATTCGATGGAATATTAGGGAATGACTTTTTAAAAAAATATAATTCAAAAATTAATTATAAGAAAAAACAATTAGAGTTAAAAATAAAAAAAGGAGATATGTTTTTGCCCAAAACTGATGTTGAAGAACTGCTACACCTTACGAGGTGGTACCTACGGGTAATACCAGCAGAGAAGAAAACAAGGATGCCAATCAAAGGTCTAATAATAGTAAGTTCGAGCCAGCAAATTTAACATTTGGAACTGGATCTGAATCCGATTGTCTACGGGCCGGATCAGATAACTTAATATCTAATGACTATAGGCTAGACACCTTAAATAACTTCGATTCCAACTCTCAACAAAACTTCAATCTCAATAATATAAAGAAAAAGAACAAAAATAAAAATAACCCAGCAGACAGTAAGACTGAGATCACAAGAATTTCAGCAGACAGTGAGACTGAGGAAAATTTATATAACCCAGCAGAAAATAAGACTGAGGAAAAATTTAAAGAAAATATAAAAAATAATAAAATAATATTAAAATCTCGGGCGCAACAAGTTATAAGTATTCCTTTTCACTCTAATAACAATAACGATATAGTCATTGAAAAACAAGAAATTTTACCTGGTTTATATATAGGCGAAACAGTTACCCAACAAAAAAAATCTAGAATAAAAGTGTTAATAATGAATATCTTAGACTCTGATCAAGAAGTTGAATTAGATAAAATAAAATTTAAATATGATAAACTCGACGATTTCAATATTGTCGAGACAAACAATTTTAATAACCCTTTAGAAAACAGATTAAAAAAATTAGAATCACTTTTGGAATTTGAACATTGTAATCCTGATGAAAGAAAGTCAATTTTAAAAATTTGTCGTGAATACAACGACCTCTTTTATTTAGAAGGCGATCACCTTACGCATACTAATACTATGCGTCATAAAATTATAACTGAAGAGGGAAAACCACCCCTCTACACAAGACCTTATAGACTTCCAGATAGCACAAAGCAGGAAATCCATAAGCAGGTAAAGGAAATGCTAGATGATGGAGTAGTACAACCAAGCAATAGTCCATGGAATTCACCCTTACTACTTGTTCCAAAGAAATCTGGACAAGATGGGACCAAAAGATGGAGAGTCGTAGTCGATTTCAGAAAGTTAAATGAACTTACTGTCGGTGATGCTTACCCTCTACCCAACATAACTGATATTTTGGATCAGTTGGGAAGAGCAAAGTATTTCAGTACGCTAGACCTTGCAAAAGGTTTCCATCAAATCCTCATGGATAAAAAGGACAAATCCAAAACAGCTTTTAGTACCCCGTTCGGACATTATGAATACAATCGTATGCCGTTCGGTCTGAAAAACGCTCCTGCTACTTTTCAAAGGCTTATGAATAACGTGCTCATGGGACTCCAAGGTATTGAATGTTTTGTGTACGTAGATGACATAGTCATTTACGGTTATGATCTTAAAGATCACAATACTCGACTCATTAAAGTAAATCGCCTTCGAGAAAACAATCTTAAACTCCAACCGGAGAAATGTCATTTTGTTAGGAAAGAACTAACCTATCTGGGACATGTCATCTCAGAGGATGGGATTAAACCAAACCCTGAAAAAACTAAGGCTGTGAAAACTTTCCCAGTACCTAAAAAACCCAAAGACATTAAATCTTTCCTAGGTTTCGTCGGATACTACAGAAAGTTTATACCGAATTTCGCTGAAGAAAAAATCATTAATCCTCCAGTTTTGACATATCCAGATTTTAGTCAAGAATTTCTGGTAACAACTGATGCAAGTGATATTGCATTAGGAGCCGTCTTATCGCAAGGTCCTATCGGCCACGATAAGCCCATTTTCTTTGCTAGTCCAACTCTTAACGATGCAGAAACTCGTTATACTACCTCTGAAAAAGAATTACTCGCAATCATTTATGCTCTGAACCAATTTCGACCATATATTTATGGCAGAAAATTCACCATTATAACTGACCACAGTTCGTTACAATGGTTAATTGGACGAAAAGACCCCACTTCCAGACTAATAAGATGGAGAATTCTTCTAGAAGAGTATGAGTATACTATAGTTCACAAGAAAGGAAAATATAATACCAATGCAGATGCTCTAAGTCGTATAACAAGCAATACCGAAAATAAAGTCTTGGTAACGACCAGAAATCAAAAAAGAATTCTTGAACACAAACCCAATGAAAATAATGATATAACAGTTGAAGAAGATGAAATACAAATAGAAGAACCTCAAGTTATAAACAATTTAATATTCAAAAAAGAGTCTATATTTCTTAACAATAAAATAAAATTTAAAGCATTTCTTCTACCCCTAGTAGAAACCCCAGAAGAAAAAATACTAAAAAATCGTATATCCAATTTCTCAAAACCCAACCTAGGTCAAACTTCCACATTTTATTTGAAAGAAACAAATACTACAGTTATTGTCACTGTTCTACCATTACCAATACGAAGTTTGTCAGACCAAAATATCATAAAAGATAATCTGAAAAACATCATTAACAAAGTTATCCAAGAAAACATAAAATCCATTGCATTATCCTTACCAATAAATAGTCAAACTCAAGACGAATTAAAAATTTTAATAACTGAAACTCTATCACAATTTAATTTAACAACATATGTTCATACCGATCCACGAAAGTATATAGATAAAATTGATGACATAAACAGAATACTACATGAAAACCATGAATCACCTTTTGGCGGTCACCAAGGAATCAGCAGAACGGCAAAGCGAATAAAACAATATTATTATTGGCCAACTATTACAAAAGATGTAAGAAAACACATACAAAAATGTGCGTCATGTCAGAAAAACAAATTGTCGCGATTCAACAAGATTCCCATGAAAGTAACCACTACCAGTAAAACACCTTTCGAGCGTATAGCTCTTGATATAGTAGGTCCATTACCTACAAGCTACGAAAACAACAAATACATTTTGACGTTTCAAGATGACTTAACGAAATTTTCAGAAGCAATCCCTGTACCTAATGCAGAAGCAACAACTATAGCTCGCATGCTAGTTGAACGTTTGGTATGCAGATTCGGAATTCCAGAGTCAATTCTTACAGACCAAGGAACGAACTTCTTAAGTAACTTATTTAAAGAAATTTGCAAAATTCTAAAAACAAGAAAGTTACAAACAACTCCATACCATCCGCAAACAAATGGTGCGTTAGAACGAAGTCATAGAACGTAAGCGGAATATCTAAGACATTATACTGACCGAGATACATTGAACTGGGATACATGGTTGCCATACGCTATGTTCGTGTACAACACTACACCCCATAGTAGTACAACGTACACTCCGTTCGAACTATTGTATGGTTACCCAGCGCGTATTCCAAATTCTGTAACTCAAACTCCTCAAATACAGTATAACTATGATAACTATGCTAATGAACTAAAAAGTCGTTTGCAGCACGGATACAAAATTGCTCGAGAAATATTATATGAAAAGAAGAAACAAAATAAAACTTATTACGACAAAAATGTTAAAATAAAAACTTTCAAAATTGGTGACAAAGTACTAATGAAAATTCAAGCTCGACAAAACAAACTTACACCATTATGGGAAGGCCCGTACATTGTAACAAACATCATTTCCGACGAAAATACCGAAATAAAAATACACAAAAAGACAAAAATTGTACACAACAACGACTTAAAATCCTTCACGGAATAACGTTCACAAAAATCCATATCATTTATATGCAACGACAACGTCACTTCCCATACCATACACGGTACAGCAATCATAGATATTTTAGGTAATTGCTACCTCAAAAACAAAGATATGACAATCTTTGCATCAGGTGAAAATTCCACGACTTTTACAAATTTTTACATTCCCCCTTTGAACATCTCAAAACTTTTAGTACACACGTCCCAAAACATTTCCAATATCCCTGGAACTCTAGCGATTTTAAAATTCTCCAATCATGATGATCTTAAATTTATTTCCCAAAAGATAAGCGAGTTAAAAGCAGACGAAGACAAACCTTTAACAAATTTAAACGAACACCACGTTCACCACTACATACTCACATATACGATCATAATTATAATTTTGATACTGGGCTGTTTCAAAAAAGTCCGAACCTACAAATTAAAAAATAAAGCAAAACGATCAAACACAATTAATGAAAAAATACAGACAATACAAACTGAACACCCAACAAAAAACGGTAACCGAACACCAGAATTAGTGCTTGGTATATAAATATGTAAATTCAATTTTCTTGTTCGAAAGACGGTTAAAACAAAAAACATAAAAAACAAAATATATACGAGATGTCATACAAAAATGTATGTCAAAACTATTATTGCAACTCGAATTTCACGTAAAAAAAAAAAAGAAGAAAAAAAATGTTTGTTAATATGTACTTCAATTACACTTACAATGTTAACATTATTCTAATTTATATATTCTCAATTAGTTTAAAGATACTATTACTTTTATGCATGTACAATACAATCATAGTTATTTCATTTCATAGTTTATTTTCTATTTTGTAATAATATAACCTTTAAGCAGCAAAATGTAAACAAAATTGTTCAACCTATATGTAATGCATTTGTATAATTTAATTTATTACTCTTATATTCATGTACAGAAAATTGACCTTTTACAGATCAATTTTCTTTTTCGAAGGGGGGGAGGATGTAGTGTGCACTCCAGCCCTCTACATTTTTCTCACCCTCATCTGCATTCATTCATTGCATTTTCCCATACACTTGACCAGCAACACAAATAGCGTAATATGTATATTTCTCCATATGATATTCCCACAAGCAAGCCTCAATATTTCTCACCATCCAAATTTTCCAAAGTAAGGCATCAAATTACATAGCTACAAATTTGTCGTCACTTTATGTCGAGTCCAAAACCAAGCGCCAGCCTAAGCATTCATATTATGAGTAAGGGAAATCCAATTTCCAAAGTCCAAAGCAATGCACTGCTATTGCGGGCACTGAGGGAAATCCCAAACTAAATAAAATGCTGATAGCGCTAGTGGAGTTCAATGTTCGATCGCATAGCAGCGAGGTGACAAATGACATTTTTGACACTCATTCGTTTGGACTAGAATTTGTATTGCAAAAGAATTGGAATTTGTGATGACTATCGTCATGATAAAAGAATGAGGAAATTCAAGTGGAATTTCTTTGGGATTATCAATATGGAAAAGAGTGCATTTTTGACAATTTTTAATAGTTCAAAGTATAAAACTACGTCATTGGGGAAATGCATATGAATAGATAAAACGAAAGAACATGGTCAATGCAGACCAAAAATTGTATAAATAGAGTTAAATATTTAGTTTTAAGTCAGAGAAATAATTACATCGAAACTCGAAAGGTCGTAGCCTAGCATTGAGACAGCAGGCCTTAGAGTTTAATAAAAGATTTAAAGAATTTATAATACAAACTTACTGTTTTATTAATCAACTATTTCTCTCCCCGAATTACTCTTCTCCTTAAACGCGAGGAAAGCACGGTAATTTTCGGGTCATTTCATCTTCGATCATATTATATTATATATATATATATATTTAGATACATATACTTTTTCTTTATTCTCATAAGCATTATTAACATTATATTGTGTACTTACAAATAATTTTTTTTTAAGTTTACAAAAGTGAATTCTTTACATACATACTTACCTAGTGTCCGGTATGTATCAAAATCTGTGTTGTTTGTGTGACTATTTGTCCAAAGAAGGACCTTGTTAAAGTCCATTCATTAAAGTTCAGAATCCAATAAAAGGTTTCCTTAAGTGCGCGTTTTTCGACGTCGTTGACGTCAGTGTATCCTACTTACCTTCGCGTTTCGATTTCTTTTTTTTGATTTCGACGTTTAGGAAGAACGGAATTATCCTCACTTGTGTTTCAAGAGCACCTTTTTAGTTCGTGTTCACTAATTCCTATGAGAATTGATTCGTTCTAAACACTCAGATACTTTACGTAGTGTATCTTTCTTCAAATTTTGATCATTCGTATCCATCTTATAGAAAACCTTGTTCTCAATTCACGTCAGGCACTTCTTTTTTTTTTTTTTTTAACACTTTTCTCCCAGGATATTCCTGTCGGTAGAACACTTTCTTTATTTTTTTTTTTAAATTTTGAACTACTGGTTCACAGATCTTTCTCGCGTCCGAGATTTAAATTACTTTATTATTATTCCTGTACCGTTTACAGAAGAAGACATTGGGCCGTATTCATAGATGATGTGTAAGTTGTTGCTAAGCTAAACTGGAGTTTACCTGATGAAGTTTCCATAAGCTAAACTAAACTTTAGCTAGCAACAACTTAAACATCATCTATGAATACGGCCCATTGAGTCTTATCTTGAATCCATATAGAGATTCCTTGTCCAGTGAGATTTCACTTTCCATTGTTGAAAGATTTTCAACACATAGTCACTTATTTGTTCGTGTTTGTATACTATTTGTTATCGCGCGTTATCTTGAATATCCACTGGTGGTATACATAGCCATGTATTGAAGAGGATCCTTTGTATAGGAGCTCTATCTTAAAGGACATAGCTTCGATTACTCTTTGTTGAGAGAAGCTTGTACTTTCTTTATGATTCAAAGAAGAGTTGAAGGTATATTAATATCTTTATAGTTGTGTTGTAGCTCTAGTAGGTAGATAACTTTTTCTTTTCCACAGCGTCTGGTTTCCAGCAGTGCACTCCTGGGATCGCCTGTTTGATACATTATATTATATTGATTTTTACATTACTATATTGAATTTGATAATAACTATATCGAATATTTTTACTTTTTTTCCTACTATCCGCCCCTGGTCTCCTTCTATATAAATAAACCCAAGGGCTAACGTCCCTTATTTTTTTTTGTGGTTTAGTTGTGGGTTTAGATAAAATCATCGCACCCTTCGACTAAGTCCATACACGGGTTTAGAGTTGTCATAACTTTGCTGCGCTTTTGTCTTTTCGTATTGTTGGTAGTTCGTGTTACATTTGAATTTTTGGTCCGTCCCTAATTTTTTTTTACATTCAAATGATTTTTACAGTCGTTTTACTTGAGATTCAGAAACGATAAACTTGAAAATCTCAATTCAATAGTCACTATAACAAAAGATAACTTTCTTTTATAAGCGAGTCTGGAGTAACGATATGTAATCGTATGTTACTTCCTTGACGAACATTAAATTTTCTTTATTTTGTGATTAAAATCGTAAAAAAACATCTTTTAGGAATTTCTTATATAGTTTTAGATTTCAAGTAACTTTTAGGTATTAAATTGTAAAGTTTTATTCGATAATTAGAAACATCGTAAGACTTCTTAAAAGCAGTTGTTAACTTTTTACTTACAAAAGAAAATTAAGTCAAAATCATATGAATACTAAATAAGATTAATTTGTGACAATATTCCTTAAGGAAATAATAGAAAATTTGGTGAAAGATTTTCATCCTCTCTTTAACTTTAATGAAAGTTAAGCTTGTTTAGACTTAAGATAAAATCAATAAATATTAAATATTATAAAGTTTAAGAAAAATCAAAGTTGTTTTCGATGCTGGTAACGTACATTGTTTATTCAGAAGTTGGATATCATTGTTTTTCAGATATGGAGTATTAAGTAAGTACGTTCGGGAGGAGTGGACAGCTCCGGTAAGAAATGGATTGATAACGGCATTTTCTCAATTAGGCAGGTTAAGGAATGAAGAGTTCTGTTTCTCTTATTCCGGATTGTTAGGTTGTTGGTACATTTAGTGTGTGGAAGTAGTTTAGTTAAGATGTAGCGTAGGATGTGAGTAGACTTTTTGGTTGTCTACACATTCAAGTTTAGGGGTCTTAGAGGATACAATTCAGGGATTACTATCCCTAATAGCTTACCTAAGACATTATGGTGGAAGTAGTCTAGGAGGTTTAGATACTTTCTCTGGGTTGGTTACGAAGCTATGGAGAAACGACCACATCTTAGTTCCCTCCCTTACAACAGTGATACTTGAGCGTATTCGTATCACTGGTCAGCCATACACTTGAAGTTGCGTTTCGTGAGGTTGACTGAGCTAAATTACGCAGTGTTCTCTTCTACCTAAGAACACCTATGAAGCTCACTAAACGTGTCTTCTCTCATATCGGTCTCTTTTCGGTTATACCGAACAACAATTCTTTGTTTTCAAATCTATCTTTTAAGTGTACTTACGCATAGTTGATCGGGCCCTAGCAAATAATATTTAAACATTATTTTTGAGTTTTCTCCATCCAAATTCAGCAGGTTCGCAGAGGTTTAAAATTGTAACAACGCCAGTAGATCCTAGAGCAAGGACTCGCGACCCAACTGAGCTAGTCTGTGGTCTCGACGTGCGAACCGGATTGCGATAGTTGATCTCGGCCCTCTCTTTTTTTGAATTTCTAGTTTGTTGAATCTCTGGTAGTTGAGGTTGAGATAGTTCTCAATCTTAAATATTATGATGATCCAAGCTAGGAGTTCCGCTTTCCACGTTGGACTCTCTGAGGAAGCAAGGGGACATATGTCGATGGTTCCTGAGTTTACTTGGCAGAGTTTGTTATGGTCATGGTTGTTAAGTTGTGTAGGGTTTAGTTGTGTGCATTAGGTTGTGTGTGACAAGCAGAAGAACGAGGCTTGTTCATTGGCAGATATCTTAGATTCTATAGTGGTGTGATCGTAGAATAGGGTAGTGACCTGTCATATTCCAGAGTGGTGAGGGACAGCGTGCTACGGGAAGGGTAAGCATGGTCGGTTCACCGGAGGAAGAGTTTAAGATATCTAGAGGTAAAGGAGTTTCTGTAAGTGGAAGCGAATGGAGGGAGTAGTATGTCTGCCATGACATAGATGACGCTTAATGAGGATCAAGGAATTTGGGATCATTTATTGAGCGGTCTACAGGGATGTTTGGTGGTTATGTTCCTTTCTCTAATAACGAAAAGAGGCATCTTATTAATCATTAAATGCATTTTACGTTACAGAATGGCGCCCAACGTGGGGCCCGAAGTTGCGTAAGAGATTATTTGATGGATTGAAAATTTTGTTGTTTTAAGTTGATTCGAAAAAAGTTTTTTTGGCAATTTTTTGCTAGCGAGAATTTGTAGTAGTGAGATGTTTTTGCTATATGAAGAGATGTTTGTTCTATTTTCTTTGTTAGAGGAATTTCATCGAGGTTCGATAGTGAATTCTATACGACCGGGAAGTTGGTGTATAGTTTCCTGATTTCCGTCTGCTGCGTTAGGTTCATAGTTGTTCTCTTTACCTCTCGTTGATAGTTACAATTTGATCATTTGTCCGGACTGGATAGTTGATACTGCTAGTTGACTGTAGCAAATGGATCATAGTGCTGGAGACGATAATAGGAAAAGTTTTTCAAGGTGATAGTTAATTAGGTCTTCTGACCGGTGGTGTATGATTTCAGTCTACGCACGTCAGCTGCAGAAGCTATTTTAACGTCTACCAAGAAAACCCAATTAGATGTTTCTACTTCAAGCAATATTCTTCTCACTCTTCACAATTTCTTTTGAGAGAATTATAGGAGAATTTGCGAAGGTTAGAATTGTTAGGCAGTTGGTGGATTGTTTTATGAAATGTTAACCGGTGATGGGTGATCATTAGTACCTATGCACGTCTGCAGTAACATAATGAAACGGTATGTCAACTACTACGATTTTGGTTTAGCTGATTTTTGCTTTTGTCAAGATTTGTTTAAGGATCACACCCACTAGAATTTTTACTTGTTAATTGTCTGTTGTCGAACGGTCAGATTAACGCTTTTTTTTTGTTTTGAAAAATGTTATTAATCCATACGGGGGTTGTTCACTCCCGACGGCGTGAATCAATTATTGAAGAAAAACTTATTATTGAAGGTATAATAATTTTTGTAAGAAGTAATACAAAATTTATGAAGATTTTTGAAGTTAAGCAAAGTCTGCGGAGTTTTCTTAGAGAAGGTTAATTAAGAAGATTCTGAGAGTTTTGTAGTTTCGCAGTTTAGTTCAGAAAGATTTTTCTTAGAGAAGTAACTAAGAAGAGTTTTGATTTAGTAGGTTTTCTTAGAGAAGGTTAACTAAGAGAATCGTTGAGTTTTTGCAGTTTAGTTTTTGTAGATTTTCTTAGAGAAGTAACTAAGAGAAGTCTGTAGTTGAGTGAATCTTTCTTAGAGAAGTAACTAAGAAGAGTTCCAAGTTTGGATAGTCTAGTAAGTTTAGCAACTTCTAGATAGTAGAAGTTAGGTTAGTTTAGTTTCACGAAGTATGTTTCGCATTTGAGTCAGTAATTTTTGAAGTTTAATTACGATTCAAATACAGTAGAGTTAGGTTGAAATACGTCTTAGAGAGTATTATCATCCTTTAATAAGATATATATAGTTATTAATAGCTAAAATTATTTTAAGTACTTTTGACTTTGAGAAATTTTGAAGTATTTTCTTTTGAAGTCGAGGTGTTAATTTTTTTTTATAAGTTCATCTAGTCTGCAAGGAGTCTTCTCTTTATGAGACTATTTCGCGAATTGAATTTACTTATTGAATTAAGATCACTACATATACTTATAGTTTTAAGCACTGTTTATTTTTTCAGTCGTCATTTTTGATTTTCGTTTTATCACTTTGTGTATTACAAGAGTTTCAAGTACACAGTTTATTTGAATGAGCGGTGACAATAGGAAATTGATTCGTCCTAGTACTTAAAACTCCGAAATTATCGACGTTGTAATCATGTCACCCACCTTACCAGCTTTTAGTGGTAATCAAGATCAAGAAGAAGATAGATTGGAGGATGAATCCAGTCGGTTGTTAAATCAGACAGGGGTTATTAGCGGAGATGCGCCCGAGAATAGCTATAATGTCGATTTAACTAATGAAGGTCAAGGATTGAATCGTGGTCGTGCAGTCAATGACTCTTTTACGCTTCATGAAGTGGTTTCAGCTGCTGTTGAACTACACCGTGAAGAGGACAGACAACTCATGAAGAAGGAGATAGCTCAGAGTCAAACTTTACTTTTAGAGCAGTTAACTCAACTTTTTCAGAGTCAGCCCACATCTTCCAATCTGCCTTCAACTTCTCAGAATCTTGCACCTAGACGGTCGATTAGCCAAAACACAAAAAGGGTAAGGATAGCTGAAGTTCCAAATGGAACAACCGCAGGTAATCCTGCAACACAACGTGTACCGATACACAGAAATTTGGATGAATATCCAACTCCGAATGGTGAACCAGCAGCTACGCTAAATGTTCCAACAGGACGTCCAGTAGATATGGCTCAGGGTTCGAATATTGACGACTTTCTTACGCAAATGAATGCGTTTACTTTAGATGGTTCTCAGGGAACTTCATCTCCTAGGAGACAAGTACCTTCGAACGCAACTTCCTACAGTCGATTTCCACAATACCACAAGTGGGGTATTAAATTCGACGGGCGTAATATGTCCATCGACGACTTTCTATTTAGACTGGAACGCGTTAGGTACAGCTATAATGTCCCGTGGGATGAGCTCACTGTGAACTTCCATCGTTTTGTAACAGGACCAGCAGAGTCATGGTATTGGATGTACCTGAAGGGTAATCGCCACACTTCTTGGCTCGAGCTTCAGACAGGTCTTATCGAGCAGTTTCATAGTCTTGAGACAGACTCGGAGTTGTCTCGGAAGCTTTCAGATCGAAAGCAGCAGCAAGGGGAATCGCTTAACGATTTCTATGACTCTTTGATGTCGATAAATGCGAGGTTGCGTATTCCAAAGTCGGAAAAAGAACTAATCGAAATTATTAAGACAAATGTTAAGAGGCGAATGGGTGAATTGCTCATCACCTTTAGTACGCACAGTTGGAGACAAATGGCTTATGTATGTCGTACTATCGAGAAGTTTCTTGAACGACAGGAGAGCACGCCTCCTGTTAGACGTTTCGTCAATGAAGTTGCCGAAGAGTCTGATGATTTAGCTTTAGCTTTACCAGCTGACATAGAAGCTGTACATAACGTACACAGAGAAGCATATACAGGAAAGTGTTGGAATTGTCAAGTCGTAGGACACGCGTTCAGAGATTGTGTTAACCCTTTGAGAAAAATTTTCTGCTACGGTTGTGGTTTAGCAGACGTTTACTTACCTACTCGTCCAAAGTGTAAGGGAAACTTGAGGAGGAACAACCCAATATCCGGGGGGGTTCGCTCCGAAAAGATAAACCCGGAGTTTTAAGTACGGAAGAATCTTCTACCCTCAAAACTCCAGTTACCATTTTAAAACCATCAGAAAAACCCGTTGTTAATGTAACAACACCAAAAACAGATGTGAATATTAAATTTAAGAGAAATGAATTGTTAAGAAAACCATTCCATAAAAGACTCAAGAATTATTATGAAGTCCGTAAGCGGATAGTGAATTATCCAGAAATATCTAATCGTATTAGGCGTATTCGAAATAAGTTTAATGAGAGAAGACAAATTCATCGTAATATTGCTTCAACGACATTGGAAAGAGAATCAGGGGATCCTCGCCCCTATGTCAACGTTGAAATCTTAGGGGACAAAATGTTAGGTTAATTAGATTCAGGTGCAAGCATCAGTTGCCTTGGCGCTGACGCATTGACCTATTTGTCCAAGAAGAATATTCTAATAAAGAAGGTTAATTCAAGCGTTTCAACTGCTGACGGGCAGAAACAGAAAATTTGTGGAATGATTACGACTGATATTAAGTATAAAGGTGCTACTCATAGTATGAACTTTTATGTCGTTCCGACATTAGCACAAAAGCTATACTTAGGTGTCGATTTTTGGTCGAAATTTCAAACTGCTCCGAATGTCATTTCCAGTTTGTCCTTTCAACCAAAGCAAGAATTAAATGAAAAATTAGTTAAAAAATGTAAGTTATCAGAAATAGAGAATGCTAGACTCGACAAGGGGATAGGAGGTTTTCCGTCGTTCGCGATTAAGGGTTTAGGCAAGACAGATTGGGTAAAACATTGTATCGATACGGGGGATGCGCTTCCTATCAAACAGAGGTATTATCCGGTCTCCCCAGTAGTGCAGTCTTTAATGTACGCAGAAGTAGACCGCATGCTTTCCCTGGGGGTTATAGAAGAAAGTACTAGTCCATGGTCCTCACCAGTAGTTCTTGTACGCAAGCCTGGGAAGGATCGACTATGTTTAGACTTCAGGAAAGTGAACATGGTCACAAAGAAGGATGCGCGTCCAATCGCGCACATTGAGGGTTTGCTGTCACGTCTTTCCAAGACACGTTTCATATCAAGCGTGGATTTGAAAGACGCGTACTGGCAAATACCGTTAGAAGAGAGCGCAAAGGAAAAGACAGCCTTTACGGTGCCAGGGAGGCCGTTATATCAATTTAATGTAATGCCCTTCGGTCTTTGCAACGCTGCTCAGAGTCTTACTTATTTGATGAACCTAGTAGTTCCACGCGAGTTGCAAGACAGAGTCTTTGTCTATCTAGACGACTTGTTAGTCATAACGAAAACTTTCGAGGAACATCTGCAAGTATTAAGTATCATTAGTAAAGAGTTGAGTCGAGCAGGACTCACCATTAATGTAGAGAAGTCTAAGTTTTGTTATGAAGAGTTACAATACTTAGGGTATAAAGTGGGACAAGGTTGTCTGAAGGCAGATCCAGATAAGGTTGCTGCCATAGTCAACTTCCCGAATGACGCGTACCATATGAACTGTCACCTACAAGTAGAGGGCAGCACCGAAAGATGTGTTTCCTTCATTCGAGTAATTTCCTTAGAATGAAATTCCCTGGCGGTGAAAATTTACTTCGATTTGATGACTGTTTTCCTAACATGAATGTCACTTGGTGTAGCGGGTAGGTAGAGTTACCTGGATATGCCGCTAGGGTGACATTTGTCGCTGGTGAGCTCAAAGTTTTCCCCATAATTAGTTGCTTATATAGAAGCAACTTCTTCTTTTGATTGAGGCCATTTCTTTTTCGCATAAGTGGATAAATGCGATGAAAGGCGTAATTGGCTTTTTTGAGGAGTGCTGATACGTGTGGGTTGAAGCGTAACCTCTTCTCAAAGTTGATTCCCAAGTACTTCACAATTTTCTTGGGTGTCAATTGGGTTCCATCTGGTAGATTCACAATGATACTGCGGAAAGTAGTGGCTAAACGTGTGTTTTGGCGTCACACCGGTCTTCAGAAGCAATCTAACTCTGACTTAGCAGAATTAACTTTGATGCCCCATTTCACGTATTCCCACAGTCTTCTCACGTATTATTCAACTCTTCGGGCTGCGATAATTGCTGCCATCAATTTAGCGTATGTGAGTTAGTCATCAGCATACAGTAGATTCATCGCGTCCTCGGGCTGTGTTTGATCAGAAGTGAATATACTGTAGAGGTGTGGTCCTTTCTTTGATCCTTGAGCTACTCCTGCTCTGATGGCTTTGGTTGTTGACTGGCTGTTTTCAATTTGGGCAAAGAAGGGTCTGGAAGAAAAAAAACTATAGATTATTTATATTAATGTAGCTGGAAAATTGAGTAAAGTAAGTTTATGGATCAGACCGTTGATCCATGTAATGTCAAATGCTCTCTCGATATCAAGAAAGCATCCAAATTCCACCTGGTAGTTGTTGAGAGTGCTGACCACGTCCTGTTGGAACCTTAGAAAAGGATGCAGGGTGGAATGTTTGGCGCGGAATCCGAATTGCATATTTGGGATGATAATGTTGCCGTCGCTGTATGACTTGAGTCTTCGTAAAATGAGTCCTTGGAGGATTTAGCTGGTGCTGTTTAGTAGTGATATTGGCCGATATCCTGAGACCGAACCTCTGTCTCCTTTCTTAGGAATAGCTAAGATCTTTGCTTTCTTCCATTTTTCCGGGAAATAGCTGTTGTTGATGAAGTTGTTAAATATTATTGTTATATATATATATCATCACAACTTCTATGATATTGTAACGTAAAAATAATGAAATTGGAATGAAATAAAACAGGAAATAAAGAAATGCAACGAAACTTCAGGCAACCTACTATAAGATCCCTCACAGTGATCTCATATAAGACGCCATTAAGTAACGTCCATGATGACCTTAAATCCTAGAATACAAGGAATAGTACAAATGTGAAAAGAAATATACTTTACCATCAAACCTGCTGATGAGAGACCACGGCCTCTATCAGCTGACGCCTGCAACGCTTACAATGGGATAAATCTTAGAGGAACCATCTACAGTCTCCCATAGATAGTGTCCTCCCGTGCTGAATGAAACTTACCACAGTATCAGATAAAGACCTCCCTGGTTCTTGCCAGAGACCTGCGATACTTTTACTCATACTAACAACTGATCTACTTCCTTATAAGCATCGGTCCATTTCCTTTGTATTTCCTTCATTCCCCTTTCCACTCACAGAAACTTACTCTCTTCGATCTGTTCCGTAAACTTTTTACAGACGGTCAAGTAAAACCTACTGTTGCAAACTATAGATGAAGCAGTTTGCCCTTCTACTATTATACCAACAACAAAACCCAAAGACAAAACCTAATAACTCACTACAATACCAAATACCTTAAGAAATGTACACTGGTTCGGTCGCCTTGGACACTAGTCCCAATGTGATTCCTTAATGAATCCAAAGTGGAAAGGCTGTAACTCTGTTCAAACCACAAGACTGTCCCATAGAGAACTCTGTCTATGACCACAGATCCACTTGGTAGAGACAGAGAAACATTTGGGTTGTGATCGACCTTCGCATCCGGTGCGCACGCACGCCCTCAACTAGCTCACAAGGGTCGTGCATTCTTGCTCAGGGATCGACAACGTTGTTACCTCTTTTAACCAGTGCGAACCTACTGAAGTTTTAGATGTTTGAAAACTCAGAAAAACTAATTTAAATATTCTTTGCTAGGGCCTGATCAACAAACGCTGAGATATAAATAAGTCCGAAAGTATAATCGAGCTGGAAGGCCGACTCGACCTAGAAAGTGTATGTAAAAGACGCAAGAGAGAACAGCACTAATAGTGAGCCGCTATACGAAAAGTATCTTTAGATGTTCGAAGATAAAGCGCTATGGCTCAGTCAGCTTATCAGGCGCAAATGATTAAGGAATGAAACTGACTAGTGAAGTAGGTCAGCACCTACTCACACTCTTATAAACTGGGAAGGAGGAGAAGATGTTATAATTTCCCCCTTCTGGCTTCTGTACCCACCCATGAGGAATCGATTCATCATCTCGTATCTAATTTCCACCATTGACCCACGGTGCCAAATGACCATAAAAGAATGTCATTGTAAAATAAATGTTTAGGGTCCCCAAATATGATAAACGACAAGCAAAAATACTTGTCTAAACCATTATACTAAAACTTATTAACGACCTATTCGTTAACCAAAAACCTTAACCAAATCCTCAACACTACACTACATCATCATGATATGTTAATCCACCTTTCCATCCGCACGAGAGGTATGTCCACCCCTCCCAACGTACTTACTTAAACATCATTGTCTTTAAACAATAATTCTGAAATGTCCGAAGAAAAGAACCACTGTCTAAACGACAGCATGAATAACACTATAAAGTTTCTTTATCAAAACGTTATAAACCGAATTATTTTATTAAATTTTTCTTAACACTATTGAATTCCTTAACAAAGTCTAAATTATCCAAAAACCAAATTGATAAACTTATAAATCCTAAACTAATTTATAAAAATCTAAATAACCTTCATCAAGATATTAACTTGATATTAAAACAAAGAAAGTTAAGATGAAGTTGTTCTTAACGACCAATTATGTTATATTTGTACGCTTTAACTGTACGCGAAGCAACTTTTAGCTTCGTACAAATGTATTGGTATGGTTGTCTTTATATCAAAAAAAAAGTTACGCTGAAGAGAAATGTACTAATAGTATCATCAATCTTAGCTCGCTTGTACTCTTGATGAGTAATAAAAAAAAATTATTTTTGTTGATTCTTGTCAACTTCTAAATCTTTAAAAATCTTTTGAAAGGTATTCTATTATCATTTGTTCAAAAGTATCTTGTCATTAAATGACGTCAAACTTGGTTGAAACGAAACTAAAACGACACGAAAACTGACTTTACGTTTGGATACGTACAACAAAAAAATATGCGAGGATGTGAAAATTCTAACGAAACCCAAAAAAAGTAAACCAGAGAACATGGGACGTTAACCCAAGGGTTTATGCTTTGGAAATGAGACAAGGGAGATAGTAAGAGAGATAGATTGTAATGATATAATAATTATGTTTCAAAAATATGGTTTATCAAAAATATTCCAATATAATATAATAATAATATAGTTAACAGACGTGATGGATCGGGAGAGCTCTCTGGAACCAGACGCTGAAAAGTTAAAAAGTTATTATTTAAAGGGATGTTACTACTTTAACCATATGTAAGATCATACTCATATAGCACTACTCTATAACCTTGATCTGTATCGTTTCCTTTCTCGAAAACAATGATGAGTGACTTTTACTCATCCAATAACTTTCACACAAAAGGTGTATTATTTTTAAGTGACCGGAATAGCGTCACCGTACTGTAGTTGTAGTTTACAACTATCAATGATATCCAAGACAAACAGATATTACACAATAGGTACACATAAAGAATGGAAAATGACTAATTGAGGTAGGTCAGCACAAATGTACTTTAAGATTCCGTGAAGGAAGAAGAAAATCTTCTATGACCTCTTCAAATAGACTTCAAAAGTCTTCCAGCTGGATACGAAACAAAGCCTTAGCTGAAGTGAGTGAAGTAATGAGTGGGGAACTGAAAAGTTCCAAATGATAACAAAAAGTGTCCAGGGAGTTATATATTCCACTAGATCAGTGATAAATACAAAAGAAAATATCGAAGAATGAAAAAAGTGGTGTTGTATAGACACAAACACGGACAGGATAGTTTAAAAGAGATGGATTTGAGAATTAGTCTCGAAGGACAGTGAATGGTATAGCTCGGTACTATAACCGACGGAATGCGTAGTATATAGTCTACAGGATTCGTTAAAGGTAGTTCCACACTATCCCACAGTGTAATACGACATGTCAAAAATGTGTGATGAAACAGATGTATAATAGTGTGGAAACAGAATATGACAGCGCAGATCTCATACGATTTGACATGTGTTTAGATCTGAAATATTTTTTTAGGATTGAATGTAAAACCATCACACCTTCCATCACACTTTTTTTTGACATGTCGTAATACACTGTGGGATAGTGTGGAACTACCTTAAGAAATCCTTACACAGGTACAAATGTACAATCCGTACACACGAATCAATTCAAGAACTAACAGGAAGTTCGAAAAGAAATCAATCCTGGGAATCTGACTGTAACTTAAGACTCCAAAATAAAAAGTAAAAGCGCCGTGAAGGCAGTGAGAAAATAATAAAGAAAATTTACGTTGGATTCGGTGAGTCCAAAGAGGAATCTCAACCGGTAAGAAAAACTTCACTTCACTCAATAGACAACACAAAAACACATATTTTCACAAAACTAAATATTATTTTTCAGAATTTCACTTATTATATGTAATGATCTTTTCTTAATATGGTAAGTATAGTAATAAGTTTCTATAATAAGTATAATATAAGAGAATATAAGCAGTAATAAAGGTACGACGATAAATTTCTTTCGAAGAATAATTTCAACGTGCCTGTAGTGGCACTATTCACACGTAGATTCGCCGTCCGCGGTCGTATGACGTCGCGTTGAGTGGTACAAGACCAATTATAGTCCTCACACCACAATATCTGATGCTCCAAATTCGAAATATTCGAGTGATGTAAAACGAGACGTTCAGTGACGTCACGTTTCAAATAGGTAGCTCCTTTTTAAGCGGTATGGGCTTTTATACATGCCCCCCAAGGATATCAAATGTAAAATAAATGTACTAAGGGTGTTACCTGGAGTGCCATGGAATAAAAATTGGCATATATAGTAGATACTTTTTTTTATTTCTGGTATCTTATATCGGAAAATATGTAGATGCTGGATTTGAGGAGAAGTAAGTATGGCCTCGTGTGTCCATAGAACCATGTGGTTAGCTGTTCACATGTGGCTTCTATGCCAAGCGAATATAACTCGATGATGAAAATTTCGTGAGACGCTGATAATTTGCATGTTAAGGATGCTTAAAGAAGTGGTTCAAAACCAGTGCTTCCGATGGATATATTCCCTACGATGCGTTCAATGTAATTTAATTGAACGATCCCCACGTTGCCATGATCAGATTTATCATGGAAAATAACTATGTCCAACTAGGCACAAAATCCTGCCTCATCCTAGCACCCTAGTGATCCAAAAAAGAAAGAAAAACCAATGAGCCACTAGTTACTGAAAGCTGATATGTTCTTCAAAATTCGAAGAAACATATCTACGAAAAAATATTTAATGGCCGCCATGCAATGTGGCCGGCACAAAAAAAAAATTTACCACGAAAAAAAAAACTCTTACCTATTTCAGGGTATTCTTGGTGATTTAACTCCAATAATTGCTATTGCAATTACTCTGTATCCTTTAATAAATATATTTCAATTATAAATATATTCACTCGCGAGCAAAAATTAATATTAATGTGAAATTATTTAATCTGCTGCATGTAAGTATAACTCTTATTAAAAATGTTGTTTAATGTACGAGGGTTGAAAACTGAATGAACTGGTACAGACAATATTTCCGAAGCCACGCCTCTGTCTGGTTTCCAATAGCAACAATAATGACTGGACGAGACTTTTCTCGCGTTCATTTAGTTAACAATAGATTTGCGTTCTGAAAAGTTAACAATGTGAAGTGCGTTTAGTGTTACGTAATACGTAAAGCTACTTCACACTAACAATTGCGTAAGTATAAAAATTGATTTTAATGACATTTAACTTTATTTCTGTCACTTTATTTTGATGTCAGAATGTTCGTGAAGGTTGGTAGAATGAATTTGTGTCATATTTTCTCAAGTATGAGAGAATTTTTGTAAATGTCAAATTTTGACATTTGGTTTATTTTGGACTAAAATTGATTCTAACTTGACACATTCACTTCTCAATCGTAAATAATGTCATGTAGATGACGTTAAACTCATTTTAAGCGAACCAATAACTAGTTATAGTTATATCCAAAATGTCAGTCAAGATGTGATGACGGGACTGACTATGTATTATTGAAATAGACAGAAATTCTTCGTTAGACGGTTGTAATGTGCATATAAATCATGATCCCTATGGAATACATGATGGATAAAGACATTTCAACTACTAACTGTCATAATCTGTCAAAACGAAATAAATTGATTTTCAACAAATTAACCATAATTGTACTTTTGGTCCGAACGGGCTTCTGTCTTACCACTGGACATGCATTTTGAAGTTCATTCCAATAGGATTTCTAAGAGAAACAGAAAGATAGCGTAAAAGAGAAGAGACGAAGCGTCTAATAGAACGGACAGTAATCACAAAGCAGAAACGAAAATGCCGGAAGTGTTCGGCAGCCATAATCCTTCTGCACGCTGGCATGTGGCAATCGAATGTGCTAGAAAGAGTGCGTCTGAGCTAGGGTGTCCATCATATCTCTTTAAAAGAGAACATGTTCTCTTTTTTGTTCAGATCTTTTTTACACTTTCTTTTTCGTTAAGGATCTATTTTTGTCCTCTTTTTTCGTGAATGTCTCTTTTTTTTGTTCCGATAATTTTTGAATTGATTTTATTCAATAATACAAGTAATCTTTATTATTATAACCCATGTAACCACTGTGTTATGATTTTATCTTCGATTTAATACAAAATTTAAAAGACTACTACTTTTTACTTGTCAGCTGGGGTGGCTGTCAAATGTCAGATTCAATTTAAATGTTTTGAATATTTTTTCGTTGCGCCATCGAATAAGAAAGATTTAAGCACAAATCATTACTGTTTTTGAAAAAATGTGAGTTAAATGAATTCAATTCAAATTAAGGTATTTATAAGTATGAAATTTTAAACTTTTCTTTTCGCGGACATTAATCATTGTAATATTATAAGATTTTCGGAAGCTTACCGCGTAATTATTAGAAATATTTATTTATTTGTTCTTCCCGACGTTTCGAAGAAATTTCACTCTTCGTATCTTGTAAAACGCTGAAATTTTTTACTTAAAAGATTTCATTTTATATATGTAAAAATAAATCTGTTATTGTAAATTTTGTATGTGATTTATATTAATTTAAATGGACTAAAACTAAAACAGACTGAATAGAGCTTTTATTTTTTTTGTTAACTATTGTTTTTGTTATGTTTTGTTAATTTTTGTATGTATTTAGGTATTTAATAAAAAATGTTATGTAAAATTGTTCTTAAAACAAATATTTTTATATTCAATAAAAACAAAAAAAAATCAACATTGCTTTTCTTTTTTTATTGTCTCTTTTTTTGTCTCTATTTTTGTTTGTGATGTTCTCTTTATAAAAGCTTTTGGAGGAAAATGTTCTCTTTTTAAAAAATCCCATATGGACACCCTAGTCTGAGCTCGCTTCCAATTTCCTCGCTTCGGATTTTTCCATTTTAGATGGAGTTCAGTGAAAGTTATGACAGAATGGTTCTGACATAAGATAATTCCTTATCGAATGTGTTTTCTGGTGTGGAAATTGTGCAACTAATGTCATTCTTAAAATTTTTGTAATTGCCTGATTTTTGAAAGGGAAATGTCATTAATTAGATGGACAAATCGAGTTTCCTAAAATTGCCGCAACGTGACACCAGTGTTGCGGTGACAAAGTTTTCCCTACAAATCTCAAGGATCGAGACAAGTATCAACTTGACTAGATACTTGTGAAAAAGGACAACTTGTGTCTACCTATATCTCTATCACTCTAATCAATCTCCTTCCTGACTACAAAAAAAAAAAAAAGAAAAATTCTGGAGCTACAAATTACTTGTCGCAACTATTAACTCTCTCTCAACTTTTTCTTCTATTTACCTCATTGTTGTGCTATACTACCTTTTTATAATAGTGAAATAACATGAAACAATTATACATAAAAAAAAATTACACAAGAGTCTCGTGCACAGCTGAGTAGCCGGGCATGAGAAAAATAAAACTATTTTTATCACAGAAAACTACTATTTCTTTAAATCTTTGGTATGAGAAGTGGTCACGTACCCTTTCTCATCTTCTACATCATATAAGTTGTTACCTCGTGTCTTAACAACTGTTACTTTAACAAACTTTGGCGAAAGCTTAGCGCTAAAATGTTTATTCGCATCACTCAAAACTATGTTTCTTTTGTAAATGATATCCCCCACCTTGAAATCAATCGCACGACTTCTGAGATTATACACTTTCTCATAAGCATCGTGTGTCTTTTCTAACGCTGTCTTCAAATAGGTATGAAGAATATTCATCTTCGCCACCTTGGGCAACCAATCGATTTCCGAGTTATTAAGTCCTCCCAACTCGCGTAATAACCTGTAGTCCGCTCCATGTTCAATCATCCTTTGACCGAATAAAGCCTCATATGGCGACATTGTCAAAGCTGAATGGACAGTTGTGCGTAAAGCACTACTAATGGATGACAAATGTACATCCCAATTGGTTTGTTTTGGATCTACATAAGATCTTACTGCAGCCAAAATGGACCTATTAACCCTCTCGCTGGCATTAGCTTGAGGTGCATAAATCGCCGTCTTATAATGTTTGACACCAAACATTTTCAACATTTCTTTAAAATCTTTAGAAATAAATTGCGTTCCATTATCGGATAAAATACTTTCAGGTACACCATATAAAAGAAAAATATCTTCGCGTAAAAATTTGATAACTGCTGCAGCTGTGGCTCGCTTAAGGGGTTTAATAAACACAAACTTTGTGAGTTGGTCTAAGGCAATAACGATGAAAGCATTCCCATTCCTGGATCTTGGATAAGAACCAAGGAAATCCACATATAAATGTTGGAAGGGCCTTTCAACTCTAAAACTCTCTCCCATTTCAGCTCGTAAAGTCTGGTTGGAAGCTTTGGTTGTCTTGCATGTTTCACAACGATCAACATATTGCTTCACCTGTGAAAACATACCAGGCCAATACAATCTTTCCCTTAACCTGTATAAAGTCTTAACGACACCACCGTGAGAAGCTCTGGGCGGATTATGCGCCATGGAAATTACAGATTCTGTCATACTAGACGGTAACCATAACTTCCATGCCAGATCATCCAATAGAGGATTCCCAACTGCATGTTTCGTTCTTTTATAAATGTATCCCTCAGATACCTTCAAGTCTGGTAATCGATCTTGCTCTTTACTGATATGACTAATGAGTTGTAAGTATTTATCGGACTTGAATTCCGCATCGTCAAGGTCAATGTGGAGCACCTCCTCGGTTTCGACTTGTGCAACACTGGATATGTAGCTCTCTGCCGTTAAAGCATCGGCTTCGTACACTCTTGAAAGAGCGTCGGGTACCACGTTAAGTGTTCCTTTCCTGTGTTCAACCACGAAGTCGAACCCTTGAAGTCTCATACTCCACCTGGCCAGACGACCGGTAGGGTCCTTCATGTTCATCAACCATTTCAGGCTTGAGTGATCAGTAATTACCTTGAATTTATATCCTTCGATATATGAATGGAATTTTTGAATTCCTAAAAACGCAGCGAGGCATTCGCGTTCGGTAACGGTGTAGTTCCTCTGCGCAGCATTCAATTTCTGAGAGAAATAATAAATGGGGCATTCAGCTCCGTTCTCATCTCGCTGGCAAAGTACACATCCGATACCGGACGCTGATGCATCGCATAAAATAATAAACTCCTTCTCGAAATCAGGGTTTATCAGAACAGGTGTAGATGTAAGTGCTTTCTTGATGTTTTCGAATGCTGTCTGAGCTTCGGAATTGAAATCGAAAGCCTTACCTTTCTTAAGAGTGTCAGTGAGTGGGGCAGCCAGGGTTGAAAAGTTCTCCACAAATCTCCGATACCAACCAGCCATTCCTAAGAAACGCCTAACTTGGCGAGTGGTTGTCGGCATCGGGAAGTTGATAATAGCAGCAACCTTATCAGGATCTGCCTTCAAACATCCTTGTCCCACTTTGTATCCTAAGTACTGTAATTCTTCGAAACAAAATTTCGATTTCTCAACATTAATAGTGAGTCCTGCTCTATCCAACTCTCTACTAATGATCTTCAAAACTGCTAAGTGTTCCTCGAAAGTTCTCGTCACCACCAAAAGGTTGTCTAAATAGACAAAGACTCGGTCCTGCAACTCGCGTGGAACAACTAAATTCATCAAATACGTTAAACTTTGAGCGGCGTTGCAAAGACCGAAAGGCATCACGTTGAATTGATACAACGGCCTTCCTGGAACCGTAAAGGCAGTCTTCTCCTTCGCGCTCTCCTCCAGTGGTATCTGCCAGTACGCATCTTTCAAATCCACGCTCGATATGAAACGTGTCTCTGAAAGCCATGACAGCAGTCCCTCGATGTGCGCAATAGGTCGCGCATCTTTCCTGGTAACCATATTGACTTTTCTGAAGTCCAAACAAAGTCGATCCTTGCCAGGCTTGCGTACAAGTACAACAGGTGAGGACCATGGACTATTGCTTTCTTCAATAACCCCTAGTGAAAGCATGCGGTCTACTTCAGCGTACATCAGAGACTGCACCACTGGGGAGACCGGATAATACCTTTGCTTGATTGGAGGAGCATCCCCCGTATCAATACCGTGTTTTACCAAATCTGTTTTGCCTAAACCCTTTAGTGTGAATGACGGAAAACTTCGTATCACATCTTCGAGTTTAGCATTCTCTACATTCGTCAACTTACACTTATTGACTAACTTATCTTTAACTTCAACATCATGTTGAAATGACAAACTGGAAATTACATTTGGCGCAATTTGAAATTTGGACCAAAAATCGACACCTAAGTATAAACGTTGAGCCAATGTCGGAACGACATAAAAACTCATGCTATGAGTAGCACCTTTATACTTAACGTCCGTGGTAATTAATCCACAAATTCGTTGTTTCTGCCCGTCAGCGGTTGAAACACTTGAATTAACCTTTTTAATCTTAATATTTTTATTGGACAAGTAAGTTAAAACATCAGCGCCAAGGCAACTGATACTTGCGCCAGAGTCTAATAGACCCAATATCTTGTCTCCAAAAATTTCAACGTTGACATAAGGGCGAGGATCTCCAGATTCTCTTTCTAATGTCGTTGAAGCAATATTCTTATATAATAATCTTTTTTCCTTAAATCTGATTCGAGTTCGTCTAATACGATTAGACAATTCAGGATAATTCATTATTCGCTTTCGGACTTCATAATAATTTCTAAGCCTTTCATGAAATGGCTTTCTCAACAATTCATTTTTCTTAATATTTACATTCAAATTATTTGGTGTTGTTGCATTAACAACAGGTTTATTAATTGGTTTTAAAATAGTAACAGGAGTTTCGAGAGTAGAAGATTCTTCGGCACTTAAAACTCCGGGCTCATTTGTTCGGAGCGAACCCCCCCGGATATTGGGTTGTTCCTCCTTAAGTTTCCCTGACATTTCGGGAAAGTAGGAAAAATAACGTTTTCCAAACTACAACGGAAACAAAACTTTCTATCTACAGGTTTATTGCATTCCCTGAACCCATGCCCTACGCTTAAGCAATTCGAACACTTCCAAGTGTTCTTATCTCTATGTACGTTATGTACAGCTTCTACACTTGAAGTTAAAGCTACAGCTAAATCATTTGATTCTTCCACAACTTCGTTTACGAAACGTTTTGTCGGAATTCGGTGCGTGTTCGACACAAAAGAGGGTCGCGTGCTCTCCTGTCGATCGAGAAACTTTTCGATTGTTCGGCATACATATGCCATCTGCCTAAGACTGTGAGTACTGAAAGTAATGAGTAGCTCACCCATACGTCTCTTTACATTCGTCTTGATAATCTCAATAAGTTCTCTCTCCGACTTCGGAACACGCATCCTCGAATTAATCAACATTAAAGCGTCGTAGAAATCATTGAATGATTCATTTGACTGCTGCTTTCGATCTGAAAGCTTCCTCGACAATTCGGAGTCTGTTTCGAGACTTCGAAATTGTTCGATTAACCCGGACTGAAGCGAACTCCAAGAAGTGTGTGGATTACTCTTCAAGTACATCCAGTACCATGACTCCGCTTGTCCTGACACGAAATGGTGAAAATTCACCGTCAACTCATCCCATGGAACACCATAACTGTACCTAACGCGTTCTAGTCTGAATAGAAAATCATCGACCGACATATTGCGGCCGTCAAATCTAATTCCCCACTTATGATATTGTGGAAATTTACTATATGACGTGGCTTTAGAAGGTACTTGTCTCCTGGGTGATGAAGCTTCCGGAGAATTATCTAAATTAATCGCATTCATTTGCGTAAGAAAATCATCTAAGTTAGAACCGTTAGCCATATCTACTGGATGTCCTGAAGGAGCATTCCGAGTAAGACCTGGTTCATTGTTTGGGCTTGGATAATTTTCCAAATTTCTAGATAAATTACGTATCTGATCTGTAGGATTGACTGTATTTGTTCTGTTCGGAGCGTCAGCTATTCTGACTCTATTTGTCGCTTGACTAACTGCTTGCCTAGGTGCGAGATTTTGAGAAAAAGAGGGTTGATTGCTTGAAGAAGGAGGTATGGTTTGAAATAAATTAGTCAATTGCTCGAGAAGTTGAGCTTGACTTTGTCTTTTTTCCTCTTTCATGACTCGCCTATCCTCTTCCCTGTGTGAGTCAACTGTCGCTGTAATCATCTCTTGAAGAGTAAGAGAATCTTCGGTTACATTGCGTCTATTGTCAAAACTATCGTTGACGACACGGCCATTGACATTACCAAGAGGCATAGTACCATCATTAATACCTAAAGGACTAGATTCGTCTTCAATTCCCATATCACCTCTTCTCTGATCTGCACCGTTACCTACAGCTTGTGGGTCAGCCATAATTATAACGTCTAAATACCTTGAATTATAAGTGCTCGGACGGATTAGTCTCCTATTCCCACCACTCATTCAACTGTGCTAGTAAAACTCTTGTATAAACACAAAACTAATGAAACACAATCGAAGTGACAAAAAAAAATTAAACAGTGCTTAAAATTAAAGTATTTGTAGTGAAACGGATCACTTAGTAATTCGAATCAAAGATATAGTCCTACAAAGAGAAGGCTATTTGTAGACTAGAAAAGATCCTACAAAAAAGAAGTTTGACTCTTAAAGAAAATATTTCAAAATTTCTTCCAAGTCAAAAAGTAAATTTTCTTAATGATATACCAAACTATTCTTATCTTATTTTTGAATCGTAATCTGAATTCAATAATTACTGCTTCAAATCGAAAAAAAGACTTATGTAATATTAACTAAACTAACTTGTCAGAAACTATCCTGAAAGTTACTAAACTTAAAAATAAAGTAAATATTATTTGGAGTGGCGACACCGCCAAAAATCTAAACTATAAACTCTATCTATAGCAAAACTACAAGAAAATATCTCAAAAACTTGGGCAACACTGCCACTAAAAATCTCAAAAAACCGCGACACCGCGAAAATTACCAGAATTTATCTCAGTTAACGTCTCTAAGACAAACTCCAAACTCACAAAAAAAAACTCAGGACTTCCTTTTAGTTAACGTCTCTAAAAGAAAAATCCCTACCCAAAACCAGAATTCCTTTTTCAGTTACGTCCCTGAAAAATAATTCCAAAACTATACTCAAAATATCGAAAACCGCAAAACTTTCTATAAACCTTGTAATGACTTCTTACAAAATCTATTTTATACTCAAAATTAATTTTTTTAAATCTCAACAATAATTCATTCACGTTTGGGAGTGGACATCCCCCAGTGCGTAATGGATTAACAACATATCAAAAAAAAAGACGTTAGCTTGATTGTTACACTACAATCAACTAACAAAAAAAAACTTAGTTTGTGTGTCTTTAAACTATTCGTGCTCAACACAAAAACTAAATCTGCTAAATTCGATGGATAGTGACTCTTCATTTCATTATGCTACTGCAGACGTGCGTAGGGACTATTGATCACCCACCACCGGTTAGCATTTCATAAAATGAATTATCAACCATTCATCAAATCTAACCTTCAAAAATCTTCATAAAATTCTCCACAAAAAAAAGAAGTAAAAATGAAAAAGTATTATTGAAGTAGAAAACATGGATTATTCAGTGACGATAAAGTAGCTTCTGCAGCTGACGTGCGTAGAAACTTAATCATCCACCACCGGTCAAAAGACTCAATTATCTACCACTTCCTAACCCTTTCTATGCTATCGCTTAAAGTAAAGTGATCATTAGCAACAGTCAACCAAGAATAATAACTCTTCGGTCCGGACAAATGACTCAAATATACCTATCACGAGAGGTAGAGAAATAATAGTGAAACTAACGCAACAGACAGAAGTCAGGAATCTATCGACCAACTTCCCGGACATATAGTCTTCATTACTAAACTCCGATGACGTTCCTCTAGCAAAAGAAAAGTACTACTTAAAAAAAAAACTTCCTCAAAACAAATTTCAAAAATGAAAAATTTCCAAAAGAAAAATTAATTTCCCCAAAATTTTTTCGAATCAACTTAATACAATACAAAATCTAAACTTTCAAAAACTTTCTCAAGACGTTCTTCAGGCCACCACGTTGGGCGCCATTCTGTAACGTAAAAATAATAAAATTGGAATGAAATAAAACAGGAAATAAAGAAATGCAACGAAACTTCAGGCAACCTACTATAAGATCCCTCACAGTGATCTCATATAAGACGCCATTAAGTAACGTCCATGATGACCTTAAATCCTAGAATACAAGGAATAGTACAAATGTGAAAAGAAATATACTTTACCATCAAACCTGCTGATGAGAGACCACGGCCTCTATCAGCTGACGCCTGCAACGCTTACAATGGGATAAATCTTAGAGGAACCATCTACAGTCTCCCATAGATAGTGTCCTCCCGTGCTGAATGAAACTTACCACAGTATCAGATAAAGACCTCCCTGGTTCTTGCCAGAGACCTGCGATACTTTTACTCATACTAACAACTGATCTACTTCCTTATAAGCATCGGTCCATTTCCTTTGTATTTCCTTCATTCCCCTTTCCACTCACAGAAACTTACTCTCTTCGATCTGTTCCGTAAACTTTTTACAGACGGTCAAGTAAAACCTACTGTTGCAAACTATAGATGAAGCAGTTTGCCCTTCTACTATTATACCAACAACAAAACCCAAAGACAAAACCTAATAACTCACTACAATACCAAATACCTTAAGAAATGTACACTGGTTCGGTCGCCTTGGACACTAGTCCCAATGTGATTCCTTAATGAATCCAAAGTGGAAAGGCTGTAACTCTGTTCAAACCACAAGACTGTCCCATAGAGAACTCTCTCTATGACCACAGATCCACTTGGTAGAGACAGAGAAACATTTGGGTTGTGATCGACCTTCGAATCCGGTGCGCACGCACGCCCTCAACTAGCTCACAAGGGTCGTGCATTCTTGCTCAGGGATCGACAACGTTGTTACCTCTTTTAACCAGTGCGAACCTACTGAAGTTTTAGATGTTTGAAAACTCAGAAAAACTAATTTAAATATTCTTTGCTAGGGCCTGATCAACAAACGCTGAGATATAAATAAGTCCGAAAGTATAATCGAGCTGGAAGGCCGACTCGACCTAGAAAGTGTATGTAAAAGACGCAAGAGAGAACAGCACTAATAGTGAGCCGCTATACGAAAAGTATCTTTAGATGTTCGAAGATAAAGCGCTATGGCTCAGTCAGCTTATCAGGCGCAAATGATTAAGGAATGAAACTGACTAGTGAAGTAGGTCAGCACCTACTCACACTCTTATAAACTGGGAAGGAGGAGAAGATGTTATAATTTCCCCCTTCTGGCTTCTGTACCCACCCATGAGGAATCGATTCATCATCTCGTATCTAATTTCCACCATTGACCCACGGTGCCAAATGACCATAAAAGAATGTCATTGTAAAATAAATGTTTAGGGTCCCCAAATATGATAAACGACAAGCAAAAATACTTGTCTAAACCATTATACTAAAACTTATTAATGACCTATTCGTTAACCAAAAACCTTAACCAAATCCTCAACACTACACTACATCATCATGATATGTTAATCCACCTTTCCATCCGCACGAGAGGTATGTCCACCCCTCCCAACGTACTTACTTAAACATCATTGTCTTTAAACAATAATTCTGAAATGTCCGAAGAAAAGAACCACTGTCTAAACGACAGCATGAATAACACTATAAAGTTTCTTTATCAAAACGTTATAAACCGAATTATTTTATTAAATTTTTCTTAACACTATTGAATTCCTTAACAAAGTCTAAATTATCCAAAAACCAAATTGATAAACTTATAAATCCTAAACTAATTTATAAAAATCTAAATAACCTTCATCAAGATATTAACTTGATATTAAAACAAAGAAAGTTAAGATGAAGTTGTTCTTAACGACCAATTATGTTATATTTGTACGCTTTAACTGTACGCGAAGCAACTTTTAGCTTCGTACAAATGTATTGGTATGGTTGTCTTTATATCAAAAAAAAAGTTACGCTGAAGAGAAATGTACTAATAGTATCATCAATCTTAGCTCGCTTGTACTCTTGATGAGTAATAAAAAAAAATTATTTTTGTTGATTCCTGTCAACTTCTAAATCTTTAAAAATCTTTTGAAAGGTATTCTATTATCATTTGTTCAAAAGTATCTTCTCATTAAATGACGTTAAACTTGGTTGAAACGAAACTAAAACGACACGAAAACTGACTTTACGTTTGGATACGTACAACAAAAAAATATGCGAGGATGTGAAAATTCTAACGAAACCCAAAAAAAGTAAACCAGAGAACATGGGACGTTAGCCCAAGGGTTTAAGGCTCGCGCAAACCAAAGCGGCTGCGGTGGCGGTGGCGATCACCAAACAGATGATGCACATGTAAACTATACAAATGGCACACACCTAAGCGATATGTGGGTTGTGAATACGATCCACTGCTGCGTTCAGCCACGCGATCTATGTAGAACGCTGCATGCACCATTTGCCCGCCGTATCGCAGCGGCCATTCGTGATATCTTTTTATTTATTGTTTGAAAGTATTGCAAGCCATTTTGAATATTTAAAAACTAAAAATGTTTTTGAAATATATAATGAGAAATATGCAAGATACACTTATGAAATTTTTTTCTTACTTTTTTGTCTCGTCTAAAAGTAGTAGGGCTTCATCAATTTTTGGGGGAATAACTAGATATTAATTATTAAATATTATTAAATCAATATTATTATTTCAATTCAACTAACAATGATGTTTTTCACGGCTTGGCCGCGACTGAAAATATCGCGTTATTTTGAGCAGATTTTTGCCCGCCTCTTTATCGCGCGACCTGCTAGGTCGCCACCGCCACCGCCACCGCTTTGGTTTGCGCGAGCCTTTATGCTTTGGAAATGAGACAAGGGAGATAGTAAGAGAGATAGATTGTAATGATATAATAATTATGTTTCAAAAATATGGTTTATCAAAAATATTCCAATATAATATAATAATAATATAGTTAACAGACGTGATGGATCGGGAGAGCTCTCTGGAACCAGACGCTGAAAAGTTAAAAAGTTATTATTTAAAGGGATGTTACTACTTTAACCATATGTAAGATCATACTCATATAGCACTACTCTATAGCCTTGATCTGTATCGTTTCCTTTCTCGAAAACAATGATGAGTGACTTTTACTCATCCAATAACTTTCACACAAAAGGTGTATTATTTTTAAGTGACCGGAATAGCGTCACCGTACTGTAGTTGTAGTTTACAACTATCAATGATATCCAAGACAAACAGATATTACACAATAGGTACACATAAAGAATGGAAAATGACTAATTGAGGTAGGTCAGCACAAATGTACTTTAAGATTCCGTGAAGGAAGAAGAAAATCTTCTATGACCTCTTCAAATAGACTTCAAAAGTCTTCCAGCTGGATACGAAACAAAGCCTTAGCTGAAGTGAGTGAAGTAATGAGTGGGGAACTGAAAAGTTCCAAATGATAACAAAAAGTGTCTAGGGAGTTATATATTCCACTAGATCAGTGATAAATACAAAAGAAAATATCGAAGAATGAAAAAAGTGGTGTTGTATAGACACAAACACGGACAGGATAGTTTAAAAGAGATGGATTTGAGAATTAGTCTCGAAGGACAGTGAATGGTATAGCTCGGTACTATAACCGACGGAATGCGTAGTATATAGTCTACAGGATTCGTTAAGAAATCCTTACACAGGTACAAATGTACAATCCGTACACACGAATCAATTCAAGAACTAACAGGAAGTTCGAAAAGAAATCAATCCTGGGAATCTGACTGTAACTTAAGACTCCAAAATAAAAAGTAAAAGCGCCGTGAAGGCAGTGAGAAAATAATAAAGAAAATTTACGTTGGATTCGGTGAGTCCAAAGAGGAATCTCAACCGGTAAGAAAAACTTCACTTCACTCAATAGACAACACAAAAACACATATTTTCACAAAACTAAATATTATTTTTCAGAATTTCACTTATTATATGTAATGATCTTTTCTTAATATGGTAAGTATAGTAATAAGTTTCTATAATAAGTATAATATAAGAGAATATAAGCAGTAATAAAGGTACGACGATAAATTTCTTTCGAAGAATAATTTCAACGTGCCTGTAGTGGCACTATTCACACGTAGATTCGCCGTCCGCAGTCGTATGACGTCGCGTTGAGTGGTACAAGACCAATTATAGTCCTCACGCCACAATATCTGATGCTCCAAATTCGAAATATTCGAGTGATGTAAAACGAGACGTTCAGTGACGTCACGTTTCAAATAGGTAGCTCCTTTTTAAGCGGTATGGGCTTTTATACATGCCCCCCAAGGATATCAAATGTAAAATAAATGTACTAAGGGTGTTACCTGGAGTGCCATGGAATAAAAATTGGCATATATAGTAGATACTTTTTTTTATTTCTGGTATCTTATATCGGAAAATATGTAGATGCTGGATTTGAGGAGAAGTAAGTATGGCCTCGTGTGTCCATAGAACCATGTGGTTAGCTGTTCACATGTAGCTTCTATGCCAAGCGAATATAACTCGATGATGAAAATTTCGTGAGACGCTGATAATTTGCATGTTAAGGATGCTTAAAGAAGTGGTTCAAAACCTGTGCTTCCGATGGATATATTCCCTACGATGCGTTCAATGTAATTTAATTGAACGATCCCCACGTTGCCATGATCAGATTTATCATGGAAAATAACTATGTCCAACTAGGCACAAAATCCTGCCTCATCCTAGCACCCTAGTGATCCAAAAAAGAAAGAAAAACCAATGAGCCACTAGTTACTGAAAGCTGATATGTTCTTCAAAATTCGAAGAAACATATCTACGAAAAAAAATTTAATGGCCGCCATGCAATGTGGCCGGCACAAAAAAAAAATTTACCACGAAAAAAAAAACTCTTACCTATTTCAGGGTATTCTTGGTGATTTAACTCCAATAATTGCTATTGCAATTACTCTGTATCCTTTAATAAGGATATTTCAATTATAAATATATTCACTCGCGAGCAAAAATTAATATTAATGTGAAATTATTTAATCTGTAAGTATAACTCTTATTAAAAATGTTGTTTAATGTACGAGGGTTGAAAACTGAATGAACTGGTACAGACAATATTTCCGAAGCCACGCCTCTGTCTGGTTTCCAATAGCAACAATAATGACTGGACGAGACTTTTCTCGCGTTCTTTTAGTTAACAATAGATTTGCGTTCTGAAAAGTTAACAATGTGAAGTGCGTTTAGTGTTACGTAATACGTAAAGCTACTTCACACTAACAATTGCGTAAGTATAAAAATTGATTTTAATGACATTTAACTTTATTTCTGTCACTTTATTTCGATGTCAGAATGTTCGTGAAGGTTGGTAGAATGAATTTGTGTCATATTTTCTCAAGTATGAGAGAATTTTTGTAAATGTCAAATTTTGACATTTGGTTTATTTTGGACTAAAATTGATTCTTACTTGACACATTCACTTCTCAATCGTAAATAATGTCATGTAGATGACGTTAAACTCATTTTAAGCGAACCAATAACTAGTTATAGTTATATCCAAAATGTCAGTCAAGGTGTGATGACGGGACTGACTATGTATTATTGAAATAGACAGAAATTCTTCGTTAGACGGTTGTAATGTGCATATAAATCATGATCCCTATGGAATACATGATGGATAAGGACATTTCAACTACTAACTGTCATAATCTGTCAAAACGAAATAAATTGATTTTCAACAAATTAACCATAATTGTACTTTTGGTCGGAACGGGCTTCTGTCTTACCATTGGACATGCATTTTGAAGTTCATTCCAATAGGATTTCCAAGAGAAACAGAAAGATAGCGTAAAAGAGAAGAGACGAAGCGTCTAATTGAACGGACAGTAATCACAAAGCAGAAACGAAAATGCCGGAAGTGTTCGGCAGCCATAATCCTTCTGCACGCTGGCATGTGGCAATCGAATGTGCTAGAAAGAGTGCGTCTGAGCTCGCTTCCAATTTCCTCGCTTCGGATTTTTCCATTTTAGATGGAGTTCAGTGAAGGTTATGACAGAATGGTTCTGACATAAGATAATTCCTTATCGAATGTGTTTTCTGGTGTGGAAATTGTGCAACTAATGTCATTCTTAAAATTTTTGTAATTGCCTTATTTGTGAAAGGGAAATGTCATTAATTAGATGGACAAATCGAGTTTCCTAAAATTGCCGCAAGGTGACACCAGTGCTGCGGTGACAAAGTTTTCCCTACAATATAGCTGGATATTCTGTCAGGTCCAGATGATTTTTTTGGACGTCCGTTGTGGATTTTTTCAGCCACTTCTTCTGGGTTGGAGAAAATTCCAGAACCCTCGGGATCACTGGAAGGGTTCCTATTACTGAAAATAGTCTTCTGAGTATCCATCCTTTGAAGTTCCTCGATTGTTGTTTCCTCTTCCTCGACAAATTCAGGGTCGTTGGGTGGGTTTGGCACGAAATGTTCTTCAAAATATTCGGCAAATGCTTCAACTTTATCACCAAGATCGAAATTTTACCCTCGATACTTTATGCCTCGCTGACTTGTAAGGACGACATTTTGTGACATGTCATAAACACAAAAATATACCAGTAATGGAAACCGTCCACCACCACTACGACACACCTAATTGTAGGGGAATTTCAAAAAAATTCCGTACCGATTGCAGGACACATAGTTGTCAGAGAGAAATATGAGAAATTCACACCGATGCGTTGCATGACAAAAGAAAGTTATACCAAAATAATGTACTGCACGTACTCAAAATGATCAATTGTGTTTCGATGCAATAAGCAAGTAACCCTTCACGGAAATAGAAAGTTGTAGTTCTGAATAATTCGCACTCAACGTGCCACCAGAAAAAGACCAACCAACCAAATGTTCTGCAAAACTTCATACAATTCACAGAACATTTTCAACGTCCACACGAGACTACGGCGACACTTTGTCTTCACGATAATATTTACGTATAGTAGTCCATTTAAAAAGTGTCACAGTAGCCTAATCTTTAAAATAATTCATCGTAATGTTCTTCACGAACACATTTGTTGGTAGGAATTATGAATTTGTTATTCTTTTGTGAAAACAATTCCACCAATTTACATGTCTAAATAACTAAGCATGCAACAAAATGGAATACATGCCATCGAACAAACCTACCAGCGAAAATAGACCACCGATTGTGGAACGCGCCTATCACGAAACATGTCTGGCAGATCCCTTCAAGCAAATGGATCCGAATTCGATCCACGCGCGGAGTCAAATTCACATACTAGACTCCGCATACGGATCTAAATACGGAGCCGTAAACCGACGTTTGTCGGCTATATTTAGTATGTAAATTAGAATTCCCACGGACTCACTTGTGAGAGAGAAATAGAGAGAGAGAGAGAGAGAGAGAGAGAGAGAGAGAGAGAGAGAGAGAGAGAGAGAGAGAGAGAGAGAGAGAGAGAGAGAGAGCTCGTCCCGCTCAGCGAAATTGCACCAAAAACAGACTTGAAAACAAAAATGTTAGAAAAGCAAACGAGTTGGAGTATCGAAAACAACTTCTGTCGTCCAAAACAAAATATAAATTAAATGTGTTGCCATATTCTTTTATTCTTTATTCTTTATTCAAAAAAATTGATGGTCTCAAATGTATTAAGACAATATCTTTTAAAGTTACAAATGAAATGAAATATGAATAGAAAAACATAGTTAAAAATCAATGTAAACTTTTAAAAATAACCAAAATTAACTTTTAAAAATAACAATGGGCACTCGTTTCATTTAAACTATTTGTATTTATTTTATTTTCTTCAAAAACACTTTTTCACTGCCCAAATTTTTTTTTTTTAATTTTTCTTTGTACTGTCGTCTCCAATGCAAACCAAAAAGTAAACATATTACGCATATAAATAAAAGGCTCCTGATCTCTCCCTCCCTCTATCTTTCCCTCTCTCTCACTCTCTCTGTCAATCTATTAAAAAAGAAAAAAATACTCGATTCTCGGATCTTTCTTAATTTTGTATTCCATGCATGCAAATTCGTGAGAGGCCTCGTTCAACGCAGACTCAGGTGAGCCAGAAATGAACCGAGAAGTCTGAATTCAGTGATTTTTGTTTGAAGGGATAGATAGGAATTATGTCATGTATTTCCGTCTTTTCTATCACCAACCACCGCCAGGAGAACATCTCAAAACAAAATAGAAGTCTAGATAGTCGCCATCCTAAAATTCAGTTTGCGGGTTTAATACAAAAGTAAGAATAAAGAAAAAGTGTAAGTCCATAGAAACAATAAGAAAATAAAAAATGTTGTTGCGAATAAAGTGTTTCGCAGTTAACTTGTGAACAATACACATTTTTCATTCGGTGCACATCATAAAGTGTACTTAAAAAGAAAAATTTTAAGTTGTGGTGCGCATTTCATTCGGCGATGCACAGCAGCACGTACGCAACACGAAATTTGCAAAGAAAAAGAAATCCGTGAAGTAACCTAATCCAAACGAGTAAATAAAATGGAGGTAAAGGTAAGTGCGTTAATTTGTGCACGAATCTTAATGGGATAAGTTTCCTGCGTTTTTCGTTTCTGGTGAAACAATTTGGTTCACTCATTTATTTTTGCAATAGGGAAAATCTATTGATTGTGCACGTGGAATTGCAACCGATGCCACCAAAAAGAGGAAGCATTGAAAAGCATCGAGAATCTGAAAGAAGAAAATTCGAACCATTGCGGAAGTACAGTCACACCGTCGTTTTATAGTCACCCAGAGAATATTTTTTCTGAACATATATCGAATTACTTCAACGAATCAGTTTTTCTTTTTACGTCTACGAGTTTTCTTGAAATCATTTGTAAGAATTTCTGTTGAGAGATTTTTATGAAGGATCACCCTATAAAGTTTTCCACGTGTTTGAAAACCCTAGTGTTCCAGACACCACAAGAAAGTCGATACATAACAATACCATAAAACGCATTTGCACTTGAAGGAAGGACTCAGAATTCGAGGGCCATCATCTTACTCCATAGGAGGAAGAGAGAAACGAATCCTAGTCCAACCAAAGCTACACAAATGAAACACGTTTTTTGTTTGTTTCTACAACAGTGTTGCCGGAGAGAATTTTTGAAGTGAAACTTCTTTAGAATCGTTGTGATTTCAAACCGGATGCAACGAAAAAACGACATGTAAGAGACACAAATACAAAAATGTGTAGGATGAAGATAGGAAAGAATGAGACAGAAATATACATACTATTTTTCTGACGGAAGTAACGCTCAGTATTCCAATATGGCGGCACCGATGACTCGCATTAGCTCACCGTGTGCACGAACGAGTGAGAATATAAATACTATAATCTTACTCATTCATGCACTTGCTCCATGGCATTTGTTTGTTTTGATCAAAGTAGGGATGGGCAAGTAAAAAATATATCGATATTTATCGTATCGATATTCTTTAACAGTATCGATAATTATCGGGTGAAAAAAATCAATAAATCGATATATCGTCAGTTTTCTCATGATTATTCATACATATTACGAAAGCATTCAAAATTCGTAAAAAAGAATAGACATGAAGAAAACAGTATGTTTTTTTTTAAATGTTGTTTTGGCTAAAAATACAAATAACGGACATCTCTGTTTATAAACGACTGAATTTAATAAATTAAAATGCGGAACATAAACACAAGAGTTTGAACTTCTTTGCTCGGAAACTGTGTTATGTTTCATCGTATGCATTTTATTTTAAGTTGCATGAATGAATTAAATTGGGGAAAAGCGCAGTGCGACCTTAAAGATCTATTGTGCCGTTTTTAGAGCTGGATGAGGATACTCGTCCTACAGCACTTCCTCCAATTTGGTTTCTTTTAGGAAGGTTAGTATTTGAGGTATTTTTAAAGAAGGTAATCTGCCCTTATTTATCTGGTAACTCGTAACTACCCAGGTTTTTGAAGTGAAACTTCTTTAGAATCGTTGTGATTTCAAACCGGATGCAACGGAAAAAACGACAGGTAAGAGACACAAATACAAAAATGTGTAGGATGAAGCCAGGAAAGAATGAGACAGAAATATACAAACTATTTTATATTATCGGTCTCTCCTCTTTGTCCCATACTTCGTAGCGTCCCCACTCTCGTCTTCTAAGCATAGTCGCCTGTAATTTGTGAGCCAGAGCGAGAGAGCAGATGTCGGTGTGTATGTATATTGCACACTGTTTAATACGTGCTTGTATTTGAGCATTTAACGTGTGTTAGTGTATGTGAAAACTACGTGAGCTACTGTACACTGTATGCGGCTGCGTATTACAGCTTTTTAGTAAGATGTCAGCGTGGTGTGTTATTATTGAAGTGAAACTTCTTTAATATCGGGGTAATTTGAAACTCGACGAAACGGAAATGCAACATGACACTTTTAAGCAAATATGTAAATCAATTAAAAAAAAAAAATATATCGCAACAAGTCTGAGAGAGAACGAATGAAAAAAAAAATTATGACACAGTATTTTATATTCTAGCTCTCATTTTCTCCTATCATACGTTTTGCCTCTCACTCTGGTCTACTAAGCATTATGTTAAACAAAAGCGAGTGAGCAGGTGCGTTGGTACGATTAAGTTAGTATGTTAGTTAATATAGGTACGTGATTTGAATGCTGTCTAACAGGAAAAGCTTTACAAAAGATTTCAATAAACTTAATTCAAGAAGAATGTAAAATTCAAACAAATACATAACAAAAGTATTGATAGAAAATTGGCATTCAAAAAATTATTTAAATTTTAAAAAAGTATCCTGCATTTTTGAAAATAGTCAGTTTTCGAATATTTTTTTGACTTGTTTTAAATAGTGGCGTCCTGGAGTTCATACTTTAAAAGGGAGTCAAAAGGACGCAAAGTATGTCGGTACGTCTGTATATGCTTGAATATGTGTTGAAACTTTTGTATTTGTATAGATACGTATTGAAAGCATTTAGTCATACATAACATAAGGTTTGAAATTAATCCGAAAACTGGTGCTGGGTGGCTGAGTTTTTCATCTCATTCTCTCGTAAATTAGGTATACCAACTTCTTTGAAGTTTCACTTCAACCGAGTGTGAATTACGCACACACATTTTTTTTAAGGTAGTACATCAACCAAAAATAGTAGTATTTTAAAAGAAATAGTAGTACCGCCCTTTTAAAGCCTTGCAAATAAATGAGCATCAAATTTTTTATCTAAATATTTTATTTTAAAACGTTTTTTTTTTACAAAATAAAGAAAATAAAGTAAATATGAATTGCTTGAAAAAAATTAACAACTGGCTTGCACGAACTTTCTCTTATGTTTGACAGTGCGGGTCTTGGGGCTTGAGATTTTGGAAAAAGTTAGCAGAGAAAACAATTATTATTTATTATTAAAACGTTTTTTGGAAAAATGGAGTAAGTTATTTGATTTAGTTTCGATACTGTTATGAATTTTTTAGAAAAAAATTTCAAAATCGTTCGACCAGTTTTTTTCAAAAAACTATTTTTCTTAAAAACTTTTCAAAAAACATATTCCAATTTTTTTTAGTATGCCAATTTCAAGCAATTTGTAGTCAGGAAAATAAAGGTAAAAAAAAATAACACACAGTTTTTGAAAAAACCAATAAAATTTTAAAAACTCAAAAAAACTTTTATTGAAAAATTTAAGAATTATTTTTAATTCGTTTATAAGAGAGCTTTAGAATTTCATCGAAATCCGTCAAGTGATTTACAAGAAAATCTGATTTGAAAAAACCGGTCCTATATGGGAAGTACCTACCGTTTTAAGAATTTTTGTAACGTAAATTTAGAAAATTATTCAAAAACAAGAAGAAACGATTGCCAACAGGCATTCAAATCCATCCCTGAACACCCTGTGGATATCCAAGTTTCAAACCCAATGCTCCCCGGCAATATGAACCAGAGAGGAAGCAAGAAGAGACAAGCACCCCTTACGTCCTTGACTCCTATACCAAGGAACCGCAACTCCATCAACCTTTGCCCATGTATCGGTGTATCTGGTACTTCTATATAAGACATACTTACACTTCGCTAACACGGCCGCTAGCTAAGTAAGTATGTAAGTAAGTAAGTAAGTTCATTTATTTACATTTCAATATAAAAAAGAATACAAAGAATGAATTTAAGAGCTATGGCTAAGCCGTCAGCCTGGTTAGCAAATTTATAAATATTTATTTTATTAATTTAATTAGCTCTTCCTACTCCCCTCCCCTTCTTCTAATTTCCCATCCATCCCCATCATAGAAACGTAAACCATCCACCAGCCTACCATAGGTACTGACTACAAAACTCCGTAGAACAGCCTAGAGGGTACCTGATAGCATGTCCACGCCTATCGGCTGCTAGTACTAGATGTTCCGCTTGCAGCTGCTTCACACTGTAGCCTACACCTGTAAACCAAGGACCCTACATAAATCCCCTCAAACGTATCTAGACCATCGATGCTATTTCTGAAAACCTCGTTAGTCTTACCGGAGGCTCAACTCCAGTTTGCACCTTCATGCCTAGAGATCGTTAACTGTACTGCGTGAATGGGACGGAAGCAACCCCATGTCGGCAACGCCCCCTTTCCTGTCAACCATACCAAGTGAAAGGCTGATAAGAACGGCATGCGACAACGCAGGGTCGAGGGTGAGATCGACCGTCGCGGTGGCCGGCAGTACCCTAGCCACGATTAGCTCAGCCAGGCCATGGGTACTTGCTCCGGGATCTACACACCGGTGTTACCTCTTTTTTTCCACTGCCGACCGTTGAACTCTGGTGGTCGAGTTCGAATAATAATGTTTAAATGCTTATTGGCCCTCATAACTTTCAAAGAATAGATGGAAACGGATTGTTTGTATAAGTAAAGGATGACTCATCGATGCACCTCTTTGCTAATTGTGAGTAAACGTAGTTCAGAAGAAAAGAATTCTGATTGAGTTACTGTGTTAACCCGGAGAACACGACCCGTAAGTATATTAACAAAAGCTAACCAAGGGTTTTCGTGGTTGCTGCGGCACATAATTATCATCTACACGTTCAGCTGCCACGATGTTGTGCTAAACGTGGATGCAGAGGTGACTAACTTTGAGGGGAGGGAGGATCTAAGATGGTGTCTGATCCCCCTGGTCTCTCAACCCACCCAATTCGATGCCAAAAACCAACTCTCTTGGCATCGACCTTGGTTGTCCACGGACCTATGAGTCCCCACGACTCATTAAATTTTATTGGGCAACCCCTAAAGAAGGAAAGCAAGCAATTATTTGCCTGCTCACATATTTTCACTATCTATATTCGGTACCTATCAACAAAACCTATCAAGAATCTTCGAATCCATACCGGATACATCTCACCTAACTATCACCATACTACACCTTGTTTTGCTCCCAAGAAGTGTGAGGGTTACCACCCTCCCAACAAGAAGTTTACCCTATCATCCTGAAATTGTTAAGTTCTTCAAAAAATAAATTCAGAGGAAAAGAAAGTCAACTTCAAAATTTCTTTAACGTTATAAAAGTTAATTAGGTTTTATTATAGTAAAGCTTAAAATCTAACTTACGATCTTTTGGTTTTCTTAGGGATGCTTAAAATCCTATCTTAATCTAACCTTAAATATTATTAAACTCTAACAATAACTTCATATAAAGTCTCATAAAGATCAGAATAAAAAGCTAGTCAAAACAACAAGACAGAATATATAAATCCTTATTAGAATAACTGTGTGCTTTGTCACACGCAAATACAAGAAATGAGTTATTTTATCAGCTCTAGGTATATCATACTAATGCTACAAATATCTTAAGTTTCAATAATAATAAAAAAAAAAAAATTTAAGTGAAATTACAAAGAAAAAAGAAAACTAACAATCAAGTGTCTGTGTATACGAACGCTTATCTGATTCGCGAGATGAATTTAGGATTATATTGATTTCGAAACAAGAACGAAGAATAATCTGACGCGACCTTGTTGGTTTATTACTGTCGAATTTCAAGTGTACGACCGCGTTCTATTTGTATCCCCGTTGAATAGCAAACTAAATTGAAAGGAATAGGTAAAGGAATATCTAAGCTCCGAATGAGTAGATACGCCTACAAATAGGATGACAACACACGAAAACACAAAGACAGAAGGGACTTGCTTAAGAAAAATTCTTCTAAAGCAATAATGGATATATCAATGATCATGCAAATACCCCATACAGAGGAACACAGTTCGCATTCCAAAGTATGTTCGACAATGTTTTATAAATGTCAATAATAATAAAGTTAAGTAAAATTGAATAAAAATATTAAGGAGTAAATGTTCTACTGATTTGAGAAGAATAGGTACTGTATTCATCTCAATTACGGTTATCCTGAAGTGCACTCCAATGATACCTGGAAATGATTAATAAAATATATTTTCAAAGCTATATGGAATCAATACTATTGACACTTAGCGAACTGGCTATTGCCATATCGTATTCGCTACGTTGGGTAATGATACTAGTAATTTTGTTTCGTATAGTGTATCTCTATTCTGTGGAGATAATGACATCCAAAATTTGCTCATTTTCTGTCCCAAATACGACGGACTCAAACATTAACACAAAGAAAATCTATCCTAGATACTATCGCGTTTAAAGTTAAAAAGAATTCTGAATATTTGAGAGAAAACTCGAGTGAAAAAGAAAAAAAGTTAGTATGTAAGCCGGATCATACGTCCAGCAGTGAAAACAAACAAAAAAGTAAAAAATAAAAAAAGAATATTCGAAACGCGGCAATGAATCTACACGCGTTTGGTCGCTACCGACACGAAAGGCAAAAAAAAGAAAATTGTCTTGAAGACTGAGTGAGTGAATGAAGCCGAAGTAAATCTTCAAAAGCGATTGACAAAAGTTGTAATCACGATTAAACGTAAGGTCCAGAACCGCTTGCCATATCAATGGATAAGAGGAGACTTACTTAAAACTCGGACGATTGGTATACCCTAAAGAGGTGTACACCAGATTCTCGGAACGATGAGATCTGAGCCGACAGCTAGCGCTTCGACGAAATATATACGCGATAGGATAAAAAAAATATTAATTACCATGTAATGAAATCAAGCACAACACTATAACACGAATTGAAACGGAAGTTTCTAATGAAAAGTATGAAGTCCGGAATGACGTTGTAAAATTAATACCGCTCCCGAATCAAATTCAATACACAATCCACTTTATAACACAAATATCTTTCATATAGTTTCAATATACTAATCTGATATTCTTAATAATAGTAAGTTAAGTTAAGTTAAGTTAATGTTGCTTTTTATTTGGACTCTTGAACAATAATACAAATTTTTATTACAAAAAACAATTGAGCGTGGCATTGCCGTCTGCCAGATTGACAATTTTGTTTTATACTTTAAGTTTGTTGTATATTTTTAGTTTTAAAACAGAAGTATATAAATATAAATATGTTTGTATAGAAAATTTCCTCAAAAAGTTTCGTTTATTATCTTATTTCTGTAAGCTAAAGCAATTTTAGAATAGGAATAGAGTTTAGATACATCAAGTTCATTGAGCAGGTCTATACATTCACGATCTGTGAGAAAGGTTTTTCCAAACACACTCTTCCTTGTTTCGCATAGAATGGGACATTTCCCCATGAAATGCAAGACACCTCTCTTTCTTCACGGTTGCAGAGCTCACAAAGGCATGGTAAGTCATCTCTATGTGGAATATAGTTTAGATTTATGAGTTCTACTCGGGGTTTCACCATCATTGAAATTACCTGTAATAATAGTAATTACTTAGGTAAATGACTCCATATTACTATAATGCAGAAATGGGGGAGGAGGCGTAAGGTCCTGCCCTCCAAACAGTACAAATGAATTGCATTGACCACCGTCCGTGGTCGAGTATGTCGAACGCCGACCTAATGCGTGCGTTCTCAGGCTAAGTATGACCCGCCTGTGGGACTTGTTGGAGTGGAATACTTCCTCGCTCATATAAAATTTCACACAAATAAGTAATTTATATAATATTGGTTACCTGGTTTTTTTCCAGAAAAGGATTAATCTCACTGTATTCTATGCATATATATTAATAAAACTTTCTGCATCACATATATCCGTGATGAGTATAAAAATTGTTAACTGCGTCACTGCTTCAATGGTGCTCCAAAATTTATAATTGGGGTTGGTGAACGTTGGGGGACCGGCATCCGTGACTATGCACGCGCCAGACGTCCTGTTATGTTGAATTTGGTGATATTATAGATGCTCTAGTGTCCTCTGCAGTTCTCTTCCGCCTATAGTAGTTGGGATTTGTCTTCTATTGAAAATTTTCAGATTTAAGGGTGTTCCTAGCCAATGCTTCTATGGTCACAAATATGGATAATCCACAGCGGGATTATTGGAAGGGATTTCGGGTCTCGTCCGGCCGTCGTACACTTGGTTCGAGTCGTCCAGGGAGAATGTCTCACCAAGAAAAAGAATCGGGCGACGTATGTCTCGTCGCAAGGATACGTCTGAGCTCAAAGAAAATAGGTAGCCCTTCGCCAAAAAAAAAATATAAATATATAATAGCTCCCGAAATCTTCTCGATGGGTTATCCTTGTAATTAATTGTCTTCGGATGATGATGGAAATCCTCGAAAATTAGTATATTCTCGAAAAGTTATCCTTTAGAAAGGATTTATAATGGCCGCGGCCCAATAGAGTAAAAAAAATAATTTTCTGCTCACGTTCTGTGGAGGAGATGATTCTTCGAGCGAGTTTGAATTCAAAATCAAGTCCATACCACATTCAATTTCCTTTCTTAGTATTTCTAACTTCCATAAAAATAACGCGCTGTTTTTACAGTCTCTTTCCAGTATCATGTCATTCTTTCGCAACACGTCAGGTGGCGTAGTAAAATATGTGTTAAGGAGCAGTGCGCACTGCACTACTTTCGTTGGCACAGAGTCTTTACTCCCTGACAGATACTTTAATACGCATGAATGGGTGGAAATACTCTATTTAGGGCTTTGGTCACACTGAGTGAATGTTATACAGTATAGTGTGATGTGTCATATTGTAAATATTTTTCGATGTCAGGAACTCACTAGACTATTTACGGTTGGCACCAGTAGTGAGAATGCCAAAAAGATATTGACAGATGTGGTGACGTAGGTATAACAGGTAAGTATTTCCAGACAACATTGGGAAATGTCAACTATGACACTAGGATGCCTGCCTGGTGGTGATGTGACAGATCATGTTGCTGGTTAGGCTTACGTTACATCAGAACAAACTTAATCCGGTGTTTACCTCCAATTTGGCTTAGTGACTTGCCGAATCGTGACGTCACGTGTATATTCCACGAATTATATCGGCACGCGGTAACGGATTGAAATTGTATTTACAAATGACAGTATGTAAACGTATTAATAAGTGTTATACTCCTATACAAGATAGTAGAGATAGAGTTTGGAGTGGTTTCGGTATCAGTTTAGTCACACTGTCCGACGATTCAAATGTCATGCAGAACTAAGACACCCGAAAAGGGTTTTCACGATCTTTATTTCGAAGTGCGGATGTGTCTGACAGTCAACTGACAGTATCTTGCTGGACTGACATCCTCTTAATTTTATCAGTGAAATGTTTGATTTCCTTTTTAGTGTGAACTCATCTGTCATAACGCAGTGCTGACCGAGCATAATTCCTGAGCTGATGCATATCAGTTCAGTGTTGCTTCAAATGTACTTCCATGCAAATGGTGGTCTGTGCATGACTCGGATGAAATTCTACAATTGGAAATTTGTGGACTCCTTCCTGGAAGTGGATTCTATTCTGGCAATGGGTTCCAACTATGAAGTTGGACTCTGAATGTGGAATCTCTTCCTAATGGATTATAATGAGTGCGTTCAGCACAATGTGAGTAACCGAGAGGTTTCTCGCATAGGTGGCACCAGTTGCATACACTAATTGTGTGTACTGGCGAGAAAGTGTTCCCTACAAAGCTTGGTATTTAGGCCAAGTCCACTTGGTCTAATTACTAAGAAAAAGGATGACTTCTCGCAAATGTGTTTCCACACTTAGAATCTCTCCACTCGTCGTGTCGTAAAGACGCCGCGACTCTTTATCGTCTAGTCGGTTGAAGACAAAAAAAATCATGGAATGCATGTTCCGGTGACGTCAGGTCATCCCATCGCCTATCTGGAGATAATAAAGAAAATTTTATGAAAAATTATCAAACAAGAGTCTCATGCACAGCTGAGAGCCGGGCATACATACAAAAAATAAAATTAATTGCAGGTAATGTAGTACTGTGACGTACTATATGTCGTGTCTGGTAAAAATATTTACGTTCTTAGATACTGAGAAAACAAAAATGTAAATGAAGTGTGCAAGTCTGGTACATGGTTGTATCACAGGTGTCCTACCTTTTTAAATCTTTAGTATGGCAGGTCGACTTATGGCCTCGCCTATCTTCGACTTCGTACAAATTATTTCCGATTACTCGAATGACTCGAACTTTTACAAATTTAGGACACAACTTCGCACTTAAATGCTTGGTTGCGTCACTCAAGACATGATTTCTCGCCAAGATCTCATCGTCTACTTTGAACATTATAATTCTACTACGGAGGTTGTAGTGCTTCTCATATGCTTCATGTGTCTTGACTAATGCTTGCTTCAAGTATGAATGAACGATGTTCATTTTGCGACCTTGGGGAGCCAATCTATCTCCGAACAGTTCAGTCCACCCAACTCTCTCAAAAGACGACAGTCTGCCCCATGTTCTATCATACGTTGTCCGAACAGGGCTTCGTATGGGGACATCGAAAGAGTTGAATGTACCGTCGTGCGTAAAGCACTACTTATCGAAGACAGATGGGCATCCCAATCCGTCTGTCAAGGATTGACATATGACCGGATGGCCGCGAGGATTGAACGGTTGACGCGTTCACTTGCATTTGACTGGGGAGCATACACTGCCGTTCGGTAGTGTTTGACCCCGAAAACATCTAGAAATTTCTGAAACTCTTTACCAACAAATTGCGTGCCATTATCAGAGAGGATGCTCTCTGGCACTCCGTAAATCAAAAATATTTCGTCTTTCAGAAATTTGACCACGCTCGCGGCTGTTGCTTTGCGTAGTGGCTTGATGAAGACGAATTTCGTTAATTGGTCTAACGCGATCACGATATAAACATTGCCCGCTCTCGATCTGGGGTACGGCCCAAGAAAGTCAACATACAAATGTTGAAAAGGTCTATCAACTTCAAAGCTGTTTCCCATTTCTGCTCGCAATGTCATATTCGCTGCTTTACTGGTCTTACACGTTTCACATCGGTCTACGTATAGTTTGACCTGGGTGTACATACCTGGTCAGTAAAATCTGTCTTTCAACCGGTAAACCGTCTTCACCACACCACCATGTGAAGCACGCGGCGGATTGTGCGCCAATGAGACAAGAGATTCCGTCATCTCTGATGGGACCCACAACTTAAAAGTTAGATCGTCCTCCAAGGGATTACCAACCGCATGTCTGGTGCGTTTATAAATATAACCTTCTGACACTTTCAGGTCAGGTAACCGTTCCTGTTCCTTCCTGATATGACTGATGATATCAAGATAACCTTCAGACTTAAAGGACGGATCCTCGAGATCGATGTGGAGTACCTCCGAGGCATCGGTCTGTGGAAGACATGAAAGAAAAGCTGACACTGTCAACTCATCGTCTTCATAAGCTCTTGACAGAGCGTCTGGCACGACATTCAAAGTACCTTTCCTATGCTCCACCACAAAATCGAAACCTTGGAGTCGCATACTCCACCTCGCCAATCTTCCGGTTGGATCCTTCATTGTCATCAGCCATTTCAGGCTGGAATGATCTGTAATCACACGAAAATGGTATCCCTCAACATACGATCTGAACTTCTGGATTTTCTGATTCTGATTTTGTCTGGATCAGCTTTCAAGCAACCCTGACCGACCTTATAACCGAGATAGTGAAGCTCATCAAAACAAAACTTCGACTTCTCGACGTTTATCGTCAGTCCTGCGTCAGTCAAGCACTTTCCGACTATCTCCAGAGTCTCCAGATGCTCGTCAAAATCCTTCGACACAACCAATAAATCGTCCAAGTATACGAATACTTGATCTCGTAATCCCGATGGGATCACGTGACTCATCAGGTAGCTCAAACTTTGTGCCGCATTACATAGACCGAAAGGCATGACCTTAAATTGGTACAGTGGTCGGCCAGGTACCGTAAAAGCGGTCTTTTCCCTTGAACTTTGCTCCAGCGGTATCTGCCAAAACGCATCCTTCAGATCCACGCTAGAAATATAACGTGTCTCTGTCAGACGTGCTAGCAGCCCCTCAATATGTGCAATCGGGCGAGCATCTTTCTTTGTTACGGAGTTCACCTTCCGAAAGTCCAGACACAATCGGTTCTTGCCAGGTTTACGTACAAGCACCACTGGCGAACTCCATGCGCTGGAACTTTCCTCGATGACTCTAAACGAAAGCATGCGGTCCAACTCCGCATACATGAGGGTTTGTATCGCTGGAGATACAGGATAGTACCTCTGCTTTATAGGTACGGCATCACCAGTATCTATGTAATGTTGCACTAGATTCGTCTTCCCGAGTCCATTGACCGCGAAAGAGGGAAATCTACGAACAACTGCTTCTAGTTGTTTAGACTCTTCATCACTCAACTTAATCTGGTTGGTGGGTCTCTCATCTGGCCCACCTGTCGCAATTCCTGAAAGACCCGCAATTACATTCGGTGCGATTTGGAACTTCTGCCAGAAGTCAACGCCTAAATATAGTCGTTGGCTTAACGATGGCACGATATACAGATCTATATCTTTTGTCACTCCTTTATATTGGATTGGGGTAGTAATTACTCCCACAATGGATTGCTTGTGTCCATCGGGTGTGGACACGGTAGTCTCTACCTTCCTTACCGCAACATTTTTGTCTTTCAAATAGGGCAATATATTGGTGCCTAAGCAACTATTGCTGGCTCCAGAATCGAGAAGACCTAGAACGCTGTCACCAAATAGCCTGACCGTCACATAAGGACGTGGGTCATTTGATTCTCGACCTATACTTGCTGACGCAATGTTACGGTAAGTAGTCCGCTTCCGATGGAAGCGCTTCCTTGTTCGTCGTATCCGTTTGGACAATTCTGGAAAAGTGACTACTCTCCTTCGCACTTCATTGTAATTACGTAATCTTTCGTGGAAAGGCTTACGGTATAAAGGTTCTGGTAATTCATCTTTAAAATTCAAATTTGCTTCAGGTTTGGTTTCTGTATTCAAAGTAGGGATTACTTCACAATCATTTGCAATATTATTCGGTAATTCATTGGATTTCTTAATCGGTTTTAAAATTTTGATTTGTAGAAGCTCAAGATTCTTTGTCGGCTTAGACACTTGAACGCCGGGTACGTCTAATCGGAGCGAACCCCCCCGGATGTTGGGTTGTTCCTCCTCTCGTTTCCCGCTAAACATTTCGGACAGGACGGACTATACGCATCTGCTAATCCGCAGCGAAAACAGAAAACTTTATCAATGGGCTTCGCGCAATCGCGGAAGCTGTGACCAAGAACTTGGCAATTCCAACACTTTTGTAGCTTACGATCCCTCTGGATCGCTTCGATGTTGCTATTAGGCAACGCTACTACTAGATCCTGACAGGGCTCCTCTACGATTTCGTTGACGAAACGCCTTGCAGGTGGACGTTGTGCACTTGGCACGAAATTCGGACGGTTATTCTCATACAGAGATTGAGCTTTCTCAATAGCTCGACAATAATAGGCCAATTGCCTCAAACTGGACGGACTGTAGGTGATGAGTAGTTCACCCATGCGCCTACGGACATTGGTTTTAATAATTTCTATTAGTTCCTTTTCAGGTCTTGGAACTGGCATCCTGGAGTTCAGGTATTGAATAGCATCGTAAAAGTCATTGAAAGACTCGCCATTCAACATCTTACGACCAGAAAGCTTTCGGAAAGCAGTTTTCAATTCGTCCCACGTAGTGTGCTTGTTACCTTTCAAATACACCCAGTACCAAGATTCTACCGAACCTGATACGAAGTGATAAAAGTTTGCGGTAATCTCATACCACTATACGCCATAACTATTGCGTACACACCCCAGGCGGAACAAGAAGTCGTCAACTGACATATTCCTTCCATCGAATTTTAACCCCCACTTGTGGAATTGATGGTTGCGATTCACCGATGTAACATTCGATGGTGGTGGCCTGGGTGGCGACACAGCGGACTCGTCGTCGAAATTAAAAGCGTTTAAACGAGTCATAAACTCGTCCAAATTGGAGCCTAGAGGCATTTGGGCTGGATTGACATCCGGCAAAAGTGGCACTCTAGTTGGCTCGTAATGAGGAGTTATTCTATCTGCCTCATCTTCGTTGAAGGGTCTATATACGGACCGAACATTTCTGGACGTGGATGGACCAGAAGGGACATTTCGGTTAACGACACGTGTAGTGTCTGTATCGACTAAATTAACCTGTCGCGTAACTTTCTGTGTCGAAGTTGCATCTGGTGGAGCAGGTAGCTTAGGAGGAGCAGAAGCATGAGCAGATTTGACGGTGCGTTTTTGAAGTAGCTGTGCAACTTGATCAAGCAGACGGGCATGACTCCTTTCTAACTCTTCTGCCATGAATTGTCTATCGTTGACTCTATGCAGATCAATAGTTGCGGAGACCACTTGCTGTATATAAGCAGAATGATCAGCTGCATCTTTACGGAGTTGCTCTTCAGCTCTCGCCACTTCATCATCGTCTACTATGACGCTTCTATCAACGGTATTACCCCCGGCTTGATTCTCGTCTTGACTGCCTTCGTCATCGGTGGGATTCTCAACGATATTGTTCTGGTTACGACCGGGTTTAGGTTTTGGTGCCCCTGGAGTAAGGTAAGTACTTCTAGTAGCTCTTCTAAGACTTCGGTCGCTCATTCAACCGCGAAGGTGAACAGACGGATAACGTCGGGTGCGTAAATCAAAAAAAAAAATAAACAAGGTAAGGCAGACCGTGAGAAATTCCTCAAACCCTTCCTACTCAAGGAATATACAGGGTGATTCACCAGCGTTGTGCCAAAAAGCTAGAGCGTGTAGGTTAAGTTGAGACAAGAAAAAAATCGTATGGGAGGGGGGGGTCTATTCCCCTCCGTTTAGCCGGGAGGGGCAATTTTTTGAAAAATTGGCTTATTTTGTAAAAAAAAATATTTAAAATCAACGGGTTCGTTTACAACACCGTGTTATACCTTTTTGGAAAGCCAAAAACTTTTTCTTTTATTTTGTTTTTAAATTAAATTGTTTTAACGAATAGTTTAAAAAATATAAATTTTCAAACTCAAAATTTTGAAAAAAAATTGAAAAAATAAATTTAAAACTATTTTTTTTCAAAATTTTACGTATTTAAGTATAATTTTTGTTCTCAGAATTCAACGATTCCATTAATCTTTAATCCAACACTGAAAACCGTATGGCTCTACGACTTTTTGTTGCCAAGGTATTCAAAAATAACCGAACCTACTTCTTCACAAAAACACGAAAAAATTGGCTAAATGGTCACTTGTGCCATCCCGTAAGGCTAGGTTTTCTTGTTTTTGTGAAGAAGTAGGTTCGGTTATTTTTGAATACCTTGGCAACAAAAAGTCGTAGAGCCATACGGTTTTCAGTGTTGGATTAAAGATTAATGGAAGCGTTGAATTCTGAGAACAAAAATTATACTTAATTACGTAAAATTTTGAAAAAATTAGTTTTAAAATTATTTTTTCAAATTTTTTTTCAAAATTTTGAGTTTGAAAATTTATATTTTTTAAACTATTCGTTAAAACAATTTAATTTAAAAACAAAATAAAAGGAAAAGTTTTTGGCTTTCCAAAAAGGTATAACACAGTGTTGTAAACGAACCCGTTGATTTTAAATATTTTTTTTTACAAAATAAGTCAATTTTTCAGAAAATTGCCCCTCCCGGCTAAACGGAGGGGAATAGACCCCCTCCCATACGATTTTTTTCTTGTCTCAACTTAACCTACACGCTCTAGCTTTTTGGCATAACGCTGGTGAATCACCCTGTATAACAGTGAGAATAAAGGTAAGTCAAGGTAATGAAAATTCCAAATATTCCCGTGAGTAAATCCTCCAACGGGTATTCGTCAGTACAAATAAGCATAGATTGAAAATCCGGTATATATATAAAAAAAATTCAAGTAGTCCGTGAGAAATCCTCGGACGGATGTTACTTGGGTACAGCAACAATAAATAACGCAAGTCAAAAATTGGTAGTAAAAAAAAAATTTCAAATACACCGTGAGCAATTCCTCGAAAGGTTATTTGTCGATCAAGTAATTCAAATAAAGAACGGTATCAAAAAGGAACTTAAGCCTAAGGGTGCTTAATATTAAAGGTAAGTATTTGCCTATATAATTAGAAGAATTCAAAAAAAAAGAAGTAATAATAAAAAAATATTGATACTTAACTATGTTCTCAAAACATATGCTTAGCTTTATACTGGTAATTCAAAAAAATTGTTAATTATACTTAACTAATACTTAGGGTCTTAATCTGTATTTAGTAACTAAAGGTTTTCGGAAATCTATTCTATAATTACTAATTGACGGGCACCGGTGCCGAACCTGCCTGTAGGCAAAACAGGCAATTGCCTAGGGCGGCACTCCTAGGAGGGCGGCACTTTGACTTAAGCGGAAAAATCAGTAAAACCATTTAAAAAGAAAGAATTGTAAAAGCAATACACAAATTCCAGTTTGTATTGTCAACGGTAATCTGGAACGAGTTTTTATCCAAAATAAATATTCTTCCAAAACTACTTCAATCAAAATCAATGGACTTATTAACCTTTTGGAGTATTTAGATAAACTCCAACAGTTCTTTAAGATAAACCGTTCCCATAAAGTTTTGTTTGAAACATTATACAAGAATGCTTTTAACTTTGCTACAAAAATGAACATTAAAGTGGATTATATTGTGTCTGATTCTATGAGCTGATTCCTTTTTTTACGTTATCGATGTTACTTTATCTTCTCTCGATGAGAGCTTTGCAGAATATAAATTTCTCAGCCGAAATTTCGGATTTCCTTGCGATATTTCAAACTAGGTGGAGTTGAAAGATTACAAACTACTAAAAACATTATTAACTTCAAAACTTGGCAACGAAGTTCAAAAGGATATTATAGCGAAAGATCTCTTCCATGAAATTAATATATTTAACCAAACTTCTACTGCTATTGATTTCACCTTTGTCAATTTTAAACTAAATTTAGCTTTTCACTTCGTACTTAACTATATCCAAATTTACAAACGGCATTTAAAAGAAGCTAGCTTCTCGAAACTCAAGCGTATAAAAACCTATCTGCGCTCAACAATGACCCAAGAAAGATAAAACGGTATTGCAGCTATCTGTATTGAAAAAGAAGATATCGCTACGAGATTTGCTAAAATAAAAACGCACCGAGCAGCATTTTAGGTTCGAAATTGTAAAAAATAAAATGCACAACTGGGTCGCACGAACTTGCTCTAATGAGTGACAGTGGTTTATAGGCTTGAGATTTTGATACAAAAAAAATTTTCAAAATTCTTTAATAAATACTTAAACTAATTTGAGCTGAAAAAAAAAGGACTCCATTTTATTTCTTGGATAAATTTGAATTTATGAGAATAAATTTATAAAAATCTGTGGAGCGGTTTTTGAGAAAAAAAAGATTTTTTTGAAAAAAATTTTTAAAAAAAATTCAAAAACACGAGTTCATAGGTATTCAGCAAATACATTTATTTAAAATTTTTTAAAAAAAATTTAATAAGCAGTTTTCAAAATATTAATTTTTTAATTTTTTTTTTAATGCTTTTAAAAATACAAAAAAAATATTTTTCAAAAATATTGGTATATAGTACAAATTGAGCTACATACAGCTATATGTGTGTGAAATTTCGAAGGAATTGGTTGAGTCGTTTTCGAGATAGTCGAAAGCAAAAAAAAAAAACGGTCCTATGGAAAGTACCGTTTTTAGCCATTTTTTAAAACTTTTTTTTCGGCCATATGATTGGTCTTACCTAAAAAGCAACACTGATTTTTTTTAATCGAAATCGTTAGAGCCGTTTTTGAGAAAAATAAGCTTTAACGTAACGGTTGTATGGCAGGTACCGTTATTTTTTGAGCTAAAAAAAAATTTCAATTTCCCCTCTGTACAATACCTAAAAAAGTCTATATACCAAGTTTGAAGCAATTCGGTCGACCCGTTTGGGCTGTAGGTGTCTATACATACAGACAGACAGACAGACAGACAGACAGACAGACATACAGACGGACAGAATTTTTAGACCATCTTTTTTCGTCTTCGCTATCATCGTAATGTCATGTTTGGTTGTTATCTCAAAACTTTTTTTTTCGACGAATGCATAACTTGCCTTATAGTACCTACTAGCTTTTGCCCGCTACTTCGTACGCGTGGATTTTAGAATAAAGTAGGTATCTCAGTATATATTTTGTTTATGTACAACCGGTTCAAAATGGGGGTATGCGTGGTATGAAAGCTTTAAAGTCAGCTCTACAGCCGTAAGGTTTTTGGCTTCTGTATAGTATTATTTCGAAGTATCATAACGGTTTAAATTGCAAAGTTGGAGGGTTAAGTTCTGAAGCAATATACGAATATACCCAATTGGAATTCCCACTTTTTTAAAACGATGCTGCGCGCCGATACTGCTATTTATGGCAGCTCCGCTTCATCAGTTTTGGGCGTAAGTATTGCTCGTTCACCGTTCTTTATGGTTATATTATTTTTCGATTTCTGCTTTCGCTGAATGAGGCATTGTCTATATGGTGGTAAATAGCGCCATCTATGATGTTTTTGATGTAACTTCTATTCAGAACGACTAACTTATTTCTATTCATGTATACGTAGGTAAGTGTGGCGCTATTTTATTATGTAAGTGAGACGCTAACGTCCTTAAAATCTTTCAATTTTGCGTTAAGTTCATTGAATAACGTTCGATTGCAGCAATATTAAAAAAACAACCAGAATTATATATTTTCCTGCGATAAAATATAGCCTATATTTGAAGTTGGCGTACTACCAATATATCTGCGAAAACCGCATTCAATTCCATGCAGTAGTTTTTGCGTAATGCGCGTACAAACATACAGACAGACAGACAGACAGACAAAAATTCTAAAAACGGTTGTTTTGGTCGGTCTAATAGAGACTCCCCATATTAGTTTTGCATCTTTATCTTCAATGTACAGACATCGACCCGTTACAATTTTATTATATGTATAGATATAGTACCTATAATCGCAAGTAAAAATGTATTTCGTCGAAAGCCTTTAATTATTACTAAATAAAGCTCTATGTAAATGTTATTATTTTCGTTGTTTTTTTTTTTATTTATTTTTGGGGCGGCAAAATAACAATTTGCCTAGGGCGTCAAAATAGTCAGGTTCGGCACCGACGGGCACTATCCCAAAAATCAAAACTGTAATACGGGCACTATCCCAAAAAAGACTACAATACGGGCTCTATCCCGCTAAATACTGGAAAACTGTAATCTCTATCCCAAACTACACATCAATCGAGAAGTTACGTCTCAACTCGATTGACGGAACCTCAAATATGAAAATTACTAGATACCTCGGAAACTATTTTGTTTCCTACCAACTAAATACGAAAATTCAAAAATCATTTAAACTGCAATGTGCCTCAAAAGAAAGATATACTATATACTCAATTAAATATCTGGTGTATCACAAAAGACTCAGGAGGTGGTAACCCTCCCTTTTTATGGAACAAGGTGTATGTGGTTCAGTTTACAACTCAACTGACTCAAAAGAAAAATAACTATTTACAAAATAAAACTTTAAGTGTGTATAGACTCGATGAAACTTACAGCGTTCTATTGCTACAGAAAAGACACTTCCCCTATTCGGTAGGTTGATCCAGTATGTGGTGATGACATTACGCTACTGCAGACGTACATCGGGTATAAGAAAACCAATTACCGGTTAGCGCTTCATGTCTCGACGCATACCATAGCTCCCTAACGAATTTAGTAAATGACTCTAACTCCTGAAACAATCTGGGTAACACAATGATAAAAGGATTAAGTGATTTAACGAAGATCAAATTGGGTCACGCTTGAGTGGATGACCAGCTTCTGCAGCTGACGTGCGTCGGGCAGAAAGCACCAACCACCGGTCAGAAGACCTGCTCATCCTGCTCTCGTGTAACCAGATTCTAAGACTTCACTATTAGGAAATTATCATCACCTCAGCTACTGACGATCAAGCAAATACTCCTGCTCAACCCGGACAGAGATCGACGACGTAACCAAGTGACAAGAGGTGGAGGAGAAGTGGATAAACCTAATGCAACAGCTGACTCAGGACAAGATCACTAAATTACTGGACAAAATAGCGAATATACCACTAACCTCGATGGTGTTCCTCTGTCTAAGAAACCTGATCATCCAAAAAAACTTTATCTCAAATCTGAAAAATTACGAAAAATTCCCAAAAATTCTAGATTTCAAACTACGTTACTCTGAATCGACCTAACTTCGATCAATTTCCATCTAAACTTCTCAAGCTAATTCGGGCCCCACGTTGGGCGCCATCTGTAACGTAAATTTCGAAAATTATTCAAAAAAAAGAAGAAACGATTGCCAACAGTCAGCCAAATCTATCCCTGAACACCCTGTGGATATCCAAGTTTCAAACCCAATGCTCACCGGCAATATGAACCAGAGAGGAAGCAAGAAGAGACAAGCACCCCTTACGTCCTTGACTCCTATACCAAGGAACTGCAACTCCATCAACCTTTGCCCAAGTATCGGTGTATCTGGTACTTCTATATAAGACATACTTACACTTCGCTAACACGGCCGCTAGCTCTGCCTACTCCGCTCCCCTTCTTCTAATTTCCCATCCATCCCCATCACAGAAACGTAAACCATCCACCAGCCTACCATAGGTACTGACTACAAAACTCCGTAGAACAGCCTAGAGGGTACCTGATAGCATGTCCACGCCTATCCGCTGCTAGTACTAGATGTTCCGCTTGCAGCTGCTTCACACTGTGGCCTACACCTGTAAACCAAGGACCCTACTTAAATCCCCTCAAACGTATCTAGACCATCGATGCTATTTCTGAAAACCTCGTTAGTCTTACCGGAGGCTCAACTCCAGTTTGCACCTTCATGCCTAGAGATCGTTAACTGTACTGCGTGAATGGGACGGAAGCAACCCCATGTCGGCAACGCCCCCTTTCCTGTCAACCATACCAAGTGGAAGGCTGATAAGAACGGCATGCGACAACGCAGGGTCGAGGGTGAGATCGACCGTCGCGGTGGCCGGCAGTACCCTAGCCACGATTAGCTTAGCCAGGCCATGGGTTCCGGCATCTACACACCGGTGTTACCTTTTTTTTTCCACTGCCGACCGTTGAACTCGAGTTCGAATAATAATGTTTAAATGCTTATTGGCCCTCATAACTTTCAAAGAATAGATGGAAACGGATTGTTTGTATAAGTAAAGGATGACTCATCGATGCACCTCTTTGCTAATTGTGAGTAAACGTAGTTCAGAAGAAAAGAATTCTGATTGAGTTACTGTGTTAACCCGGAGAACATGACCCGTAAGTATATTAACAAAAGCTAACCAAGGGTTTTCGTGGTTGCTGCGGCACATAATTATCATCTACACGTTCAGCTGCCACGATGTTGTGCTAAACGTGGATGCAGAGGTGACTTACTTTGAGGGGAGGGAGGATCTAAGATGGTGTCTGATCCCCCTGGTCTCTCAACCCACCCAATTCGATGCCAAAAACCAACTCTCTTGACATCGACCTTGGTTGTCCACGGACCTTTGAGTCTCCACGACTCATTAAATTTTATTGGGCAACCCCTTAAGAAGGAAAGCAAGCAATTATTTGCCTGCTCACATATTTTCACTATCTATATTCGGTACCTATCAACAAAACCTATCAAGAATCTTCGAATCCATACCGGATACATCTCACCTAACTATCACCATACTACACCTTGTTTTGCTCCCAAGAAGTGTGAGGGTTACCACCCTCCCAACAAGAAGTTTACCCTATCATCCTGAAATTGTTAAGTTCTTCAAAAAATAAATTCAGAGGAAAAGAAAGTCAACTTCAAAATTTCTTTAACGTTTTAAAAGTTAATTAGGTTTCATTATAGTAAAGCTTAAAATCTAACATACGATCTTTTGGTTTTCTTAGGGATGCTTAAAATCCTATCTAAATCTAACCTTAAATATTATTAAACTCTAACAATAACTTCATATAAAGTCTCATAAAGATCAGAATAAAAAGCTAGTAAAAACAACCAGACAGAATATATAAATCCTTATTAGAATAACTGTGTGCTTTGTCACACGCAAATACAAGAAATGAGTTATTTTATCAGCTCTAGGTATATCATACTAATGCTACATATATCTAAAGTTTCAATAATAATAAAAAAAAAAAAATTTAAGTGAAATTAAAAAGAAAAAATAAAACTAACAATCAAGTGACTGTGTATACGAACGCTTATCTGATTCGCGAGATGAATTTAGGATTATATTGATTTCGAAACAAGAACGAAGAATAATCTGACGCGACCTTGTTGGTTTATTACTGTCGAATTTCAAGTGTACGACCGCGTTCTATTTGTATCCCCGTTGAATAGCAAACTAAATTCAAAGGAATAGGTAAAGGAATATCTAAGCTCCGAATGAGTAGATACGCCTACAAATAGGATGACAACACACGAAAACACAAAGACAGAAGGGACTTGCTTAAGAAAAATTCTTCTAAAGCAATAATGGATATATCAATGATCATGCAAATGGGTGGGTCAAAAGTGCACAAATATATTATGGACCTTTGGCCCACCCTAGTGAGCCAATAGTACACAAGGAACTAGGCCACAAGTTCATACAATTTAGAGGAAAGTGGGTCACAAGTCCATATTGAAGAAAAAAATTAAGAATTATTCTTTTTATTTTTAAAGAAAATAACAATACAGAAGTTTCAATATCAAAGTAGTCACAATACTTCCCAAGTGCATAGCTGTTCAAAGTTAAAGAGACAATTATTCCGCTATAGGGAGTGCAACATTTAGGCAATTTGAAGGTTTCTTACAAATAAAACAATTTATTTATTTATTTGAATACGTTAAAAACTGACGGTACATTCTTGTTAAATTAAACAAGTGGCATATATTCATGAATTAATACTTTATATAAATCTTCTACCATCGTTTGGTATTTCACTTACGACAGTCGGGTAATCCACTGACCAGTACAGAAAAGTATCAAACTTGAAGCTTGAGTAATATTTCGCTATTAAAGACTTGTTTTGGGAGTTTTCTTCGACGGACGGGTTCTCCTCCGCCTTTAAAATTTCACACACAAGTTCGTTCCATTTTAATTATTAATTTATCAGTCTTCTTGTTTCATATTAATTTTAATTTAAATTAACTTTACTTTTTCCGTTTTTTTAAATGTCCCTATTTTTCCTGTTTTAAATAAAATTAACGTATTTGTTTATAAAATTTCAATCTTTGCATTTCTTTTAATTTTTTTGGACTATTGTTTGATTTTGGAAAGATTCTTAACACACGAAACTGAGACCTTAAGATAATAATAATAGATAAAGTGATTCAAGAGGAAGGTTTATATGTATAATAACATCCATTAAATAGTGGAGAAGTACTGTTATTTTTGAGGTTTCTAATGTGATGTCGTAAATAATTACATTTTTTCCGCTTACATTGCAAACGCAGGCTGAGTCCTACGAGTTTTATCAAAATAATGTACTAATTATTGTACACATTGAAAAGGTCTACAGAAAAGTCCGTGATGGTATATGTCTAACTCTTATGGATAACCCACAATAACTTTTTTTTTGTCATTTTGCTTTTTACGACAAATAATGGCTAATTTTCGAAGCGATTTTAACCAATACAGCATTAATCCTTAACCAATTTAATACCTTGAATACATTGTTCATTTAATATAGATCTATATGGCCCTTTACACCGTATGATTTAAGTGAATATTTTCGAAGATATTACAGATTTAAAAATTGCGGGACGTAGCGTTTGCGGCGGTACCGGCCGGCCGCCCGGTGCGGCAAGAGCGTGCCTATTAGTAGCGCGTCTGAGGCCGCGGTTTTCCCTATAGCACTTTGAATTTAGCAGCGATCGGACGCGTTTATTATATCGGAGCTCTCCAGCGAGGAAAATAGCAATACTTAGGTAATAAAAACGTGCTTTTCAGCGCGACAACGTATCAGTAATTATAAGTAAGTTACGATAAATAATTGTATGACAGTAGTTTTAAAATGTAAATTATATTCTATTCTAAGGTTAATTTTTAAATCGCACTTATAGTAATTATAAGTACCTACATAAGGTGAGATAAGATTAGATTAAATATCTTTTGTTTCTAAATGGTAAGAATTTAGATATTTTTTACTGCGGCACATACTAATAATATGGCAATTTGTGCATAGGTAATCATACATAAAGAACTGAGTAAATTTTGTACAGAAATTATAAAGTCATGTCTGGAAGACGTCGTCGTTCGAACATAGGTCGTAGTACAGTGAATGCCAGAAGAGTAAGAAATTCTGTAGGAAAATGAACAGCTTCTTCCAAATCGAGAACAGTATCGTCCGAGTAGTATATTTTCGTCGGCACATCAATCTTTGAAAGAATCAAGTTATTTACTTTATCTACTTGTTCGTTAGTTGGTGACAGAATCGCTCTTTCTTTACACCAAGATATTGTCTTATAACTTATGTTATCAATGTTAGGATAGACATTGTTGACTAACTCTTGGATGTTGTCTATCAAAACGCAAAGGTTTTCTAGGTCAATCCTTCCCTCACTTTGTGTTAACTCTCCATTGCCAACTTTTAGCAGCATCTCTGGAAATAGCCTGTTCTCACGTGAAGATGACGAAACCCTCATATTAGTTTTAAGCTCTAATTTATTGACATGTGGCCAAAGGTTGGATCTTTTTAGGCAAGCATTTATTTCATCAGCACGTGTTCCTCGAGTCACAACTGGTAGGATTTGACGGAAATCTCCTGAGAACAGAATTGTACATCCACCCATAGGTGCATTTTTGTTGCGCAAAGCGCGCATTGTCCTATCCAGTGCTTCCACAGACGTCTTGTTTGACATGGTAGCTTCGTCCCAGACTATTAATGAGCAGTCACGCATCAATTTTCCTGTATTGCTCTGTTTAGAAACACTACAGACGCTGTTATTATCATCGGTGGCGATTTTCAGCGGGAGCTTGAATGTGGAGTGTGCGGTTCGGCTTCCTTCCAAAAGCGTAGCGGCAATGCCGGATGACGCAACAGCTAACGCAATTTTTCCGATAGATCTTACATTTTTTTAAAGCGGATTGATTAAAAACGTTTTTCCTGTACCTCCTGGGGCATCAAGGAAAAACAATTTCCCTTCATTGTTATCAATTGTTGATAGTAATGCAGTGAATACTTTTTTCTGATCGATGTTTAATCGTGGCTCATCTTGAGCTATATTTTGTAAAAGTCTCGTTTGATCGTATGATGTTTCTCTTGTGTATTCGGCGAATCTCACCCTCTACTGAAGATTCTCTCTCTCTCTCAGCTCTATATCTATCCCGAGCCTGACTGAGGTGAGCCTCACGTTCAGTTGACGATTCTTCATCTCTTGCTGAACGTACTCTTCTGGCATTCACTGTACTACGACCTATGTTCGAACGACGACGTCGTTATTTATTTTTTAATTGATCAAATAAATACTGAAAATCTTTTATTTTAATCACTGCTATTTTTTAATGGATTACTGTATTAATTATTAATATATTATATTAATAATTATTTTATTAATAATTAATACAGTAATCAATTAAAAAATAGCAGTGATTAAAATAAAAGATTTTCAGTATTTATTTGATCAATTAAAAAATAAATAATAGGTACAGTAAATACTGAAAAGCTTTAATTTAAGTCACTGGGATTGTTTAATTGATTATTGAAGTAAATATCAATATTATCAAATAAAAAATCGCGCGATTTTTTATTTGATTATATTGATATTAACTTCAATAATCAATTAAAATATCGCAGTGACTTAAATTAAAGCTTTATTCTTCTGTAAATGACAGACAACTTGGACAACTCGTTTGCATTGATTGTTTCAAAGCATTTACCGATATAATCTTTAAATGAGAATATTAACACCATTGCTCTTCACAGCTGGTTACAGGGTGTACCGATATTTTTATGAATCACCTTAGTTTTATTTTTTAAATAAACTAGGAGATGAAATTATTATGGATAGTGAATGAATTTTACAAAAGAAAAAAAAACAAATTGCGTACGCTAAAGAAGCGATTTTCAATATCCTAAGATTATAATTTAATTTTTTGAGTTTGGTCCAAGCATTATGATAACCCTTTGTAGACTACAATACAGAACTGTGACTTATTATAGTCACAAAAAGTAAAAGATTGAGAGCTGTACACCATTATGTACTATTGGCTCACCTGAGTGGGTCAAAAGTCCATAATCGATGTGCCAAAAGTCCACAGGGATTTCTTGTGTTCTTTTGGCTCACTATAGTGGGCCAAAAGTCCATAATATATTTGTGCACTTCTGACCCACCCAAGTGGGTCAAAAGTCCATTGTGGACTTTTGGCCTGTGGACTTTTGACCCTGGGCCCATGCAAATACCCCATACAGAGGAACACAGTTCGCATTCCAAAGTATGTTCGACAATGTTTTATAAATGTCAATAATAAAAATAATAAAGTTAAGTAAAATTGAGTAAAAATATTAAGGTAGTAAATGTTCTTCTGATTTGAGAAGAATAGGTACTGTATTCATCTCAATTACGGTGATCCTGATGTGCACTCCAATGATACCTGGAAATGATTAATAAAATATATTTTCAAAGCTATATGGAATCACTACTATTGACACTTAGCGAACTGGCTATTGCCATATCGTATTTGCTACGTTGGGTAATGATACTAGTAATTTTGTTTCGTATAGTGTATCTCTATTCTGTGGAGATAATGACATCCAAAATTTGCTTATTTTCTGTCCCAAATACGACGGACTCAAACATTAACACAAAGACAATCTATCCTAGATACTATCGCGTTTAAAGTTAAAAAGAATTTTAAATATTTGAGAGAAAACTCGAGTGAAAAAGAAAAAAAGTTAGTATGTAAGCCGGATCATACGTCCAGCAGTGAAAACAAAAAAAAAGTAAAAAATAAAAAAAGAATATTCGAAACGCGGCGTTGAATCTACACGCGTTTGGTCGCTACCGACACGAAAGGCAAAAAAAAGAAAATTGTCTTGAAGACTGAGTGAGTGAATGAAGCCGAAGTAAATCTTCAAAAGCGATTGACAAAAGTTGTAATCACGATTAAACGTAAGGTCCAGAACCGCTTGCCATATCAATGGATAAGAGGAGACTTACTTAAAACTCGGACGATTGGTATACCCTAAAGTGGTGTACAGCAGATTCTCGGAACGATGAGATCTGAGCCGACAGCTAGCGCTTCGACGAAATATATACGCGATAGGATAAAAAAAATAGTAATTACCATGTAATGAAATCAAGCACAACACTATAACACGAATTGAAACGGAAGTTTCTAATGAAAAGTATGAAGTCCGGAATGACGTTGTAAAATTAATACCGCTCCCGAATCAAATTCAATACACAATCCACTTTATAACACAAATATCTTTCATATAGTTTCAATATACTAATCTAATATTCTTAATAATAGTAATTACTTAGGTAAATGATTCCATATTACTATAATGCAGAAATGGGGGAGGAGGTGTAAGGTCCTGCCCTCCAGGCTCAAGTAACTATGTAAGAGTATGTCGAACGCCGACCAAATGCGTGCGTTCTCAGGCTAAGTATGACCCGCCTGACTTGTTGGAGCGGAATACTTCCTCGCTCATATAAAATTTCACACAAATAAGTAATTTATATAATATTGGTTACCTGGTTTTTTCCAGAAAAGGATTAATCTCACTGTATTCTATGCATATATATTAATAAAACTTTCTGCATCACATTTATCCGTGATGAGTATAAAAATTGTTGACTGCGTCACTGCTTCAATGGTGCTCCAAAATGTATAATTGGGGTTGGTGAACGTTGGGGGACCGGCATCCGTGACTATGCACGCGCCAGACGTCCTGTTATGTTGAATTTGGTGATATTATAGATGCTCTAGTGTCCTCTGCAGTTCTCTTCCGCCTATAGTAGTTGGGATTTGTCTTCTAATGAAAATTTTCAGATTTAAGGGTGTTCCTAGCCAATGCTTCTATGGTCACAAATATGGATAATCCACAGCGGGATTATTGGAAGGGATTTCGGGTCTCGTCCGGCCGTCGAACACTTGGTTCGAGTCGTCCAGGGAGAATGTCTCGCCAAGAAAAAGAATCGGGCGACGTATGTCTCGTCGCAAGGATACGTCTGAGCTCAAAGAAAATAGGTAGCCCTTCGCCAAAAAAAAATATAAGGCGTGGTTCGATGTGATACGTATTCCACGCGAATACTCATATATTTATATATATAAAATGAGCATTGCATGGAAAATGTGGATATACCACATGAAAGTTTATGGCAGGGTGTGCTGACAGAGGGCAAACTGCTTAAGGCGTCAGCTATATCCTTAGTAGTAATCCTCGGGCTGCCACGTCAATCCTGCTTGATGGATGGAGCAGCAATAGCTCCCAAAATCTTCTCGATGGGTTATCCTTGTAATTAACTGTCTTCGGATGATGATGGAAATCCTCGAAAATTAGTATATTCTCGAAAAGTTATCCTTTAGAAAGGATTTATAATGGCCGCGGCCCAATAGAGTAAAAAAAATAATTTTCTGTTCACGTTCTGTGGAGGAGATGATTCTTCGAGCGAGTTTGATTTCAAAATCAAGTCCATACCACATTCAATTTCCTTTCTTAAGCGGCATATGCACGCGTCAAAATCTCATCAAGCATGTAAGAGTGTGTTTGTGAAATTGAAACACGTATAGAATGTGTGTATGCTTGACGCGAAATCAAAATGTTTTGATTTTTCTTCAATCAGGGGTCTATGCTTGACAAGTGCTTGAAAGTGTGTATTCGTGATTGATTGCTTGATCAAGCATCATTCTTGTTTTTGCGTTGCTAGTGTCAAGACAGCATTCGGAAGGATTTTTTTTAATGTACATGATGGAAGATAAAAATTTTTTGTTAGAATTTATTGAAGTGTACCGTTCCCTGCCAGCGTTGTGGAACATTAAGGCCCGTATTTATCGATCGCTCTCAACTTAAGAGCTTCTTAAGTCTATTTATCAAGCACTATTAGTACTGATTTACGAGCGCTCGCAAAAGTTATGAGGCGTCAGGACCACTCCTAAGTTACGAGCGGTATATTAGAAAAATATTCGAAATCATTAGTCTATATGCACGCAGCAGTGTAACCAGTTTTATATGATAAGTAGTCACTGGTGCATAGGACCACTGACACACTTTTATGACAAGAGCGTCAGTGTACTGACCCTGTCCCATCACTGGCACCACACAAAATTGCTCGTTGTGCCAGTGAAGAAACCCCGTCAGTGAACTGACCTGTTTTTTAATATTTTGTTTGAAAAATTTCAAGTACCGTATTTTTTGGGAAGTTTTAAAAAAAAACTTTTTTTACCACCTTTTTTTGATTTTTTAGAACTGGTATTTTCTAGATCACGAATATGCATTTTTGAAGTCGCTAGGTCGCTTAGTTTAGCCGCAAGTCGAGTTTAAAGATGTCAACTTTGATGCCTCTAGCACGTCTAGTTTAGCCGCAAATCGTGTTTAAAGATAAAAGTCGATGTTTCATATAATGCGATACATCAATTGAAAGGTGGTATTTCCTAGACCACGAATATGCATTTTTGAAGTCGCTAGGTCGCTTGGTTTAGCCGCAAGTCGAGTTTAAAGACGTCAAATTTGATGCCTTACAACTTTTTAGATTTGTTATAATTTGCAAAGTAGACTAAATATTAATTTGTTGCTGAGTACGAATAGACTACGATTTTTTATAATTTGACATTTAAGAAGAAAGCAGAAGTCACACAAATGACACAAACATTTTTGATTTATACCGCTCATAACGAACGAATGGATGATCCTTGGCATAATCCTTTCATAATCGATGAAAAAGCTAAATTTGTTTTAAAATTGCCAAAAAAAAGAAAAAAATTTGATTGCAATTTCCTTCTTCAGAAATCGTTTGCGTTGAATTTGTGACAGTTTTAATTTGAGAATTTAAAAATTAATGAAGAAAAAGTATTGCTTTTTGTATTTTTTTTTAAAATATTAGTCTATCAGTTATCTAACATTGATTAATTTCTTTATATGAACGCATCAGTTCAGGGAAGTGTGTTGACCAATCCATTCAAGTGGTGTATCGATTCTAAGAACATCGGTCTTCGTAGAAAGCACGATTCAATGACAACCTGCATGTGTCCTCTCATCTTTTGATTGCTCATTGTCACCACCTCCAATGTATTCTGTATAGATGACCACATTCTCTAATAGGGTCCCTTTAATAACATGCCCAGCGTGCAGTACAAATCTCTGGAATTCCACCTACAAGATGATCATCCGTTTTTGTTCTTCTAGACACACACGAATTTCTTTATTTTGATGGCATTGCAGTAAATATATCTTGAACCTTTGGAAGCCTGGAAAATGAAAAATATTTTGTATCATTTTGTAATAACTAATAATTTATATTTAAGTAGCATTACCTCTAATCCAAGACCTGCTTTGTGCTTTGAATTTCTATTGTGTATTATAACATTTTGTCTGACTCATTTTGTTTGTTTTGTTTTGACATTCGCTATCGAAGAATCAGCGTGGAAATAGAATAAATAAGTTTAGGGTGCGTTCCTGATAGAAGGAATCCGCCATTTTTCGAATATACAAATTAGAGTAAATAGTGTTCGATGAATAGCACTTTTCGAACTTGAGTTAAGAGGCTCTTAAAGTTACGAGCGGTTTGATATTGTTCGATAAATATTTTCATATTTTCATATTTTCCTAACAAAGAATCCGCACATCCATTCACATCCAAAATCTACGAAAAAATGATGCTTGATGTGTGTGTATTCAACGCGATAAAGAATTTACAAACACACTCTCACATGCTTGATGAGATTTTGACGCGTGTATATGCCGCTTTAGTATTTCTAAGTTCCATAAAAATAACGCGCTGTTTTTACAGTCTCTTTCCAGTATCATGTCATTCTTTCGCAACACGTCAGGTGGCGTAGTAAAATATGTGTTAAGGAGCAGTGCGCACTGCACTACTTTCGTTGGCACAGAGTCTTTACTCCCTGACAGATACTTTAATACGCATGAATGGGTGGAAATACTCTATTTAGGGCTTTGGTCACACTGAGTGAATGTTATACAGTATAGTGTGATGTGTCATATTGTAAATATTTTTCGATGTCAGGAACTCACTAGACTATTTACGGTTGGCACCAGTAGTGAGAATGCCAAAAAGATATTGACAGATGTGGTGACGTAAGTATAACAGGTAAGTATTTCCAGACAACATTGGGAAGTGTCAACTATGACACTAGGATGCCTGCCTGGTGGTGATGTGACAGATCATGTTGCTGGTTAGGCTTACGTTACATCAGAACAAACTTAATCCGGTGTTTACCTCCAATTTGGCTTAGTGACTTGCCGAATCGTGACGTCACGTGTATATTCCACGGATTATATCGTCACGCGGTAACGGATTGAAATTGTATTTACAAATGACAGTTTGTATATTTATTTATTTATTTATTTATTTATTGTTTCATCAAACGGAAGTTTGAAATTTTAAATTCCTTTAGATTACTAGATACATATATACCTTAATTAAGTAATACTCAGGTTACCTAGAATAGATAACAAATGTTTTTTAAATAAATCTCTACTATTGCAATTAAGAAAGTCTACTTGATTACAAACAGAATTAGCTTCTCTTAAACATCTTGTAAGAGGCTCAATAAGCCCATAATTCGTTCTATGAAACGGTTCACAAAATAAACTTCTTGTTCGCAAGTATCTCGAGGGAGCATAGAATTCAATTAAGGATAACAAAAGGGGGCAATTGATGTGATAACATAATAAGTCTCTAACAAAGATGATAGAGAAATATTTACGGCGATCTGACAGCTTAAGTAAACCAATAAGTTGGCATCTTGAATCATACGAGGGCATTCGGATATTCCAATGCAAACGATAAACTACCAATCTTGAGAAACGTTTTTGAATATTTTCAATCCTTTGAGAACTTGTTTTGTAGAAGGGGCTCCATATAACTGTACAGTATTCTAAAACTGATCGTACAAAGGCAATGAAGAGAGATTTAAGAGTGTAGGGGTCAGTAAACTCCTTGGAATTTCTAGAAATGAATCCTAGCATAGAATTAGCTTTAGCTACTATATAGTCAATGTGTAGACTGAAATTTAGTTTATGATCGAATAAAACTCCAAGATCTTTCTTTTCTTCTATTCTGCACAGAGGTTTGTTATCAATCATACATGAATAAAAGATGGGAGACTGGTTACGAAAAAATGACATAATTTGACATTTGGAGATATTCAAATATAAATGATTTATTTTACACCACTCACCAAGCCTTTTAAGGTCTTCTTGAAGGAGAGTACAATCTGAAAGTGATTTTATGTGACAGAATAATTTTAAGTCATCAGCAAACAACAATTTATGAGAAAACCGAATATGAAGTGGAATGTCATTAATTAAAATTAAAAACAGAAGCGGCCCTAGGTGGCTTCCTTGAGGAAGACCTGAGGAAACATAAATTTGATGAGACTTAAAATTATTTATAAGAACGTATTGGATACGATCACATAAATAAGATTGAAACCAATTCAATAAATTGGAGTGAAAACCTAATTTTTTCAACTTTTGAATAAAAATTTTGTGATTTACTCGATCGAAGGCTTTGGCGAAATCGGTGTAAATGACATCGCACTGAGATCCACTTTCAATACAACTAACAACGTGATTACTGAAAACCATAAGATTTGTTGCAGTTGATTTTCCAGTGACAAATCCATGTTGGTATGGTGAAATAATTTCTTTGAGAAGAAAGGACAGTTTATTATAGATGATTTTTTCAAATAATTTTGGTATAGCTGAGAGCTTACAAATCGGACGGTAGTTAGAAACATCCTGTTTAGGTCCTGCTTTATGAATAGGAATTATGAAAGAAATTTTCCAGTCTTTTAAAAATTCACCTTTATGGATTGAAGCATTAAATAAAAGTGTTAATGGTACACAGAGAGCGCTTGCGCACTGTCTTAAGACATAAGGGGGTATTTTGTCAGGACCAGGTTTTTTCTCAAGACTCAGACCACACAAGGCATCAAATACTTCTGAAACACTTATATTTAAGGTTCCAATATTTAAGAAATTATTCATGCAGTCTTGAACAGAAGAAACCGGATTGTCGCATGTCGTGTATACCGACTGAAAAAAGTCAGCAAAGTAATTGCAAATCGTACCAGTATCGGTGGAACTTTCATGCTTATAGAACATTTGATTTGGAATACCATTAGAATTTCTTTTACCATTTATATAACTCCAAAAGCATTTGCTATTAAGCTTCAGATTAGACTCAGTACGACTCAGATAATCTTTGTATAAGAATCTATGAAGAACTTCGAATTCTTTTTGAATACGCCTATACTTACATAATAAGGTAGAATCGTTATTGGAACAACGAAATACCTTGTATGCCTTATTTTTCTTATTATTTAAGTTAATTAGTCTTTTATTGAACCACTGAGGCTTTGACTTTAAATTACTTGCTTTCTTTGGAATAAAACTATCAATTGCCGCCTTTAATGACTCGATGAAGACATTATACGAAACAGGAAGATTAACATTTAGTGTGTTCAATGAATCTGAGCTGCACAGAAAAGAACAGAAAAGATCTGAAAAGTACAAAATTTGGTGTTCAATGAGCAAAAATCCTATTCTTTTCTGTTCTACAATCTGTCACTTTGTGTTCAATGAAGTTGTCCAACACAGTTTAGAACAATATTTCCTACACCTACTTTTGAGGTGGTGCAAGTGCGTGAGAACTGTCAAAAGTGTCAGCTGACTTGTTTGAAATTATTTGAAAACTGAATTTTTGCAATTATTTGAAAAGTTGCGACGATATAAAATAAAATAAAATTATAAACTAAAAACTAAAATGGATAAAGTGCAAATAGAAATTAGGTCCGCATCAGGTCAAGTTTTGACTGTGGAGTGTTCTCCAAAAACGGGATCTGCATTAGAAAATAGTGAGTATTGTAAATTGCGTTTTGTGCAAATTCAAAACTTTGATCAAATTTCAGACAACGAATTTTCCGAACGATGTGGACGCGGATTTTATTTTAAATCCACCACAAGACAACCCGCAGGAAGCTGCAAACAATAGCCAGGAACCTGCAGACTTGGCTTCAGAGAAAACAAAGGCAGTTTGGCTGGACAAGGACTGCAGGCTCCTTATAACTTTGTACAAAGAAGCAAAGCCTATCTGCAATATCTCTGTAGCAGCAAGCCTCATGTCCAGCAAACCACAAAAAGAGAGCTACATGCATTTCTGGAGAATATGATTTTCCAGCTTCCAAAGCGCTGTACTCACTTGATGATGCAAATCTGTTCACTATTTCATGGTACAATTCCCGACTTACTCTAAAGTGGGTTATAAATTCTTTTTCATTATATGAAGGAACTACTTCTTCCAAATATCTTGAAATTGCATTTCTATCGTCTTTGCCTACAAATGATAGAGTCAACTCATCCAGTTCATCACTTTCATTTATATTCGAGGATGTGTCTTCCGATTAACTTAAAAAGTTTGAACTGCTTGAATCTTCTAACATCTCTTGCAATAACACCTCCAAAGTATTCATTTTATTTTTTTATAGTTTATAATTAAAAAGATTTGAACGCAAACTAAAAATTTTACAAAAGATTTATTTGAAATTTAAAATTGCACAGCTGATAGAGGAGCTGTCATATATGAAACTACATTTTTCTGTTCTAACTTGTTCTGAGAGTTTTCACACACTTGTGCTGTTCTGTTCTGTTCTGATCTAGTTTTTCTTCATTGAACAAACTTATTATCTAATACTTGATGCCAAGGAATTAAATTCAAAAATTCAGTAATGGCATTATAGTTACCATTGGCATAATTATAATAGGTGGAATTATCACATGTTGGTTTCAAGTATCCAAAAAAACTAAATTCAACGCTTAGTGCAAGATGGTGAAGAGAATTATTGAATATTGGATCGATACTCTTACTAATATTTACAGAAAGTTCTTTATCAACATAAATTAAATCTAAAATTCGATTCATGCCGTTAAAAAAACTATTTATTTGAATAATATCAAACTCACAAAAAGAGTCTATAACTTCACTTTCAAGTTCTGAATTAATATTAAAAGGTAATAAACATTTTTCTTCTGGATCAAAAGTCCATTTAATATTGCAGAGATTAAAATCACCTAATATAAGTAAATGTTGATTAGAATTTAATTGAGAAAAAAGTATACGACTATTATTGATATGGATTTTATATAGATCAATTGAACTACCTGGTGGTATATAACTTAAAATAATCAGTAAATCAAATAAAGAACCCTTAGACACTCGAACGGCAAGTTGATCGACATCATATTGTGAGCTTACAGCAGACGAGGGCAACTTAACTTCAGCACAAGAAAAATGAGATCGAACAGCAACTAATACGCCTCCACCTCTAGTTAAATTGGTTTTCACCAAACATCTGTCCTTCCGAAAAACATTGTACTGATTATCATCAAATAATTCAGAATTGTGATGATCATTCGTAAGCCAAGTCTCGGTAAAAGTGATAACGTCATATTGAGAAGCAGATGAGTAGAGAAACAATTGGTTTGTTTTTGTACGTAATCCTCCTGTGTTTTGATAATATAGTGAGAACTGGTTATTGGGTGATGTTGTTGGTATATGGGGGCGAGGTAGTTGCAGAGGTATTTGCGGTGCGCTGTTTAAGTTGATGGTTGGGTTGGTAAGGCATCTTCGTTTTTTGGAATAGAGATGAATTTTTACTTGCGATTATAGGTACTATAAGGCAAGTTATGGATTCGTGCAGAAAAAAAAATTTGAGATAACAATCACACATGACATTACGATGATGGAGAAGTCGAAAAAAGTGGGTCTGGGAATTCCGTCCCTCTGTCTGTCTGTCTGTCTGTCTGTCTGTCTGTCTGTCTGTCTGTCTGTCTGTCTGTCTGTCTGTCTGTCTGTCTGTCTGTCTGTCTGTCTGTTCGCGCCTCTGGAGGCTGAACGGGTGGGCCGATTTGCTTCAAATTTGGTATTTAGGATTTATTTGGCCGTCCCTCGGAACGTATTTTTATTTTTGCTCTAGGTCCAAAAATAACGGCACCTGCCATACAATCTTGAAGACAAAAATTGATTTTCTCAAAAACGGCTCTAAAGATTTTGATAAAACTTTCGGAATGCTATTTTTGCAAGAAAATCTATCTTTTGGTTTGAAATTTTTTTTCAAAATTTGTCTAATAACGGTACCTCTCATAGAACCAATATTTTCAAATCAAATTTTCTCGTAAACTATACATTCGATTTCAATAAAATTTTGGCCAAAGGAAGTCATTCATAATTTTATTAATATGGCATTTCAAAATTTTTAAAAACTTTTTTTTTTTGATTTTTTATAATTTTTTCAAAAAAATTTTTGGTTTTCGAAATATGTTGGAAACGGGTACATTGATTTTTTTTAAAATTATTTTTCAAATGTAAACTACAGATTGCCATATATTTGCATACTCAAATAAATTTGAAAATATTTTTTGAAAAAGTTTTTCAAAAATAACATTTTTAAAAAAAAACTTGTCCAACGATTTTCAATATTTTTTTTTCCTAGATTGCCGTATTGCTTTGAAATTTTATTGCATACTTAGTTTTTCCTAGAAAACTCTTAAGCTAATTTAAAAAATAAAAGAATTTTCGAAATTATTCAATTTTTTTAATATCCATATATGCAGCCACTACGCAATTGCTTATCATAAGAGCAAGTTCGTGCGACCCAGTCGTGCTTTTTATTTTATTTGAACTGTGGAGGGTATATGTATACGTATTCATAAGTGTTATACTCCTAGACAAGATAGTAGAGATAGAGTTTGGAGTGGTTTCGGTATCAGTTTAGTCACACTGTCCGACGATTCAAATGTCATGCAAAACTAAGACACCCGAAAAGGGTTTTCACGATCTTTATTTCGAAGTGCGGATGTGTCTGACAGTCAACTGACAGTATCTTGCTGGACTGACATCCTCGGTCCTCTGACCGAGCATAATTCCTGAGCTGATGCATATCAGTTCAGTGTTGCTTCAAATGTACTTCCATGCAAATGGTGGTCTGCGCATGACTCGGATGAAATTCTACAATTGGAAATTTGTGGACTCCTTCCTGGAAGTGGATTCTATTCTGGCAATGGGTTCCAACTATGAAGTTGGACTCTGAATGTGGAATCTCTTCCTAGTGGATTATAATGAGTGCGTTCAGCACAATGTGAGTAACCGAGAGGTTTCTCGCATAGGTGGCACCAGTTGCGTACACTATTTGTGTGTACTGGCGAGAAAGTGTTCCCTACAAAGCTTTTGGTATTTAGGCCAAGTCCACTTGGTCTAATTACTAAGAAAAAGGATGACTTCTCGCAAATATGTTTCCACACTTAGAATCTCTCCACTCGTCGTGTCGTAAAGACGCCGCGACTCTTTATCGTCTAGTCGGTTGAAGACAAAAAAAATCATGGAATGCATGTTCCGGTGACGTCAGGTCATCCCATCGCCTATCTGGAGATAATAAAGAAAATTTTATGAAAAATTATCAACCAAGAGTCTCATGCACAGCTGAGAGCCGGGCATACATAAGAAAAATAAAATTAATTGCAGGTAATGTAGTACTGTGACGTACTGTATGTCGTGTCTGGTAAAAATATTTACGTTCTTAGATACTGAGAAAACAAAAATGTAAATGAAGTGTGCAAGTCTTGTACATGGTAGTATCACAGGTGTCCTACCTTTTTAATTCTTTAGTATGGCAGGTCGACTTATGGCCTTGCCTATCTTTGACTTCGTACAAATTATTTCCGATTACTCGAATGACTCGAACTTTTACAAATTTAGGACACAACTTCGCACTTAAATGCTTGGTTGCGTCACTCAAGACATGATTTCTCGCCAAGATCTCATCATCTACTTTGAACATTATAATTCTACTACGGAGGTTGTAGTGCTTCTCATATGCTTCATGTATCTTAACTAATGCTTGCTTCAAGTATGAATGAACGATGTTCATTTTGGCGACCTTGGGGAGCCAATCTATCTCCGAACAGTTCAGTCCACCCAACTCTCTCAAAAGACGATAGTCTGCCCCATGTTCTATCATACGTTGTCCGAACAGGGCTTCGTATGGGGACATCGAAAGAGTTGAATGTACCGTCGTGCGTAAAGCACTACTGATCGAAAACAGATGGGCATCCCAATCCGTCTGTCGAGGATTGACATATGACCGGATGGCCGCGAGAATTGAACGGTTGACGCGTTCACTTGCATTTGACTGGGGAGCATTCACTGCCGTTCGGTAGTGTTTGACCCCGAAAACATCTAGAAATTTCTGAAACTCTTTACCAACAAATTGCGTGCCATTATCAGAGAGGATGCTCTCTGGCACTCCGTAAATCAGGAATATTTCGTCTTTCAGAAATTTGACCACGCTCGCGGCTGTTGCTTTGCGTAGTGGCTTGATGAAGACGAATTTCGTTAATTGGTCTAACGCGATCACGATACAAATATTGCCCGCTCTCGATCTGGGGTACGGCCCAAGAAAGTCAACATACAAATGTTGAAAAGGTCTATCAACTTCAAAGCTGTTTCCCATTTCTGCTCGCAATGTCATATTCGCTGCTTTACTGGTCTTACACGTTTCACATCGGTCTACGTATAGTTTGACCTGGGTGTACATACCTGGCCAGTAAAATCTGTCTTTCAACCGGTAAACCGTCTTCACCACACCACCATGTGAAGCACGCGGCGGATTGTGCGCCAATGAGACTAGAGATTCCATCATCTCTGATGGGACTCACAACTTCCAAGTTAGATCGTCCGCCAAGGGATTACCAACCGCATGTCTAGTGCGTTTATAAATATAACCTTCTGACACTTTCAGGTCAGGTAACCGTTCTTGTTCCTTCCTGATATGACTGATGATATCAAGATAACCTTCAGACTTAAAGGACGGATCCTCGAGATCGATGTGGAGTACCTCCGAGGCATCGGTCTGTGGAAGACATGAAAGAAAAGCTGACACTGTCAACTCATCGTCTTCATAAGCTCTTGACAGAGCGTCTGGCACGACATTCAAAGTACCTTTCCTATGCTCCACCACAAAATCGAAACCTTGGAGTCGCATACTCCACCTCGCCAATCTTCCGGTTGGATCCTTCATTGTCATCAGCCATTTCAGGCTGGAATGAACTTCTGGATTTTCTGATTCTGATTTTGTCTGGATCAGCTTTCAAGCAACCCTGACCGACCTTATAACCGAGATAGTGAAGCTCATCAAAACAAAACTTCGACTTCTCGACGTTTATCGTCAGTCCTGCGTCAGTCAAGCACTTTCCGACTATCTCCAGAGTCTCCAGATGCTCGTCGAAATCCTTCGACACAACCAATAAATCGTCCAAGTATACGAATACTTGATCTCGTAATCCCGATGGGATCACGCGACTCATCAGGTAGCTCAAACTTTGTGCCGCATTACATAGACCGAAAGGCATGACCTTTAATTGGTACAGTGGTCGGCCAGGTACCGTAAAAGCGGTCTTTTCCCTTGAACTTTGCTCCAGCGGTATCTGCCAAAACGCATCCTTCAGATCCACGCTAGAAATATAACGTGTCTCTGTCAGACGTGCTAGCAGCCCCTCAATATGTGCAATCGGGCGAGCATCTTTCTTTGTTACGGAGTTCACCTTCCGAAAGTCCAGACACAATCGGTTCTTTCCAGGTTTACGTATAAGCACCACTGGCGAATCCCATGCGCTGGAACTTTCCTCGATGACTCCTAACGAAAGCATGCGGTCCAACTCCGCAAACATGAGGGTTTGTATCGCTGGAGATATAGGATAGTACCTCTGCTTTATACGTACGGCATCACCAGTATCTATGTAATGTTGCACTAGATTCGTCTTCCCGAGTCCATTGACCGCGAAAGAGGGAAATCTACGAACAACTGCTTCTAGTCGCTTAGACTCTTCATCACTCAACTTAATCTGGTTGGTGGGTCTCTCATCTGGCCCACCTGTCGCAATTCCTGAAAGACCCGCAATTACATTAGGTGCGATTTGGAACTTCTGCCAGAAGTCAACGCCTAAATATAGTCGTTGGCTTGACGATGGCACGATATACAGATCTATATCTTTTGTCACTCCTTTATATTGGATTGGGGTAGTAATTACTCCCACAATGGATTGCTTGTGTCCATCGGCTGTGGACACGGTAGTCTCTACCTTCCTTACGGCAACATTTTTGTCTTTCAGATAGGGAAGTATGTCGGTGCCTAAGCAACTACTACTTGCCCCTGAATCATGAAGACCTAAAAAGTTATCGCCGAATAAACTAACCTTCACATAAGGACGTGGGTCGTTAGATTCTCGACCTATGGTGGCTGACGCTATGCTACGGTAAGTAGCCCGCTTCCGATGGAAGCGTTCCCTTGTCCATCGTATCCGTTTGGATAATTCTGGAAAAGTGACAATCTTCCTGCGTACCTCATTATAATTGCGTAACCTTTCATGGAATTGTTTAATGTAAAATATGTAAAATTATTCTTAATAATCAAATTCAAATCTGGATTGGGTTTTTTTATCTAAAGTAGGGATTGTTCTACAATCATTCTTAATATTATTTGGTACTTCATTCTTATCATTGTTCGGTTTTAAAATGGTAATTTTTGGAAGTTCAAGAGGCGATTTCGGCTTGGACACTTGAATTCCGGGTAGATCTAATCGGAGCGAACCCCCCCGGTTAATGGGTTGTTCCTCCTCTCCTTTCCCGCTAGACACTTCGGACAAGTCGGGCTGTACTCATCAGCCAATCCGCAGCGGAAACAAAAAACTTTGTCGATTGGCTTTGCGCAATCGCGAAAACTATGGCCAAGAACTTGGCAATTCCAACATTTTTGCAGCTTGCGGTCCCTCTGGATCGCTTCAAGGCTAGTAGTGGGTACTGCCACAACTAGATCCTGACAAGGCTCCTCTACGATCTCGTTGACGAAACGCCTTGCAGGTGGACGTTGTGCATTCGGCACAAAATTCAGACGGGTACTCTCATATTGGATTGAGCTTTCTCTATGGCTCGACAATAGTAGGCCAATTGCCTTAAACTGGACGGACTGTAGGTGATGAGTAGTTCACCCATGTGCCTACGGACATTGGTTTTGATAATCTCTATCAGTTTCTTTTCAGGTCTTGGAACTCGCATCCTGGAGTTCAAGTATTGAAAAGCATCGTAAAAGTCATTGAAAGACTCACCATTCAACATCTTACGATCAGAAAGCTTTCGGAAGAGCTCGGTGTCGCTTTCTAAGCTACGGTATTGTTCTACCAAAGCCGTTTTTAGTTCGTCCCACGTAGAGTGCTTGTTACCTTTCAAATACACCCAGTACTAGGATTCTACCGAACCTGATACAAAGTGATAAAAGTTTGCGGTAATTTCATACCACGATACACCATAACTATTGCGTAAACACCCCAAGAGGAACAGGAAATCGTCAACTGACATATTCCTCCCATCAAATTTCAGTCCCCACTTATGGAATTGATGGTTACGATTCACAGATGTGACATTCGATGGTGGTGGCCTAGGTGGCAACACAGCGGACTCATCGTCGAAATTAAAAGCGTTTAAACGTGTCATAAAGTCGTCCAAATTTGAGCCTAGAAACATTTGGGCTGGATTAACATCCGGCCAAGGTGGCACTCTAGTTGGCTCGTAATGAGGAGTAATTCTGTCTGCCTCATCTTCGTTGAATGGTCTGTATACGGACTGTAAATGTCTGGAAGTGGTTGGTCCAGAAGGGACATTGATATTCACGACACGTGTAGTGTCTGGATTAGCTAAGCTAGCTTGTCGCATAGCCTTTTGTGTAGAGGTAGCGTCTGGTGGAGCAAGTGGCCTTGAAGGGGGAGCAACTGGCTGAGAAGTTTTGACTGTACGTTTTTGCAGTAGCTGAGCAACTTGATCAAGCAAACGAGCATGACTCCTCTCTAGCTCTTCTGCCATAAATTGTTTGTCATTGACTCTGTGTAGGTCAATAGTAGCGGAAACTACCTGCTGAATATATGCTGAGTGATCAGCTGCATCTTTACGCAATTGCTCTTCGGCCCTTGCTACTTCATCGTCGTCTACTACGACGCTTCTATCAACTGTGTTATCTCCCGCTTGATTACGCTTGGCTGCCCTCGTCATCGGAGTGATTCTCCACGACATCGTTTTGACCGCGGCCGGGTTTCGGTTTTGATCCCCCAGGAGCCATTGCGTCGAAATCTCTGTACTTTGTAAGATAAGTACTTTTGACTGTTCGTTTAGGTCTTGAGCCGTTCATTCAATCGCAACTGAAAGGAAATCGGCTATACCGCGTCAAACGTGTAACCCAAGGATTCAAAAAAAAAGGTAATTAATTTGTAGCCCGTGAGAAATACCTCGAACGGAAACTAGACGAGCGATAACAAGGTAAAACAAAAACCAAAAACAAATTGTCAAATCAAAAAGTGGAAAATTCAAATGTACCGTGGGCAATTGCCTTAAACGGTCATTTATCAATCTAAATCAAAGTATTTTGTAAGTCCGGTGGATAATAATCCTAGTAGTCCGTGAGAAATCCTCGAACGGACACTACTCAAGTAGTATAACAATAAAAATAAAGAAGTAAGTCAAGTGTAATAAGTGAAAGAGAAAAAAAAAATTTCATATACCGTGAGCAACACCTCGAACGGATATTTGTCGATCAAATAATTCAAAGAAGTAAACACAAAAAAAAAAATTTGTTAATCTAAAAGTGCTTAATAATAAAGGTAAGAATGTATATACAGTCTATCAACAACAATACTTCAAAAATGTTCTCAGAAATCCTGTATTCAATTGGATACTTATATTGAACTTTTAATAAGAAATATACTATATGTTTACTTATATCGGAAAAATTCAATTTCAGAAATCAATACTTAAATTGTATTCAAGAACTAACTTTATACTATACGATCTATAAATCTAAACTGTATTCTAGATTGGTGGGCTCTATCCCAAACTATAACTAAATGGCGGGTACTATCCCAAACTATAAACTGTAAACTAAAAGCGGGCACTATCCCAAAAGACTAAATGGCGTGCTCTATCCCAAACTTACACAACAATCAAGAAGTTACGTCCCAACTTGATTGACGGAAACTCAAAAAAAAAAATCAAAATTTATCTGAAGCTATATAATCTCAAAATATCTAAATGTCTTTAAATGATATTTCATAAAAAGATTGGGAAGAGGGCAACCCTCCCTTCTTCAGGATAAGGTGTGTGTGTGTGTGTTTTTCAGTTTTTCAACAAAACTGACTCAAAAAAAAAATCATAAAAAAATTAGTGTGTGTAATCTTAACAAAACTTACGGCATTCGGGACTACTAGAAGAAAAACCGTTCCCTCTAAATGAAAGGTCGGGCATAATACACCAACCACCGGTCAGAAGACCTGCTCATCCTGTTCTCATACGATCGGGTATCCTAAGCTTCACATTCAAGAAAGTATCAACACCTCTGCTACTGACAATTAAGCAAATCTACAGCTCAATCCGGACAGCGATCGAAGATACGTCTGAGTGAAAAGAGGTAGAGAAGATCTAATCGGAGCGAAGCCCCCGGTTTATGGGTTGTTCCTCCTCTCCTTTCCCGCTAGACACTTCGGACAAGTCGGGCTGTACTCATCAGCCAATCCGCAGCGGAAACAAAAAACTTTGTCGATTGGCTTTGCGCAATCGCGAAAACTATGGCCAAGAACTTGGCAATTCCAACATTTTTGCAGCTTGCGGTCCCTCTGGATCGCTTCAAGGCTAGTAGTGGGTACTGCCACAACTAGATCCTGACAAGGCTCCTCTACGATCTCGTTGACGAAACGCCTTGCAGGTGGACGTTGTGCATTCGGCACAAAATTCAGACGGGTACTCTCATATTGAGATTGAGCTTTCTCTATGGCTCGACAATAGTAGGCCAATTGCCTCGAACTGGACGGACTGTAGGTGATGAGTAGTTAACCTATGCGCCTACGGACATTGGTTTTGATAATCTCTATCAGTTTTTTTTCAGGTCTTGGAACTCGCATCCTGGAGTTCAAGTATTGAATAGCATCGTAAAAGTCATTGAAAGACTCACCATTCAACATCTTACGATCAGAGAGCTTTCGGAAGAGCTCGGTGTCGCTTTCTAAGCTACGGTATTGTTCTACCAAAGCCGTTTTTAGTTCGTCTAACGTAGAGTGCTTGTTACCTTTCAAATACACCCAGTACCAGGATTCTACCGAACCTGATACAAAGTGATAAAAGTTTGCGGTAATTTCATACCACGATACACCATAACTATTGCGTATACACCCCAAGCGGAACAGGAAATCGTAAACTGACATATTCCTCCCATCAAATTTCAATCCCCACTTATGGAATTGATGGTTACGATTCACAGATGTGACATTCGATGGTGGTGGCCTAGGTGGCAACACAGCGGACTCATCGTCGAAATTAAAAGCGTTTAAACGTGTCATAAAGTCGTCCAAATTTGAGCCTAGAGGCATTTGGGCTGGATTAACATCCGGCCAAGGTGGCACTCTAGTTGGCTCGTAATGAGGAGTAATTCTGTCTGCCTCATCTTCGTTGAATGGTCTGTATACGGACTGTAAATGTCTGGAAGTGGTTGGTCCAGAAGGGACATTGATATTCACGACACGTGTAGTGTCGGGACTAGCTAAGCTAGCTTGTCGCATAGCCTTTTGTGTAGAGGTAGCGTCTGGTGGAGCAAGTGGCCTTGAAGGGGGAGCAACTGGGGACTGTACGTTTTTGCAGTAGCTGAGCGACTTGATCAAGCAAACGAGCATGACTCCTCTCTAGCTCTTCTGCCATAAATTGTCTGTCATTGACTCTGCGTAGGTCAATAGTAGCGGAAACTACCTGCTGAATATATGCTGAGTGATCAGCACCATTCCCTCTAAATGAAAGGTCGGGCATAATACACCAACCACCGGTCAGAAGACCTGCTCATCCTGTTCTCATACGATCGGGAATCCTAAACTTCACATTCAAGAAAGTATCAACACCTCTGCTACTGACAATTAAGCAAATCTACAGCTCAATCCGGACAGCGATCGAAGATACGTCTGAGTGAAAAGAGGTAGAGAAGATCTAATCGGAGCGAAGCCCCCCGGTTAATGGGTTGTTCCTCCTCTCCTTTCCCGCTAGACACTTCGGACAAGTCGGGCTGTATTCATCAGCCAATCCGCAGCGGAAACAAAAAACTTTGTCGATTTTCTTTGCGCAATCAATTGTCTAGTACATGAGGCACAAGTGTAAAATGTGTATTATATCCACGATAAAACGGCGTGGCAAAATCCTTCCACGTGAGGAGTAAAGATTTGATAAAAAATCAAAGAAATTTGGCGCAGCTTTGCCTACCCTTGTCCAATTTAGGACGATGAAAGGTATAGCTGCTTCTGCAAGATGGATATTCCTATAATCGAAGAAAAAAGAACGTTGTTACAACGCGTTGCCATGTGTCGCCACTGAAATTCTGTCGCGTTGGAACAAAAAAAAATCTTCTGCTCGGGACAATATCTCAAAATATTTAACCTTACCTTGTAACGATAAAAATAATGAATTATGAAAGAAGGGAATTTTAACGACAAGATGATATTTTCCACCCATTACTCAACGCACAGAACGGGTTTAAAAAAAAACTTAGCCCCACATTGCGATCCATCTGTAACGTAAAAATAATAAATTAAGAAATTATGCATCCATTTGCACTGCCAACAGCCACCAGCGTCTGCCTTGAACACCCTATGGATTCCCAAGACCCAACCCCAATGCCCATCAACAAGACAAACCAGAGAGGAAGCAGGAAGAGGCAAGCACCCCATACATCCTTGGTCCCTATACCAAGGAACAGCAACTCCATCGTCCTTCGCCCGTATATCGGTGTATCTAGCACCCCTATATGTGAATATAAGACATACTTACACTTCGCTAACACGGCTACTTGCTCTCCCTACTCCTCTCCCCATTCTTCCAATTTCATCTCCATCCCCATCACAGAAGCACGAGCCATCCGGTAGCGCACCTTAGGTCCTGACTACAAAACACCGTAGAACAGCCTAGAGGGTACCTACCAGCATGCCCGCGCCTATCCGCTACAAGTCATAGATGTCCTGCTTGCAGCTGTATAGTATCGTGGTTTACACCAAAAACCATGGATTCTACTTATATCCCCAGGTTCACAACTAGATTTAAAATGCTGTAATTAGAAACGATACCCTTCTCCAGAGTCATTACTCCAGATCGCATTCATTAATCTAACTGCGGCTACCTATTCTTATTGCTGAAGGGATGGAAGCGATCCTATGCCGGCAACGCCCCCTTTCTCACCAATCGTTCGTAGAGAACAGTCGGTAAGAACGGCATGCGACAACGTAGAACCGTGGTCGAGATCGACCTTCGCGGTGGCCGGCAGTACCATAGCCATGACTAGCTCAGCCAGGCCGTGGGCACTTGCTCCGGGATCTACTTGACCGGTGTTACCTCTATTTTTCACTGCCGACCGTTGAGCTTAAGATGGGCGAGCTCGAATAAGTATGTTAAAATGCTTAAGGGCCCTCATAATCTCCAAAGATAAGACTGATATGAATCGCTGGAAAGAAAGACTGATTCCTGATCGCACCTCTTATAATCTGTTGAGAGTAAACGTTGGTCAAAAGGAAGAAATCGTGTTTGAATTGAAATATCAACCCGAAGAACGTGACACGTAAGTAAATTAATAGCTAGCAAACCATAGGTGGTCGTGGCTGCAATGGCTAATGATACCTTCCTCTCACTCTGCAACCACGATGTTGCGCAGATAGTGGAGGATGAGGTGTCTAACCGTGAGGGGAGGGAGGACTAAAGGTGTTAAGCAATCCCCCTGGTCTCTCAACCCACCCAATTCGTAAGTAGAAATCAACTCTCCTACTCTACGACCTTGGCTACTGCGGACCTATGAGTCCCCACGACTCATTAAAAATTCTAGGTAGCCCCTTACTATGATAGCAAGCAAAAACTTTGCCTGCTTACCACAACATCCTAACTTAAACATTATCTCTTACAAAGAAACTGCATCAAAGAAACAGAATACTAAACTCCATCGTTGCAATCCGAATACATCATGTGTATTCCCTCTTCGCACCACCTTGTTCCGTGTGAAGATATGGTGGATTACCACTCTCCCCTAAAGATAACTTATTCTGCCATACTAAAAATCCTGAAAATTCCAAAACAATAATCTTCAAAACCAAATGAATTAACCACAGAAAATTTTCGTAAAACGTTATAACCTATAGTCATAAGATTTATTAGTAATTGTTTCTAAATATCTAACAGGAGAAAGATCTTAATTGTTAAAATCAAAACTCTTCTGAATGAAAATCTTATCATGAAAATAATTAATATACTTGAAAAATTTGACTCAACAGAAGATCTTATTGAAATTGTTTATAGGGCTATTCAATAACCACTGAAATCTTACATGCTACCTTATGATTATAAAAGTATTGAATCAACTGTTTATTTAAAGTGCTTTTATATTTGTATTAATCTATGATTCAAGTGTCAAGAAATGCGTGAATCTTCAAAATCTTAAAATTTTATCTTGACTCTGTCTAAAACGCGATATTCGAAAACGCGAATGTTTATTCAAATATCTATCGTATTGAATATAAAAAAAAAATCTTTAATTGTCGCGGCGGTAAGTTCTTGATATCGACTGTATCCGGTACGTCGAATATATATGTATATATATACAAAAAAAATATGTAAAACCGCTTAAGATTCGGGGGTTTGTAAAAGTCTAAAGTTACAACATGAAACATCAAAGACGACCTAATTCAAAATTAGATTATGTACAACGGAAGCGACAACTAAAGGCATCAGGGATCTGTTACAGGTGAAACACCCATAACAACAAAAAGGTGATCAATTGTGTTACCATAAAATACCATCTATGTCAGAACACAGTTCGCGTCTGAACATAAATTTGATTAAAAGATATATTGTTAAGTATCAAATATATTTTAGTAAGTTTCAAAAAGTTAATGTATTTGTGTTGTTATCTACAGTTGTTTGTGTAGAATTCTTCCAACGTTCTTATTACGTAGGAATCCAGAAGTGCACTCCGGAACCCCCCCTGTAAAAGTGTTAATAGTAATACAAAAAAAAAACTTGTAAAATGGGATTTTATGATCTCAATGATGTACCACTGATGACGAGCAAACTTTTCTTATAATGCTCATAATAAAAAAAAACATGCGGCGAAAAGTATACAGGAGATGTCGATGTAACATCAGACTCTCTAGCTATAGCTATTCTGCCTCGGTTATGACGAACACGAATTGGGAAGCGTTGCTTAAGAAAACGAAGTCAAACAACTATAATTCCCAGGGAATCCTGTGGTTCGACTCTATATTTCAAATACTCGACGTTAAGTTACGCCTGAATACGCGGATAAGAAGTGAAAAAAAAATAATTATTTAAGTGTAAATTGTTATGAAGTGATCTCAAAAATGAACAAAATCTTGAACGCGGCGTTATAGCACGAAATGGTCGCTACCGACGCGAAATGTCTATGATCCGAAGACCGAGTAAGTGAAAGTATTAAGAAGCTGATTCTTTAAAAGGTAACCGTGAATCAAAACGAAGGGATAGGTGTTTGCGTACACCTTCTATGAATTATTTAATGATATCGAGTGAAAATAATCACTTTCCGAGGAGCGCGCCACGATTTGGTAAAAGTATAAATATAAGTAAGTGAAGTAAGTTGTTACAGATATGTAACAAACGCAATAAAGTATGAATTATTACACTCTTCCTGATTTCGGGGAGTAGCTAACGTCGACAACAAAAGGTAGTTGCCGCACCAGTAACTGGTCCCTGAATTCATGTACGCGGGTTGGATTGAACCGAATTGCAAAACGCGAATGGTAAAGTAAGTATTGGGTGTATGTCTCAACACAAAAACCGTTAAAGAAACGTTTTTTATGCACCGGCGGATAGGTACGATTTGATATTATCGAAAACAGATATTTTATTTCACTATTAGCACTGATTTAATATAATATGTTTCACTAGAATATAGATAAATACCTACTGATCATAACCTAAATTAAATGCATGCAACCAAAAATATGATATCTATATGGTGGGGGAGCCGTGAGGTCCCGCCTACCATTAAGTAATTGATTAAACTACTCAAATATCTGCTGGTACCACCATCCGTGGACGTCAGCGACAAGCGTCAAGTATGACTTTTTGGATTCTTTTGGAGCTTTATTGCTCCCACAATATACAAGTATACACAATAAAAATTGGAAAATATGTTACCTGGGGATAATATTTAGGTACTATAGTACCGTACAGGGTCTTTTTATAACTTTTTATTTCACGGGAACTGCTGGGGTATCTTATAGTTGATGATGCTTAAAGATGTATCCTGGATCTCCCACGTCGCTTACATACAGCAACCAGTGATGTTGTGTAGCTGGTGGACCGGCATCGGTGTACTAGCACGCGCCAGACGTCCAGTAGAATTCTTGTAGAGGATTCCTGTTGTGTTAGCTCCAAGATAATTGCGCCTGCGTATATGTGAGATTCCTTGGAATAACGAAGAGGCCGTCGGCGAGCCGATAATGGATCAACGCCTGGACGGTTGCACTCATTCACTACAGCACCAATATGCTAAAAAATTTAGCTCCACGAATGCTCCTTGCCGTTACGTGTGTGCGTCTCGGAAGCAAATCCCATAGCATAGAGTTATGCTCAATTAAAAGAATAAATTAAGGCCACCAAAATCACATGCGGATCTGGGTGCGCAGCGTGCGCTTAGGTAAGTATATTTGCACCAAAGAGGCGTATATGTGTACACACAAAAAAAAAATTATGCCCGCCTATGTGGGCCGATGTGTACGTTGTACGATATCTCCAATGGAAGCGAGTTGCGGAGCGAGTAGTTCGCACAAATTCCACTATGGAGTGTCCTGCTTAGCTCCCTCAAGTCTTGAAAGATGAATAAGTCCCTTTGTAGGAACATCAGTGGGTTTTGGTGGACCTGTGGACACCAAAAGAAAATTTTGTAGAGCTATCCCACCTGTCTGCTGGACGACGCCATTCCTCTTTATATCTTATAGCAAAGAATTACGATCCTTTGCTTATAGATACATAGCAATTACAATCCTTACCTTAATTTGTGATATAAATCCAGTGTTTATTATATATTTTTCCTAATTAATTTTAGGAAATAGAATTTCACTTCTAAAAAAAAAATGATCAAACTTTGCGAAAATGGCCGCCGCCCACTGGGTTTGTAAAATAAATTCACGTTCTGCAGTGGCGATGTTGATGAGTCGGATTCTTGCTTCAAAATGAAGTCTCCTATCTGTTTCCGCAACCATATACTTATCTTCTAGACAGCCAATGCCTTACTTTCCAGTATATTTCCATCGTTCCAATGTTCGTTCTGTTTATGAGTTGGCACGATAGGTGGCGTGCTAAGGATCTGTTCTCACTGACACTTTTTGTCATGTGGGGTTTAGGAAATTGTAAGATGTACTTCAAATTGATAATTAGAATGATTTCTGACTGTTTTAAGGGTGTGTTTACATTATACGTCACAGATTGTAAAATTGAACACATTTATCTTGGACACGTAGTAAAAAACACTTGAGTCTCCTCTCGGACATTGTAGAACAGCCTGAAGGTCATATACAGCTACTGTGTTTGTTTCATTGGCAGATTGTTTATCTTTTTCTTTTTCCTCTCTTGAAAGTTTTTTTTCTTCCAAATGGTTGTCATACTTTTGTTTCAGGCTGTCTTTATTAATGCTGTTTTCAAAAGCGATGCAGTCTTCGCATTGATCTTTTTTGGGTCGATGAAAGCTTATGTTGAAGTTATTCACAAAAACTCTTTGGAAAACATTATATTTAGCGAAAGGAATTTGTTTTTCCTTGCATTGCTCAACATAGTTTCGATGAATCGCTATAACTGTCAAACCACCATCAATGTATTCCATATTAGATTTCGACCTACAATAATGGCTAGGTATACGTGGTATTGATTCAATATGATCCATTATTCCTTTCAAAATCAATTCGTCAGTTTTATTAATTGGGGTGTGCTTACCTCTCAAGTCGCTTTGGACAATGTTGGTGACTGATTTATCTCTTTTAGCCAGGACAGTGCGTATGGGTCTATCATTGATTCCCAGAGTCGATGTGAAAAATTTTTTGCAAACTCTTATTCTCGAATTTTCAAGTGTAAAATAAAATGCGTTATTGTTTTTTCGAGGCTTTCTGGAAACGGAATGGGGAGTGGAATCATTATTTACCCGAATGTATCGATATTTAGGTTTTATATCAATCATTGCAGATGCAATAAAACATCGTTGCTTGTCGATACTTCCGTAATTCCAGTAATTGGTGAAAATTTTAGATCGGCTCTCTTCATCTATTTTGGACGAACAACCAAGTCTACAAGAACAAACTGGACCCATCTTTCTCGCCTCAATGAATTTTTTAGTTTTTGAACTCGAAATATAGGCTTTTCCAAATCTCCTCCCATCATAAGCTTTATTTCTTGTCCATTTGTCTTTTGAAATTTGCCTCTTTTTTGAGTTCGGCTTTTCGTTTTCATTGGATTGTGTAACGTCTTCTATCGGGCTTGAAGCTGGGGTATCAACCAAAGATTCCGAAGAACTGCTTGGAGATTTAAAATTCGGGTCTCTATAATCGTCATCTGAAGAAAAGTCACTGTCTGTTTCATCTGATGATGAAGCTGACAAGGATGGTTCATTTTCTAAGCTGCGTTGACCGGGTAATAAATTAGAGACACTAGCCCCACTACATCCAGGTTCAGGAGTGATTTGATCGCAACTTCGTGTATCTGTGTTAAGATGAGTATTTTCGGATGATTGTATAAACGGAGCAATTGATTGATGATCGGGTAGAGCAGGTTGATTCGAAGGTGAATCTTGTTGCTAAAAGCAATATTCAAGCGAAAAAGTTAACATACAAATATATTACGTAGACGACTATAAAATGCTTACAATGTTTTCGTAGGTGTAACAAATATTTTGTTCTGGAAGGTTTTCCAGACCTGAAACAGACCATTCGGGTTTATTACTATTGTTTGAATTTCTCGCTAATTTGACAAGCAACTGAGATCGGTTCAATCTGCATTACAAAACAAAAAATTGGTGGAATTCAATTAATAATTATTTTTTAAGACTTTCGAAAAAAAAGCGTTGACAAAGTGACACTTCTTATACTGCTAAAAAAAACTTTTTGAGTTTTAAGTTCGTATTTTCTAAAACAAAATGACATGTTATGGATAATGGCCTTTAAAATTCAGATACTAAAAAATAATTTTGACATAAAATACATAATGTCGTTTTAGTTCTCACAAATTAAAAAAATTTGTTTGTTTTCTCTTAAAGTAAAATGACTTAATGTGAATATAGCGTTTAAGCACTAAAATAATTGTAAAAATAAAATATGACAAATGACTTAAAACGAAAAATGTCACTCTTCCTTAAACTTAATTTTCATACTTCAATAATATTTTTTGAAGAAAAGTGTCACAAATAAAAAAATGTCGAAAATAAAAAACAAAACTTACCTCTTCGTTTCAGTGTAGTCCGACATTTTAGAATTACAACTTTTTTATGAGCAAACAAGCACAACCACTCACAATGAAGACTGACATGAAACTGACAATGTCATTTTACAGATGAATAGTTCAGGGATGATATATAAAATGCAAAACGACACTATCCCCCTCACGCGTTCAGTTTAAGAAATATTTTTGTGACAGTTTGACCGAAAAATTGACTTTTTTTTTGTGATTTTTTCTGTATACTCAACTCAAAATCGCTAAATTTTGAGATAAGCCACTTTGCTTCTGAGGGGACGATATGTTACTATCACTCCATTGACTCGGGTTTATGACGTATCAGTGTGTATGGTGATGGAATAGATCTAAATTATTTCGGTGTCAAATGCAGAGTGACAACTCGAGTTTCTTTTTAATTTATCTTTATTTTCAGGGTATTTCGCTTGTTACCTATTTTGTGTCACACTGACATTTGAGTATTTCTGAAAGTGACATCTTGAAATCTTGAACTGTCGTTGATCGTAATGCGATCAGGTTGACAGATGGAAAAATAAAATATTCGGCCGCATCGAGTATTTCATCCACTCTGTTTCCTCTGACGGCTACTTGTCACTAATTCTTGTGTCAAATATACTCTACGTCGGGCTATTCTCACTATTGGCAATTCGCTAGTGTGATCACTATGATGGTGGTTAAGGTGTGATCGGAGTACAAATCGCTCTGGTGTGCAATCGATTCTGGATGGAATATCTTTCCCATCGAATTTTTGGAGAGGGAGACATTATGGAAGACTGAATTGTTCGGAAAATAAGTGGATTCCAATTTAAGAGTGGAAACCCATTTTTAAGATGGCTTCCTTTCTGTGGAACTTGATTTGGTGTTGGAACCTATTGAGTGCGTTCAGCATTGTGCGAGTAATGAAGAAGTCTCGCTGGTAGATGGCAGTAGTGTCATTACTCATGCCAGTGACTGGCGAGAAAGTTTTCCCTACAAAGCTTGGAATTTCGACTAAGTCCACTTAGTCTAATTTCCAAGAAAAAGGAGAACTTCTCGCAAAATAACTCTCTTATTTGATGTTCCTTCACTCGTCGTATCGTAAAGACACTGCGACTCTTTTACGTCTAGTCGGTCGAAGACAAAAAAAGTGAGACACGAAGTCCGATGGTATTCGAGTTCTCTATTGGTTATCTGAAAAATATAAAAAAAAATTGAAAACCAAGAGTCTCATGCACAGCTAAGAGCCGGGCATACGGTTAAATTTATGGTAGGTACTAAATGTACCCCATAGGCTGCTATACACCTATGTGTATAGTCAAATGAAATGTTTGCAATTTAGAGGAAACACAAAAAAAACGGAAATCCTTGGCATACGCTTGGGACATGGACAAAGATATGGCAGGGAAATAAGTACTACAAGCACTTGTATGTAATGTCTGGTAAAACTCTTTACAATTTCAATGAAAGGCATTGTAAATAATATGTTTATGTCTGGGATGTGTTGTGATTCAAGTGAACTATCTTTTCAAATCTTTTGTGTGACAAGTTGACTGCGCCGGTCTTCAACTTCATACAAATTATTCCCGATTATTTTGTTTACACGAACTTTAATAAATTTTGGGCACAATTTAGCACTAAGATGTTTAGTCGCGTCGCTTAGAACTTGATTTCTTTTGTAGATTTCATCACCCACTTTGTATACCACTTTTCTACTCCGAAGATTGTAATTCTTCTCGTAGGCTTCGTGAGTTTGGATCAACGCTTGCTTCAGGTACGAGTGAATGATGTTCATCTTTGCAACCTTGGGAAGCCAATCTATCTCCGAACAGTTCAGTCCACCCAACTCTCTCAATAAACGACAATCTGCCCCATGTTCTATCATCCGTTGTCCGAATAAGGCTTCGTATGGGGACATCGAGAGGGTTGAATGCACTGTCGTGCGCAAGGCACTACTGATCGAAGACAGATGGGCATCCCAATCCGTTTGTCGAGGATTGACATACGATCTTATAGCTGCGAGAATTGAACGATTCACTCGTTCGCTGGCATTCGACTGGGGAGCATACACTGCCGTCCGGTAGTGTTTGACCCCGAAAACATCCGTGAGTTTTTGGAACTCCTTCCCAACAAATTGTGTACCATTATCAGAGAGAATGCTCTCTGGTACTCCGTAAATCAGAAATACTTCGTCTTTCAGGAACTTGACTATGCTCGCGGCTGTTGCCTTGCGAAGTGGTTTGATGAAGACGAATTTTGTTAGCTGATCTAACACGATGACGATGTAAACGTTTCCGGATCTTGACCTGGGATACGGCCCAAGGAAATCAACGTACAAATGTTGAAACGGCCTATCCACCTCGAAACTATTTCCCATCTCTGTATTTAACGTCATGTTAGCAGCTTTACTAGTCTTGCATGTCTCACACCGGTCTACGTATAGTTTGACCTGAGTGTACATGCCGGGCCAATAAAATCTGTCTTTCAGTCTGTAAACTGTCTTCACCACTCCACCATGCGAAGCGCGTGGCGGATTGTGAGCCAATGAGATCAACGACTCCGTCATCTCTGAGGGAACCCACAACTTCCAAGTTAGATCGTCGGCCAAGGGATTACCAACCGCATGTTTAGTGCGTTTATATATGTACCCTTCCGACACTTTAAGGTCAGGTAACCTCTCCTGTTCCTTCCTGATATGGCTAATGATATCAAGATAACCTTCAGACTTAAAGGACAGATCCTCAAGATCGATGTGGAGCACCTCCGAGGCATCGATCAGTGGTAGACATGAAAGGAAGGCTGACACGGTCAACTCATCGTCTTCATATGCTCTAGATAAAGCATCTGGCACGACATTCAATGTACCCTTTCTATGCTCTAACACAAAATCAAAACCTTGGAGTCGCATACTCCACCTCGCTAATCTTCCAGTTGGATCCTTCATCGTCATCAGCCATTTCAGGCTGGAATGGTCCGTAATAACGTGAAAATGGTATCCTTCAACGTAAGATCTAAACTTCTGGATACCTTCAAAAGCTGCTAAGCACTCGCGCTCTGTCACCGAATAGTTTCTCTGTGCAGCATTCAGTTTCCGGGAGAAGTAGTATATAGGCTGCTCCGCCCCAGATTCGTCTCGCTGACAGAGTACGCATCCGATGCCAGTCGCGGAAGCGTTGCAGAGAATGATGAATTATTTGGAGAAGTCCAGATTGACTAGTACAGGCGCTGAAGTCAAAGCTTGATTGATTTGCAGGAATGCTTCAATAGCTTCTGGGCCTAGCTTGAAGACTTTTCCCTTTTTCAATGTCTCGGTCAAGGGTGCGGCTAGGGTGCTGAAATCCTTAACAAATCGCCGTTACCAACCTGCCATACCGAGAAATCGGCGGACTTGGCGAGTTGTAGTTGGTAAAGGGAAGCTAGTAATCGCTGCAATCTTATCAGGATCAGCTTTCAGACATCCCTGACCGACCTTATAACCGAGATAGTGAAGCTCATCGAAACAAAACTTCGGCTTCTCGACGTTAATTGTCAGTCCTGCGTTCGTCAAACACTTTTCGACTATCTCCAGAGTCTCTATGTGTTCGTCGAAATCCCTCGATACAACCAATAGATCATACTAATACTTGATCTCGTAATCCTGAGGGGATTACGCGACTCATCAGGTAACTCAAACTTTGTGCCGCATTGCATAGACCGAAGGGCATGACCTTAAATTGGTACAGTGGTCGGCCAAGTACCGTAAAAGCGGTCTTCTCCCTCGAACATTGCTCCAGCGGTATCTGCCAAAACGCATCCTTCAGATCCACGCTAGAAATATAACGTGTCTCTGTCAAACGTGCCAGCAGCCCCTCAATATGCGCAATCGGACGAGCATCTTTCTTTGTTACGGAGTTCACCTTCCGAAAGTCCAAACACAATCGGTTCTTTCCAGGTTTGCGAACAAGCACCACTGGGGAACTCCATGCGCTGGAACTTTCCTCGATGACTCCTAACGAAAGCATACGGTCTAACTCCGCATACATGAGAGTTTGTATCGAGATACAGGATAGTACCTTTGCTTTATAGGTACGGCATCGCCCGTGTCTATAAAATGCTGCACTAGATTCGTTTTCCCGAGTCCATGAACTGCGAAAGAAGGAAATCTACGAACAACAGCTTCTAGTCGTATAGACTCTTCATCATTCAACTTAATCTGGTTTGTGGGTCTCTCCTCTGACCCACCGGTCGTAATTCCTGAAAGTCCCGCAATTACTTGAGGTGCGATTTGGAATTTCTGCCAAAAGTCGACGCCTAAATATAGACGTTGGCTTAACGATGGCACAATGTAAAGATCGATATCTTTAGTCACGTTCTTGTATTGGATTGGAGTAGTAATCACTCCCACTATGGATTGCTTGTGTCCATCGGCCGTGGACACGGTAGTCTCTACCTTCCTTACCGTAACATTTTTGTCTTTTAAATAGGGAAGTATATTAGTGCCTAAGCAACTAATGCTGGCCCCTGAATCCAGTAGACGGTAAGTAGTCCGCTTCCGATGGAAGCGCTCCCTTGTCCGTCGTATCCGTTTGGACAACTCTGGAAAGGTGACTACTCTTTTTCGTACCTCATTATAATTACGTAGCCTTTCATGGAAAGGTTTCCGATATAATGGTTCAGTTGTATTACTATTAAAATTCAAATTTGTTTCTGGTTTGGGTTCTTTATTCAAAATTGGGATTGTTCTACAATCATTAGTATTATTGTTCGGTAATTCATCGTTCTTAACCGGTTTCAAAATCTTAATTTGTGGAAGTTCAAGAGGCTTTGACGGCTTAGACGCTTGAACTCCGGGTAAATCTAATCGGAGCGAACCCCCCCGGTTAATGGGTTGTTCCTCCGTCCGTTTCCCGCTAAGCACTTAGGGCATGTCGGACTGTAAGCATCAGCTAATCCGCAACGGAAACAAAATATCTTATCTATTGGCTTTGCGCAATCGCGGAAGTTGTGACCAAGTACTTGGCAATTCCAGCACTTCTGCAAACTACGATCTCTTTGGATCGCTTCAATACCAGTATTGGGCAAAGCTGCGGTTAACTCCTGACAAGGTTCTCCCTCGATTTCATTGACGAATCGCCTTGCAGGTGGACGTTGTGCACTTGGCACAAAATTCGGACGGACGTTCTCGTATTGAGATTGAGCCTTCTCTATGGCTCGACAGTAGTAGGCCAATTGCCTTAGACTGGACGGACTGTAGGTTATGAGGAGTTCACCCATACGCCTACGGACATTTGTTTTGATGATCTCGATGAGCTCCTTTTCTGGTCTAGGAACTCGCATCCTAGAATTTAGATATTGAATAGCGTCGAAAAAGTCATTGAAAGGCTCGCCATTCATCATCTTACGATCGGATAATTTTCGGAAAAGCTCGGTATCGCTTTCTTAACTACGGTATTGTTCTACCAAAGCAATTTTCAACTCATCCCACGTCGTGTGTTTGTTGCTTTTTAAGTACACCCAGTACCATGATTCAACAGAGCCTGTCACGAAATGGTAAAAGTTTGCGGTTATTTCATACCACGATACCCCATTACTATTACGGATACACCCCAGGCGGAACAGGAAATCGTCAACTGACATATTCCTCCCATCGAACTTCAATACCTACTTATGGAATTGATGATTGCGATTCACAGATGTGACATTCGATGGCGGTGGCCTAGGTGGCGACACTGCATACTCGTCGTCGAAATTAAAGGCATTTAAAGGAGTCATAAACTCGTCCAAGTTGGAGCGTAGAGGCATTTGGGCTGGATTGACATCCTGCAAAGGTGGCACTCTATTTGGCTCGTAATGTGGCGTGTATCGGTCTGCCAAATCAAATTCATTGTTTGGTCTACAAACGGACTGGACATTTCTGGATGTAGATGCTCCATTCGGGACATTGTGATTCACGACACGTGTTGTGTCTTGGTCAACTAAATTGACTTGCCGTGCGACTTTCTGCGTTGAAGTCGCGTCAGGATCAAGTGGTCTTGTTGGTGGAACAACTGGTTGAGTAGACTTGACGGATCGTTTTCGCAACAGCAGAGCGACTTGGTCAAGCAAGCGTGCGTGACTCTTTTCTAACTCTTCGGCCATGAATTTCCTATCATTGACCCTATGCAGGTCAATAGTTGTAGAAACTACTTGTTGGATGTAGGCTGAATGGTCAGCTGCATCTTTCCGTAGTTGTTCTTCGGCTCTCGCTATTTCGTCGTCATCTACTACGACACTTCTGTTATCATTGTTATCTCTAGAGAGACTCTCGGCTAAACTGCCTTCGTCTTCGGTGAGATTCTCCACGTCATCATCTCGGCTACGACCAGGTTTAGATTTTGGAGCGGTAGGAGCCATGCCTACGAAGTCTTTGTACTTAGTAAGGTAAGTACTTCTAATCGCTCTTCTAATACTCCTGTCAGTCATTCAACCGAAGGTAAACGGACAGACGATAACAACTGAGTAGTTCAAAAGATAAAAAAAAAGATAATCCTTGTAGTCCGTGAGAATTTCCTCGAACGGATACTACTCGAGTGTTACAACAATAAATAATGTAAGTCAAAAATTAGTAGTAAAAAAAGTAAGTCAATTGAGTAATGGTGAGATGTCTCTACTATACCGTGAGCTAAAACCTCTAACGGATATAGTATCTCAGATAAGTTATTCAAAAAAAAAGGTGAAAGTTTTATAAACTTCAAAGTGCTTAATACTAAGGGTAAGTATGAATATGTAATAAACTCGTCTATCAAAAACAATAATTCAAAAATGTTTTCAGAAATCCTAAAGTTTTTACTTGAGTGCTTAAATGTAATCTTATAAATTTAAAAAAAAATATATATGCTTAATTTTATTTAAAAAGTTCAATATCAAAAATTTATACTTAACTAGTAATCAAAAATCTTAAATCCTACTAAATGATCTAAAGTTCTAAACTGTATTCAATAAAGGTGGGCTCTATCCCAAAAATCTGTAAACTGTATACGGGCACTATCCCAACTTACACATCCAATCGAGAAGTTACGTCCCAACTCGACTGACGGAAACTCAAAAAAACTAGATACCTTGGAAACGGTCTCGTATTCCAACTACCTAAAAACTCAAAACGATACTTAAACTGAACTATATCTCAAAAATAATTAAATAGATACTTAAATATGTATTATGGTTTTCATAAAAGATTCGGGAGAGGGTAACCCTCCTTTCCTTGGAACAAGGTGTGCAGATCTCGGTTCTGCAACATAACCGACTCAAAAAAAAAGCTTAATCAAAAAAAAAAGGAAAATTTTAGTGTGTGTAGACTTGGTACATTACGGCGTTCTAATGTATAGGAAAAGACAAATTCCTCAAACGAAAAGTTGATAAAGTATGAGAAGGCGACATTACGCTACTGCTGACGTACATCGGGTATAAAACTCCAACTACCGGTTAGCGCTTCATGTCTCATCGCATACCGTCACTTCCTAACATCTAATCAAAATGACTATAATCTTCAAATACAAACAGTGTAGTATAACAATTACAAGAAGAGACATCGAGATGTAGTTGACACAAAGAGGGTCGCGATTTGAGTGAATGACGAGCTTCTGCAGCTGACGTGCGTCGGGCAAAAAAGCTCCAACCACCGGTCAGAAGACCTGCTCATACTGCTCTCACACGACCTGGATCTCAGACATCACCTTTTGGACATATCAACACCTCAGCTACTGACGACAAGGCAAAAGTAACTGCTCAGTCCGGACAGAGATCGAAGTGACAAGAGGTAGAAGGAAAGAAGGTAGACCTAATGCAACAGACTGAATCGGGAACAATTTCACCAAATCACTGGACAAAATAGTGCCTACTCTGCTAACCCCGATGGTATTCCTCTGACTAAGAAACATCATCATCCAACAATCGACATCTAATCGAAAACTGAATAAATTTTAAAATATAACAAAAAAATTTTGAGAGAAAAAAAAAATTTTCAAAAATTCCTAACTTTCTCCACGCTACTCTGAATCGACCTTATTATCAACAATTCAAATCTTATCTTCGTCAACTAATTCGGGCCCCACGTTGGGCGCCATCTGTAACGATAAAAATAATGAATTATGAAAGAAGGGAATTTTAACGACAAGATGATATTTTCCACCCATTACTCAACGCACAGAACGGGACTCGTCAGGTTTAAAAAAAAACTTAGCCCCACATTGCGATCCATCGTAAAAATAATAAATTAAGAAATTATGCATCCATTTGCACTGCCAACAGCCACCAGCGTCTGCCTTGAACACCCTATGGATTCCCAAGACCCAACCCCAATGCCCATCAACAACACAAACCAGAGAGGAAGCAGGAAGAGGCAAGCACCCCATACATCCTTGGTCCCTATACCAAGGAACAGCAACTCCATCGTCCTTCGCCCGTGTATCGGTGTATCTAGCACCCCTATATGTGAATATAAGACATACTTACACTTCGCTAACACGGCTACTTGCTCTCCCTACTCCTCTCCCCATTCTTCCAATTTCATCTCCATCCCCATCACAGAAGCACGAGCCATCCGGTAGCGCACCTTAGGTCCTGACTACAAAACACCGTAGAACAGCCTAGAGGGTACCTACCAGCATGCCCGCGCCTATCCGCTACAAGTCATAGATGTCCTGCTTGCAGCTGTATAGTATCGTGGTTTACACCAAAAACCATGGATTCTACTTATATCCCCAGGTTCACAACTAGATTTAAAATGCTGTAATTAGAAACGATACCCTTCTCCAGAGTCATTACTCCAGATCGCATTCATTAATCTAACTGCGGCTACCTATTCTTATTGCTGAAGGGATGGAAGCGATCCTATGCCGGCAACGCCCCCTTTCTCACCAATCGTTCGTAGAGAACAGTCGGTAAGAACGGCATGCGACAACGTAGAACCGTGGTCGAGATCGACCTTCGCGGTGGCCGGCAGTACCATAGCCATGACTAGCTCAGCCAGGCCGTGGGCACTTGCTCCGGGATCTACTTGACCGGTGTTACCTCTATTTTTCACTGCCGACCGTTGAGCTTAAGATGGGCGAGCTCGAATAAGTATGTTAAAATGCTTAAGGGCCCTCATAATCTCCAAAGATAAGACTGATATGAATCGCTGGAAAGAAAGACTGATTCCTGATCGCACCTCTTATAATCTGTTGAGAGTAAACGTTGGTCAAAAGGAAGAAATCGTGTTTGAATTGAAATATCAACCCGAAGAACGTGACACGTAAGTAAATTAATAGCTAGCAAACTATAGATGGTCGTGGCTGCAATGGCTAATGATACCTTCCTCTCACTCTGCAACCACGATGTTGCGCAGATAGTGGAGGATTAGGTGTCTAACCGTGAGGGGAGGGAGGACTAAAGGTGTTAAGCAATCCCCCTGGTCTCTCAACCCACCCAATTCGTAAGTAGAAATCAACTCTCCTACTCTACGACCTTGGCTACTGCGGACCTATGAGTCCCCACGACTCATTATAAATTCTAGGTAGCCCCTTACTATGATAGCAAGCAAAAACTTTGCCTGCTTACCACAACATCCTAACTTAAACATTATCTCTAACAAAGAAACTGCATCAAAGAAACAGAATACTAAACTCCATCGTTGCAATCCGAATACATCATGTGTATTCCCTCTTCGCACCCCCTTGTTCCGTGTGAAGATATGGTGGATTACCACTCTCCCCTAAAGATAACTTATTCTGCCATACTAAAAATCCTGAAAATTCCAAAACAATAATCTTCAAAACCAAATGAATTAACCACAGAAAATTTTCGTAAAACGTTATAACCTATAGTCATAAGATTTATTAGTAATTGTTTCTTAATATCTAACAGGAGAAAGATTTTAATTGTTAAACTCAAAACTCTTCTGAATGAAAATCTTATCATGAAAATAATTAATATACTTGAAAAATTTGACTCTACAGAAGATCTTATTGAAATTGTTTATAGGGCTATTCAATAACCACTGAAATCTTACATGCTACCTTATGATTATTAAAGTATTGAATCAACTGTTTATTTAAAGTGCTTTTATATTTGTATTAATCTATGATTCAAGTGTCAAGAAATGCGTGAATCTTCAAAATCTTAAAATTTTATCTTGACTCTGTCTAAAACGCGATATTCGAAAACGCGAATGTTTATTCAAATATCTATCGTATTGAATATAAAAAAAAAATCTTTAATTGTCGCGGCGGTAAGTTCTTGATATCGACTGTATCCGGTACGTCGAATATATATGTATATATATACAAAAAAAATATGTAAAACCGCTTAAGATTCGGGGGTTTGTAAAAGTCTAAAGTTACAACATGAAACATCAAAGACGACCTAATTCAAAATTAGATTATGTACAACGGAAGCGACAACTAAAGGCATCAGGGATCTGTTACAGGTGAAACACCCATAACAACAAAAAGGTGATCAATTGTGTTACCATAAAATACCATCTATGTCAGAACACAGTTCGCGTCTGAACATAAATTTGATTAAAAGATATATTGTTAAGTATCAAATATATTTTAGTAAGTTTCAAAAAGTTAATGTATTTGTGTTGTTATCTACAGTTGTTTGTGTAGAATTCTTCCAACGTTCTTATTACGTAGGAATCCAGAAGTGCACTCCGGAACCCCCCCTGTAAAAGTGTTAATAGTAATACAAAAAAAAAACTTGTAAAATGGGATTTTATGATCTCAATGATGTACCACTGATGACGAGCAAACTTTTCTTATAATGCTCATAATAAAAAAAAACATGCGGCGAAAAGTATACAGGAGATGTCGATGTAACATCAGACTCTCTAGCTATAGCTATTCTGCCTCGGTTATGACGAACACGAATTGGGAAGCGTTGCTTAAGAAAACGAAGTCAAACAACTATAATTCCCAGGGAATCCTGTGGTTCGACTCTATATTTCAAATACTCGACGTTAAGTTACGCCTGAATACGCGGATAAGAAGTGAAAAAAAAATAATTATTTAAGTGTAAATTGTTATGAAGTGATCTCAAAAATGAACAAAATCTTGAACGCGGCGTTATAGCACGAAATGGTCGCTACCGACGCGAAATGTCTATGATCCGAAGACCGAGTAAGTGAAAGTATTAAGAAGCTGATTCTTTAAAAGGTAACCGTGAATCAAAACGAAGGGATAGGTGTTTGCGTACACCTTCTATGAATTATTTAATGATATCGAGTGAAAATAATCACTTTCCGAGGAGCGCGCCACGATTTGGTAAAAGTATAAATATAAGTAAGTGAAGTAAGTTGTTACAGATATGTAACAAACGCAATAAAGTATGAATTATTACACTCTTCCTGATTTCGGGGAGTAGCTAACGTCGACAACAAAAGGTAGTTGCCGCACCAGTAACTGGTCCCTGAATTCATGTACGCGGGTTGGATTGAACCGAATTGCAAAACGCGAATGGTAAAGTAAGTATTGGGTGTATGTCTCAACACAAAAACCGTTAAAGAAACGTCTATATGCACCGGCGGATAGGTACGATTTGATATTATCGAAAACAGATATTTTATTTCACTATTAGCACTGATTTAATATAATATGTTTCACTAGAATATAGATAAATACCTACTGATCATAACCTAAATTAAATGCATGCAACCAAAAATATGATATCTATATGGTGGGGGAGCCGTGAGGTCCCGCCTACCATTAAGTAATTGATTAAACTACTCAAATATCTGCTGGTACCACCATCCGTGGACGTCAGCGACAAGCGTCAAGTATGACTTTTTGGATTCTTTTGGAGCTTTATTGCTCCCACAATATACAAGTATACACAATAAAAATTGGAAAATATGTTACCTGGGGATAATATTTAGGTACTATAGTACCGTACAGGGTCTTTTTATAACTTTTTATTTCACGGGAACTGCTGGGGTATCTTATAGTTGATGATGCTTAAAGATGTATCCTGGATCTCCCACGTCGCTTACATACAGCAACCAGTGATGTTGTGTAGCTGGTGGACCGGCATCGGTGTACTAGCACGCGCCAGACGTCCAGTAGAATTCTTGTAGAGGATTCCTGTTGTGTTAGCTCCAAGATAATTGCGCCTGCGTATATGTGAGATTCCTTGGAATAACGAAGAGGCCGTCGGCGAGCCGATAATGGATCAACGCCTGGACGGTTGCACTCATTCACTACAGCACCAATATGCTAAAAAATTTAGCTCCACGAATGCTCCTTGCCGTTACGTGTGTGCGTCTCGGAAGCAAATCCCATAGCATAGAGTTATGCTCAATTAAAAGAATAAATTAAGGCCACCAAAATCACATGCGGATCTGGGTGCGCAGCGTGCGCTTAGGTAAGTATATTTGCACCAAAGAGGCGTATATGTGTACACACAAAAAAAAAATTATGCCCGCCTATGTGGGCCGATGTGTACGTTGTACGATATCTCCAATGGAAGCGAGTTGCGGAGCGAGTAGTTCGCACAAATTCCACTATGGAGTGTCCTGCTTAGCTCCCTCAAGTCTTGAAAGATGAATAAGTCCCTTTGTAGGAACATCAGTGGGTTTTGGTGGACCTGTGGACACCAAAAGAAAATTTTGTAGAGCTATCCCACCTGTCTGCTGGACGACGCCATTCCTCTTTATATCTTATAGCAAAGAATTACGATCCTTTGCTTATAGATACATAGCAATTACAATCCTTACCTTAATTTGTGATATAAATCCAGTGTTTATTATATATTTTTCCTAATTAATTTTAGGAAATAGAATTTCACTTCTAAAAAAAAAATGATCAAACTTTGCGAAAATGGCCGCCGCCCACTGGGTTTGTAAAATAAATTCACGTTCTGCAGTGGCGATGTTGATGAGTCGGATTCTTGCTTCAAAATGAAGTCTCCTATTTCCGCAACCATATACTTATCTTCTAGACAGCCAATGCCTTACTTTCCAGTATATTTCCATCGTTCCAATGTTCGTTCTGTTTATGAGTTGGCACGATAGGTGGCGTGCTAAGGATCTGTTCTCACTGACACTTTTTGTCATGTGGGGTTTAGGAAATTGTAAGATGTACTTCAAATTGATAATTAGAATGATTTCTGACTGTTTTAAGGGTGTGTTTACATTATACGTCACAGATTGTAAAATTGAACACATTTATCTTGGACACGTAGTAAAAAACACTTGAGTCTCCTCTCGGACATTGTAGAACAGCCTGAAGGTCATATACAGCTACTGTGTTTGTTTCATTGGCAGATTGTTTATCTTTTTCTTTTTCCTCTCTTGAAAGTTTTTTTTCTTCCAAATGGTTGTCATACTTTTGTTTCAGGCTGTCTTTATTAATGCTGTTTTCAAAAGCGATGCAGTCTTCGCATTGATCTTTTTTGGGTCGATGAAAGCTTATGTTGAAGTTATTCACAAAAACTCTTTGGAAAACATTATATTTAGCGAAAGGAATTTGTTTTTCCTTGCATTGCTCAACATAGTTTCGATGAATCGCTATAACTGTCAAACCACCATCAATGTATTCCATATTAGATTTCGACCTACAATAATGGCTAGGTATACGTGGTATTGATTCAATATGATCCATTATTCCTTTCAAAATCAATTCGTCAGTTTTATTAATTGGGGTGTGCTTACCTCTCAAGTCGCTTTGGACAATGTTGGTGACTGATTTATCTCTTTTAGCCAGGACAGTGCGTATGGGTCTATCATTGATTCCCAGAGTCGATGTGAAAAATTTTTTGCAAACTCTTATTCTCGAATTTTCAAGTGTAAAATAAAATGCGTTATTGTTTTTTCGAGGCTTTCTGGAAACGGAATGGGGAGTGGAATCATTATTTACCCGAATGTATCGATATTTAGGTTTTATATCAATCATTGCAGATGCAATAAAACATCGTTGCTTGTCGATACTTCCGTAATTCCAGTAATTGGTGAAAATTTTAGATCGGCTCTCTTCATCTATTTTGGACGAACAACCAAGTCTACAAGAACAAACTGGACCCATCTTTCTCGCCTCAATGAATTTTTTAGTTTTTGAACTCGAAATATAGGCTTTTCCAAATCTCCTCCCATCATAAGCTTTATTTCTTGTCCATTTGTCTTTTGAAATTTGCCTCTTTTTTGAGTTCGGCTTTTCGTTTTCATTGGATTGTGTAACGTCTTCTATCGGGCTTGAAGCTGGGGTATCAACCAAAGATTCCGAAGAACTGCTTGGAGATTTAAAATTCGGGTCTCTATAATCGTCATCTGAAGAAAAGTCACTGTCTGTTTCATCTGATGATGAAGCTGACAAGGATGGTTCATTTTCTAAGCTGCGTTGACCGGGTAATAAATTAGAGACACTAGCCCCACTACATCCAGGTTCAGGAGTGATTTGATCGCAACTTCGTGTATCTGTGTTAAGATGAGTATTTTCGGATGATTGTATAAACGGAGCAATTGATTGATGATCGGGTAGAGCAGGTTGATTCGAAGGTGAATCTTGTTGCTAAAAGCAATATTCAAGCGAAAAAGTTAACATACAAATATATTACGTAGACGACTATAAAATGCTTACAATGTTTTCGTAGGTGTAACAAATATTTTGTTCTGGAAGGTTTTCCAGACCTGAAACAGACCATTCGGGTTTATTACTATTGTTTGAATTTCTCGCTAATTTGACAAGCAACTGAGATCGGTTCAATCTGCATTACAAAACAAAAAATTGGTGGAATTCAATTAATAATTATTTTTTAAGACTTTCGAAAAAAAAGCGTTGACAAAGTGACACTTCTTATACTGCTAAAAAAAACTTTTTGAGTTTTAAGTTCGTATTTTCTAAAACAAAATGACATGTTATGGATAATGGCCTTTAAAATTCAGATACTAAAAAATAATTTTGACATAAAATACATAATGTCGTTTTAGTTCTCACAAATTAAAAAAAATTGTTTGTTTTCTCTTAAAGTAAAATGACTTAATGTGAATATAGCGTTTAAGCACTAAAATAATTGTAAAAATAAAATATGACAAATGACTTAAAACGAAAAATGTCACTCTTCCTTAAACTTAATTTTCATACTTCAATAATATTTTTTGAAGAAAAGTGTCACAAATAAAAAAATGTCGAAAATAAAAAACAAAACTTACCTCTTCGTTTCAGTGTAGTCCGACATTTTAGAATTACAACTTTTTTATGAGCAAACAAGCACAACCACTCACAATGAAGACTGACATGAAACTGACAATGTCATTTTACAGATGAATAGTTCAGGGATGATATATAAAATGCAAAACGACACTATCCCCCTCACGCGTTCAGTTTAAGAAATATTTTTGTGACAGTTTGACCGAAAAATTGACTTTTTTTTTGTGATTTTTTCTGTATACTCAACTCAAAATCGCTAAATTTTGAGATAAGCCACTTTGCTTCTGAGGGGACGATATGTTACTATCACTCCATTGACTCGGGTTTATGACGTATCAGTGTGTATGGTGATGGAATAGATCTAAATTATTTCGGTGTCAAATGCAGAGTGACAACTCGAGTTTCTTTTTAATTTATCTTTATTTTCAGGGTATTTCGCTTGTTACCTATTTTGTGTCACACTGACATTTGAGTATTTCTGAAAGTGACATCTTGAAATCTTGAACTGTCGTTGATCGTAATGCGATCAGGTTGACAGATGGAAAAATAAAATATTCGGCCGCATCGAGTATTTCATCCACTCTGTTTCCTCTGACGGCTACTTGTCACTAATTCTTGTGTCAAATATACTCTACGTCGGGCTATTCTCACTATTGGCAATTCGCTAGTGTGATCACTATGATGGTGGTTAAGGTGTGATCGGAGTACAAATCGCTCTGGTGTGCAATCGATTCTGGATGGAATATCTTTCCCATCGAATTTTTGGAGAGGGAGACATTATGGAAGACTGAATTGTTCGGAAAATAAGTGGATTCCAATTTAAGAGTGGAAACCCATTTTTAAGATGGCTTCCTTTCTGTGGAACTTGATTTGGTGTTGGAACCTATTGAGTGCGTTCAGCATTGTGCGAGTAATGAAGAAGTCTCGCTGGTAGATGGCAGTAGTGTCATTACTCATGCCAGTGACTGGCGAGAAAGTTTTCCCTACAAAGCTTGGAATTTCGACTAAGTCCACTTAGTCTAATTTCCAAGAAAAAGGAGAACTTCTCGCAAAATAACTCTCTTATTTGATGTTCCTTCACTCGTCGTATCGTAAAGACACTGCGACTCTTTTACGTCTAGTCGGTCGAAGACAAAAAAAGTGAGACACGAAGTCCGATGGTATTCGAGTTCTCTATTGGTTATCTGAAAAATATAAAAAAAAATTGAAAACCAAGAGTCTCATGCACAGCTAAGAGCCGGGCATACGGTTAAATTTATGGTAGGTACTAAATGTACCCCATAGGCTGCTATACACCTATGTGTATAGTCAAATGAAATGTTTGCAATTTAGAGGAAACACAAAAAAAACGGAAATCCTTGGCATACGCTTGGGACATGGACAAAGATATGGCAGGGAAATAAGTACTACAAGCACTTGTATGTAATGTCTGGTAAAACTCTTTACAATTTCAATGAAAGGCATTGTAAATAATATGTTTATGTCTGGGATGTGTTGTGATTCAAGTGAACTATCTTTTCAAATCTTTTGTGTGACAAGTTGACTGCGCCGGTCTTCAACTTCATACAAATTATTCCCGATTATTTTGTTTACACGAACTTTAATAAATTTTGGGCACAATTTAGCACTAAGATGTTTAGTCGCGTCGCTTAGAACTTGATTTCTTTTGTAGATTTCATCATCCACTTTGTATACCACTTTTCTACTCCGAAGATTGTAATTCTTCTCGTAGGCTTCGTGAGTTTGGATCAACGCTTGCTTCAGGTACGAGTGAATGATGTTCATCTTTGCAACCTTGGGAAGCCAATCTATCTCCGAACAGTTCAGTCCACCCAACTCTCTCAATAAACGACAATCTGCCCCATGTTCTATCATCCGTTGTCCGAATAAGGCTTCGTATGGGGACATCGAGAGGGTTGAATGCACTGTCGTGCGCAAGGCACTACTGATCGAAGACAGATGGGCATCCCAATCCGTTTGTCGAGGATTGACATACGATCTTATAGCTGCGAGAATTGAACGATTCACTCGTTCGCTGGCATTCGACTGGGGAGCATACACTGCCGTCCGGTAGTGTTTGACCCCGAAAACATCCGTGAGTTTTTGGAACTCCTTCCCAACAAATTGTGTACCATTATCAGAGAGAATGCTCTCTGGTACTCCGTAAATCAGAAATACTTCGTCTTTCAGGAACTTGACTATGCTCGCGGCTGTTGCCTTGCGAAGTGGTTTGATGAAGACGAATTTTGTTAGCTGATCTAACACGATGACGATGTAAACGTTTCCGGATCTTGACCTGGGATACGGCCCAAGGAAATCAACGTACAAATGTTGAAACGGCCTATCCACCTCGAAACTATTTCCCATCTCTGTATTTAACGTCATGTTAGCAGCTTTACTAGTCTTGCATGTCTCACACCGGTCTACGTATAGTTTGACCTGAGTGTACATGCCGGGCCAATAAAATCTGTCTTTCAGTCTGTAAACTGTCTTCACCACTCCACCATGCGAAGCGCGTGGCGGATTGTGAGCCAATGAGATCAACGACTCCGTCATCTCTGAGGGAACCCACAACTTCCAAGTTAGATCGTCGGCCAAGGGATTACCAACCGCATGTTTAGTGCGTTTATATATGTACCCTTCCGACACTTTAAGGTCAGGTAACCTCTCCTGTTCCTTCCTGATATGGCTAATGATATCAAGATAACCTTCAGACTTAAAGGACAGATCCTCAAGATCGATGTGGAGCACCTCCGAGGCATCGATCAGTGGTAGACATGAAAGGAAGGCTGACACGGTCAACTCATCGTCTTCATATGCTCTAGATAAAGCATCTGGCACGACATTCAATGTACCCTTTCTATGCTCTAACACAAAATCAAAACCTTGGAGTCGCATACTCCACCTCGCTAATCTTCCAGTTGGATCCTTCATCGTCATCAGCCATTTCAGGCTGGAATGGTCCGTAATAACGTGAAAATGGTATCCTTCAACGTAAGATCTAAACTTCTGGATACCTTCAAAAGCTGCTAAGCACTCGCGCTCTGTCACCGAATAGTTTCTCTGTGCAGCATTCAGTTTCCGGGAGAAGTAGTATATAGGCTGCTCCGCCCCAGATTCGTCTCGCTGACAGAGTACGCATCCGATGCCAGTCGCGGAAGCGTTGCAGAGAATGATGAATTATTTGGAGAAGTCCAGATTGACTAGTACAGGCGCTGAAGTCAAAGCTTGATTGATTTGCAGGAATGCTTCAATAGCTTCTGGGCCTAGCTTGAAGACTTTTCCCTTTTTCAATGTCTCGGTCAAGGGTGCGGCTAGGGTGCTGAAATCCTTAACAAATCGCCGTTACCAACCTGCCATACCGAGAAATCGGCGGACTTGGCGAGTTGTAGTTGGTAAAGGGAAGCTAGTAATCGCTGCAATCTTATCAGGATCAGCTTTCAGACATCCCTGACCGACCTTATAACCGAGATAGTGAAGCTCATCGAAACAAAACTTCGGCTTCTCGACGTTAATTGTCAGTCCTGCGTTCGTCAAACACTTTTCGACTATCTCCAGAGTCTCTATGTGTTCGTCGAAATCCCTCGATACAACCAATAGATCATACTAATACTTGATCTCGTAATCCTGAGGGGATTACGCGACTCATCAGGTAACTCAAACTTTGTGCCGCATTGCATAGACCGAAGGGCATGACCTTAAATTGGTACAGTGGTCGGCCAAGTACCGTAAAAGCGGTCTTCTCCCTCGAACATTGCTCCAGCGGTATCTGCCAAAACGCATCCTTCAGATCCACGCTAGAAATATAACGTGTCTCTGTCAAACGTGCCAGCAGCCCCTCAATATGCGCAATCGGACGAGCATCTTTCTTTGTTACGGAGTTCACCTTCCGAAAGTCCAAACACAATCGGTTCTTTCCAGGTTTGCGAACAAGCACCACTGGGGAACTCCATGCGCTGGAACTTTCCTCGATGACTCCTAACGAAAGCATACGGTCTAACTCCGCATACATGAGAGTTTGTATCGAGATACAGGATAGTACCTTTGCTTTATAGGTACGGCATCGCCCGTGTCTATAAAATGCTGCACTAGATTCGTTTTCCCGAGTCCATGAACTGCGAAAGAAGGAAATCTACGAACAACAGCTTCTAGTCGTATAGACTCTTCATCATTCAACTTAATCTGGTTTGTGGGTCTCTCCTCTGACCCACCGGTCGTAATTCCTGAAAGTCCCGCAATTACTTGAGGTGCGATTTGGAATTTCTGCCAAAAGTCGACGCCTAAATATAGACGTTGGCTTAACGATGGCACAATGTAAAGATCGATATCTTTAGTCACGTTCTTGTATTGGATTGGAGTAGTAATCACTCCCACTATGGATTGCTTGTGTCCATCGGCCGTGGACACGGTAGTCTCTACCTTCCTTACCGTAACATTTTTGTCTTTTAAATAGGGAAGTATATTAGTGCCTAAGCAACTAATGCTGGCCCCTGAATCCAGTAGACGGTAAGTAGTCCGCTTCCGATGGAAGCGCTCCCTTGTCCGTCGTATCCGTTTGGACAACTCTGGAAAGGTGACTACTCTTTTTCGTACCTCATTATAATTACGTAGCCTTTCATGGAAAGGTTTCCGATATAATGGTTCAGTTGTATTACTATTAAAATTCAAATTTGTTTCTGGTTTGGGTTCTTTATTCAAAATTGGGATTGTTCTACAATCATTAGTATTATTGTTCGGTAATTCATCGTTCTTAACCGGTTTCAAAATCTTAATTTGTGGAAGTTCAAGAGGCTTTGACGGCTTAGACGCTTGAACTCCGGGTAAATCTAATCGGAGCGAACCCCCCCGGTTAATGGGTTGTTCCTCCGTCCGTTTCCCGCTAAGCACTTAGGGCATGTCGGACTGTAAGCATCAGCTAATCCGCAACGGAAACAAAATATCTTATCTATTGGCTTTGCGCAATCGCGGAAGTTGTGACCAAGTACTTGGCAATTCCAGCACTTCTGCAAACTACGATCTCTTTGGATCGCTTCAATACCAGTATTGGGCAAAGCTGCGGTTAACTCCTGACAAGGTTCTCCCTCGATTTCATTGACGAATCGCCTTGCAGGTGGACGTTGTGCACTTGGCACAAAATTCGGACGGACGTTCTCGTATTGAGATTGAGCCTTCTCTATGGCTCGACAGTAGTAGGCCAATTGCCTTAGACTGGACGGACTGTAGGTTATGAGGAGTTCACCCATACGCCTACGGACATTTGTTTTGATGATCTCGATGAGCTCCTTTTCTGGTCTAGGAACTCGCATCCTAGAATTTAGATATTGAATAGCGTCGAAAAAGTCATTGAAAGGCTCGCCATTCATCATCTTACGATCGGATAATTTTCGGAAAAGCTCGGTATCGCTTTCTTAACTACGGTATTGTTCTACCAAAGCAATTTTCAACTCATCCCACGTCGTGTGTTTGTTGCTTTTTAAGTACACCCAGTACCATGATTCAACAGAGCCTGTCACGAAATGGTAAAAGTTTGCGGTTATTTCATACCACGATACCCCATTACTATTACGGATACACCCCAGGCGGAACAGGAAATCGTCAACTGACATATTCCTCCCATCGAACTTCAATACCTACTTATGGAATTGATGATTGCGATTCACAGATGTGACATTCGATGGCGGTGGCCTAGGTGGCGACACTGCATACTCGTCGTCGAAATTAAAGGCATTTAAAGGAGTCATAAACTCGTCCAAGTTGGAGCGTAGAGGCATTTGGGCTGGATTGACATCCTGCAAAGGTGGCACTCTATTTGGCTCGTAATGTGGCGTGTATCGGTCTGCCAAATCAAATTCATTGTTTGGTCTACAAACGGACTGGACATTTCTGGATGTAGATGCTCCATTCGGGACATTGTGATTCACGACACGTGTTGTGTCTTGGTCAACTAAATTGACTTGCCGTGCGACTTTCTGCGTTGAAGTCGCGTCAGGATCAAGTGGTCTTGTTGGTGGAACAACTGGTTGAGTAGACTTGACGGATCGTTTTCGCAACAGCAGAGCGACTTGGTCAAGCAAGCGTGCGTGACTCTTTTCTAACTCTTCGGCCATGAATTTCCTATCATTGACCCTATGCAGGTCAATAGTTGTAGAAACTACTTGTTGGATGTAGGCTGAATGGTCAGCTGCATCTTTCCGTAGTTGTTCTTCGGCTCTCGCTATTTCGTCGTCATCTACTACGACACTTCTGTTATCATTGTTATCTCTAGAGAGACTCTCGGCTAAACTGCCTTCGTCTTCGGTGAGATTCTCCACGTCATCATCTCGGCTACGACCAGGTTTAGATTTTGGAGCGGTAGGAGCCATGCCTACGAAGTCTTTGTACTTAGTAAGGTAAGTACTTCTAATCGCTCTTCTAATACTCCTGTCAGTCATTCAACCGAAGGTAAACGGACAGACGATAACAACTGAGTAGTTCAAAAGATAAAAAAAAAGATAATCCTTGTAGTCCGTGAGAATTTCCTCGAACGGATACTACTCGAGTGTTACAACAATAAATAATGTAAGTCAAAAATTAGTAGTAAAAAAAGTAAGTCAATTGAGTAATGGTGAGATGTCTCTACTATACCGTGAGCTAAAACCTCTAACGGATATAGTATCTCAGATAAGTTATTCAAAAAAAAAGGTGAAAGTTTTATAAACTTCAAAGTGCTTAATACTAAGGGTAAGTATGAATATGTAATAAACTCGTCTATCAAAAACAATAATTCAAAAATGTTTTCAGAAATCCTAAAGTTTTTACTTGAGTGCTTAAATGTAATCTTATAAATTTAAAAAAAAATATATATGCTTAATTTTATTTACAAAGTTCAATATCAAAAATTTATACTTAACTAGTAATCAAAAATCTTAAATCCTACTAAATGATCTAAAGTTCTAAACTGTATTCAATAAAGGTGGGCTCTATCCCAAAAATCTGTAAACTGTATACGGGCACTATCCCAACTTACACATCCAATCGAGAAGTTACGTCCCAACTCGACTGACGGAAACTCAAAAAAACTAGATACCTTGGAAACGGTCTCGTATTCCAACTACCTAAAAACTCAAAACGATACTTAAACTGAACTATATCTCAAAAATAATTAAATAGATACTTAAATATGTATTATGGTTTTCATAAAAGATTCGGGAGAGGGTAACCCTCCTTTCCTTGGAACAAGGTGTGCAGATCTCGGTTCTGCAACATAACCGACTCAAAAAAAAAGCTTAATCAAAAAAAAAAGGAAAATTTTAGTGTGTGTAGACTTGGTACATTACGGCGTTCTAATGTATAGGAAAAGACAAATTCCTCAAACGAAAAGTTGATAAAGTATGAGAAGGCGACATTACGCTACTGCTGACGTACATCGGGTATAAAACTCCAACTACCGGTTAGCGCTTCATGTCTCATCGCATACCGTCACTTCCTAACATCTAATCAAAATGACTATAATCTTCAAATACAAACAGTGTAGTATAACAATTACAAGAAGAGACATCGAGTTGTAGTTGACACAAAGAGGGTCGCGATTTGAGTGAATGACGAGCTTCTGCAGCTGACGTGCGTCGGGCAAAAAAGCTCCAACCACCGGTCAGAAGACCTGCTCATACTGCTCTCACACGACCTGGATCTCAGACATCACCTTTTGGACATATCAACACCTCAGCTACTGACGACAAGGCAAAAGTAACTGCTCAGTCCGGACAGAGATCGAAGTGACAAGAGGTAGAAGGAAAGAAGGTAGACCTAATGCAACAGACTGAATCGGGAACAATTTCACCAAATCACTGGACAAAATAGTGCCTACTCTGCTAACCCCGATGGTATTCCTCTGACTAAGAAACATCATCATCCAACAATCGACATCTAATCGAAAACTGAATAAATTTTAAAATATAACAAAAAAATTTTGAGAGAAAAAAAAAATTTTCAAAAATTCCTAACTTTCTCCACGCTACTCTGAATCGACCTTATTATCAACAATTCAAATCTTATCTTCGTCAACTAATTCGGGCCCCACGTTGGGCGCCATCTGTAACGATAAAAATAATGAATTATGAAAGAAGGGAATTTTAACGACAAGATGATATTTTCCACCCATTACTCAACGCACAGAACGGGACTCGTCAGGTTTAAAAAAAAACTTAGCCCCACATTGCGATCCATCGTAAAAATAATAAATTAAGAAATTATGCATCCATTTGCACTGCCAACAGCCACCAGCGTCTGCCTTGAACACCCTATGGATTCCCAAGACCCAACCCCAATGCCCATCAACAACACAAACCAGAGAGGAAGCAGGAAGAGGCAAGCACCCCATACATCCTTGGTCCCTATACCAAGGAACAGCAACTCCATCGTCCTTCGCCCGTGTATCGGTGTATCTAGCACCCCTATATGTGAATATAAGACATACTTACACTTCGCTAACACGGCTACTTGCTCTCCCTACTCCTCTCCCCATTCTTCCAATTTCATCTCCATCCCCATCACAGAAGCACGAGCCATCCGGTAGCGCACCTTAGGTCCTGACTACAAAACACCGTAGAACAGCCTAGAGGGTACCTACCAGCATGCCCGCGCCTATCCGCTACAAGTCATAGATGTCCTGCTTGCAGCTGTATAGTATCGTGGTTTACACCAAAAACCATGGATTCTACTTATATCCCCAGGTTCACAACTAGATTTAAAATGCTGTAATTAGAAACGATACCCTTCTCCAGAGTCATTACTCCAGATCGCATTCATTAATCTAACTGCGGCTACCTATTCTTATTGCTGAAGGGATGGAAGCGATCCTATGCCGGCAACGCCCCCTTTCTCACCAATCGTTCGTAGAGAACAGTCGGTAAGAACGGCATGCGACAACGTAGAACCGTGGTCGAGATCGACCTTCGCGGTGGCCGGCAGTACCATAGCCATGACTAGCTCAGCCAGGCCGTGGGCACTTGCTCCGGGATCTACTTGACCGGTGTTACCTCTATTTTTCACTGCCGACCGTTGAGCTTAAGATGGGCGAGCTCGAATAAGTATGTTAAAATGCTTAAGGGCCCTCATAATCTCCAAAGATAAGACTGATATGAATCGCTGGAAAGAAAGACTGATTCCTGATCGCACCTCTTATAATCTGTTGAGAGTAAACGTTGGTCAAAAGGAAGAAATCGTGTTTGAATTGAAATATCAACCCGAAGAACGTGACACGTAAGTAAATTAATAGCTAGCAAAATATAGATGGTCGTGGCTGCAATGGCTAATGATACCTTCCTCTCACTCTGCAACCACGATGTTGCGCAGATAGTGGAGGATTAGGTGTCTAACCGTGAGGGGAGGGAGGACTAAAGGTGTTAAGCAATCCCCCTGGTCTCTCAACCCACCCAATTCGTAAGTAGAAATCAACTCTCCTACTCTACGACCTTGGCTACTGCGGACCTATGAGTCCCCACGACTCATTATAAATTCTAGGTAGCCCCTTACTATGATAGCAAGCAAAAACTTTGCCTGCTTACCACAACATCCTAACTTAAACATTATCTCTAACAAAGAAACTGCATCAAAGAAACAGAATACTAAACTCCATCGTTGCAATCCGAATACATCATGTGTATTCCCTCTTCGCACCCCCTTGTTCCGTGTGAAGATATGGTGGATTACCACTCTCCCCTAAAGATAACTTATTCTGCCATACTAAAAATCCTGAAAATTCCAAAACAATAATCTTCAAAACCAAATGAATTAACCACAGAAAATTTTCGTAAAACGTTATAACCTATAGTCATAAGATTTATTAGTAATTGTTTCTTAATATCTAACAGGAGAAAGATTTTAATTGTTAAACTCAAAACTCTTCTGAATGAAAATCTTATCATGAAAATAATTAATATACTTGAAAAATTTGACTCTACAGAAGATCTTATTGAAATTGTTTATAGGGCTATTCAATAACCACTGAAATCTTACATGCTACCTTATGATTATTAAAGTATTGAATCAACTGTTTATTTAAAGTGCTTTTATATTTGTATTAATCTATGATTCAAGTGTCAAGAAATGCGTGAATCTTCAAAATCTTAAAATTTTATCTTGACTCTGTCTAAAACGCGATATTCGAAAACGCGAATGTTTATTCAAATATCTATCGCATTGAATATAAAAAAAAAATCTTTAATTGTCGCGGCGGTAAGTTCTTGATATCAACTGTATCCGGTACGTCGAATATATATGTATATATATAAAAAAAAAATCTGTAAAAACCGCTTAAGATTCGGGGGTTTGTAAAAGTCTAAAGTTACAACATGAAACATCAAAGACGACCTAATTCAAAATTAGATTATGTACAACAGAAGCGACAACTACAGGCATCAGGGATCTGTTACAGGTGAAACACCCATAACAACAAAAAGGTGATCAATTGTGTTACCATAAAATACCATCTATGTCAGAACACAGTTCGCGTCTGAACATAAATTTGATTAAAAGATATATTGTTAAGTATCAAATATATTTTAGTAAGTTTCAAAAAGTTAATGTATTTGTGTTGTTATCTACAGTTGTTTGTGTAGAATTCTTCCAACGTTCTTATTACGTAGGAATCCAGAAGTGCACTCCGGAACCCCCCCTGTAAAAGTGTTAATAGTTAATAGTATAAAAAAGTGTTAATAGTAATACAAAAAAAAAACTTGTAAAATGGGATTTTATGATCTCAATGATGTACCACTGATGACGAGCAAACTTTTCTTATAATGCTCATAATAAAAAAAAACATGCGGCGAAAAGTATACAGGAGATGTCGATGTAACATCAGACTCTCTAGCTATAGCTATTCTGCCTCGGTTATGACGAACACGAATTGGGAAGCGTTGCTTAAGAAAACGAAGTCAAACAACTATAGTTTCCAGGGAATCCTGTGGTTCGACTCTATATTTCAAATACTCGACGTTAAGTTACGCCTGAATACGCGGATAAGAAGTGAAAAAAAAATAATTATTTAAGTGTAAATTGTTATGAAGTGATCTCAAAAATTAACAAAATCTTGAACGCGGCGTTATAGCACGAAATGGTCGCTACCGACGCGAAATGTCTATGATCCGAAGACCGAGTAAGTGAAAGTATTAAGAAGCTGATTCTTTAAAAGGTAACCGTGAATCAAAACGAAGGGATACACGACACCTTCTATGAATTATTTAATGATATCGAGTGAAAATAATCAATTTCCGAGGAGCGCGCCACGATTTGGTAAAAGTATAAATATAAGTAAGTGAAGTAAGTTGTTACAGATATGTAACAAACGCAATAAAGTATGAATTATTACACTCTTCCTGAACTCGGGGAGTAGCTAACGTCGACAACAAAAGGTAGTTGCCGCACCAGTAACTGGTCCCTGAATTCATGTACGCGGGTTGGATTGAACCGAATTGCAAAACGCGAATGGTAAAGTAAGTATTGGGTGTATGTCTCAACACAAAAACCGTAAAAGAAACGTCTATATGCACCGGCGGATACGTACGATTTGATATTATCGAAAACAGATATTTTATGTCACTATTAGCACTGATTTAATATAATATGTTTCACTAGAATATAGATAAATACCTACTGATCATAACCTAAATTAAATGCATGCAACCAAAAATATGATATCTATATGGTGGGGGAGGCGTGAGGTCCCGCCTACCATCAAGTAATTGATTAAACTACTCAAATATCTGCTGGTACCACCGTCCATGGACGTCAGCGACAAGCGTCAAGTATAACTTTTTGGATTCTTTTGGAGCTTTATTGCTCCCACAATATACAAGTATACACAATAAAAATTGGAAAATATGTTACCTGGGGATAATATTTAGGTACTATAGTACCGTACAGGGTCTTTTTATAACTTTTTATCTCACAAATAAAACTATTTCACGGGAACTGCTGGAGTATCTTATAGTTGATGATGCATAAAGATGTATCCTGGATCTCCCACGTCGCTTACATACAACAACCAGTGATGTTGTGTAGCTGGTGGACCGGCATCGGTGTACTAGCACGTGCCAGACGTCCAGTAGAATTCTTGTAGAGGATTCCTGTTGTGTTAGCTCCAAGATAATTGCGCCTGCGTATATGTGAGATTACTTGGAATAACGAAGTGGCCGTCGGCGAGCCGATAATGGATCAACGCCTGGACAGTTGCACTCATTCACTACAGCACCAATATGCTAAAAAACTTAGCTCCACGAATGCTCCTTGCCGTTACGTGTGTGCGTCTCGGAAGCAAATCCCATAGCATAGAGTTATGCTCAACTAAAAGAATAAATTAAGGCCACCAAAATCACATGCGGATCTGGGTGCGCAGCGTGCGCTTAGGTAAGTATATTTGCACCAAAGAGGCGTATATGTGTACACAAAAAAAAAAAAATATGCCCGCCTATGTGGGCCGATGCGTACGTTGTACGATATCTCCAATGGAAGCGAGTTGTGGAGCCAGTAGTTCGCACAAATTCCACTATGGAGTGTCCTGCTTAGCTCCCTCAAGTCTTGAAAGATGAATATGTCCCCTTGTAGGAACATCAATGTGTTTTGGTGGACCTGTGGACACCAAAAGAAAATTTTGTAGAGCTATCCCACCTGTCTGCTGGGTGACGCCATTCCTCTTTATATCTAATAGCAAAGAATTACGATCCTTTGCTTATAGATACATAGCAATTACAATCCTTACCTTAATTTGTGATATAAATCCAGTATTTATTATATATTTTTCTTAATTAATTTTAGGAAATAGAATTTCACTTCTAAAAAAAAATTATCAAACTTTGCGAAAATGGCCGCCGCCCACTGCGTTTGTAAAATAAATTCACGTTCTGCAGTGGCGATGTTGATGAGTCGGAGTCTTGCTTCAAAATGAAGTCTCCTATCTGTTTCCGCAACCATATACCTACCTATCTTCTAGACAGCCAATGCCTTACTTTCCAGTATATTTCCATCGTTCCAATGTTCGTTCTGTTTATGAGTTGGCACGATAGGTGGCGTGCTAAGGATCTGTTCTCACTGACACTTTTTGTCATGTGGGGCTTAGGAAATTGTAAGATGTACTTCAAATTGATAATTACAATGATTTCTGACTGTTTTAACGGTGTGTTTACATTATACGTCAAAGTTAGATGTCATCTCTACAACTGAATTGTGGATAGTTTAATCTGCATGGCAATTAAACGTAATTTTATTCTGACCACATCTTTCAAAATGAGAAGGTGGAAAACACTGACCGTGTAGGTGTGATGACATGTGCATCTACAATGAGGATGCATTGTTATAATTGGCTGCCTGAATTCCTGATGTGAATCAGATATTCTGACTTGTTTTGATCTGACAGATAATGCAAATAAACCACAATAAGATATGTGTTGACATCTGTGTCATCGAAAAATGTTTTCTTTCGGTATACTTTTTAACCAATATATGTTACTATCACTCCATTGACTCGGAATTATGACGTATCAGTGTGTATGGTGATGGAATAGATCTAAATTATTTCGGTGTCAAATGCAGAGTGACAACTCGAGTTTCTTTTTAATTTATCTTTATTTTCAGGGTATTTCGCTTGTTACCTATTTTGTGTCACACTGACATTTGAGTATTTCTGAAAGTGACATCTTGAAATCTTGAACTGTCGTTGATCGTAATGCGATCAGGTTGACAGATGGAAAAATAAAATATTCGGCCGCATCGCATAATTCTTGTGTCAAATATACTCTACGTCGGGCTATTCTCACTATTGGCAATTCGCTAGTGTGATCACTATGATGGTGGTTAAGGTGTGATCGGAGTACAAATGGCTCTGGTGTGTAATCGATTCTGGATGGAATATCTTTCCCATCGAATTTTTGGAGAGGGAGACATTATGGAAGACTGAATTGTTCGGAAAATAAGTGGATTCCAATTTAAGAGTGGAAACCCATTTTTAAGATGGCTTCCTTTCTGTGGAACATGATTTGGTGTTGGAACCTATTGAGTGCGTTCAGCATTGTGCGAGTAATGAAGAAGTCTCGCTGGTAGATGGCAGTAGTGTCATTACTCATGCCAGTGACTGGCGAGAAAGTTTTCCCTACAACCTTGCATTCGTAGTGATTAATTCCAAATACCAAATTGGGTTATCTAATTGCTTGTGCAAATTAGAATAACCTAAAGTGAAAATTATAAGTGTGGGCGTGGTTCAGCTGCATTTAATAAATTACTTTCGGTTCTGGTGATGAGTTGCTCTTCTTCGGATGTCTGTCTTCAAAATGAAGTATGCAGACGGAATTGAGTTCCACCATAGTTGGCACCAATCAGCTACCGCCGTATTTCCAGTCATATTTCTTTTTCCAGGATGCCGTTCCAGTTGACTACGTTACTTTTGCCAAGACATGAATCACACGTAATAGAATCGTGTTAAGGTAAGTATTTGGACGTACTGATGTCAACGGAGGCTTCGATTACACTAAAAGATTGTAATCTGATTCGGGTGGCTAGAATTTTTGGTGACATAAATAATGTACTTTGTTGACATTTCGAAGTAGTTAATTAACTGGTATTGTCGTCAGTTCCACGCAATTGCATTTCTTTGACCGTTCCCGCACTATTTGTTCACGAAACCAATGGATAACCTCAGATACTAGGAACTTCACATGAAATGGACATAGATTGTCTTGCCCTAATGTCTGATTGGTGTCGTCGGGTAAGTATCTGTCATTGCTTTATTTTTTTTTTTTTTTTTTTTGACTTGAGCGTATGACAGTTTTACGGGAAGGACAAAAGGCAAGAAACGGATTTACAGATTTTGTAATAAGCAGCAACATGGGATAAGGGTTTGAACTTAATCTGTTGCTCTATGGACCACGATCTGTTCTATGCTCCGATAAACCACTTATGTCATACTTTCTTGGACAGACCAGAAATGATACTATCAAAAAAAAAATTCAAGTAGCAACCTGACAGCTCAGGTGTAGATTCAGATGGTCAATTTGCATAGTTAATCGGCCGCATCGATTAATATCAGTAAAATGGCTCTCTGACAGCTACCTGTCTATTTTGTGCTTCCATTATGCGTTGTGACGTGATTGTCACTACTTTCGGCGAAATTACTTAGTGTAATCACTACGTCTGTTAATTAAGTGCCTACACTACCTAAACCAAAACAACGAACAGTTGTCTCCTGGGATCCAATTTCGCTTCTAATGACGTCATGAAAACCAGACCATACTGGAAGTTGTTTTGTAGGGGAAATATTGTAGATTATAATTCGAAGTGGAATCTATCTTCCAAAATGGCTTCCTCTCCGTGGAACGTTTCTCTGGTGGAACTCATCGGATGCGTTCAGCAAGGTGCGAGTAGAATTGGGATTTCGCACATAGATGGCACCAGTGACAATTACTTTATTTTATGCGAATGATTAGCGAGAAAGTTTTCCCTACAGCTTTTTTTCTAATGGCTTTTTGTCCATCCAATAATCCATGTAAAAATTGTAGCATTCAACTGTGCAAGAATCCTCGCCATTCTTAACTCCACCAACTGTGTACAGTTTTCCGCAAACTTGAGCAGGTGTAAACCTTTTTATATTTGTCTTTGAACCGAATTTTTGAACCCATTTATTAGCCACAGAATCATAGCATAGAATTTTTTCTGAGCTAATTACGTACAAGTGTCCCCGCAAGACGATTGCAATTGTATCCGCAAAATGATTTGGTAAGGATTTGTAACGTTAAATAATATTATTAGAGAAATAAAAGTAAGATTGATGGTCTTATAATTCTATCCATTATTCCAATTTTATGAAAAAAATAAAAGCGGAAGAAAGGAGGCATTTACATGTATATATACTACCACCCTGTAACATATACACACCACCTTTAATTGCCAATCGACATTCGAATCTACCCAGAACACCCTATGGGTATCCACGATCTAATCCCAACGTCCATTGACAACACCTACCAGAGAGGAAGCAGGAAGGAACAAGCGCCCCGTTTATCTTTGACTCCTATCAAGGGAACAGCAACTCCATCGCCTGCTATGCGAGCACTAGTGTGTTAAGCTCCTCTATTCAGGACATACTTACACTCTGCTAAATCGGCTTCTTGATCCTCCTACTCCCCTCCCCTACTTCCATTTCTCTATCCATCCCCATCACAGAAACGTAAACCATCCACCAGCCTACCATAGGTGCTGACCACAAAGTCCCGTAGAACAGCCTAGAGGATAGTTGATAACATATCTACGTCTATCAGCTGCAAGTACTAGATGTTCCGCTTGCAGCTGCTTCTCATGGTAGCCTATACCTGAAAACCAAGGACCCTACTTAAATTCCCACAACCGTATCTAGACTTGTGCTGCTATTTCGAAAATCTTCAAACAAATTTCCAGAGCTTCTACTCCAGATAGCACTTGTACGTCTAGCTACTCTCATATGGTTCCGTGTGAATGGGATGGAAGCAACCCTATGCCGGCAACGCCCCCTCTCTCGTTAACTATTGGATGAGAATAGTAGTCAAGAACGGCATGCGACAACGCAGGGTCGTGGTTGAGATCGACCGTCGCGGTGGCCAGCAGTACCCTTGCCTCAACCAGCTCAGCCAGGCCGTGGGCACTTGCTTCGGGATCTACACAACCGGTGTTACCTCTTTTTTACACTGCCGACCGTTGAACTCTGGTGTTCGAGTTCGAATAATGATGTTAATGTGCTTAAGGGCCCTCATAGTTATTGAAGATCAGATGTAAATGAATTGAATATCGAGAAAGTATGATCCTAGATCGCACCTCATATTCTCCATTGAGTGAAGGCATAGTTGAAGAAGAAGATTCAAGATTGAACTACAATATCAACCTCGTCGAACGCTACACGTAAGTATTCAAAATAAATAAAAAAAATCCAACCATAGATCGTCGTGGTTGTAATGGCCTTACGCTAACATCGAGTCATTCAGCGGCCACGATGAAGTGCTGAACGTCGATGGCGAGGTGTCTAACCTGTTGGGGAGGGAGGTTCTAAGCTGACATACGAACCCCCTTGTCTCACAACCCACCCAATTTGAGTCCAAAAATCATCTCTCTCAGAATCAACCGTGGCTGTCCTTTGGACCTACGAGTCCCCAAGACTCGATGAAAATTAATGGGCAGCCCCTTTTATGAAAAAGCAAGCAAAAACTGCTCGCTTACTTCACTACCCTAGACTCAATACAGAATCTAAAACTAGACACCATATTCTATATCTCCAACGCTGCACCTAAAAGTAGCAATACTCTAAATCATACCATACCATGTTCCAAGCCAAAAAGAAAACCTACTCAATCATATTAGAAAATCTGCAAATTCCTCAAGAAACAAAATAATTTTCAAAATGAAAGGCAAATGCGGAATTTTTCTATACGTTATAAAATTAGTGAATTTTGTTTATTATGTATAATCTTAACATCTAACAAAAGTAAAAGTATAAATTTTATACCTAAAATTGCTCTTAAGTTATTATTTCAAATCATTATCTTTTTCTTTTGTTTATGGTAAAAAAAAAAATTTCTAATAAATGTGTCGTCGCAGAGGATTTATTTTAAGTGAAAATTACGTTCAAAAACTGCAAAAATATTTTAATTCCTAAAAATACTTAAATGAATCCATATTAGGATTATGTTCTTCAAAATGAAACCTCCTTCAATGTCATAAAAACTTAACCTTAAGACGATTTATTATTAAAAGTGAATGAGAATCAAAATGATTCTAGCTAGCATTCAAGACGATCGCGATTAATAAAGATGCTAACCGAGGTTGATAACTGTAACGAATCAACCGAAGAACTGGGTAAATCTGACGCGGCGTCGAGATCTTAACGTCAAAAATGTTCGTTAAGAAATCTCTCGATTTCAGATTATAAAAGTTTAAAGTTAAATTTTTGTTCGCCCGCGAATGTTTCTTAAACACAAATGACTAACACGTATTACAAAAAGCTTACGGAGTGAAAGTATCTTTCCAATCAATTGCAAGGAAAGAATAGACTGACGCGAAAAATTCCCAAAGATCCCACAACCATATCGAAGAAATCAAGTAAATTTAAATATATATATATTAATACCCCATTCGCCTGAACACAGTTCGCGTTCATTTGTATGTTCGATAAGTTAAAGCAATATGTCAATATAGTATAGCAAATATAGTTTGATTCAAAATAAAGTAATTAAGTTCTATTTCTACCAATGGGGTAGTAAAAAGGTATGCAATATGTATTTAATGCTGATCTGGAAGTGCACTATTGGGGTAGCTGTGAAAGAATTTTGGTTAAGTATTTAAGGTCTGTACTACTTGCTGCTAACTATATATTGCAACTTATGATTTTCTTAATGTGGTATTACGAATCTATGCTCGAATGTTCAACGTTTATATGGAGCAATCGTTACATAGATGCTTTTATTGATTGCGCTAAGGTGATAAGTATCATATAACCACGCTCATATATGAAAAGCTGTAAGATTGCGATACTAATGGTTCGCTTTTAATTACACGTAGAACTCGATACACGAAAAGACAACACGATTTAATAAAAGTAAGGGAGTATAGCTTCAGGATTTAACTTTGAAAACAATATGCGCGAACGCGGCGTTGATACGCAAATGGCAGCACTGGTTTTATTTGTTGTGGTCGCGTTAAATCGTAGCTCCTTTTAATTTAATTGTTTTTGCGTGATTTTAATTACTAGTATTTAATAAATGTCAAGTATCATCATTTTAAAGTATTAGTGGTCTGTGTAGTGTCCTAATTTTGTGACTAAATTACTGATATCAATCATTTTCATTGTTTTTCTTTTTTTGTTTGCTTGGGTAAGCGTCAGCGTCATTAGATTATCTTTGTCTTTTTTTCTTGTTGCAATTTTGAGCTTTTTTTCTCCTCTATCTTTGAAAAAGCTTTTAATCCTAGCTTTTGTTTTTACTAATATCGCGTTAAATTAAAACATTTGTAAGGTTTACGTTTTTTTAAATTAAATATATTTGCTTGACTTATTGTCATTCTGCTGGCCGTGAGTGTCTGAGCGCACTGTATTGAGTTTTATTAACCTCCGGTTCGAATCCTAAGTGAATCCGTGTTTATTTTTTTTTTTTATTTTTTTTTGTTCTTTTTTTTTTTTTTTTTTTTTAAGTTGTAGGTATTCAAAGCTTACAACTAACATCGTAAATTTTCGTTGTATGTATCAAATTTTTTTTAAGTAAAATAAAATAATTTTTTTTTCTTTTTTTGTATCCCATCTCTTTGTATTGCAATGGTCTGCGCAGCTGAGAAATGTACAGAGCACTCGAATTCAACTCCCCTTTTTGCTTGCTTTGGCCCTTGTGGGAATTTATTCCACGCCAAATGCTTTGGCTCAACTAACAGTTTTATTGATAAAATCAACTCTTCAAAATTTGCTTTTTGGTACTGTAAAACCTGTATCAAAATATCCTTGTCGCAAATTTCATTCAAAGTGTCGTCTCTTAAGGATGATATTATTAAAATTGCTAAGAACTTTGCAGTTTTACATGAAAATTTAAACTCAGTTGTAGCAAATGTAGTTTCAATTCTTTCCCCAATTAAAACTGTAAGCAAATCAACGTCAACAGAGCCGTTAGATCCTGACTCTATTCATCCTTCATCCCTGCCCCCGAGCAACCCCTCTACTTCTATGCTCACCAAGTCTGCTCTCAAAAAGGGTAAGAAAAGGGGCCGTGAAGGATCATCGTCATCGAAAACTCCGTCCCCAGATCCAAAGCGCCTAAATTCAAGGAGAGTCATTCCAATAAGTATGCCACTGCCTCCTCCCCTTCAAGAAGTAGATAGTATCACTGATAACAACTCTAGTGTCGATATCAATCCACCGGTGGAGGCGGTTCCCATTGATTTACCCAGCACTACCCCATCTTGCTCTGAACTGAAAATTGTATCAAGTTGTTCTAATACTAATACTAATAACATCAACGATTCGGAACCTCCCAAAAAAATAGAATCTGTTCCTAAGCCAAAATTAGTATTTGTATCCCGACTTGACCCTGAACTCCAACCCAATGACATAATTCAACATCTTGTTGCTAATAACTGCATTTCGAGTGCGTCAGCTATAAAATGCAATAAAATCAGTAAGCCTGACAGTTTCGTGTCATCGTTCAGGATAACTACTCCTCCATCATTTTTCGGTCCTCTCTGCGACACTAAGTTTTGGCCTCCCGGTACACTTGTCAAAGAATTTGTAGTTCGATCAAAAAATCTCAATAATCGAGTTGCTAAAGTTTCGGCTCCAAAAAACTTAATAGGATTACCCTCTTCTACCAAAATGTAAGAGTTATACGCAGCAAAACTGCTGAAGTTTTTAAAAACTCTCAAGGTTTTCCACATGATATCTTTGCTTTCACAGAAACATGGCTCAATACTGGACACAGAAATTTTCGACGATGAGTTTTCTGTTTTCAGAAAGGATCGTCATGTGTATAAGCCGAAGGAAGTGTGGTGTATTGATTGCTGTTCGTAATTGCATCTCATCTTCCCTTGTATCTTTACCCTTTAATGTTTCAATTGAACTCATTTTTTTAAGGTTCTTTTCAATCATATGATCTTTTTATTATTAATGTTTATATTCCACCGAAAAGTTCTGCGTCAGTTTTTGCCGAGCTATCGTTAATTCTTGATCATATGATTGAAACTGCCAGTTCAAATAGCAACATTTTACTGTTGGGGGACTTCAATTTACCTAACATTACATGGACCCCTTCTGAAGACGAGTCCTATTTAGAAGCTGCCTTGACTTCTTCGCAACAGGAACTTCTTCTTTTGGACAACATAACCTCTACTGACTTACAGCAAGTAAGCTGTATTAATAATTGTAGAAATCGAATTCTCGATTTAGTCTTTTCTTCTGACGCTGTTAGTACGGTAGTGGTAGAATCTACCTCTGCCATTTCTAGCGTAGACTCCTACCATCCCCCATTGGATATATTTTTTGATATGAGCAGCAATTTACTTAATAATAGTAATGCCGAAGACTCTTCTTATTCACTTGATTTCAGTAAAGCTGACTTTCAATTACTTTACGACAATTTGAGTGCTTCTAATATTTCGAATATTCATGTTTGCTCTAACATTGACGACGCAGTTACTCAATTCTACGAAATTTTCAATAGCTGCTTGATAAATTCAATTCCTCTTAAGATATCTAAAAATATCAACTCCAGCCATCCGTGGTACACGAAAGAGTTTAAATCTCTACGCAACAAACGGAATAAGGCTTGGAAGTCTTACATTAAAAGTCTTTCAATTTCTGATCAAAATGTGTTCCTTGCACTTTTTGAAGAGTTTAATTTACTTTCCAGAAACCTATATGCAGCATATGTGAAGGAAATGGAAATTTCGTTGAAGATTGATCCTAAGAAATTTTGGAAGTTTGTAAATTTAAAGAAAAAGTCTGATGGGTATCCAGTGAACTTTGTTTATAAAGATTCCGCTTTGACAAGCTCACCTGAGATATGCAATGCGTTTGCAAAGCATTTCAGTAAGTCCTTTATTGAAAATCCCGTCAATATAGACTTTGATTTCTTTGACTACTCCCGTGATTTCCCCCAAAGCCACTTTTAACAACATCCAAATTGATAATGATACAGTTTTGCATTATCTTTCATTGCTGAAAGATGATTACTCTCCCGGTCCTGATGGCATTCCTCCTATAATATTAAAAAAATGTTCCTCAGTTTTAGCTTCTCCCTTGCAATTCCTTTTCAAGCTATCCCTTAAGTCCGGTAAATTTCCTCAAGTATGGAAAGATTCATTCATTACTCCCGTCTTCAAAAAGGGTAATAAGTCCGATATTACCAACTACAGACCGATTTCTAAACTGTCCTCTATTCCAAAGCTTTTCGAACAAGTAGTTTGTGATAGTATAACGTTTTTCTGCAAACATTTAATCTGCCATCAACAACAAGGCTTTATGCAGAAGCGGTCTACTGTCACAAACTTATTAACCTTTATGAACAAGTGCTCAAAGGCATTAGAGAGTGGACATGAGCTGGATTGTATCTACACAGATTTCTCAAAAGCTTTTGACCAACTCTCACATGAAATTATCATTTTCAAATTGAAAGCTCTAGGTTTCCCTGTAGGATTTGTTAATTGGATATATTCATATCTCCGAAGCAGATCATACATAGTTAAGTTCAGAAAATCGTTTTCTAGCCCTTTCCCAGCAAAATCAGGAGTCCCACAAGGCAGCCATCTTGGTCCGTTACTGTTTATACTAGCTATCAATGACGTAACTTCGTGTATTCCTTCTAGTGAGATCCTTGTTTTCGCTGATGATATGAAAATTTTCAAATCTATTAACTCAGCTAATGACCGCGTAGAATTGCAAGCCGACATCGACAGATTTGCTATCTGGTGTAGCAAGAATTGTTTAAGCCTGAATCCAGCGAAATGTCAGACAATGACATTTTCAAGGAAACGGGTACCAAGTACACACGGCTATTACATTTCACAACAAGTTTTGCCTCGCGTTTTTAGTTTTAAAGATCTGGGAGTAATCTTTAGCCCAGACTTGAGTTTCACGGAACACATCAACTTTAATGTTAAAAAAGCTAATTCCATGTTGGGATTTGTTAAAAGATGGTCGAAGGAATTTCAAAATCCTTATGTAACCCTAGCTTTATATAACTGTCATGTTCGCCCCCATCTAGAATATGCATCACAGGTATGGTCTCCTTTCTACGAAATCATAAGTCTAGGATAGAGGCAGTTCAGCGTAATTTTATTCGATTTGCGATCTCTCCTGGGCAGATCCATACAACCTCCCACCTTACGAACACCGGATTCAACTTCTACAGATTCAAACTTTGTCACAAAGGCGTATTAACAATGATGTTATTTTTATTCACCAACTTTTAACGGGATCTTTGGACTCACCCGATCTTCTATCGTGTGTAAGTTTTAACTATCACAGAGGGGCTCATCATCTTCGTAGATTAGAGCTATTGCATTGTCCCCAACACCGTACTAATTATGGCATGAATGAACTTCTTACCCGCATGTGCAAACTTTTCAACTCAAACAAAAGTATTGTTGTAGTTTATGTTTAGTATGTTCTCAATGTTTTTGTATCTATTTTGTATAAATGTATTTTTTGTTTATTTATTTTTTTTATCTTTGTGCTTGTGTTCTGCTATTTGTATATTTTGCTTACTAACAACTAACACCTGCACTAAATGATGTAGCCAGTGGGCACATAATATGTGTTGGCTAATCTCTGATTGTAAGTTAATGCTTGATATAAGCTTCTTACTCTCGAGAACTGATAGTGTAAAAAAAAAAAAAAAAAAAAGAAGATGGTCGCTACCGACTCGAAGAGAAGCAAATGTGGTCTAAAAGACCAAGTGAGAAACGAAAAATAAACAAAAATAATTATTGGGTAGTACGCGGTTTACAAACTCGTCACCGAAAAGTGGGTCTAATTGTAAACACGAGCGAAAACGATTACTGGTAGCACTTCACTTAAAGTTCTGTATTAATGAACACAAACAGGAAGCAAAAGCTTTAGAGTGTGGTATAATCTCTAATTAAAAATCCAGTTGGCTTGTACAATTTAAACAATTTTTATTTTATTTTGCCGAGAACAATGTGGCTGCTGTTTCTTTGTCAAGTTTCAGAGAGAGATTATTCTTTGTCTGGTAAAACATGTTCTATCTTGCTTCAATGTCTCAGTCCCAGTGTACCGCGCACTAGGTGAGCGACACCTAGTCGCGATAGCCTGCAACCGAAGCATTAAGGCAGTAACACACTATTTATTAAACTACATACTACATAATAATTTTATACTACAACTCGGCCAATCTGATAATTTAATCGACCACGATTAACAAACGAACAAACCTAAATCATAGGTTGCCGTCCGAGAAGGCAGGTGTCGCCCTTATTCAGTCGAACCTTCAGAGTCTTGATTTTTCCAAAGTCGAATATTCCGAGACTCGATAATTCCTTCATATGGCAGCTGTGTGACTTGACAGCCTTCAATGTCACGTATTACATATCTGTCATTAGGTAAAATTTTATAAACAACATAAGGGCCCCTGAATTTAGGAATAAGTTTTTTGTTCGTACCGGTTGTTGTGTCTACATTTTTTATTACAACATAATCAAAATACTTAGCATTGTATTCTTGGATTTTGGTGATTGCCCTCGAAGCCTTTTCCCTGGACAGTTCCAAGTTCCTTACGGATTGACTTGATTGTTTATAATCAAGAAATTCGGTTAGCTTATCAACTATCACCCCCCTTTGGTTGACCCCGAACAACAACTGACTCGGTGTATTTTGAGTAGCCCGGTGTATAGTGTTGTTCAATCCGAATTCTATTTGTGCTAATGTAATGACCCAGTCTGAGTGCTCAGTTGGTTCTGAAAGTTTAGCAAGCATACCAGTTAACACTCGATTAACTCGTTCCACTTGCCCATTAGCCTGTGGCGAGTGAACTGCTTCTTTCACATGGTCTACATTTTGTTCCATAAGGAACGAACTAAACTCTAGGGATGTGAAGCAGGTTCCCCTATCAGTGATTACCCTTGATGGTCTACTATAATACTCAAAATATTTCTTTAGTGCTGCACATACTTCTTTAGTACTCGTGGACACAACTGAATATAATTTAGTAAACTTCGTAAATGCATCTACCACTACCAGGATATGCTTTCTTTTTGATTTTATAGAAGGAAGGGGGCCAAGGTGATCTAAATGTATCGTATGAAATGGGATGGGCTCTTTAGGGATGTTAAATAGATTACGTATGTTGGACCGAACCGGTGCCGAATACATAATACAACGGATACAATTCTTGATATATCTCTCAACCTTCCCTTGAATATTTGGGAACCAATAGTGTCGGCCAATTTGATCAGAACTCCTTGTGACACCTAGGTGCCCAATCTTCTCATGGATCATTCTTATGACATTGGTTTCCATTTCTGATGGAACATAAAATCGGAGTTTGCCACTTCTATCTTTTTTAAAAACAATGCTATCCTGAACCACAAATGAATTGTTACCCTTTAAAGATAATTTATCTTTTAATTCCAAAATCTTTACATCCGGATTTTGGGCCGCTCTAATTTGGAAATCTATGTCTTCAGAATCAATGACGGATATAACGTTGCATCTGCTAAATGCATCCACATGACTCATATTAGCACCACTACGATGTTTAATTTTATAATCATAGTCTTCCAACTCCAGAGCCCAACGTGCAATTCTGTGATTAACATTCTTTTTACTCAGTGTCATTGTCAAGGAACTACAATCGGTCACAATAGTGAAGGGAATACCTTGTAAATAAACACGGAATCGGCGTAAAGCCGAGATTACGGCCAAAGTTTCCAATTCAAAACTATGGTATTTAGCTTCTTGTGCGGTAGTGCTCTTGGAAAAAAACGATACTGGGTACAATTTTTCATCTTCTTGTCGTTGGAGCAAAACTGCACCATAACCCAATGAACTTGGATCGCAATGCAGTAAATAAATCATAAAGGGGTCTTGCTATTCTTGAAAACGATTGAACAAATCTACGGAAGTATGAACACAATCCCAAAAATGAGTGCAGTTTTTTGCTGTCTTTCGGCACGGGGTATTGAGCGATCGCTCGAACATGAGAATCATTAGGTTGGATGCCATGTTTGGTTACTTTAAATCCCAAATAATCAAGTGTCGAATATGCGAATCGACATTTCGAAAGCTTAAGCTCCAACCCATTTTTTGCTATTCGATACAGAATTTTAGTAAGTATCTGAAGATGTTCAGTGATATTTTTACTAGCAATTAAGATATCATTCAAATAAACAACTATGTCCCCTCTATCTATAAACTCCCGAAAGGTTTGAGTTATAAATCTTTGAAAAACACTAGGCGCGTTCTTGAGGCCAAACGGCATTTTAAGAAACTCCCATTGGCCATTTGGAGTTACAAAAGAAGTAAATTGAGTGGAATCTGCTGCTCTTTGACTTGATAAAATCCACTCTTTAAATCCAATAAGGTCATGACCTTCTTCAACTCCAGATATTCGATGCAATCTTCTATTAAAGGTAGTGTTAACTCATATGTAACTCTACCATAAGTATAACACATTGAGCAGGGAAATCCCTCCTGCTCAAAGGTATAACAGTTAGATTAGGCTGCACAATGCAGCTCGTCAAGTGAGTCAGACGTATTGAGTTAAGTTCGCTTTCCGTATTTGAACTGGAAGGGCGCTTGGCGAGTTCGCGCAGTGCTTAATTCATTTTAATTTAACTTATTATCTTTCAAGTTAATATTTTCAGAAGTGGGATAAGAAATCCATTATAACGAGTGAATATGAATAATTGAAACACATATACAAAAATTCAGGTTTCGTTAAATATAATATTAAAAAGCATTGCTGCAGTTGGTAAGAAACTTCATCATACTTTTTATGAATAGAAAAAAGAGTAGGGTGAGAAGATACAAGATACAGCAAGAAATCTGAGAGAGAAAAAATTATATATACCTATCTTTACCTACCAATACCAACCGATAGCATACATACTATGTCTCGGTTTGGTGTGGGAATAGATACATAGTTTTGAATGCACGCAGCGGATTGTGGCGGGAAGTTTGAGTTCCAACCGTTGAAGAACGAAGAGTTGTACAATATGTACAATCTCTTGTGTTGATAAAGAGGGGAGTACCAAAAGGAAAATATAAAGCAAAAGGAAAAAAAGGTAACATATATTCTTCTCGTTTTTTCCTTATTCTTTTGAAGGGAGTGTGTTGAGGGTGACTGCGATGGATAATTCGAAAAATCCTAATCTATAAAAGAAAATGGTAGATGTTTTTGCCGTTTATTACGTTTTAGATTTCGATCAGTGAAGTTTAGCTCTGAAATATAAGTGAAGAAATTCAAAAAAACTGAGAAAAATTTAAGTATTTATTTCAAAAAAAAAAGTAATTAAAATGTCTGGAAGGCCAAGAAAAATACCTAAAAGATTTATTGAAAGTGAAACAGGTGAGACTAATATTCTCAGAATTAAACTACAATTAGAAGAACTAAAACAAAAAAACCTCGAACTTGAAAAAGAAGTAGCTTTGTGTCGTCGGTCACCAAGTCGATTTTCACAAAATACGGCATCGGTTATTCAACCCCCAAGTCAAATAACGTTGAGGTTAGGCACCGAGGAGGTTACGAGGATAATTCCCCTGTTCAACCCGTCAAGCTCTTCCTCCCTCAGTGCATCCCAATGGGTTGAGACGATCGAAAATATTCGTCATCTTTATGAATGGGACGACCGCAGCACTTTGTTTTACGCGTCCCTGAGGCTTGGAGATGCAGCAACGAATTGGTTTGAGGGGTATAGAGAAGAAATTCATAATTGGGCCGAATTCAAAACCAAAATCTTGAGAGATTTCTCTTCACAAGAGGATTCTGCTGAAATACATATGAAGCTACTATCCCGGCAAATAGAAGAACATGAAAGTTCTGAAAGTTACGTGTACGAGATGTCTGCACTGGCAAAAAGAGGAAAACTTGACACTTACACAACTATAAGATATATAATTTCCGGTCTTAGGGATACATCATTAATGAACTCTCTAGTAACAGCAAATTGCAATAGCATACCAGATCTTTTGACTAAAATTAAATCGCTAAAAGATATTCAGAGACAGGCAGAGACACGACAACATTTTGATATCAATAGAATTCAAAAAACTACATTCCGATCAATTTTCAAACCTTACAACAACAATTTGCGTAATAGACAAACTTCCCCTCATTCCAAAACACCATCTCAAATTTGTTATAATTGCCGTAATCCTGGACATCTAGCAAATGAATGTAAATCTGCATATCGCGACAAATATCAAAAACCTTTTCCAACTTTCTTAAAAGGTCATTTAGCTCATGATTCCAGATATACAAACCGTGAACAAAATCAACAAAATATTCTGAACTCTAAACATAACAACATTCTAACAAACCAAAAAAAAATCATTTGTTTTAATTGTCAAACACCAGGTCATTTCTCTCGTGACTGAAAAAACCGAAAACACCCTTCCAAACGCTGTATTTCCAAACGCGATCAAACAACTGAAGAACCACCCAAAAAAATAAATCGTTTACAGCAAGTCGACGACGAATGCGGGTTGTTAAGAAATATCGATGTCGATGGTCATTCAATGAAAGCCTTTATAGATTTAGGTAGTGATTGCACGACTATAAAGCAATCAGAAGTACAGAAGTTGGGTTGGGAAATGTATTAATGTAACACAAAACTACAGGGCTTTGGGTTGACTGCTAACAACGCCATCGGAAAATTAAATAAAAATATTACATTGGGCGAAGTAACTCTAAAAGTAGATATCTTAGTCGTCCGAGATCAAGTGCAAGACTATCCAATGATTTTAGGAAGAAACTTTTTGGATTCTGATAAAGTTTGCATTATAAGACGAAGTGGTGTACTAACCGTAAAGCAAAACGAAAACAACCTATGACTAATAAGTAATGAAAATAATTCGCCATTAAATCAAATACAAAAGTCTAAAATTGAACTAACCGATATCTCCATTGGTAATTATAAATGCGCATCTAACGACCATGTCCAACTCCTTGAAATTTTAAACAAATATCGCGATTGCATTGCAATAACATTAAGCGAGCTCGGTATTACTAATAAAATCAAAATGAACCTAAAATTAAAAGAACAAACAATTATAAGATACAAACCTTATCGTATTCCGTATAATGAATTACCTCATCTAGACAAAATAATCCACGAACTTTTAGAGAATAAAATTATCGAACATTCTAATTCTGAATACGCTAGTCCCGCTCTGCTGGTTAAAAAGAAAAACGGTTCTTGGCGCCTTTGCATTGATTATCGTCGTCTCAATGAAATTACGGTTCGTGAAAATTTCCCTATGCCTAACATGGAAGAGCAAATTAATTTAATGACCGGAGGGCGAATCTTCATTGTTCTCGATTTAATGAACGGGTATTACCAAATCCCAATTGAAGAAAATTCAAAATACCTTACATCTTTTGTAACACCTAAAGGACAATACCAATTCAATCGTGTTCCATTTGGGCTATCGAATTCCCCATCGGTTTTTATGCGACTGATGAATATCGTTATACAAAAACTATCGTCAAAAAACATTTTGATATACATGGATGATATTGTTTTATTTGCGGAAGATGTATCAACTATCCTTAAACTATTAGAAAGACTTTTTATAGTTCTCAGAGAAGTGAAAGTAACATTAAATATCAAAAAATGTGTTTTTCTAGCTGATAAAATTACATATTTAGGACATGAAATAAGCGAAGGGGGAATAGAACCAGGGAGTGTGAAAATAAAATCAATAGAAAACTTCCCTATACCTCTTGATACGCGACAAGTTAAACAATTTTTAGGTCTGACTAGCTATTTCCGCCGCTTTGTGTATTACTATGCAAAAATAGCTGCTCCACTTAATGCTCTACTGAAAAAGGGTACTTCGTTTGAATGGACAAAAGAGATGGAAAACTCGTTTGAAATACTCAAAAGAAAATTGTGTCAATCCCCTGTCCTTGTCATATACGACCCTGAAAAATAACATGAACTCCATACCGACGCAAGTAGTATCGGCCCCGCAGGTGTTTTAATTCAATTAAATGAATGCGGGGAACGGAAGGCAGTCTCTTACTTTAGCCGAGCGACAACAAAAGACGAGAAAAAATATCATAGCTATGAGCTCGAGGCTCTAGCCGTTGTTGAGAGCTTAGAAAGATTTCGGTACTACCTCTTAGGGAAACACTTTATAATCTTTACGGATTGCAATTCTTTAAAGATGACGCAATCAAAAATGGATATCAAACGAATTGCCAGGTGGTGGTTGAAAATCCAAGAATTCGACTATAAATTGGAGTATCGAACAGCACAACAGATGCAACACGCAGACGCCTTGAGCAGAAATCCAACCGAAAACGCTGTGGAAATGCAGGAGGCAGGTTTAAATATGTTGATAGTCCAAGCTGAAGAAGAAGATTGAATTTCCGTTTTACAAAGTCGAGATAGTCAACTCAAAGAAATTCAGGACGTACTAAACAACCCGGACACGAAATGCCAAAGACGAAAGGATTATGAAAAGCAATATGTCATCAAGAATGGGCGCATCTATAAAAAAACAGAAAAAGGATCTAGATTTGCCGTACCCAGAGGAGTAAGATGGCGTGTTATTAAATCATCACACGATGATATCGGACATGGTGAACTTGAGCGTACCATTGAACATATTCGTCGCACATATTGGTTTCCTAAAATGACAAGCATCGTTAATAAATATTTAAATAGTTGCATTGCGTGTTTGTATAACAAGCGTAATAAAGATGAAACGCGTTATCAGATACACCCTATTCCAAAAACGCCAATACCATTCTATACAATTCACATTGATCATTTAGGTCCCTATGTGAAAAGTACTAAAGGAAACTTGTATGTATTAGGTATAATAGACAGCTTTACCAAATTCTTATTGTTACGACCAGTGAAGACTACGAACGCAAACGCTGTGATAAAAACCCTAATCGAAATGTCTCAGTTTTTTGGGACACCTACTCGAATTATAAGCGACAGAGGCACTGCGTTCACAGTAAAAGCATTTGAAAAGTACTGCTTAGAGAATGGAATCCACCATATTTTGAATGCTGTGAGAACACCGAGATCAAATGGTCAAACTGAGCGATACTTTAGAACAGTCAAAACATCTCTATCTACAATGACTGTTCGACAAGATGGCAGAGACTGGGAGGATCACCTACCAGCAATACAATCAGGACTCAACACCATGAAACACAGGATAACAAACCAGACTCCGCAAGAACTACTATTCGGTTTCAAACCGAAAAACACTCTTAACAATCAACTAAACATAGCACTTGAAGAAGATGATTCCAGTGATGAAGACAACATTCCAATAGCCAAACTCCGAGAAATCGCCAGCCGTCGCACGCAACAACAACAAACTCAACAAGCAGATAAATTTAATGCAGCTCATAAAAAACCACAATCATATCAGGAAGGTGATTTGGTCCTTTTGCGAGCGGAGCATCCAGCTACCGGACAATCACAAAAACTTTTGCCGAGATACAAAGGTCCATTTGAAGTGAAGAAAGTCCTTGAAAACGACCGGTACTTAATTGGGGATACAACAGCTTTTCAAGTATCGCAACGACCGTATTCTTCCATTCATGCTGCAGATAAAATTAAACCATTTGCGAAGAGAAATTCACTTGATTGGGAAGACTTAGATGACTTAGAGTCAGAACCAGACGACTACGACAATAAAGAAGATTCACAAACACGGATCACAACACAACGCGAAACTCATAATTGATTTAACATTATATGTAAGTGTTTATGTACTTACTTTCAAATATTGAATTTTGTTTAAAATGAAATGATTTTATTTTGTATTATTTCCGTGGGTTTTTTTTATTCTTCGATTTTGTTTTTTTGAATATACTTAATAAAAAAAAAATCTTTCTTTTTCAAATGGAATTTGCATTATTTGGTATTGGCTTTTCTTGTTTTTGAATAAGAGAACAAACAAAAAATAATAATAACAAAAAGAAAAGCACTAAAGGCTAGAGCAGATGCAGAAGGAAAAATGTTTGATATATGAGAAATATAGACGTTTGAGTTTTGACATTTCAATACAGGTATGTAAAATGAAAAATGAGGATTTGTCAAGGTGTGTTTATTTTTCTGGTAAGTTCTGTTTACTTACTCTATTAAGAACCTATTTCTCAATCAATTTTGGAACTTTCATTTAACTATCAGAGTAATAATTGGATTGAAGAACTAACTATTGAAGGGTTGGTACTTGATTAGAATTGTTCGTATCTGAGTGATAAGCTCGAACTGAGTGTGAAGAGCAAACTGAGTGTAACAATTGTTCTGAGTGTAATGAGAAAGCTGTGTGCATTGGACAAACTGAGTGTTATACTGAGAGTGGTATTCTGAGTGTAATAAACAAACTGAGTGAAATCGCTTAATCTGTGTGAAAATATGTACATGCTATCAGTACTTATATCAATAGTGATTGCACTGATTTATCGAATTACCTGTTCCAGGTTAGATTACTGAATTGAACAAATTAAGTTGGATTTGAGACAAATTCAAAAATAATAATAAGTAGTTAAGTCAACTGCACTGAGGACCGTGCATTGCAGGATGGCCGAGTTGTTAACTCATATGTAACTCTACCATAAGTATAACACATTGAGCAGGGAAATCTCTCCTGCTCAAAGGTATAACAGTTAGATTAGGCTTCACAATGCAGCTCGTCAAGTGAGTCAGACGTATTGAGTTAAGTTCGCTTTCCGTATCTGAACTGGAAGGACGCTTGGCGAGTTCGCGCAGTGCTTAATTCATTTTAATTTAACTTATTATCTTTCAAGTTAATAGTAGTGGATGAGGATCCCTAACCGTATGTTTATTTAGTGCCCTGTAGTCTACACACATTCTAGTCTCACCAGATTTTTTTTTAACCAAGACTATCGGTGTAGCGTACGGAGAATTACTCGGCTGGATAATTTGTTTTTCCAAAAGGTCTTTTATTATTCCATTTATTGTAGCCTTTTCTGAGACTGATAATCTTCGTGGAGCAAAACAAACAGGGGTGTCAGAAGTAAGCCTAATACTCATATCAAAATCCATAGGTGAGACCAAAGCTTTGTCAAAATTTAAGTAATTTTGAGATATTATGCTTTTGATATCTCTTAAAATGTCTTAACTAAGATTTGGGTTAACATCTATATGACTTTCTATACCATAATTAATCTCGAAGGAATGGCAATCAAGGAAATCATCACCCGCCCGATCACTGTCTTTTGTATCTGACTTGTCCTCAAGGCAATCACCAGAACCATTTTGCATTTCCCGAAATTCAGAGGCCGGTATGCTTCCACCAAAGATTGTAGGGAAAACTTTTCTACTAGGCGATATTGGTCACCCTAGCGGCGATACGAGGCAATCCTCTACTTGTCGTTACCACCAACTGACATTTCCTGTCAGAAGGAAGAGAAAAATAATGTCCTATTAGGGATTTCTCAGTTGTGAAATCTAGTCACTAGAGGGCATCCTTTCTTAGGAAATTTCAATTGTCCACCTATGGTACTGCATTCTTCCCTCAGACATAAATATCCCAAAGGAAGGGAATTTGAAGGAGTGCAAACACACTCGTTTCCTCATGACGTGCTACTTTTTCACAAGATTATGTCGGAACCAACTTCCGGCATTTTTGTCTACTTTTGGTTTTAGGTTTCTCCATAATAGGACGCTATGTCATTTCGTTCATCCTTATCCCACTCTCAGGAATATGAAATCATGGTAGAGTAGAGCATAATTTATCTCTACACTAGCTAAATGAATCGTTCACACTTCGCATGTAAACCCAGAGCAGGACAGAAATCTGAATTTCTTTCTTTTACGAAAACACTGGCGATGAAATATTTCGCGTAGAAGTAGAAGTATTCCAAGTTGAAATACTTTATTAAAGTCCGTTGACAAATGACAGTTTGGTGCGGATCACTTTATGTTGACTTATTAAGTTCAGTCACACTTCTGGTTAGAAACTATCCTATTGACAGAAAATCGAATAATAGTGTCTTGTTTAGTCTTTTTAAAGGAATGATGATCACTTAAATGATCATGTGTAAGATGTAGGGAAAACTTTTACTACATGGTGATAAATGTCACCCTAGCGGCAATATGAGGCAACCCTTTGCTTGCCGTTACCACCAAATGACATTTCCTATCATAAGAAAGGAAAAGAAAAATATCCCGTGGTAAAATCTCAGTTGTATAACTCACCACTAGAGGGAGTCATTTTCTGAGGAATTTTTTTTACCCTTAGCACTGTATTCTTCCCTCAAAATTAAATATTCCAAGGTAAAGGAAATTGAAAGAGTGCAAACTACACTCGTTTCCTCTTTCCTCGTGACGTGCTACATTTTAGTAAGATTATGGCGGAACCAACTTCCGGCATTTTTGTCTACTTTTGGTTTTAGGTTTCTTCATAATCGGACGCTATGTCATTTCCTTCATCCTTATCCCCACTCTCAGGAATCTGAATCTTGGGAGAGTAGAGTATAACTTATCTCTACACTAGTTAGTTGAATCGTTCACACTGTGAGTGTAAACCCAGAGTAGAACAGAAGTCTGAATTTCTTCCTTTGACGAAAACACTTGTGGTGTAATATTTCACGCAAAATAGAAGTGTTCCGAGTTCGAATACTTTGTTTAAGTCCGTTGACAGATGACAGTTTGGTGCAGATCATTTTATGTTAACTTAGAGAGATGTCGAGGTCGTAATAGAGGACGGTTGTGCTGTGCCAAGCACTGCCGTCCATTAATCTAATAAAAAAAAAAGTAAACGTTTTATTGGCAAATTTTTTCAATTTTTATCGGGAGTTAAAAAAGTAACTGAGTAAATTTAATTTAAATTAAAAAAAAAAATTCATCGGTCTACCGATAGACAACTAGGGCACAAATAGTGCCCAGCAACTCGTCATCCGAAAGTCCCGTATCCTTCAGCACCGCTAGAAGTTTCTTCACGGTTATTAACTGTAACTTTGGGGAGAGTGTACAGTTAAAGCAACAGGCTGAGCGGTAAACTTTCGGAATTTTTCATCCACCGCAAACTGGCGGCGAATTCAAACAACGGATTCTGTAGCAGCAACTGTAAATTCATCTTTAATCGGCTACAGAATTCCACAAGGAACATTGTCTGGAGTTTTAACCAAAGCCCACAAATGAAAAAAAAAGGCACTACAGTTAACATTGGTGTGAGAGCAACAAGCACCACAACCGCAAACAGCAGCAACGTCATTATGCAGCAACTTGGTTTATAAAATATTCTATTCACATAGAAATCCTTTACAAATTTTCTTTTTAATCTAACCAGTGATTGTTAATTCATATAGTAAAGTAATCGTCTAAAAGAAAAGATTTTATGTGAACGTTATTCGTGATTTCATGTTATTATTTCATGTGATTTATTCAATTCCCGTAACTCAATAGACCGTTCCTGCTCTAAAAAATACTTTCTGTTAACTTGATAATTCTTTTATTTCATGTATTTTCAATGTGATTTCATTTTTCATACAATAAGATATAGAGCGTACTCGCTCTAAAAATTTCCATTTAAACGAAACAAATCTATATATTCTATATAGTTTATATTTTCTGGTTATTTATTTTAGGTTTATCGTAGGCTAGATTAAGTATTTATTTGTATATATGTAAATATCCAAAAGTGACAATACGTCACGCGCAACAGTTTATAGCTCCATGAGCAAGAGCAAGCTAACACTATTAATTGACATCCATGAGGAAAACATTATAATTCCAGTGCAGGCAACACATTATAGCCGCCGTTTTCTAAATATAATTGACAAATTGTATAAGTATATCTACATTGTAAAATTTTCTTAGACTCAATAAAATACAATACAAAATTTATGTTAACTTATTAAGTGCAGTCACACTTCTGGTTAGAAACAGTCCTATTGGTAGAAAAACCAAGTAATAATGTCATGTTAGTCTTTTTAAAGCAATGATGATCACTCAAATAATCATGTATAATTTCGTGGCAGCAATATCTACCAGAAAATGCCAACTTCGACATTTTTCCATAAAAAGAGATGAACTATCTGACAGTGGTGACATCTAGTTACCTGATACTTACCCGTCAATAAAAAGATCTCAACATATATAAAGTCAACACCAACCTACAAGTATTAGTCTGACACATAGAATTTGACATTTAAGTCAGTAAGAATTTATCAAATAGTATTTGACAGTCCGTGTCAGCCTTATTCTCTTGTTTAAGTAAGAAAATAGAAGTATAACAGATGAAGCACCAAGTTAACAATAGTTAACAATAGAACTCAACATCTACCTAAACACTCTATAAATATCTACTAGTGGAGAGATACTGTTCTCCAAAAATTAAAGCAGACGGGAGACGTCTACAAAATTCTGTGTATCCGCCATTCCAATTGTAACTTTCACTCCGTACACATCAGCTTAAAAAGTTTTTGCAAGTTTTTGAAGTGTTAAATAATTTTGATTCTTTTTTTTTTGATCGCGTGTGAATCACTGATCTCTATAAACACTGGATAGCGTATCAATTCAAAATGGTGTGGCAATTTGAAGAGTTGTTATACTGGTAAACAAACCATTTTCGTTTGTTTATTAGTATACCAGTATAACAGTATAACAGTGTCTCAAATGTCGAAATTGGGGTTTGTTTACTTTTCGTAGAAAGATTAAATGAGAGTTCGTGCAATAATTATTTATATTTGATTAGCTTTAATTAAATTAAATGTATTAGTTTTATAATCAATAACTAAGAAATTGTTTCTTAAGATCAGTGGGTTGCTTCCATTGCATTATTTCAGCAGATGCTCTCATTACTGTGGAAGTGAACTTAATTCAACAGGCGACACCGAACCATTGCAAATAGCAAACATAAATTTTAATAATTTGGACATTATTGGTAAGAGTTTAATGAATTTTGGCACGAATAATCAGGTAGGTTACATTTTGTTCCGAATGAAAGGTTTATTAATAGATGAAGTGTTTTCTAGTGGTGCCAAAGCTTCAGCTTACACAAAGAGATTGCCTACCGACAATTGAAGGCAGCCAATTCTAATGATAGCTTCGCCATTGGTTGAAGTTCGTCGCGGACGAGGACGATATTCGCGAACGAGTGTGGTGACATTTTCTCAGATTCCAACTCTCTATTCCAACTCGGAGCAGTCACAAACTTCAGTTCGCACAGAAATGCTATGTCACCAAGCCTGTAAGTGTTGTGTTTCGCATCTTAATTTTCCAGTATATCAATCGAATTCTCTTTTTCAAGGTCGATTTGGAATCACGATGCAACGTACATCGATGCTGTGTCTGGCTGCCATATTCCCTAATTTAATTTAATTGTAATAATAATGTAATTTTTTCTTCAGTATACAAATTTTAACTTTTTTGATCATAAACATCGAAAATAAATTCCTAAATTAATAAAAAATGTCTGAAGCATGGGATATGGAAATAAAAGCAATTTAAAACAAACGAAATACCTACCGTGAGAAATTAGAAAAACGCAAAAAAGAACGACACGATATTCTCTCGTCCACTGCCACTTTGTTGTCGTCACCAAACAACAGTGGAACTAGCACAAAGAATGATCCCTCCGAGGATTCACCGGCTCCTGTTAAAACTGAAACAGGTAAAAACTCATTGCCAAAACTGAAAATTGCTTCATCATCCTTAATCCTAGAAACTGACACTGAAATCGAAAAGACAATCCTACAGATGCTATCTTCAAGCTCATTAGTTCTTCCTATAATATCGACGCACCTTACTGAGAAGCTTGAACGAAAATTGGAGAAATCAGCTCCAAAAGAACTTGTTAATTATATTTTGAATAAACTCTCCAACCAAGGTGCAATTGGGTAAGATAAGTTATAAGAATAAAAAATGTTAATTATTGAACGGAAAAATTTGTTTCTCCAGGATCAAGAGTGTCACCATAGGAAAAGAAACTGGCTGTGAAGTGATCTCTGTCCATCGAACTGCCGTCCTGAATCTCTACAAAGAGTTAGTTTCCGAGGCGTATGGAGTTAAAGATGAATTCAAGAGTGTTAGTTTTTTTTTTTGCAAATTAATTTGGAACCGACTAAACCTTTAAACTTCCCCTTTCCCAGATGAAAATGATGATGACGACGATGATAGCAATTCAAGAAAAGCTATCAAAATTGAATCCGATAGAAAAATGAACAAAGACAGCAGCAGCAACGACGCTTCCGATGATATCATGGTTTGTTTCTTGAGTTTATCTTCTTGAATCCTTTAATTCACACTAAGCCCCTTTTTGCGACGACAGTCACTTCTATCAATGCCTTCAACCCGGGAGAAAGAAAGGAAACAAGTCGGAGAAGAAATCCTTGAGCTTCTTACAAAACCCACTGCTAAGTCCCACGGAGGAGCCCAGGTAATGGAATTCTGCCCCTATGGAACCAAAATTGAATGCCTCAAAGCACAACAAGCCACAGCCGAGATGGCTGCCAAAATCGAACAGAATGCATTGTGCGATAAGGCAGAAGATTCAAATGCCGAAACCAATTCCAGCAGCACTCCAGACGAACTATCGACGACGATTCCGGAAGAATACAAGAAGGAAGAGCCAGTAGTTGTTGCATTGTTAGCAACTCCAATCGAAGAGATCTCAATCATCGAGATCACTGACAAGTGCACAAAGTTGCATTTCAAAAAAATCATACAATCACACACGGATGAGTCACTGAGAGATTGTAGTTTCCTCAACACATGCTTCCATATGGCAACGTGCAAGTAAGTCGTAGCAAAGCCACTGTCTCTTGAATTCTTATATTTATTATTTCTTTCTAGATACGTTCACTATGAAGTGGATGCTCATCCAAACATCAACAACAACAAGCACGAGGATGTCAAGACGAATCTTTGTATTAAAAGGAACACCGATCCCAGCGTCAGCGTGACACTGTATCCCCCGCAATGGATCCAGTGTGATTTAAGGTGTGTATTTAGATTTCTCAACAGTCTCCCCAAATAATCAGGTTGAATCTTAAAGATACTTGGACATGACAGTTTTGGGGAAGTTTGCCGTAGTCATGGCCGATCCTCCGTGGGATATTCATATGGAATTACCATATGATGAGTGGTCTTTTTTTAATATTGAGTTCTTTTTGGAATTCTATTTCTTGTTTTTAGGAACCATGTCTGATAACGAAATGAGACAACTGGGAGTACCAGCTCTGCAAGATGATGGTCTAATATTCCTCTGGGTGACTGGACGAGCCATGGAATTAGGCAGAGGGTGCCTAAAGCTCTGGGGGTATATATATAAGCCTATATTCACTCCAACTAGGTTTCACTAAGTTTTTTTTCAAATTCCAGCTATGAACGTGTTGACGAACTGATTTGGGTGAAAACCAATCAACTTCAAAGAATTATTCGAACTGGAAGAACTGGCCATTGTCTTAACCATGGCAAAGAACACTGCTTGGTCGGAATGAAAGGCAATCCGACTAACCTCAATCGAGGGTTAGATTGTGATGTCATCGTGGCCGAAGTCCGAGCCAGATGAAATTTATGGAATCATTGAAAGACTTAGTCCAGGAACGAGGAAAATAGAACTCTTTGGTCGGCCACACAATGTCCAGCCGAATTGGATAACTTTGGGCAATCAGTTGGATGGAATTCTTTTGGTCGACCCGGAATTGATAACGCAATTCCAGAAACGTTATCCCGATGGCAATTTCATGGCACCAGCGCAGGGCCAATAATTTAATAATTTATCATAAAATAGGCTAACTTATAGCACTTTGGGCAAGATAATCCGGTGAACGTTTTGTTACTTTCACAACAAGCCACAGCCGAGATGGCTGCCAAAATCGAACAGAATGCATTGTGCGATAAGGCAGAAGATTCAAATGCCGAAACCAATTCCAGCAGCACTCCAGACGAACTATCGACGACGATTCCGGAAGAATACAAGAAGGAAGAGCCAGTAGTTGTTGCATTGTTAGCAACTCCAATCGGTGAGATCTTAATCATCGAGATCACTGACAAGTGCACAAAGTTGCATTTCAAAAAAATCATACAATCACACACGGATGAGTCACTGGGAGATTGTAGTTTCCTCAACACATGCTTCCATATGGCAACGTGCAAGTAAGTCTTAGCAAAGCCACTGTCTCTTGAATTCTTATATTTATTATTTCTTTCTAGATACGTTCACTATGAAGTGGATGCTCATCCAAACATCAACAACAAGCACGAGGATGTCAAGACGAATCTTTGTATTAAAAGGAACACCGATCCCAGCGTCAGCGTGACACTGTATCCCCCGCAATGGATCCAGTGTGATTTAAGGTGTGTATTTAGATTTCTCAACAGTCTCCCCAAATAATCAGGTTGAATCTTAAAGATACTTGGACATGACAGTTTTGGGGAAGTTTGCCGTAGTCATGGCCGATCCTCCGTGGGATATTCATATGGAATTACCATATGGTGAGTGGTCTTTTTTTAATATTGAGTTCTTTTTGGAATTCTATTTCTTGTTTTTAGGAACCATGTCTGATGACGAAATGAGACAACTGGGAGTACCAGCTCTGCAAGATGATGGTCTAATATTCCTCTGGGTGACTGGACGAGCCATGGAATTAGGCAGAGAGTGCCTAAAGCTCTGGGGGTATATATATAAGCCTATATTCACTCCAACTAGGTTTCACTAAGTTTTTTTTCAAATTCCAGCTATGAACGTGTTGACGAACTGATTTGGGTGAAAACCAATCAACTTCATAGAATTATTCGAACTGGAAGAACTGGCCATTGTCTTAACCATGGCAAAGAACACTGCTTGGTCGGAATGAAAGGCAATCCGACTAACCTCAATCGAGGGTTAGATTGTGATGTCATCGTGGCCGAAGTCCGAGCCAGATGAAATCTATGGAATCATTGAAAGACTTAGTCCAGGAACGAGGAAAATAGAACTCTTTGGTCGGCCACACAATGTCCAGCCGAATTGGATAACTTTGGGCAATCAGTTGGATGGAATTCGTTTGGTCGACCCGGAATTGATAACGCAATTCCAGAAACGTTATCCCGATGGCAATTTCATGGCACCAGCGCAGGGCCAAGAATTTAATAATTTATCATAAAATAGGCTAACTTATAGCACTTTGGGCAAGATAATCCGGTGAACGTTTTGTTACTTTCCTTCAAAAACTGACCAACTTATATTAAAAATTATAAAAGTTTACTCATTATTTTGTCCCTGAAACGCGCGTTGAATATAAAAAAATATAAAATTTGATTTAATTGTTAATTTTTTTTTTTAGAAAGAAGACATGGATATCGATGAAGAATTTGTTCCGGATTTACTTGACGGCGATGAATATCAGTTAGTGCTTCCATCTGGTGCTGTAATTGGACATAGATCTTTGTTACGTTACTACAAACAACGATTAAATCCTAATCGGGCAGTTACTATTCATAAATCCGATCAAAAGTTACACAAAGTATCTCGTTGCCTGTGCATGCATTGCTTTTGGTTGATGCCATAGTCATTTGGACCTGATTTCGAATTACTTGTTGCCAGCCATCGACACGTGGGTCAGGATTTTGAGAAAGTTTTTGAAACTTCATGAGATTTTAATCTTTTATTTTGTTTATGTTTCAGAATGGACAGTGTGTCTAGAAGTCTGAAACAAAGTGAATCATGTTCCCCAACATCACCAGCCTCACCAGATGCACTCGATAATAGAGGGCCAACTAGCCCGCTCACAATTAACAAAGCTATTAGTTCTCTTCAAAGAGGTATGTGGTGTGTTGAAAGGAAGAGTTCCATTGAAGTATTGTGATACCAAAATTAGATAGAATTTGAGTTTATATTCAGTTTTATTTTGATAGTCTGCACGAGTCCCGAAGTTTGTTTGTTTTAGTTTCTAGCCGATGTGCTTTGATTTAATTTCTTAGAATGTATTCTGTTTTTAAGCAATTCGTCTCTCATTTGACTTACATCAAGCCAACATTGTTTTTAAACAAAAACGTCAAGTTTCAGTTCTTTGGAAAGCTTGCATTCTCTTAAACTCCACGATCTTGATGAAACAAACTACAAACTGCTGTTCCAGGCACAATAGGTATCCTAGAGAAACCGCTGTGCCTGAGCTTTTTTTTTTTGTAATTTCTTCTTTCTTTTAGCCTGTTATGAAAAAAATGAAGCTCTCTGATATAATTTTATGTTTCTGTAATTGTCTTTTCGTTCTTTATAAAATACAAGATTATAGTTCAGAGTATAGTACCAGAAGATGGTTCAAAAGAAATATATACTATATTACTAGCAATATACTTAAAAAACAATAATGAAATAAACTCGTTAAATATCATTTTATGTTTAACAAATATAGATTATAAAAGTAAGCAGAACAGTTCAAATTTTGGGAAACTTTAAATAGTAATGTTATTAATTTTAGAAACCAATTTTTATATACATATATTTTTTATAATTTAGATAAAAGATCTTTAAGTTTGACATTTTATATGAATTTTTGATCTTAAATAAAATTTTCGTTGTGGGAGAAAAAAAAATGCGACGAAGACAGTAAAGACTTAGAATAAACTTTTAAAACAAAAACGTAGAGACACAACAGACAGTTGCAATGGCTGGAATGATAGCTACTTAATATAGCTACCTAAAATAACTATTTCGAAGGTTGAAAAGCCTTCATCATCAGATTCCTTTGTGTTTATAAAATGTTTGACTGGACGGACGGACAGACTGACATGTTACGCACGGACGGACGTATAAATAGACAGGCGGACGGATAGAGATATTATTTTTGGATCAATGTACATATAAACATATGGACGACAGATTGATATTCGGCGAGACAAGGAAGGTTCCACTTAGTGCCACATTATTGGTGTTGCCAGATAATTTGGCGATTTAAATGGTTCCTAACCTTTTCTCCAACACCGGCTTCCGAAGCTAGTTTTGTCGCCGAAAACATTCGCAGGGTTATATACTTTTGAACTATATGCTTTACTAGCATGTAAATGTGGCTTGGCTCTTCCACTGCGTCATCAAAAATATGCTCATTCAAACTTGGAAAAAGAGTACAAGGTGGTTGCAGCAGATCTGTCATAACTTTTGAGCATAGAACCGCTGGATAGTTTTTTTCATTGGGAACAAGACCATTTATTTTGTTCAGGCTGTGTCTTAAAAATTTTTCGGTGTGATGACATATTTTAACCACAGACGCACTAGGAAATATTAATCCACCATGAGTCTTGGCCTCTATAAGTCCATTATCTTCAAAATCAGCCCATCTTTGGGACCCTTGAAATAGAGCTTCTTAGCACTGCTCACATTTCACAACTGGTTTTTTCTTGTCTACCAGTTTTTTTACAACCCAGCCACTTATGTGTCCGACGCAGGAGCTCGAAAAATTTGAAAGGGTTTCAGGCAGTATAGAAGATGTTTCACCTGTTTCCGAGACTCTTTCTTCATTCTCTAACCCATACTTCTTTGAAACTCTCTCATTCAATATCTTATCATAAATAGCTGGATTGTATAGGTCAACCTTAAAAGGACGAGAAGATGGTACTGATAGTATTGAAGTTGCGTCCATCGCCGACACATTGCCGTTTGCCGCCCTAACTTCGTGGTGGATCAATAATCTCTTATATGCTGTTATGAACTGTGCAGCCGTTGGATTTGGACACCACCCACCACAGCTTCTAATTGCACAAAAGAAAAGTTCCAAATGGTCTTGACTTAATTTGTAAGTCAACAAATATTTAAGCTGGGAGTTTAAGGGTTTAACCTGATGATCAAAAATCTCAATTACAGAAATAACTGCTGTTATGAGACCAACAAAAGGAACATATCTTCTTGTTTTAGTCATCAAAACATCACCATCATTAGATATTCCTTTGAGATAATCAATTTCGGACAGGATTTTAGGGCGCCAAAACAATTCGTTGCTGCAGCTCAAAGGTGCCTTATATCCTTTACCAAAGGGATTGCGAGAGTTAAGGAAATCGAAGATTCGATCAACGCATCTTATGAACCGTACTGTTCCTTGGCTTCCATTGAACTGCCTTAGCTTTAAAGTCTTATCACAAAACTCATCAGCATCCGCAACACTGCTACTTAAGGTTTGTGCCGCTAAGAAAACTTTCATTTTGAGTTTGTGATATTTTAAATGGGCCAACTTTAGTTTGTTTCCAGCTCTCAGTCCTTCATCTTCTTGAAGCCTTATCAGCTCCTCAATAAACCTCCACTCAATCAAGTTTCCACCCCCATCTTTCAATTTTTTGTACTCACCTAGACAATTTATGATTAGTCTTATCATATGGCAAGGATCTAAAATTACATTGACATTGCTCTGAGAAGATGGGTGTTTGAAATAGGGACGACAGTCATCTATCTCTAGGCTAGCCCCTAACAAACGCATAGTTGCAAAGTTTTTAGACGGACCATCTAGCGTTACGGAAACAACCTCAACACCAACTTCGTGGAGTCGACGTAAGCTGCTCGTGACAAGCTCTGCGTTGGTAGTTGAGTCTATGCCGTTTACCAAGAAAAAGCCTATGGGTAATTTCCATGATCCATCCAGCGTCACAACCATAAGCACTAACGCGTCTTTCGCCAGAGGCATCTCGTCAGAGAACTCAATTTCTGTGCCAAAATCAACATAGCCCCTTATTTTCCCAACAGATATGTTTTGCAGACCACATTTGATGGAGATTTCATCCAACATTAAGCTGCAAATTACTTTTTTCTTTAAGGAGGTAGCTTCTGCAACTTTTAATTTTAATGCTTCAAAGCTTTCTGTTGTAAAGCCGGGCTCACCATTAACAGATGAATACCAGGACCTTAGGGTACTGGGGTCAGGTAAAGCACGACAAAATTTTTGTCGAATGAAATGGTAGGCTTTTGGAGAATAGAAATGGACGGTCATTGCGAAAGAGCGGAGAGCTGGAGGCTATTTTGCTCTACTAATTCCGAGTCCAGTATTTGGAACTACGCTTTTAAATTTTGTCTTGCTTAAACTGCATTCTTCGTCGCCAACATTTTTTTTATTTCTCAAAAATCTCTTAAACAATTCGCCAACATCAGAATCAGAAATTGATTCAAGACAAGCCAAACCCGACTCTGGAATAGAATTCCTTTTGCGGAGTTCACCTACTATCTCTTTCAGAGACCCAATTCTAGAATTGAGTCGACTTATGGCTTGGTTTCGTGTCCGGTTCTTGCGTCGTTCGTGTCTTAACTTTTTACATGTATACGAAAGTTTTCTCATTGCGCTTCTTGGCGTGGTTGCATAGCAATGATCATGTTGCACTAATCGCCTACTTTTTGCAACTCTAGTTTTGGTACTGGGAGTCACTGTAATATATATCATGTGTTAGTAGAAGAAATGATTAATTTTGTTTTACTTTCCAATGTCTATTAAATTGAACAAACTATGTCCTTTATTGACGTGCGGAATACCATCATGGCATCAAATTAAAATACATCAGAATCGAGTCTTCATGACTTTTTCATATGGAGAAGCGTTCTTTGTCATTCGGAAAGTCGATTTTCCTATTTAATACTTACCCAAAATAACTTCTTCATATGAACGCGCAAGTAACCTTCATGGCATCAACTTCTACTATTCCAGAATCCTGAGAGAAGTGTCCTTTTTGTACTAGTTCGTTGAAAAGGAGCAGGACTTTTAATTTATTATTTACACAGAATACTTTGTTTTCATATATTAATATCTTTTAAACTAAATTGTGGCTACAGCGATGATTGATATTGCATAAGCAACGGATTACAAAAATGTATCACTTGTGTCTGTATGTCTTGTAGTCTGGCAGAGAAAGGCAAAATCATTTAGTACTTTGTCATTAAAATCAATTTTTGGAAAAAATGCATAAATGCATATGCCTCTCTCTGCTATACCAGGAGACTTACATAGACAGTTGATACATTTTTGTAATCCCTCGTTCATGCACTAGAGAGCTGCATTCTAAGTTTTTGATTTCAATGTGTATTACAGGATTTGAGTCATTGTAGCAATTCACCAGTTTTTCATTTTCATTGAGAATATCATATAATTCTAAAATAAGTATATGTTACTACCGTGGCTCAAATCCTGTAATAGACATTGCAAATAAAAACATTGGATGCAGTTTTCTAGTACATAACCAACGGATTACAAAAATGTATCACTTGTCTCTGTATGTCTTGTAGTCTGGTAGAGAAAGGCAAAAAATATTAAAGGTACCTAATTTCTATTTCATGCACTGCTTCCAGTTTTGTAAAAGCATATTTTGTATTGCCATGCAGCATAAACTAATTTTAAGATATGTAAGTTTACTCTTTAAATGCACTGATCTTTTTATGTTTTATAGAGATCAGTATTTAAATGTTTATTAATATTATAATTTATATAAATAAAACACCAACTGGTTTGGAAAAAAATATGTATTTAATTTGCATTTTAATTTCAAAAGCATATACAAACTACAGTTAAAAATACGAAATAAAAAATATTACCTGACTCGACCAAAGTTGGAGCTTCACATCCAGCACTGCTCTGCGCAACAGCTTTAGCGTAAGTGTATGTATCTAAAAATTATATAACGTGATAAGTTTCTTGTTAAAGAGTTGCAAAATAAACCAACCTCCTCTGGCAAAAATGGATGGTACCGCATCCATTTTTAAATCCTTGTATTTCGAGTTTTGTTTCTCCTGAAAGCAGGTCTCCTGGAAATGGTCGCTGCATATTAAAGTGCCCTCATCTGGAACAAAGTCCTTAATGTTAATGGCAAGCAACCATTGCCTTAAAACAGAAGGTCTTTCTAAAGGAAACCTGGAAACATTAATTATAATAAGCTATGTAATTAAAATGATTTAATAAAGTAATCTTACTTCCGAAGGGAAAGTCCTGGCTTTGCTTCCCTTGTTCCATTGCAAAAAAAAAAAGTCTTTTCTTTTTTTGAACAAAGAAGGGATGCTTCCTTTGACTAAAACAAGCTTTGATTTAGTTTTCTCAAAGCAATTTCCTTCAAAGTGGTCAGAACAGAGTCTGGTAAACTTTGAAGGAACAAAAAATTCGCCAAACCCAAGGTTCTTCTTCCAGATTTCCAAAAGAGGAGGGTCTTCTAATGGGAACCTGCAAACCTTTGTATTTATATTTCAATTATCAAAAATAACACAAAAGTATTTTACCTATGAAGAGTTCGGCCTTCTTTTCCACCTGATTTCTTGCAGTATCTGCAACTATTTACCATTTTTACAAATTTTATTTGTCACTAGAATTTAAACAAAAATACTTTAATTATTTTAAATTAATAATAATTACAATATTTTGAATTATAAATTACCTATTACAATATCTTGCCACAAATTTTACTTTGATTTGATTTTTTTTTTTTATTTGAAAGCAGCTGTCAAACTGGTAAACAACCTCCAAATACAGAGGAATTGTCATCTTCAATTTGCCACACAAAAACTGTTATACTTTCTAGGGAATACGCTATCCAGTGTTTATAGAGATCAGTGGTGTGAATATGTTAATACTATTCAAATTATTCTGAGGAATAATAAAATTGCTCAATGCAATATAGATTTCTTCTTGGAATCCCTGGAATTCAACCCTGATAAGGTAAAACATAATTTGTAGTTTTTTTTGCTGGCCATGTTTTTTTTTTTTTGGCGCAGTACGTCTTTTTTCATATATATGCATATATTGCCTCAGCTTATGAAGGAATATGCATTATAATTGTTAAAAACTAGTGATTCAATAAGAATTTTCTTTTTGTCACTAGGGTTCTGGTGCTAGACAGAATTTGCCTCATCTTTTTCATATATTGGGCAGGATTCGCCCCAGCATTTTTGATTCCATCTCAGGAATCCGACAACGTGTTCTCAATTTGAGAACTTAACCACATGGTCGATGCATGCAGTCAGCGCATGGCATCCAACATTTCCAGCGTTAAGCAGCAGATTTGGTTGGTAGACAAACTACCCCTACCTTGTAAGATCGTTCTCCGAGATTAGAAACGGAGCAACGTGGGATTTCATATCGTGCTAGAGACACATGTCCACGCTGATCCGCATGGTACTCGGTCTGCTTTGGCATAACCACATTTATAATTGTTTCTTGGATCATAATCCTGTTCCTGCAAATAAATCAGAATATTCTCAAATACCAGGTAACAATAATTTCGTATTATTAAGAAGCCACTTTCGGAGAAAGTGTTGATTGCACTCAGGCGCCAAAGAACGCCTGGTCAATCCTACCAGAAGAATCCAGCATATAGAAGCATCCTTTAGTGCGTTCCAGCACCCCGTTTTGAGACGCATTTTCGCATCCAAACGATCGATACCCAAGCACCCACGGACGGTGGCGTTGCTTCCAGCTATATTATATTATTAAGATTATATACATATGTATATAGATATACTTTATCCTTTACATAATAAAATGAATTGCTTTAACATTAATATTGAATATAAAAAAAAAATCAGAAGTGTACTTACCTATATAATAATCTTTTTTGAAAGTTTGCAAAAGTGAACATTTTTGATATAAACATACTTACCTAGTGTTCGTTCTTGTCCAGATACTCGTTTTGTTTTTGTGACTATTTGTCCAAAAGAGGACCATGATAGAGTCCATTCATTTAAAGTTCAAGATCCAATAAAAAGTTTTCTTAAGTGCGCGTTTTTTCGACGTCGTTGACGTCAACGTTCCTACTTGTCTTCGCGTTTTCGATTTCCTTTTTTCTGGTTTCGACGCTAAGAAGGACGGAATTATCCTCATTCGCGTTTCGAGGGCATCGTTTATGCTCGTATTTACTGATTCTGAATCAGAATTCAGTCCATTTAACCGTATATATACTTCTAGCGGAGTATCTTTTTTGAGTCTTTGGATTATATGTATCCAATCGGTAGAACATTCGTTCGCAGTTCTCGTTAGGCACTTTTTTTTTTTGTTTATTATCACTTTCTCCCAGGATATTCCTGTTGGAAGAACATCTTCTTTTTTTTTATTTTTAGTTTTCGAACTTCTTGTTCATCTATCTTCCTCACATTAGAGATTAAATAACTTTTTGATTGTTCCTGTATCAGTTACAGAAGAAGACGTTGCGTCTTATTTTGAATCTATTTTGAGATTCTTCGTCCAGTGAGATTTCACTTTCCTTGTTGAAAGAATTATCAACGTATAGTCACTTATTTGTTCGTGTTTGGATACTTTTTTTTTTGTATCGCGCGCGTTATCCGGAATATCCACTGGGTGTATACACAGCCACCTATAGAAGAGGATCCTTCGTGTATGAGATCCGTCATAAAGGGCATAGCTTCTGGTACTCATTATTGAGTGAAGCTTATACTTTTTCCTTTGATTCATAAAGGATTTGAAAGTGTATTAATATCGTTATAGTTATATTGTAGCTTTAGTAGTTAAATAACTTTTTCTTTTTCACAGCGTCTGGTTTCCAGCAGTGCACTCCTGGGATCGCCTGTTTGCTTCGACATACTATATTGATTAACTATATTACTATATTGCATTTAATAATAACTATATTGAATATTTTTACTTTTCCTTCTACTATCCGCCCCTGGTCTCCTTCTGTATTAATAAACCCAAGGGCTAACGTCCCTTATTTTTTTTTTGTGGTTTGGTTGAGGGTTCTAATAAAATCATTGCACCCTTTGACTCGAGTTTGTAGGGAAAACTCCTTGGGCTGAAATATTTAAAATACCAAGCGCCACTGCTGCCACCTATCGGCAGAAAAACTTCCATGCATTTATATGTGAATAATTTCCTACGAGATATTTGTGAGGCAGACCTATTCATATTTCGTCTCCTAATACCACTTTTTGTTGTTACCCGTGACGTCACCGGTAATCAAGAAGAAATCTTGATGACACTTAGATATTTCTATTGTTCGTGACACGACGTCACTGACACACCACCAATTATCGCAGTGTGTGTACTACACGCATTTATCATTTATATTCTTTCGTCCGTAATCCAGATGTCGCCGCAGTACATTATATAGTACAGCCTATTTCATTTTTGGGTTTAAAAACAAAAAAGAAAGTGAAAATGCTAGACATGTTTGTACTGTCAGATAGCTCGACTACAGGATACAGTCCGTTGTCCGTCGAATGTAGATATTCATCCGTCCGGATTTACAAAACATACCATTTTCCATAATGACACTTGTTGTAAACATTCACTCCTACATGGGAATGTCCCTTTCTATTTTCCTTTTTGACGTAGTTGTCAGATGTCAAAATACACCAATTTCCAATAAAGTACCTTTCGGTGACAGCTCCAAAACAGATGTAGTGATGCAAAATCCATAGTGTGATTTTGTCATGAAGAGCTGAATGAATGAATGAATGAATTAATTGGGGGAAAGTGCACTGCGACCTTTAAGATCTATTGTGCCCCCTTTTCTAAAGCGCTGGATGAGGATACTCATCCTACAGCACTTCCTCCAACTTGGTTTCTTTTAGGAAGCCAAGTATTTGAGGTATTTTTAGAAAAGGTAACCTGCCCTTCTCTATCTGGTAATTACCCAGATGTTTTTGTCTTATGTGCATAAGTGCACCACATCTACCTAGTATGTGGTCCGGTGTTTCTTCTTCTTCATCGCAGAATCTGCATGTTGCGCTGCTAGACAGCCCTAGGATATAGAGGTGTCTTTTAAGTTTGCAGTGCCCTGTGAGAAAGCCCGTTATAATTCTTAGGTTGTTTCTGTTTAAGTTAATGCAGGCTGTGAATCTTTCTAGGTTATAGTTCCCCAGTAACATTTTTGCCTGTCTTAGCTTTGGGAGTTCTTTCCAATGGTTGGATCTTTTGACTTCTTCATTTGTTTTGATCTTGTTTTTGATCACATTCCCCCCAAAGCCGCAGTAGGGTTCTGGTCCAATAAAGGGTGTTGTTGCCCCTATTTTCGCCAGACGGTCAGCCTCTTTATTGCCTTCAACACCAACATGGCCTGGTATCCAATGGAGAGTGACTGTGTTTTCCCTGCCCAAAGTGTTGAGTTTGTCTAGGCATTCCCATACCAGTTTGGAACTGATACTGTATGAGCTAAGGGCTTTAAGTGCTGCTTGACTGTCTGACATTATTGCAATGTTTTGCTTGCGATAGTTCCTATTTAAGTTTAGTTCAGCGCATTTTCCTATCGCATTAACTTCTGCTTGAAAGATGCTTGAGGACTGTCCCATTGGAACAGAGGCTTTGGTTCTAGGCCCAAAGATTCCTGCACCCGTTCCTTCAATAGTTTTTGATCCATCAGTGTACCACTTGATGGCATTTGCTTTAAAGGTGTAGTTTTCTGTTTCTCCTAGTCACTCTTTTTTGCTACTTAACTTCGTTTGGAAGTTTTTCTCGAAGTTGTAAATCTTAATCATGCTATCTCTTGGAATATCAAGGGAGGGTATTGTTTTGGACAGGGAGTCTTTTTGTCTAAGACTTATTTGTTTACCTTTGCCGGTGCCCTCTTTTCAAAACCTCATGATTGTTCCCTCAGCTGCACTTTGTATCACAAAGTGTAATGGGGTCAGATGCAATATGACCTCCATTGCTGCCGTAGGGCAAGTTCTCATTGCTCCTGTGATGCATAAGCATGCGAGCCTTTGCACTTTTTCAAGTGATTTTCTAGTCGTAGCTAGTTCGGTTCTTTTATGCCACACAACCGCACTATAGGTGATAATGGGCCTCACCATCATAGTATACATCCATCTTATTATATTCGGTTTGCATCCCCATGATTTTCCTGCAAGTCATCTGCATATCATGAGGGACTTTGTGGCTTTCCCGACTGTTATTTCAAGGTGTTTGTTCCAGAGGAGTTTGCTGTCTAGGGTAATTCCTAGGAATTTGACCTCCCTCTTCGTGTCGATTACTTCACCTTTTAACCGGATGGGTTTCATGTGCGGTAGAAGTCTTTTCTTAGTGCATGGTACAATTGTGGTTTTTGATGGATTAATATTTAGTCCCACTGATGCGCACCATTTGCTTGTTATTGTCAAACCCCTTTGTATTATGTCACAGAGGGTTTCTTCAAACTTTCCATAGGCTGTTATAACAATGTCGTCGGCAAAGCCTAGGCATTGTATACCTTGAGAAGTAAGACATTCTAGGAGCTCATCCACAACGAGGCTCCACAGCAGGGGTGATAGAACCCCTCCTTGCGGGCATCCTCTTGTTGTGATGATTTTCTGTACGTTTTGTCCGGAATGTGCCTCTGCTATTCTAGTACTCAGCATTTCGTCTATCCATCTGGTTATTGTGATGGGAACACTCTTCCTAACTAGTGCTTTTTTGACTGCCTCGTGAGAGGTGTTATCAAAAGCACCTTCTATGTCGAGGAATACACTTAGGGCGGTTTCTTTGGCGTCAAGTGCCCTTTCTATAGTGTTCGTTAATTCAAAGAGAGCGGTCTCTGTTGATCTGCCCGCTCTATAGGCATGCTGACGTTGATTCAGAGGCATATTCCTTAGAACTTCTGATCTGATGTTATTGTCGATCACTTTCTCCAAAGTTTTCAGTAGGAAAGATGTTAGACTTATCGGTCTGAATGACTTCGGATGAGTTGTATCTTTTTTCCCCGTTTTTGGGATGAAGATAACTTTAGCTTTTCTCCACAGACTTGGTATATACCCAAGTGCAATACTGCTTCGAAGTATGCTAATTAGGTACGGCATTAATTCATCTTTGCCCTGTTGCAGTAAGTCAGGAAAGATGCCATCTATGCCGGGTCATTTAAAAGGTTGAAAGGTACTAATTGCCCATTCTAGTCTTTTTCCTGAACAGATAGTTTTTGCTATCTTCCAGTCTTCTCTGTTTGGTTTGAAAGGTATTCTTTCAATTCTATCGTTCACTATGGGTGAACTACCTGGAAAGTGGGTACTCAGTAGCAAATTAGATCTTTGCTCTTCATTTTCTGTGAAGCTACCATCTGCGTTCCTAAGTGCCAATGATGTTAAAGTTTTCTCCATCGACAGTGCTTTGTGTAGTCTGGCAGCTACAGGTGTGGAGGATATGTCTTCGCAAAAAGTTTTGAAGCTGTTTCTTTTGGCCTTCCTTAGTTCTTTGTTGTATTTGGTAAGCTCTTCAGAATAGTTTTGCCACTCTCTAGTTCTCTTTGCCTCATTAAAGAGTTTTCTTACCCTAAATCTTAGTTTGGAAAGATTATTGCTCCACCATGGAGCGTCTTTCAGTTTTCTAGCAGTTTTTGTAGGGCAACTGAGTTCATACGCCTCATTGATTGCCCCACTAAACTGCTTAACTATATTTTCTAGTTCAGGGTGACTATTAGTCGTACTAACTGTACCTAATTGTTCAATATTGGTTTTAAGGGTGTTTTTATAAAGTTGCCAGTTCGTATTTCTTGGGTTCCTTACAGAGGTATTCTCTGTGAGAAGGCCCTCTAATAGAAACACAATGATTCTGTGGTCAGACATTGAGGGTTCGTTGGAGACTCTCCAATCTCTTAGAGCTTGACCTAAGTTTGGTGACCCAAAGGTTAAGTCTAAGACTTCTTCTCTTGTTCTAGTTATAAAGGTAGGGGTGTTCCCTACATTGAAAATATCTAGGTTTTTTACGAGAAGGAATTCTAAAAGGTACTCACCCCTTTGGTTTATGTCGGTGCTGCCCCATGTTGTGTGGTGGGCGTTCGCGTCACAACCGATTAGTATCGGCAAGTTCCTACTGCTGCAGTAGTCAACCAGTTTTTGTACTTCCGCTGGTGGAATATTTTAGCCGTCACCTGCAAAGTAGGCCGATGCTATAACCAGAGTACTGTGGTTGCCCCCGATGGTTATATCCGCTTGGATTGGTACCAAGTCCTTCGTCAAGTATTCTGAAAGACATATAAAGTTTATATTATTTCTTATCATTATACATGTTCTGGGCGAGTCTTCTCTCGTATCCCAGATTAGCTTTGAATCCTTACAGTTAAGGCCTCTAACTTGTCCCCCGTATATCCAGGGTTCTTGGATCAGCGCTAGCCCTAAGTTGTCCTTCGTGAATTTCCTAGCTATCACGGCTGACGCCGCTTTAGCATGATGGATATTCACTTGGGCTGCCCTGGTGCTGATCCCGCGTCCGGTCATCTTGGTTTAAGAGGTGGAGGCAGGTGCCCCCTCATCTGCAAGCAGATGGTCTTCTTCTTCCTCTGTGGGAAGCGTTTCGTCGGCTTCTTCTCGGCTAGGAGAGAGGTCCATGCCCTCCATGTCGCTATCTGCCGGAGAAGAAGGTGTATTTTGGGAGTGAGGTGGATTAGGGTTTAGGGAAGGTGTTCCAACTACTCTATTGGATGGATGGGATTCTATGGTAGAGTTGTTGGTTGGAAGGGGTTTTCAGGAGTGGAGGGAGGGTTTATGGATTTTGGGGAGGTGGGGGATTGTCAGGAGGGGGTATGGAGGGGGTACCACTTATATCAGTGTCTGCTTGCCTCTCTGGTTCGGATGACTGGTGAACAAACCCAGTATCCGTCCTTCTGAGGCCAGACACGGCCACTTTCCCGAACTTGTAGTGAAGTTCGTGGTTGGTCTTCATAATGGCGTCAGCTGACTTATCATCAATGCCTATGACCATTAGCTGGCCTCTGCCTTCGACCTTGCTCTTGAGGACTTTCCATACCTGGATGTTTAGTCCCTCGTTTTGTGCTTTTATCAGAGCAAGCGATCTCTGGTCTTCTTGCCCAGAGCTTCTTGGAAGAAATAGAGTGATCGTGTGCATTTTCGGGATTTCATCCCCCAGGCACGACGTGAGTTCTACTCCTTTCCAAGTGCTTAGTTTGGGAGCCTTTTCTCTAAGCCACTTAGCTGTGTTAGATTCCAGGCAATCCACCACAAGTAGGCCAGTTTTGAAGTGTATGCCTTCAAATTTGAGTTTGTGCTCCCACCCTAAGGAAACTTCCTCAATAAGGGCCTCCTCAAGTAACGTTAAGTCAGCTGTACTGAGCGTGACTTGGGGATATTCTTTTGGCAGTACAGCTACTTTCACCAGTTTGGCAGCGTTGGCATAGGAAGTTTTCTTGACTTCGCTCGGTCTTGTCTTTGTGGTGTTGGGACCTTCTACTGTTTCTGCCGTTTTTGGTTTCTTTGGTGCTTGTTTTTGGGGAGGGGTGATGTGGCTGCTGTCCCTCTTACCCTGCCTGTAGTTTTGCTGCCCATCGTTAGGAATAATCTTCCTTTCGTCCACCTTTTTCCTGGCTTCCTGAGGGGTCATGCCCTCGTCCAGGAATCGGAGGTACCACTTTGTACCCGCTCCGCTTAACCCTTTCCTGAGTGGATCATCCAGTGCGCCTGGTTCACCCAATTTCGGTAGTGATGTAAGTCGGCGATTGCGGTTGTATGGTGGTCTTTTTGATTGCCTCGCCTCACCAGATGAGGTTGTGGCTACCTCCTGTGGTGCTGGTGTTCTTGCGATCCGCAAGTTCATTGGCGGTTACATCCCGCGGAATGAAAAATTTTTTATAGTTTTTGTTGTTTTTGTTTTTTGTTTTGTACATTTGGTTCCCACGATTAGCTAGAGAATTAAAAGTCCACTGTATCAGAGCTCCGCATGCTACAGTAAGGTCTAATTACTCTTTGATTCGACCCGGTTTCAAAGAGGCTCCGTTAGAATACAACCGGTTACCCTCGGCTGCAAACCATCCAATAGGCACGGATCGCATAACACCCTGGGTTAAGGGTGGCAGTTCTTGGTTCGTAACTCCTCAAAAAAGAACCAGTAGAGTGGGGTTTCCCTCAATCGACCGGCCCCAGATGAGTCTTTGAAACTTAAGCCTTCGCACCACAACAAGGTGACTGCCGTCGCGAAGGCATGAAGAGCTAAAAACATAAAAGAATATAAAGAATCTGCCTCTACGGCACCCAAAATAATCTTGTCCGTCCTTCAGAATATGTTTTATAACATAATTCCTCTGTCCGAAGTCTTTTGCAGAAGTCAACTTTCTGAGTTTTATTAACTGTTGACAAGCAAATTCGCAACTGCAATGCGCAGCTGAAACGTCATGGAATCCCATACGTCGGTATGATAGTTTAGACCATTCTGCTATCATGAGCAGCAAATATGAGGCGAGTTTCTTTGCTCTGCCGCGGCTACTTGCTCTAAAGTGGCAGTAGTAGTACATCTGGTCTTACTCCATTTTGAAGAGACCCATTAAGCTGAAAAGACCTACCAGACAGAGCAGCTGCGGATTTTGCAAAGAATTTAATTTCTTTTGCAAGTTTTTACCCAAAGTGATTAAAATCACTAAGGATACATCAAATAAGGTAAGAAAAATTCTGTTATTATGAAATACCTATTAATTGTGTCTCTCACAATTCTGGTTATCCATATTTAATAGAATTTAGAAAAATACTCTAAGGCGGCGTCACTATAATTTTTTTTTTCCCTTTTTGGTGACGCATAGGTTACTTTTTCGTGTCCAAGGACACTGATTTCAACAAGCAGCATTGCTTCCTAAGGAGGATTATGATCATTACATTATTTTCTGTGGATAATACCCCACCCAACCACGATTTGGTTGATGAGGATTTTATACAATTTGCATGTCGCAGAAGTTTGCGTTGGCACATGCGCCACTCAACCACATGGCTGCATGGCAGAGCCATCATCCACGCGGGACACCTCAACATGCGAATCATCTGTTTCCTGTAAATGGGATTAGCATTGACTAGCAATCCCCAACGATATTTTTTTTTGATCGTGTTACACTGGATTTTACCCCAGCACGCCGCATCTCTAAAAATAAAATTTATAAAAGTATTATATACTTTTCCCAGGTAATCCTGTATCTTTTATATGGTTATGTGGTTAGGCAGGCATGTGAGAAGTTTAAATCTTTAGATCGACAGAAATCTAAATCTCCAAAAGTTTAAATCTTTAGATCGACAGGAATCTAAATCTCCAAAAGTTTAAATTCTTTAGATCGACAGAAATCTAAATCTCCAAAAGTTTAAATCTTTAGATCGACAGAAATCTAAATCTCCAAAAGTTTAAATCTTTAGATCGACAGGAATCTAAATCTCCAAAAGTTTAAATCTTTAGATCGACAGAAATCTAAATCTACAAAAGTTTAATTCTTATCTCTTTTAAATATGGCTGAGAATATTGATGTGAACAGTGAAATAAAAGTTATTTTTTCGTTGCAAAATGTTTTTTAAAATTCGTATATTAAACAAAAATCTCATAGAAAATGTAAATACCAGGAAAAGAAAATTTAATAAAACTATTAATTAAGCGTGTTAAAAGTTAATTTATTTATCTTTATTTCTTTTTTCGGATGTTTTGATGGATGGCAAAATTCTAGTACGACCAATGAAAAGTTATCTTCAAAGTTTTTGTAAACACATTTCTTTTCACCAATAAAACAACAAACAATAAAATGAATTTGGATCATATTTGATTACATATTAATTTTCAATTATTTATTAATTCTTTTTATTGATAAATAACACAATAGCTAATAATTAATATGCAAATGTCCACATAAAAAAAACGTCAAACTTAACGATACACGTGACGTAAATGCGCAGAACAGAACAAAATTTCAATTCGGAAGAGCATACCATTATTACTCTACCTTGACACTGGAAGGCGTTATCTCTAGTAGTTGTATATCATTGACATACTATACATATACATGGACTGCTAGTTGCCAACTTCACGATGGTTCCACTTATACGCCAGCGCCACTAACTCAAACACGGCAAAAAGGTAGAACTACTATTTTGACATTTCATTTGTTGCTGTCCTTGTCGTCGTCGTAATTTATAATTGGCGCGAGTTTTACTTTTTGTTTTTCTTTGAATCCAAAAGTATGGGTAAGAAAAATGGATATACATATGTAGATAAAGAATCCTTATTACATTTTATTTCACTTTCTTTTTCAACAGATGTACCAATCCCATTTATCTGGAGTAAGGAGAATGTTAAACCAGTTGGCCTACTTATTGGAAAGTTGAGTCATTGTTCTCCTGATTCCTCTTCGACTATGTAAGTGTGGCTTCGAAGTTTGTCGAGTTTTTGTGGTTCGATTTTCAAAAAGTACAACATCGAGTTGAGTGGGTTGCTGCAGTAAGTAGCAAATCAATTGAAGGCTCAAAAGAGGTAAGCTTTTGTGTTCCAAGATGTTTACAGAATTAATTTTTATGTTTTGTCTGTGCAGTTTGGATTTGCTGATTCTAAAGGAAATCGTTCAGAAAATGGCTGGTGTTGAATCGGCAGAGGAGATGACGAATGAACAACTCAATGCGATGTCCGGTGGCGAATTGCTCCGAGGAGAAGCTGGCTACTTCAGTCAAGTGCGGAACACAAAGAAGTCATCACAACGCCTTAAAGAAGCTCTGGCAAACAATGATCTAGCAATGACACTATGTTTGCTTATGGCACAGCAAAAACATTGTGTATTTTATCGTGAGACAGCTTAGAGTCATTTGAAGCTGGTTGGCAAGCTCTACGATCAGTGTCAGGATACATTGGTCCAATTTGGTACTTTCCTTGGGTCGACCTACTCGGTGGAAGAATATTTTGAAAGACTGCCCTCAATTATTGCCATGTTGCAGGAATATCACATCAATTCCGATGTGGCGTTCTTCCTTGCCTTGAAGCTATAACGGCCATCATGAGTCCCATAGTAGAATCCGTGCGTCCTTTGCATGGACCAAAAGTCTGGGAGGACATAAGTCCGCAGTTCTTAGTGACATTTTGGTCGTTAGTATGTACGACCTTCAAGTGCCTACGGATAGTTACCAAAAAGAGATTAACAAGTTGAAGCAACTTTCTGATTCCAAAGAATCGGTTGGTTTAACTTAATCTTTTTTGTTTTGTATTCAAAACTTTAATTTTTTTAATTGTTTTTATCACAGAACCTTTCAAAGAATATAAAAGAACAAGAACGTTACATAGCCCTCATGGATAAGCTGCAAGATGAAAAGAAAAAGCAACAAGAGCATGTAGATAAGACAATCCAAAGATTGACACAGCAAAAAGATAATTGGTTCCTTTCGCGATCGGCGAAGTCAGCGAAGAAAGAAACAATCACACAATTCTTACAGCTTTGTCTATTCCCAACATGTACATTCACTGCTCTGGATGCGTTGTATTAAGCGAAATTCGTTCACACTATTCACAATTTGAAAGCAAATTAATTAATTACAAATTAGTTAGGACATTGCGTTCGATAATATTGGACATGGGAGTGGATAGTTTAAATTGCCCACCGACGAACACAGAAACCGAAAAATTGTACTTCAAAAGCAATCAAGTCTTGGATGAAAAGTTTGAGTAAGGAGAATGTTAAACCGGTCGGCCGACTTATTAGGATGCTGAGTCACTGTTCTCCCTGATTCCTCTTCGTAAGTGGTCGTGTTGTGTAAAAAATGTTCGCTTTTTTTTAATTTTTCGAATTTTTTTTTTTTAGATATTGCTTTAAATACAAATCTATAACAACCGTATCGGTCTGGTTGTAGATTCCCTTAAGTACTTAATATCTCCTTCGAACAACATGCTTGCCCACTGCCTCATTGAATCCCTAGGTCTGACTGATCGTGTACAATATCGAGTTAAGTGGGTTGCTGCAGTACGTAGCAAATCGATTGAAGCTTTGTATATAAAATCTTTGTATATAAAATCTATAGTACTACAAGCGAGCGATTTCTAGTTACAAATGCTGGAGGGAACAGATGGCTCTGTGTTCACCACATCATCTAACGAAGGAGGTGGATGGGAAAACCGATTGACAATTCGATATGAATGAAAGCGTTATATTATATCGAGTCTGACAACAATAATGAGAATAAGGGAGAGAAATACTTGAACGAAAAAAAATCAAAAAACTCGTTGCGTTGGTTCTTGTTTTTGGTGTTGGGTGAAAAAAGAAAGAAGTATATCCATACCACTGCATTACGAATATTGTTTGATTGTGTTTAAATGGATATTATTTGAAAATATTTTTGAAAATTGACAACGTTACAGTTCTTCGTTTATGAAATCGAATTAAATCAGCTTTGCGATATTTTGTGTATATAGGCAAAAACGTTGATTGAAATGAGAAAATAATTTTGCAAATATTTGTAAGGGCCAGTAAAAAAAAATATTAAATACCTTATTAATGTACCTTATACCTACTATTTAGGTATAAATAGAGTGACGATGAATTGGAGGGTTTTCTACTGTTTTATTCTGGCTATTTTATCTTCAACCTAATAAGAAGGATAAAAGAGTATGGTACACTCAGGCGTATGCGTAATTTTCTTGAGTTCATTTAAAAAAAATCCATATTATCATAGGTACTGCAGAAAAACTAATTAGACGGTTTGAATATTTTAGACAAATTAATTGGAGGGTAGTTATAAATATAATTATAGTTTTATAGTTTTAAGATTTAGGGTGGAGGTATTCATAACATAAAAAAAGAAAGTGTTTTCGATATCATTTTTTTTTTTTCAACCTAAAAAGGATAAAAGAGTATGGTACGCAGGCGTATGCGTACTTTTCTGAATTCAGTTAAAAAAAATAAAATGCACGACTGTGTCGCACGAACTTGCTCTAATGTGTGACAGTGGTAAAGGGGCTTGAGATTTTGATATAAATACATCTTTCAAAATTCTTAAATAAATAATTTGAGCTGAAAAAAAGTACGTCATTTTATTTCTTAGATAAATTTGAATTTTTGAGAATAAATTTATAAAAATCTTGGAACCGATTTTTGAGAAATAAAGTTTTTTTCAAAATGTTTTTGAAAAAAGTTACAAACAAAATTAAAAAACGCCAGTTCATAGGTATTCAGCAAATACATTTACATATTTATAATTTTAAGAAAGAAATTTAATAAGTAAGCGGTTTTCAAAATATAATTAAAAATTTTTTTTAATGATTTTAAAAATAGAAAAAAGCATTTTTTTAAAAATATTAGTATGCAGTATAAATTGAGCTACCTACCCCTACATATGAGTGAAATTTCGAAAGTATCGGATGAGCCGTTTTCGAGATAATCGAAAGCAAAAAAACGGTCCTGTGGAAAGTACCGTTCTTAGACATTTTTTTAAACTTTTTTTTCAGCCATATGATTGGCCGTGCCTAAAATGCTACACTGATTTTTTTAAATCAAAATCGTTAGTGTCGTTTTCGAGAAACATAAGCTTTAACATAACGGTTAAATGGCGTTATTTTTTGAGCTAGGAAAAAAAAATTCAATTTCCCCTCTGTACAATACCTAAAAAACTCTATATACCAAGTTTGAAGCAATTCGGCTCACCCGTTTGGGCAGTAGGTGTCTATTCATACATACTGATAGACAGACGGACATACAGGCGGACAGAATTTTTAGACCATCTTTTTTCGTCTTCGCTATCATCGTAATGTCATGTTTGATTGATATCTCAAAACTTTTTTCTTCGAACAATGCATAACTTGCCTACTAGCGGTACCCGGCGAGCGTTGCTACGCTAAAAAAAAAACACTTAAGAAAAACTAATTAGCCTTATGTCTGCCGGAAACCTATAATTAAAGCTGTATTTTTTTCCACATCACCCATGGAGGTAAAATACTAGATGCGTTTTTTTTTATAGAGGTTTCCCCTGTAGGCCTATTCCTCGTTCTAAATCTATTTTAAAGAAGTAATTAAGGAACATAAGTGAAAATATAGGTAGGTACTAAAAATGCAATAAAAATATATCAAAATTATATTTTTTAAAAAGGTTTATTTTATATTTGAATACTGCATGCAAATATGATTAAAAATAACAAATTAAAAATTAACCAAATTTTTTCACCGCCTTTTTTGGGGCTCTTTTTTTGATTTTTTGGATGTCCTTGTTAATTTTTTTTAACGCAAAAATTATCAGCCCAGTCAATAAAAATTTAATAATGACTTCTCGGTGTTCCTCAATGCAGCTTACAGTTAAATTTGAATCTTTAAGCTGCATGATTTGCTTCACCCAATTTTGAGCTATTTTTTCATTTGCCTGATGATTCGAAAAATTTTCTTCAAATATCATTTGTACTCTTCTAACAGTTTCTTCGAACATTATCGACGGAACTGTTAGTTTTCCAAATTCCGATTCGGTGGTAGTGCTTTCATATGCTCTAAGTTGTATTAATAACGTTTGCTCTCTTTTCACTACGTCTTTGTCAATCATGAATTGAGAGCAAGTTTCGCAACTGAGCTTCTTCTTCAGCTTACATACAGCAAATCCAGCATAGTATGCAGCGGCTCCCCTTTGAAGATTTTCCGATTTGGAAAATGATGTTGACGCTCGATTGGAATATGGGAATAATTTCATGGCTTGTGGGATTGACTCGATTTCCTGTGGAATATCACATTCGTCACCCTCCTGGGGTGGAATCGGCTAAGGTGATTTGTGATATGCGATAGTCACAATATACAAATTTCGTCTGGCTAAGGTGATTGTCACATGTGACAATCACATTTTTGTGACTTTTTCTTGTGACAGCTATTTAGGTGTCACTTGCATACAAAAATAATAATAAATAAAAAATAAACCTCTGACGCTGACTTATAAGACAAAATTATTTGCTTTTGCTGTCAAAGATTTGTCAAAGATCTATACTAATGTTGTTTTCGATTGGTAGAAATTAGTTTCTCCTCATGATTAAAGTAAAAATAAAAACAATAAAAAAAAAACAGAAATGAACATTTTTTTAATTGAGATATTTTTCTGAAACGCGTATATGTTGTGAGCAATCACGTGAAGTGACAACTAAATCAATCTTTTCTAAATAAATACATAATTATCACGTCCCTTAATATAAATTATATATTAAAATTGTTCGAATTGTTTAATTTGAAATACAAAATATATAGAAACTGTGACGTTCGTATATATGCGCCTTCAGACCGCATATTTCATAAAAAGCAGAAGAAGTAAGACTCGCAAAACACAACTCCGAAGAGAAACGATTTGTCTTCGGAGTTCTCTCCAATTGCCCAACGGAAAATGACATAATGAAAATAAACAAAATTCCGGTGATCACATTATGCAGACGCACAAAATTATTTTATCACATGTGATTGTCAGAAATGTGACAATCACAAATCACATTAGCCGATTCCACCCCTGGTTTTTCTCCACTTCTATAACAAACTCCAATTTCTTTTCTAGAAGGTTATCCTCTATGGGTTCTTTAACAAGGAACTCTTCATTATCTGCTGCTTCTCTTATTGCTTCCTTCTCGTAGTCAGCTGCTTGCAGAAGTGGCACTGCTCTAGCATCTTCGTATCCTGAATGTTCAGAGGAACTAAGATGCTGAAAAATTATTTGTTTGAGATTCCGAACGAATCTCAAAGCCGAAGAGTGCATGTCGTATGAGCCTTTGTTGGAACGCACCATAGAAAAAACATTTTCTGCTGCATCTGTGTTCAGGTGAGCTAGCAGAACAAAAGTCTGTTCTTCACTTTTAATGTGCTCCCACATCTGCACGATGCCTAGTAAGGTTTGCCTCAATCCTTTAAAACAAGGTGGGGTTTGCATGGTACTAGAAGATCTCCACGTTGATATCCAGTCCTTTGCACTTTTCAAGTTATTCAGGATGTCTGTGGAGTCTGACAGCACTTGCTTATTGGGGTTTCTGGAGTAGAGACGACCGGTGTTATGATGATCGAAAAGATCATTCATTTTCTTGAAAAAGGTAGCTGTTGCACTAGCAACAAGCTTCTCTCCTTCGTTTTGAAAAAAGTTTGTTGCCAATGCATATTTGATTCCAGAGGATACATTGGCACTAAAAACTTGTGTGGCGTACTTCACCTTCATTTTTTCAAACGGTTCTGGGTGAACGTGCGACTTCGTCAATTTGAAAAAGACTTGAAAGATTCCTTTTGAATCTTCTTCAACCAACTTTTCCAGTACACGCCAGTCAACAACATCTTTGTTGACAATGGTTATCCAATGCAAATAATACGGAGCCTATTAGAGCGTCAAAAATATAAAGCTCCTGATGTTGTGGAGAGTTTGGAAAAAGAGAGAGGTTCTTACAAGAGTATAGTGTATGTACCTAAACTATCAGAAAACTTCAAGGAAATAGTCAAGAAGAATACGGAAGAAGTCAAACTTGCCTACAAATCTACCAAAACGTTAGCACCACTTTTCAGCAATCTTAAAACGAAAACGGAGAAGGACAAGTGCACCGATGTGGTCTATAAAATAAATTGTTTGGGAAATGAGAAAGAAAGTTGTGACTTATGCTATGTAGGAACTACAAAACAACTTCTGCGACAAAGAATTTCAAACCATAAGTCCGACATTAAACTAAAAAGCACCGGAAAGACAGCACTGGCCTACCATAGTATAGAACACGGACACAAACCAGATTTTGACAGAACCGAAATTCTAGAAACGGAGAGACATGTTTCAAAGCGGTACACTTTGGAAACACTCCACATTATCAACAACAAAAACAACATGAACCGCAAACAAGACACCCAAAATATTTCATCTGTTTACAGTTCACTGGTGACTGGGATGAGACCCTGACAGATCTTCATTTTGAAGTGTTTATTTTCAAAAATAACAAATTTTATTTTTATTTTGTTTTAAATATGCAATTTTTTGTCTTAACATTTCTGTAAACTAAAAACCATTAAAAAAAAAAATCCCCATAATGTGAGTCTCTTCATGTTCAACTTTCAAATTTTAAGTTTTAATTGTTCTTTATATTTTTGTAAATAAAAGATCCCCTGAAGAAGATGGCAACCACCGTCGAAACGTCGGGAAAAAAATGAAATTGTTGTTTCATTTATAAAACATTGCGACCAAAAAAGCCGAACAAGAATATTTACTAAATTCTTAAATATCCACAATAAATATCTGGTGATCCAACAATATATTGCGCACGCTCTTGAAAAGATGAACATAATCGTGTAGCAAGGAAATCCGATGTTTTTCTACATCCATATAAGGTGAATGTTCCAAAAAAAGTGGTGTTCCAAGTTTTCGGTATGCTGCGACGTTATTAGATCCTTGGTCGCAGCTTGTTGCAACAATGTCTAATCCACATTTTAAAACTTCTTTAATTATTTCCAGAAGCATCTTTGATATAAGCTCACCATTTGGACTTCCGATATAATAAACAATCGTTTGTTTCCAATTTCGATTTAATCCCCTCAATGTGAAGACCATAACCTTCGACGCTATAATATTGTTCCTTCCGAAGTTTGCAAAGTCCGTATACCCCTAAATCATACCGTCCTTAATATTATATTCTAATTCCTTTTTGATACCCATTTCATCAAAAAGCAATACACATTTTTTGTCAAAAGCAGTCATGCTTTTGGCTTTGTTTGTAAGCATATCTTCAATTCTTTTGCTGAACCCGGTTGGTAGACGTACCAACGAATGCCAACGGTAAATACTGCTTACCGATGGCATCTTAAATCCTTCCTTCAATAAAAATGAATAACAGGCTGGTGATTTATAGAATAATTTCAAAAAAAAATCTTTCTCATTTGGTGCCCAAGGACCGTTTTTTACGTGAAAAAGTTGGGTTAACACGAAAGTTCGCAAGTGTTCCGTTGAATTCTGCAAGTGATTTTTCACGTTGTCTTTAAAATTATTCCGTTTGTCAGCTGCTGTGGGCCGAAAAATGGCTCGGGGTACAGCACGCTTCCGATTTATTTTTCTATTCACTCTTGTTTTATAAGAGTATCTACCTCCTGAAGGAAATTGAGATGGTGAAATGTTTGCGGTAGATGGCACACATGGAATTGAATAATCCCGTATGTATGTGGCTTTTGAGCTTCGAGCTAAATTTACCAAGGACGACGTAGGGCTAAGTACAGACGAACTCGGTGCGGTCTTCATTAGTTTCGGCTTGGGCTGACTACTGAGTGTTGCATCAGAACGTGATGTAATTGATGAAGTGGGCTGGTTAATAGACCTATGTGCCTCCAAAACTCGAAGACATGAGACGTCACTAACTGTCTCTGAACAATTACAGACTGTTTTCATCGATTGAGGCACAGCTGTTTTTGTCAGCCTTTTGCTTAATCCTCTAACCGTGATGTCTTTACTGTAAAAATGTTTCTCACACATGAATGCTGCCTTTGGTAGTGTCTTGTTGGTTGAAATGCGCCCATGTTTCAACCAAATCGCCCTTCTGTAATCGGAAGGTATTTGAAAAAAGGACAGTCCACCTAAAAGAATTTTCTTCTCCCCACAATTTTCATAGAAACAAGCCATAGGTATTTTATGTGTTTAATTTATTTTAATATAAAAATAATTAAAATAGTTAATTAATAAAATTAAAAATATATTGAAATATTAAATAAAAAATTCTTTTATGTATTTAGATAAAAAATTAAATAAATAAATAAATATAGTATAATTGTTTTTAACTACAGTGTTTTTTTTTTTGTACAAAACGCTATGATATCTTCCTAGCACTAGCACTTTTATTTTGTTGTTTGTAAAAAAAAAACACTTAATTATAATTTTCCACACACAACTTAAAAAGGTAGGTACAATATGTTTTTTTCACAAAACACACGTTCCTTTTAACTTTTTATTTTCACTGGGAATTTAAAAAAGGAGCACGAACCTTTTGGGTTTTAATAATTTTAATAATTTCAATAGTTTTGATAAAAACTTTGAAATATTATCACAAGCAGAGCAAAGAATCAAAATAAAGTAAGTCCACCACGAATGGAATTTACAAAATCGAGCACGAACCGTTTGGGTTTAAGCGAAATCTATATTAAGTTTTTATAAAAACTTTAAAATATAGGTAGGTAGTCACGAGCAAAGAATCAATAAAAATTTGTAATGCAGAACAAAGTCAGTCCAGCACGAATCAAATTTTTAAAGTGGAGTAACGGTCAAAATTTACTCTTGTCATTGTATATAGAACCTAGAATTTATATACAATGCTCTAGTTATTTGTTACCTACTGACCCACTAATACACCCACTCATACACCCACATAATATTATGTGAACCATTGACCTATCCCTGTTGATAATAATGGAGCCCCTTCCCCCTTTCCAAACGTAACCAACGTATCGCCCACAAACCATGGATAGAAAATGGTTTTTCACAATCTCTATCGTTTCTGCCTTACACCACTACTTCCAAACACCACTACCTAAAAACATATAAACATTATAAGCCCCACCACAAATACGCAATACGAAATTTGTTTTCTATTTTCCTCTCTCTAACTCTCAATATTTGGTATATTTGTATGTTAGGCGCTCTCATTCCCTCATTATCGTTTATTACCTTTTGTGCTTTCATCAATTATTGCACATTCTCCCATACGCACTACATTACCCGAGCTAACAATGCTGGAGAGATATATAGATTTTATATACAAAGATAATAATATACAAAGATAAAATCTATAGTAGTGCTAGGAAATTAAATGACTGGTGGCGCCGCATAGCCTCTCCAGCATTGTTAGCTCGGGTAATGTAGTGCGTATGGGAGAATGTGCAATAATTGATGAAAGCACAAAAAATAATAAACGATAATGAGGGAATGAGAGCGCCTAACATACAAATATACCAAATATTGAGAGTTAGAGAGAGGAAAATAGAAAACAAATTTCGTATTGCGTATTTGTGGTGGGGCTTATAATGTTTATATGTTTTAGGTAGTGGTGTTTGGAAGTAGTGGTGTAAGGCAGAAACGATAGAGATTGTGAAAAACCGTTTTCTATCCATGGTTTGTGGGCGATACGTTGGTTACGTTTGGAAAGGGGGAAGGGGCTCCATTATTATGAATAGGGATAGGTCAATGGTTCACATAATATTATGTGGTTGTATGAGTGGGTGTATTAGTGGGTCAGTAGGTAACAAATAACTAGAGCATTGTATATAAATTCTAGGTTCTATATACAATGACAAGAGTAAATTTTGACCGTTACTCCACTTTAAAAATTTGATTCGTGCTGGACTGACTTTGTTCTGCATTACAAATTTTTATTGATTCTTTGCTCGTGATTACCTACCTATATTTTAAAGTTTTTATCAAAACTAAATATAGATTTCGCTTAAACCCAAACGGTTCGTGCTCGATTTTGAAAATTCCATTCGTGGTGGACTTACTTTATTTTGATTCTTTGCTCTGCTTGTGATAATATTTCAAAGTTTTTATCAAAACTATTGAAATTATTAAAACCCAAAAGGTTCGTGCTCCTTTTTTAAATTCCTAGTGAAAATAAAAAGTTAAAAGGAACGTGTGTTTTGTGAAAAAAACATATTGTACCTACCTTTTTAAGTTGTGTGTGGAAAATTATAATTAAGTGTTTTGTGTTTACAAACAACAAAATAAAAGTGCTAGTGCTAGGAAGATATCATAGCGTTTTGTACAAAAAACAAAACACTGTAGGTAAAAACAATTATAATATATTTATTTATTTATTTAATTTTTTATCTAAATACATAAAAGAATTTTTTATTTAATATTTCAATATATTTTTAATTTTATTAATTAAGTATTTTAATTATTTTTATATTAAAATAAATTAAACACATAAAATACCTATGGCCTGTTTCTATGAAAATTGTGGGGAGAAGAAAATTCTTTTAGGTGGACTGTCCTTTTTTCAAATACCTTCCGATTACAGAAGGGCGATTTGGTTGAAACATGGGCGCATTTCAACCAACAAGACACTACCAAAGGCAGCATTTATGTGTGAGAAACATTTTTACAGTAAAGACATCACGGTTAGAGGATTAAGCAAAAGGCTGACAAAAACAGCTGTGCCTCAATCGATGAAAACAGTCTGTAATTGTTCATAGACAGTTAGTGACTCCTCATGTCTTCGAGTTTTGGAGGCACATAGGTCTATTAACCAGCCCACTTCATCAATTACATCACGTTCTGATGCAACACTCAGTAGTCAGCCCAAGCCGAAACTAATGAAGACCGCACCGAGTTCGTCTGTACTTAGCCCTACGTCGTCCCGTATGTATGTGGCTCAAAAGCCACATACATACGGGATTATTCAATTCCATGTGTGCCATCTACCCCAAACATTTCACCATCTCAATTTCCTTCAGGAGGTAGATACTCTTATAAAACAAGAGTGAATAGAAAAATAAATCGGAAGCGTGCTGTACCCCGAGCCATTTTTCGGCCCACAGCAGCTGACAAACGGAATAATTTTAAAGACAACGTGAAAAATCACTTGCAGAATTCAACGGAACATTTGCGAACTTCTGTGTTAACCCAACTTTTTCACGTAAATAACGGTCCTTGGGCACCAAATGAGAAAGATTTTTTTTTGAAATTATTCTATAAATCACCAGCCTGTTATTCATTTTATTGAAGGAAGGATTTAAGATGCCATCAGTAAGCAGTATTTACCGTTGGCATTCGTTGGTACGTCTACCAACCGGGTTCAGCAAAAGAATTGAAGATATGCTTACAAACAAAGCCAAAAGCATGACTGCTTTAGACAAAAAATGTGTACTGCTTTTTGATGAAATGAGTATCAAAAAGGAACTAGAATATAATATTAAGGACGATATGATTTACGGGTATACGGACTTTGCAAACTTCGGAAGGAACAATATTATAGCGTCGAAGGTTATGGTCTTCACATTGAGGGGATTAAATCAAAATTGGAAACAAACGATTGTTTATTATATCGGAAGTCCAAATGGTGAGCTTATATCAAAGATGCTTCTGGAAATAATTAAAGAAGTTTTAAAATGTGGATTAGACATTGTTGCAACAAGCTGCGACCAAGGATCTAATAACGTCGCAGCATACAGAAAACTTGGAACACCACTTTTTTTGGAACATTCACCTTATGTGGATGTAGAAAAACATCGGATTTTCTTGCTCCTTGATTATGTTCATCTTTTCAAGAGCGTGCGCAGTATATTGTTGGATCACCAGATATTTATTGACAACAAAGATGTTGTTGACTGGCGTGTACTGGAAAAGTTGGTTGAAGAAGATTCAAAAGGAATCTTTCAAGTCTTTTTCAAATTGACGAAGACGCACGTTCGCCCAGAACCGTTTGAAAAAATGAAGGTGAAGTACGCCACACAAGTTTTTAGTGCCAATGTATCCTCTGGAATCAAATATGCATTGGCAACAAACTTTTTTCAAAACGAAGGAGAGAAGCTTGTTGCTAGTGCAACAGCTACCTTTTTCAAGAAAATGAATGATCTTATCGATCATCTTAACATCGGTCGTCTCTACTCCAGAAACCCCAATAAGCAAGTGCTGTCAGACTCCACAGACATCGTGAATAACTTGAAAAGTGCAAGGGACTGGATATCAACGTGGAGATCTTCTAGTACTATGCAAACCCCACATTGTTTTAAAGGATTGAGGCAAACCTTACTAGGCATCGTGCAGATGTGGTAGCACAATAAAAGTGAAGAACAGACTTTTATTCTGCTAGCTCACCTGAACACAGATGCAGCAGAAAATGTTTTTCTATGGTGCGTTCCAACAAAGGCTCATACGACATGCACCCTTCGGCTTTAAAATTCGTTCGGAATCTCAAGCAAATAATTTTTCAGCATCTTAGTTCTTCTGAACATTCAGGATACGAAGATGCTAGAGCAGTGCCACTTCTGCAAGCAGCTGACTACGAGAAGGAAGCAATAAGAGAAGCAGCAGATAATGAAGACTTCCTTGTTAAAGAACCCATAGAGGATAACCTTCTAGAAAAGAAATTGGAGTTTGTTATAGAAGTGGAGAAAAACCAGGAGGGTGACGAATGTGATATTCCACAGGAAATCGAGTCAATTCCACAAGCCATGTAATTAGTCCCGTATTCCAATCGAGCGTCAACATCATTTTCCAAATCGGAAAATCTTCAAAGGGGAGCCGCTGCATACTATGCTGGATTTGCTGTATGTAAGCTGAAGAAGAAGCTCAGTTGCGAAACTTGCTCTCAATTCATCATTGACAAAGACGTAGTGAAAAGAGAGCAAACGTTATTAATACAACTTAGAGTATATGATAGCACTACCACCGAATCGGAATTTGGAAAACTAACAGTTCCGTCGATAATGTTCGAAGAAACTGTTAGAAGAGTACAAATGATATTTGAAGAACATTTTTCGAATCATCAGGCAAATGAAAAAATAGCTTCAAAATTGGGTGAAGCAAATCATGCAGCTTGAAGATTCAATTTTAACTGTGAGCTGCATTGAGGAACACCGAGAGGTTCTTATTAAATTTTTATTGACTGGGCTGATAATTTTCGCGTTAAAAAAAAAAAAACACGGACATCCAAAAAATCAAAAAAGAGCCCCAAAAAAGGCGGTGAAAAAATTTGGTTAGTTTTGAATTTGTTATTTTTAATCATATTTGCATGCAGTATTCAAATAAACCTTTTTAAAAAATATAATTTTGATATATTTTTATTGCATTTTTAGTACCTACCTATATATTTTCACTTATGTTCCTTAATTACTTTTTTAAAATAGATTTAGAACGAGGAATAGGCCTACAGGGGAAACCTCTATAAAAAAAATGCATCTAGTATTTTACCTCCATGGGTGATGTGGAAAAAAATACAGCTTTAATTATAGGTATCCTGGCAGACGTAAGGCTAATTAGTTTTTCTTAAGTGTTTTTTTTTTAGCGTAGCAACGCTCGCCGGGTACCGCTAGTAGGCAAGTTATGCATTGTTCGAAGAAAAAAGTTTTGAGATAACAATCAAACATGACATTACGATGATAGCGAAGACGAAAAAAGATGGTCTAAAAATTCTGTCCGCCTGTATGTCCGTCTGTCTGTCAGTATGTATGAATAGACACCTACTGCCCAAACGGGTGAGCCGAATTGCTTCAAACTTGGTATATAGAGTTTTTTAGGTATTGTACAGAGGTGAAATTGAATTTTTTTTTTCTAGCTCAAAAAATAACGCCATGGTTAGATGACAGTACCTCGTAAGAAGAAAAAATCAATTTTTTGAAATTAGGTTCATAAGAAGCAGAAACATCAGAGCCACCTTTTGGCATTTTTGGTTAAATGAGTTTGTTCCAAGAAAAATTAAAAAACTTGAAAAAACCAGTACCTCGTAAAATAAAATGTCACACATAATATAACATTACCTCGTTTGTCTTATAGAATCTTAGATATTACTTGAGACATACGAGGTACTGCATCGTAATCATGAATTCTTCTTTTATCGATGTTGTAAAACAACCCAAAAGTTCTTACGAGTTACTGCCATCTAACCATCGATGTTTCTCGAAAACGACACTAACGATTTTGATTTAAAAAAATCAGTGTAGCTTTTTAGGTACGGCCAATCATATGGCTGAAAAAAAAGTTTAAAAAAATGTCTAAGAACGGTACTTTCCATAGGACCGTTTTTTTGCTTTCGACTTACTCGAAAATGACTTAACCGATTCTTTCGAAATTTCACAAACATATAGCTGTAGGTAGCTCAATTTATACTGCATACTAATATTTAAAAAAAAATGCTTTTTTCTATTTTTAAAATCATTAAAAAAAATTATAATTATATTTTGAAAACCGCTTACTTATTAAATTTCTTTCTAAAAATTATAAATACATGTAAATATATTTGCTGAATACCTATGAACTGGCGGTTTTTAATTTTGTTTGAATTTTTTTCAAAAAGTTTTTGAAAAAAAACTTTATTACTCAAAAAACGGTTCCAAGATTTTTATAAATTTATTCTCAAAAATTCAAATTTATCTAAGAAATAAAATGACGTACTTTTTTTCAGCTCAAATTAGATTAAGTTAAGAATTTTGAAAGATGTATTTATATCAAAATCTCAAGCCCCTTTACCACTGTCACACATTAGAGCAAGTTCGTGCGACCCAGTCGTGCATTTTATTTTGTTTAACTGAATTCAGAAAAGTACGCATACGCCTGAGTGTACCATACTCTTTTATCCTTTTTAGGCTGAAAAAAAAAATATATCGAAAACACTTTCTTTTTTTATGTTATGAATACCTCCACCCTACATCTTAAAACTATAAAACTATAATTATATTTATAACTACCCTCCAATTAATTTGTCTAAAATATTCAAACCGTCTAATTAGTTTTTCTACAGTACCTATGAGAATATAGATTTTTTTTAAATGAACTCAAGAAAATTACGCATACGCCTGAGTGTACCATACTCTTTTATCCTTCTTATTAGGTTGAAGATAAAATAGCCAGAAGAAAACAGTAGAAAACCCTCCAATTCATCGTCACTCTTTTTATACCTAAATAGTAGGTATAAGGTATACATTAATAAGGTATTTAATATTTTTTTTTACTGGCCCTTACAAATATTTGCAAAGTTATTTTCTCATTTCAATCAACGTTTTTGCCTATATACACAAAATATCGCAAAGCTGATTTTATTCGATTTCATAAACGAAGAACTGTAACGTTGTCAATTTTCAAAAATATTTTCAAATAATATCCATTTAAACACAATCAAACAATATTCGTAATGCAGTGGTATGGATATACTTCTTTCTTTTTTCACCCAACACCAAAAACAAGAACCAAAGCAACGAGTTTTTTGACTTTTTTCGTTCAAGTATTTCTCTCCCTTATTCTCATTATTGTTGTCAGACTCGATATAATATAACGCTTTCATTCACATCGAATTGTCAATCGGTTTTCCCATCCAGAATATTTGTTTTATTTTTTTTCAGACTTTATGTTACTTGTTTTAGCAACATGAGTCTCTATATAATTAGGGGAAAAGACCATCTCCTCTCCGTTGATGGTGTTGAAAACTTCTTCCATTTTCTGCATATCACTCATCATTTTTTCGTTGAATTAAAAAGTAAAATTCGAAAATAAAAGAAAAATAACACCAAATTTTATTTACTCTAAATTCACTTTGGCAGAAGTCTTTTGACATTTGTCATTTCTTCCTTGCACTTTATAAAAATGACAATAGATGTCCCTGTTTGATACTGTCTGTGGCGACCCTGTGTCGATTGTTGCGCCCCTGCAATTTCAACCAAGAAAAGATCTTAAATAAATCCTCTTCTTGGATACACATAAATTCAAAAATCTTCACAACGTTTTTTGTCCTCACCGAACTACGACGTAATAAGATTTTCAATCCAGCTGCGAATAGTTTTTTCTTCTATATGTACTTTTTTATATTTTATAATTGAATAAGTTCTTTGTGCTTGTAAATAATTTAGATATTATATAAATTAAGATATTAGTTTTGACATTTAAAGCAAAGCGTTTCATTTTCGTGATTCCATATTTGTGTAGTCCGTCATTCTCTCTTTCTCATTGAAAGAAAGTTGGTGTTAAGAACGAAACACCACATTGGTGACCCCGACGTGATTTACACAGAACAGAATCACATCCAACATCACATCCACAATCCCATCAAGATGACTGACGAAAACGATAGCTCGTCATCCAGTGACAACACAATAATTGAGACAACTCCTGAGAAAACTAAACCACAAAAAGGACAAAAACTCGAAGAACTACAACATCTTCAGCAAAACTTATTTCCACAATACAGCGGTGTTCAACAGGAATATGTATACGCAGTGAATTTACACCTTCCACAATTCTCGCCTGAAAGCCCAGACATTTGGTTTGCCATCGCCAAAGCAGATTTCGATGCAAATAGAATCACGAGTGATGCGCAGAAGTACAACCAACTATTAAAGGCACTTCCATTGAACATAGCTGTTCAGCTGATAGATATTGTCAACAACGCACCGCCCAAAGATAAGTACAAAAACTTAAAAGCTGCTATTCTCGCACGTTTTTCGGAATCCCGACAAAAACAACTGCAAAAAATGCTGAGAAAAGTCTTGGGTGACAAAAAACCGTCTCAGCTACTTCGAGAGATGCGTGAGTTGGCGAAAAATGCCGTTACCGATGAAGTTCTTCATCAACTCTGGGCAGAGCGCTTACCAGAAAAAATTCGTCCATTGTTGGTAATCTCAGACAACCTGAAGAACCTTAACGCGCTTGCAGAGACCGCCGACCGCATCATAGATGCCCTCGGCAACTACACAATAATGGCCGTCCAGCATCGAGAGACTCTGCCGACTACATCACGTATGTCCAATCCACCAGATTTTGCTCCTCGAACTTCAGATTTCATTAGACTTGAACGCCAACTGTTGGAGATGCAGCTGACTCTTAAAAGCTGCCAAAATGAAATCCAAACCCTACAGTCCGGTCAACAGCAAACGGAAAAACAACTGAATGACCTTAGGAATAGACAGCAATACCAGACATACAACGGAGCTCAGCAACAACAGCAGTATCCACAACGATTTAATGGCCATCGTTCAAGGAACAGGTCTGCAACGCAAAAAAAGAAAAATAACGACTGGCGACTTTGCGGAGACTATAGGCAACTCAACACCAACAGAGAAGCTGACAAGTATGCACCTCCACTTGTTCAAGATTTGTTCCTGCGTCTACATGGTACCTGCATCTTCACCAAGCTGGATTTGGACCGAGCTTATCATCAAGTTCCGATGCATCCAGATGACATTCACAAGACTGCAATCATAACACCCTGGGGTCTCTATGAATACCTGGTTATGCCATTCGGCCTCAGAAACGCCACGCAAACGTTTCAAATGTTCATGGACTCCATCTTCCGCGATCTCGATTTCGTCTTTGTCTACATTGACGACATACTCGTCATGTCAAAAGACGAAAAACAACATCTCGAGCATCTGCGAACAGTCTTTGAACGTTTGAAACTGTTTTCTCTCAGCATAAACATCAAAAAGTGCGTGTTTGGCCAACCAGAAATAAATTTCCTAAGTTTCATCATCAACGCTCAGGGTTATGCACCAGCAAGCGATAGAGTAGACGCCATCCTTAAGTTCACCAAACCGGAAACCATCGAAGAACTTAGACGTTTCCTAGGAGTAACTAACTATTACCGACGATGTATTCCCAATGCAGCACAATCCCAACTTCCGCTCAATGCTTACCTCCAACGGTCTATTAAAAACGACAAAACGAAAATTCAATGGACCGAAAAAGCAACAAAAGCCTTCGAGGAATGCAAAGAGAAAATAGCCAATGTGACACTTCTTGCATATCCTTCACCGAATTCTGCCTTAACCCTCACCACCGATGCATCATCTTCTGCCATCGGAGCCAAACTTGAGCAGCAGAATGGTAACACCTGGGAGCCGCTTGGTTTCTTTTCCAGAAAACTCAGTCCCAGTGAGCAGAAATATTGCACCTATGATCGTGAATTGCTAGCCATCTTTGCATCAATACTTTTCTTTCACCACATGTTGGAGTGCCGCATCTTCACTATGAAAACCGACCACAAACCATTGATATATGCGTTTAAACAAAAACATGAGAAAGCTCCTGACCGCAGAATCCGTCAACTAGACTACATTTCACAGTTTACGACCGACATAGTCTACGTAAAAGGTGAAGACAACATTGTAGCAGACGCTTTGTCCCGCATCAACACCATCAATATGCCTACAATCTTTACTCCAGAGAAAATTCGAGACGAACAACGCGATGATCAACACCTACAGGACTTAATCCAGAACCCATCATCCCTTCATCTCGAAAAACTTCAAGCAGCACCAGGCATCAGCATTTATTGTGACATAGCTACAGGCATAGTACGTCCCTACATTCCGCTATCACTGCGAAGAACAGCGTTTGACACCATCCACAACACCGCTCACCCAAGTGGAAGAACAACATCACGCCTACTCCGGGAAAAGTTCATCTGGCCAGGGATACGAAAAGATGCCTTACAATGGTCTCGCGAATGCTTTGAGTGTCAAAAAGCAAAAGTTCATCGCCATACGAAACTCAAACCAGACCACATTGTAGTTCCAGATGCAAGATTCAATCACTTACACATCGACATAATCTTTCTACCATTTGTCCAAGGATTCCAATACTGCCTAACAATGATTGACCGCTTTTCGAGATGGCCTGTTGCTGTTCCCATAAAGGACATGACCGCCGAAACCGTAGCAACAAATCTATTCAGTCATTGGATATCGCATTATTAATCTAAGAGCCGGCAGCGAATTTTGGGAGTGGAGTGATAACCAAAATGTATACACATGTATGTGTAGATATACGCAACATAATGCCAAATTCAACCGTCTGGCAGGTTTTTTTTTCAGCCGGGGGCGGGGGTGGGCGTTCGAAAATGGTCATTTTTTCGATTCTGGGGTCGAAGTGATAACCACCTAAATATATATATAAAGAATAGGAGATGGTGCCCTGATGTCAAAAAAGTGTGTCCAAGACGTTTTACCTTCAGCCTTACCCCGCCAGACGGCCGCTAAAATGCGCGAAAATCAGCTTTTTGGGTCGAAATGATAACCACTTAAATTAATATATAATCAGTAGTGGATGGTCCACTGATATCAAAAAAGTGTGTCCAAGACGTTTTACCTTCAGCCTTCCCCTCGCCAGACGGCCGCCAAAATGCGCGAAAATCAACTTTTTGGGTCGAAATGATAACCACATGAGTGATACATCAAAAAATCAGGAAAATTCTCCTGATTGTAAAAATGTGTGTCCAAGACTTCTTTTAATGCCAATAACCTCCATATAGGTCAAGTCACCCGTCATCAAAACCTATCGAATTTGAATAAAACGCAAACTATTATTATATCTAATTAAACTTTTTTAATTACCTACAATTAGCATTACCACAACTAGTGGCTTAACTTTATATTACGTAACACAATAATTTGTATTCCTGGCGATTCACCTTATCGCACAGGATTGAGTCCTCGGATTGAAATGCGTCTACAATAAATTTTTTACCTATTTCCTTTATCTACTTGGCAATACAATTTTATGTACTCTGTTGTATTCTCTGTTCTTACAACAGATTGATAACTTTTTCAACTTCTTGGAACACAATATCGGCGTCGGGACTAGCATCGATGGTCTTCACTTTTTCCTGCTTTTCGTAGTGCTGAATAATTGGTAGTGAATCACTGACATAAGTTTCAATTCGTTTCTTCAGACTTTCCATATTGTCATCGGCACGTCCACTGAACTCTCCACGCTTCAGGCAACGTTTAATGCAGACATCCTCGGAACATTTGAAGAACAAAACGAACTGAAAATCTACCTTCTCGGACATCTTGGCATTCCATCCGTCCAGATTGTCTTGGTTTCTTGGGAAGCCATCGATAAGGAACTTATTTTTGTTTGAACTTTTCATGGCATTCTCAATCAAAGAGCATGTAATTTCCACAGGAACAATTTTACCATTTTGTATGTATTCTTGAATAAGCGCTCCGACTTCAGAACCCTCTCGCATGCGTTCTTCTCGCAGCAAATCACCAGCAGAAAGATGGACAAAGTCGAATTTGTCCACAATGCGCTGACATTGCGTACCCTTCCCAGCACCTGGCCCGCCAAGGACAAAAACAATTTTCGGTTTCTCTGTGGACATTTTAGTGGTTGCTAGTTGCTTAATTACTTGAAAATCAATTTGATTATGTGAAACACTGGACTTGATTGGGTCAAGAAATGGGCGGAGGAAGTTGGCTGGCAGTTTTCTAAAAAAAACTAGAACTACAACGAAGTAAAAAAGGCGCACTCAACATATATATATATATAGTTTTTTTGATAACTTATCGACTAAATGAATGATTCGTGGATTTTTCAATTTTTTTTTTCGAAGACGCAAACTCAAAAAATTTATCACCCAGCAACGAAAAATGAGAATGTGCTTCGCTCTACTCCAACACCAAGATATTTTTTTTTGCCATTTTTTGACATTTATGTGTGGATTGCTTTGTATATAAAATCTATAGTACTACAAGCGAGCCATTTCTAGTTACAAATGCTGGAGGGAACAGATGGCTCTGTGTTCACCACATCATCTAACGAAGGAGGTGGATGGGAAAACCGATTGACAATTCGATATGAATGAAAGCGTTATATTATATCGAGTCTGACAACAATAATGAGAATAAGGGAGAGAAATACTTGAACGAAAAAAATCAAAAAACTCGTTGCGTTGGTTCTTGTTTTTGGTGTTGGGTGAAAAAAAGAAAGAAGTATATCCATACCACTGCATTACGAATATTGTTTGATTGTGTTTAAATGGATATTATTTGAAAATATTTTTGAAAATTGACAACGTTACAGTTCTTCGTTTATGAAATCGAATAAAATCAGCTTTGCGATATTTTGTGTATATAGGCAAAAACGTTGATTGAAATGAGAAAATAACTTTGCAAATATTTGTAAGGGCCAGTAAAAAAAAATATTAAATACCTTATTAATGTACCTTATACCTACTATTTAGGTATAAATAGAGTGACGATGAATTGGAGGGTTTTCTACTGTTTTCTTCTGGCTATTTTATCTTCAACCTAATAAGAAGGATAAAAGAGTATGGTACACTCAGGCGTATGCGTAATTTTCTTGAGTTCATTTAAAAAAAATCCATATTCTCATAGGTACTGTAGAAAAACTAATTAGACGGTTTGAATATTTTAGACAAATTAATTGGAGGGTAGTTATAAATATAATTATAGTTTTATAGTTTTAAGATGTAGGGTGGAGGTATTCATAACGTATGCGTACTTTTCTGAATTCAGTTAAAAAAAATAAAATGCACGACTGTGGGTCGCACGAACTTGCTCTAATGTGTGACAGTGGTAAAGGGGCTTGAGATTTTGATATAAATACATCTTTCAAAATTCTTAAATAAATAATTTGAGCTGAAAAAAAGTACGTCATTTTATTTCTTAGATAAATTTGAATTTTTGAGAATAAATTTATAAAAATCTTGGAACCGATTTTTGAGAAATAAAGTTTTTTTCAAAAACTTTTTGAAAAAAATTACAAACAAAATTAAAAAACGGCAGTTCATAGGTATTCAGCAAATACATTTACATATTTATAATTTTTAGAAAGAAATTTAATAAGTAAGCGGTTTTCAAAATATAATTAAAATTTTTTTTTAATGATTTTAAAAATAGAAAAAAGCACTTTTTTTAAAATATTAGTATGCAGTATAAATTGAGCTACCTACCCCCACATAGATTTTATATACAAGATTTTATATACAAAGTGGATTGTCGTCATGATACATATACAACATTGACATACTATACAATATACATGGACTGCCTTTGTATACATATAAAATAAATTTTTTATTTAATATTTCAATATATTTTTAATTTTATTAATTAAGTATTTTAATTATTTTTATATTAAAATAAATTAAACACATAAAATACCTATGGCCTGTTTCTATGAAAATTGTGGGGAGAAGAAAATTCTTTTAGGTGGACTGTCCTTTTTTCAAATACCTTCCGATTACAGAAGGGCGATTTGGTTGAAACATGGGCGCATTTCAACCAACAAGACACTACCAAAGGCAGCATTCATGTGTGAGAAACATTTTTACAGTAAAGACATCACGGTTAGAGGATTTAGCAAAAGGCTGACAAAAACAGCTGTGCCTCAATCGATGAAAACAGTCTGTAATTGTTCAGAGACAGTTAGTGACGTCTCATGTCTTCGAGTTTTGGAGGCACATAGGTCTATTAACCAGCCCACTTCATCAATTACATCACGTTCTGATGCAACACTCAGTAGTCAGCCCAAGCCGAAACTAATGAAGACCGCACCGAGTTCGTCTGTACTTAGCCCTACGTCGTCCTTGGTAAATTTAGCTCGAAGCTCAAAAGCCACATACATACGGCATTATTCAATTCCATGTGTGCCATCTACCCCAAACATTTCACCATCTCAATTTCCTTCAGGAGTTAGATACTCTTATAAAACAAGAGTGAATAGAAAAATAAATCGGAAGCGTGCTGTACCCAGAGCCATTTTTCGGCCCACAGCAGCTGACAAACGGAATAATTTTAAAGACAACGTGAAAAATCACTTGCAGAATTCAACGGAACACTTGCGAACTTTTGTGTTAACCCAACTTTTTCACGTAAAAAAAGGTCCTTGGGCACCAAATGAGAAAGATTTTTTTTTGAAATTATTCTATAAATCACCAGCCTGTTATTCATTTTTATTGAAGGAAGGATTTAAGATGCCATCGGTAAGCAGTATTTACCGTTGGCATTCGTTGGTACGTCTACCAACCGGGTTCAGCAAAAGAACTGAAGATATGCTTACAAACAAAGCCAAAAGCATGACTGCTTTTGACAAAAAATGTGTATTGCTTTTTGATGAAATGGGTATCAAAAAGGAATTAGAATATAATATTAAGGACGGTATGATTTACGGGTATACGGACTTTGCAAACTTCGGAAGGAACAATATTATAGCGTCGAAGGTTATGGTCTTCACATTGAGGGGATTAAATCGAAATTGGAAACAAACGATTGTTTATTATATCGGATGTCCAAATGGTGAGCTTTTATCAAAGAAGTTTTAAAATGTGGATTAGACATTGTTGCAACAAGCTGCGACCAAGGATCTAATAACGTCGCAGCATACCGAAAACTTGGAACACCACTTTTTTTGGAACATTCACCTTATATGGATGTAGAAAAACATCGGATTTTCTTGCTCCACGATTATGTTCATCTTTTCAAGAGCGTGCGCAATATATTGTTGGATCACCAGATATTTATTGACAACAAAGATGTTGTTGACTGGCGTGTACTGGAAAAGTTGGTTGAAGAAGATTCAAAAGGAATCTTTCAAGTCTTTTTCAAATTGACGAAGACGCACGTTCGCCCAGAACCGTTTGAAAAAATGAAGGTGAAGTACGCCACACAAGTTTTTAGTGCCAATGTATCCTCTGGAATCAAATATGCATTGGCAACAAACTTTTTTCAAAACGAAGGAGAGAAGCTTGTTGCTAGTGCAACAGCTACCTTTTTCAAGAAAATGAATGATCTTTTCGATCATCATAACACCGGTCGTCTCTACTCCAGAAACCCCAATAAGCAAGTGCTGTCAGACTCCACAGACATCCTGAATAACTTGAAAAGTGCAAGGGACTGGATATCAACGTGGAGATCTTCTAGTACCATGCAAACCCCACCTTGTTTTAAAGGATTGAGGCAAACCTTACTAGGCATCGTGCAGATGTGGGAGCATATTAAAAGTGAAGAACAGACTTTTGTTCTGCTAGCTCACCTGAACACAGATGCAGCAGAAAATGTTTTTTCTATGGTGCGTTCCAACAAAGGCTCATACGACATGCACTCTTCGGCTTTGAGATTCGTTCGGAATCTCAAGCAAATAATTTTTCAGCATCTTAGTTCTTCTGAACATTCAGGATACGAAGATGCTAGAGCAGTGCCACTTCTGCAAGCAGCTGACTACGAGAAGGAAGCAATAAGAGAAGCAGCAGATAATGAAGAGTTCCTTGTTAAAGAACCCATAGAGGATAACCTTCTAGAAAAGAAATTGGAGTTTGTTATAGAAGTGGAGAAAAACCCAGGAGGGTGACGAATGTTAATTTTTAATTTGTTATTTTTAATCATATTTGCATGCAGTATTCAAATATAAAATAAACCTTTTTAAAAAATATAATTTTGATATATTTTTATTGCATTTTTAGTACCTACCTATATTTTCACTTATGTTCCTTAATTACTTTTTTAAAATAGATTTAGAACGAGGAATAGGCCTACAGGGGAAACCTCTATAAAAAAAACGCATCTAGTATTTTACCTCCATGGGTGATGTGGAAAAAAATACAGCTTTAATTATAGGTTTCCGGCAGACATAAGGCTAATTAGTTTTTCTTAAGTGTTTTTTTTTTAGCGTAGCAACGCTCGCCGGGTACCGCTAGTAGGCAAGTTATGCATTGTTCGAAGAAAAAAGTTTTGAGATATCAATCAAACATGACATTACGATGATAGCGAAGACGAAAAAAGATGGTCTAAGAATTCTGTCCGCCTGTATGTCCGTCTGTCTATCAGTATGTATGAATAGACACCTACTGCCCAAACGGGTGAGCCGAATTGCTTCAAACTTGGTATATAGAGTTTTTTAGGTATTGTACAGAGGGAAAATTGAATTTTTTTTTCCTAGCTCAAAAAATAACGCCATTTAACCGTTATGTTAAAGCTTGTAACGAATGATGTAATGAAAATAATGAAGATTTTAATGAAATATTAAAAGGAAAAATAAATGAAAACAAAGCGTCCATCTATTATTCAACGCACAAATGAGGCCCGTGAGACATAAAACTTTCCCCCACATTGAGCGCCACCTGTAACGTAGTAAAACAAATGGACATTAGTAATTATTTCCCCGGATGCGCCTATCCATCGACACTAGCCCTTCCCATCAGATATCCTATGAACACCCCAGGTCCAAACCAATGCCTATCGACGACACAAACCAGAGGGGAAGCAGAAAGAGACAAGCACCTTGTTTCTCCTTGACTCTCATACCAAGGAACAGCAACTCCATCGTCCTTCGCCCGAGTATCGGCATATCTAGCACTCTTATACAAGAAATACTTACAAGTCGCTGACACTGCCTCCTGCTCTTCCTACTCCCCTCCCCAATATCCCCAATCTCCAACCATCCCGATCACAGAAGCGAAAACCAACCATCAGCCTACCATAGGTACTGACTACAAAACCCCGTAGAACAGCCTAGAGGGTATCTGACAGAATGTTTACGCCTATCCGCTGCAAGTACTAGATGTTCTGCTTACAGCTGTTTTTCCTTGTAGCTTACACCTGTAAACCACGGACCTTACTTATTCCCCCTCAACCGTATCTAGACTAATAATGCTATCCCCAATTGTCTTTACGCTAACACCCAGAGACTTCACTCTGGATTGCACTTGAATGTCTAGCTACTGTTATTGGTTTCTCGCGAATGGGATGGAAATAACCTTTTGCTGGCAACGCCCCCTCTCTCGCTGACCATCCGTGAAGAATGGCTAACAAGAACGGCATGCGACAACGCAAGGTCATGGCCGAGATCGACCGTCGCGGTGGCCGGCAGTACCCTAGCCACAGCTAGCTCAGCCAGGCCGCGGGCACTTGCTCCGGGATCTATCAGACCGGTGTTACCTCTTTTTTTTACACTGCCGACCGTTGAACTCTGGTGTTCGAGTTCGAATAATGATTTTAGAATGCTTGATGGCCCTCATAGTGTTCAAAGAGAAGATTAAAGTGAATCAATGTCTAAGAAAGGATGGTACAACACTGCACCTCTTATAGCATTGCGAGTAAAAGTGAACTAGAAGAGAGGAATTCCGTCTGGATTGCTATATTTACCCAAGGAACGTAAACCGTAAGAGGTATGAAAGAAAAAGCGAACCATAGATGTTCGTGGTCGCCATGGCATGAACTTAACATCCGAACGAACAGCTGCCACGATGATGTGCTGCTCGTTGGTGGAGAGGTGTCTAACCTTGAGGGGATGGAGGATCGAAGATGTCAACTGATCCCCCTGGTCTCTCAACCCACCCAATTCAACTACTGAAATCAACTCTCCAGTAGTGACCTTGGTTGTCCATGGACCGATGAGTCCCCACGACTCAATAATACTAATGGGCAACCCCTTGAATAGAAAAGCAAGCAAAAGAGTATTGCCTGCCTACTATAACTTCCTAACTATACCATAATAACTAACCAAAATACCAAGTTAAAGCAAAAAGTATCTTCAACCGTTGCACTGGAAATACTCTAATAGTATTCCCTACTTCACATCACCTTGTTCCGTTCGAAGAGGAGTGAGGATCACCACCCTCCCTATAAATAACTTAACTGGTCATCACGAAAATCTAAAAGTGTCTTCGAGAAAATTTAAGCTCAAAAATCTCAATACGAATTTTCCTTACAACTCTATAAAAAGGTCTTTAAATTTATTCAAAAGTAATCTTAATGTCTAACAAGTGTATATCTTACAAGTAAATACCTAAAATTTACATCCAAAAGTAGCTTTATCTTAATATTCTATATTTCAAAATTAATACTGTATAAGACTTGATCTGAATTATTCAACCATTCCAAAAAAGTAACAAAATTTAATAATATATGTAAGTTCTTATTTTCTAAAATGTAAAGAAGCTGGAGCTTCACAATGTTTGATAACTATTGTCTTTACAAAAACAAGGATAAAATTAATGTTCGATAAGTAAAAGTTTAATTAATCATAAATTCCTGCTTGTCCCTAAATCAAGCTTGTTAAATAATACTAGTTTCACGTATCAAGAACTAAATATAGTTGTTCATCAAAAGGAAAATCTTCTTGCGCGAATCGCATTAACGCGGCGGTAGGGTTCGATAATCTTTTTCGATAAAAATCATATTCCAAAAAAAAAAAAAAAAAAAGGGAATTATTAATTTCATAAGTTATCGCCGGATAGTAACTTATTTTTTTTGTAATATATATAAACCTAAACACGTATACAGCACGAAAACTAAGGACGAATGTCTTGAGGATTCAAAAAGAGGAAACCAAGTTATCAGGCATCAGGGATCTGCTTGAGGTACTACACCTCAACGCAACAAAAAGGTAGTCAGTTTCCAAATATAAATATCAAATGTTAATATAGAACCATATATGAAGGAACACAGTTCGTGTCCTACATATAATCGATTAAATATAATCAAATGTAAATGCAATATATATATAGTAAGTTACGACGGAAATCCGGGAGTGCACTGCTGGATACCTTCCTGTAAAAATGGTTAAAGAGGTAATATTTAATTATATTAAGTCTAACTTTACCTAATTTATAATTTAATTGCTCTGATTCCCACTTAGTAAAATCTTTTACGACTCTACGAGGTGGCAAGACACATTAAGAACACAATAACAACACGAAAAGAAGAAATAAGGAACTAACTCGAGTTCCTTCGGAGATCGTTTAATATCACCCGTGGTATATTAAATACAAACGAAGCAAGACGTAAATGTCTAAGAAACGAGTTCAAGTATCAAGAATTGTTCATGTATACTTCCAAGTGACCGTATGTCAGTGGAATATAACCGACTGAGTTGTGCTATAAAATCCGATAACGAGTTTACAAAAAAAAAAAATATCAAAAATTGTAAAATGAATTAAAGTAAGAACCGGAAGTAGTAGTAGAATTATTATTTATTTTCCGACGCGACGATTAAACGCAACGCGTTATGGTCGCTACCGACACTCGACATATATGTCCAAGGACAAAGTGTATAAATAAGGATCAATAAAAAAAAATAATTTAAATGAACTCAAAAGAATAAGTGAAAATTGATTAAGGTAGAATATCCGTAAAGGAATTTAGTGATTAACGAAATTAAATCAAAAAAAAATAAAATAAAAAAAAGAATGGGTGATAAATGCTCCTATACCGAGGAGAACGCGACGATTCGGTATGACACGACATGAACACAAAAAAAAATTATTAGTGAAGTGGCACCGTACCACGAAATTTGATTTCGGCTGTGGAATATACTATTCCGAGTATTTATTCACGGTCCGAAATGATTTTAGTTTGTTAACGGCAGAAGAAAACTGATTACCACACGATATTTTATGTATCTGAAGAGAATAGCTCTTCAAGTGGGTTATGTTCTTTCACATTTATTGATAAATGGTAGTTGATACAAAATTATCTGAGCACCGCAAAAAAAAAAGGTATAAAACACACTATCATGCACAAGAAACAATGTATATACTTAAATACCTAGGTAAATAATATTACATATACGGCTTTTCTCAAGCCTATGAGCGGAGGAGGAGGCGTCAGGTCCTGCCTTCTGTGTTATAGAGTTGGATTGTACCACCGTCCGTGGTCGTCGGCGTTGAACGCCAGCGTGTATCGCTCACCGCAGCCACAAATTTGGGCGTTCTGGTGTTCGTTCGGCAGGGTGGTCTGAGCATATAAGCTCCCACCAAATTCACTCAATATAATAAAAAGCAAATTATGTTACCTGGAGTTAATGCTGGTATTGTAGTACCCCCTTTTTGGGATCTTATATTAGTTATAAATGTATATAATATTGATCAGGAACTGATGAGTTGAGTTAAAACTTGGAATCAGGAACTGATGAGCTGGTTTCTGGTGTGGAAATCCCACGCTATGTATCGGAAATTAAACAGCTCCTGGGTCGGCGTCTATGCATTAGCATACACCGGACATTCAGGAGAATACTTGATAGACGTTCCCTATTCCGTTATACGGTGGAGCCTTCAGCCTTTTCGAGACTGGGTACTCGTAGAGTTGAATATCGATGGATGTGCCTTCGTGGCAGTGAAAAATCTCCTAAATTTTAGAGTGGTAGGTGGCGAGCCGATTTCGGATCAACGCCGCAGGGATTGCTTGAATTTACTAGCTACGAAAAATGATTCCGTAGATGGACGTTTCGTCGCTTTACGATTGCGTCTAGGATATGCGATCAGGAGTGGCGTCACGTGGACAAGCCAGTAAGTATATGCGTACTTTTTACGAATTTTTTAGCACACTTAAAAGAAATTATGTCTGGCGCAGCGCAACTGGCGCTCATGGATATATTTATCAAAATGTAGCACATTGAATATTGCCGCGTGCGTGAGCAAGTAAGTATAAATTAAAAAAAAAGGAATCTTGTATTTCGGCCAATAGCACATTGCTGCCTTTCTTCTCTTTTTCTTCTAGGATTTGTTGCGCTGTCCAGCTTTCTAAATATTCCACTCCTTCCTTGGTGTATTCACCAGCTAATATTCCTGTAGGCAAAGGAAAGAAAATGCTTAATATGGTGGCCATGTGGCGTAGGAAAAATTCTGAAGTCTCTTGGCAAATTCTCACGAAATTGTATTTCGACAATTTAAGAATAATAATCTTACCTTATCTGTATTAGATAATTAGATCCTGGGCTTATTACTTCCAATTGCACATGCAATTGAAAGATTTCTCCTCGTAGGAGTTCAACAAAATGGTCGCGGTTTTCTCACACAATAAAAGTAATTAAGTTGTTCTGCGGTCGGGCTCCTCTTCAGTCTAAGGCTTTCTTCAAAATGAAGTCCAATTCACAGACTATTTCCTCCTTCTATTTCTCTATGTCTCACAAAAATCAAATAAACGCGCGACTTTTACTGCTCGTTTCAGTATCTCATCATATTTTATAATTCCTTTTTCACACGATAGGTGGCGTCATGAAAAATATGTGCCATAGAGTATTACCCACTGATCTCTATAAACATAGAGATCAGTGGTATTACCTCACTGTGCCGACTATGTTGGCACAGAGTCTTCACTGCCTGACAAATATTTTTGATGTTCACGAATGCGTGAAAATCACTGATCTCTATATTACACTGGATAGCGTATTCATACAAAAAAGTTGTGCCCATTTGAAGATTGTTATACTATGACAAACCCCACTTCATTATAACAGTATTAAAGTATAACAATGACTCAATTGCCAAAATGGCGGCTTGTTTTGTTTTCGTTTTTAGACAAATGTCCAGAGTCAGAAGACAATTTTTTCAATTTCCTTTATTAAGCGTGAAAAATATAAAATTTCGTATTTTTACGTTTTGAATAATACTTAAATAAACAAAAATGTCATCAGAAGATTAGTTAAGTCCTAAATTTCGACGTCGCAAAGATGTAATTACCTGCAAAAACCTTTTATATTAGCAAATTAATTCTAACAAAAATTATTTTTCTTTCAGCAATGAAATTCTCCGAACATCTTGAAAACGATAATGGAATTCATTTGGGAAAACTGAAAGCAAAGTTTAGAATGGACCAATATTTCTATATAAAAGTAAATTTAGTCTATTATAAAACAAAAATGTCATCGTCGGCTATATACGTTCTTGATGTAAAAGGGAAGGTAAACAAGAAGAAATGTGTGAAATTAATTATTGCTCTTGCTATTGTTGAAAATCATTTTGTAGGTGCTTATTTCGCGGAATTATCGTGGTGACATTGATATGTCCGTCATTGATAAATTCATGCCGCTCCTCATGGAACGCGAAGAAGAGGGCTTAATAACGCCAATCCTCCAAATGGCCGAATGCACATTTGCTTACATCAAGACCAACAATCTTTACATTGTGTCGACAACCAGAAAGAATGCCAACATCGCCCTGATTTTTGTATTCCTCCATAAGATTGCTCATGTCTTCGTTGAGTATTTTAAAGAACTTGAAAAAGAAAGTATTCGTGACAATTTCGTTGTCATTTATGAGTTGGACGAATTGATAGACTTTGGCTATCCCCAAACAACAGACAGTAAAATTCTTCAAGAATACATAACACAAGAGGGCCATAAATTAGAAATACAGCCTCGCATACCAATGGCAGTAACAAAAATGCCGTCTTGTGGCGTTCGGAGGGCATCAAGTATCGCAAAAACGAAGTATTCCTGGATGTAATTGAGTCGGTGAATCTTTTAGGGAATGCAAATGGTAATGTTCTGCGAAGTGAGATTGTCGGAGCAATCAAAATGAGGGTTTATCTGTCTGGGATGCCAGAACTTCGTCTTGGCTTGAATGATAAAGTTTTATTCGAAAGTACAGGGCGTGGCAAATCGAAGTCAGTGGAACTGGAAGATGTGAAATTCCATCAGTGCGTACGATTATCTAGATTCGAGAATGATCGCACTATTTCCTTCATTCCTCCCGATGGCGAGTTTGAATTGATGTCCTATCGTTTAAATACACATGCAAGAATTTCCTTTATTTTTCTTATTTCAATTTTTTTTTAATGAAAGCATAATCTTCTTGTTTTTTTCCCCGAAGGTTAAGCCTTTGATATGGATTGAATCAGTTATTGAACGTCATGCTCATAGCCGTGTTGAATATGATCAAAGCCAAATCGCAATTTAAACGTCGTTCGACAGCGAACAACGTTGAAATCGTCATTCCTGTGCCAGGCGATGCAGATTCGCCCAAATTTAAAACTTCAATTGACAGTGTGAATTCGTTTGAATTCTCTAAACAAAATGGATACTCGGAGTTGCCTCCCTTTGCAGTTGGTGGTGTTGTTCGTACTAGTGAAAATTTAGCAGCAAGACCACCATCCGAGGACTGTTATTATCATTCAGATGATAGCACCAACATGGTCATCGATGAAACATGCATTACCAACAACTACTTCGACCAAATGCCTGCCGTGAATCCGTTCAAAGCGTTAGATGAGCGAGAACGACTACAGGACGCGGTGCAGAAAATTGCTGAAATAAAATCCACACTACCGCCTGATAGAGTTCCTGAAGCAATACCCGAACCAAAGCCACTCATTGTTCCAAAGATAAAGCTTTGTGTGCCAAGGGAGTTCCAAAAAGCTGTTGATATGGAGGTGTCTTCGACAGATAGTAACGAAGAAGATGTTGACGACGAACAAGATGATGGAAAAGACGACACAAGAGAAGAGAAGTCTTTGTCTTTTGAAAAGAGTAGGACAAAAGATACCTGGGGCAATGATTCGAGTTCGAATGAAGAGAAAGATAGCAATTAGGATGAAGGATGTGAACTTAATTCAAAACTAGATAGAATACTTAAAGCAAAAGAAAAGACTCAATCTGAAATTCAAAGAACAAAAGAGAAGATGATGAGAAGTTCTCCGACAGCGGCAGATATTGAGCACAGAGTTGAGAATCCATCAGCGATGATAGCAGAACCAATCCCGTCTGAAGTGTCCCCAGTGGAACCAATTGAGGCAGAAATATTGGTAGAGGAACCTGCAGTGCAGCAGCATACTATTCAGGAACAAAAACAAGAAGTATTAGAATCCTTGCCTATGGTCGAAGCTGCATCCGAATTCGAAAACTATAATATTATGAGTCCTAGCATCAAAGATGACAACTGACAATGAAACCAAACAGACAGGGTGTTGCTATGCTTTCCGAAAGATATCCTGGTGCAACTGCAGACTGAAAATAATATCTAACTAACCAATTACTTATTAAATTTAAAGTGCTCTTACGAAATTTTAATGTATTGTTCTTAATTCTGTTGCAGTGACATGAAAAAAACTATAGATTTGTTTTTGTATTTACATGATCAACTACATAAAGATCTTTCGCTCTCCAATGAACAAACACGTCGTTTGCCAGAGAATTTCTTCTCTATTTCACGAACCAAACGGATTTGGATTTTTTGGAAAGCCTTCTGCTTTGGAATTGGGACGTAGGTAATAACAGCTTTCTTGTTATTGAATTCGATTCGAGAAAACTAAAACCAGAATTCAAAATTAAGCGTAGTTTTAAGAGTTGATAACCATGGGTTCAAAATTGGGTATGGAAGATCAGGGAATTAAGACTGCACACTGCGTTGGTATGTTTTGATGTTCTGAAGAATCTCTGTGTTGAACGGTACGTCTAAAGACAGGCTCAAAGTATTCATTAAGAGATGAAAAGGAGCTGAGTTATTCCATTTAAAACTGTTGGTAATCAAAAAATTGACAAAATAAAATGTTTTCTTCTCGTCTTTTTCCAACTACTGCATTAATTAAAACGAAAAAAGTTCATTTTCATAGAATTTTTAATGTCTTTTCTTTTTAAAATTTTGTTACTTCCGATTTTAGAACCTGGAAGTGAGAATAAAGTAAATTTGAAAATTTCATTTCCTAATCATGAGCTTCGGAAAATTGTTATTTTCGGAAAGAACTTACGATTTTATGCACTTCTTTCAGCGAAGCGAACACATTTGCTGTGATGTTACTACTCAAGTGGGTCTGCAAGTAATTTTTTTTTATCAAACTGCTTAAAACAAAACCTTATATTGCTTACCATGGACGAAAGCAGCTTGGTTTTGCCACGGTATGGAGCCAGAGGGGGAGTTGACGAAATCCTTTAATTTATCTCGCAGGTATTTTCCAAACTCGTTCGGTCTTCCAGCAAACGGTTGGAGCCTGGACTGTGAAAGGAACTCTGTAGACACTTTTTTTCTCCATTCGCCCATTACCAGCATGCCACTGTCGTTATAATAATCAGAGTAATGAGGTGGACCGTAAGAAGGTCGGTTAGTTCTTATGAGAAAATTGTGCAAATAGCAACAAGCACTGACAATTTTTTGTGCTCTGTCTGGATTGCAAAACATTGTTCTTGCAAGACAAATGAACTTCGAGCACATAATAGTATTCTCCACACAACGCCTTGCTCTGCTAATTCGAAGCATGTGGAGACTCAACCAAAACTCACCGACCGGCCAGGAATCGATCACACTTCTGACACAAAAAATGTTCCACGCTTTCAGTTAGGATGTATCCTGCCTTGTAAATGTCTTTAAAAGCCTCTTGGACAACTCTTTAAGAAGAAAAAAGTAAACATTTAGAATCTCTGACAAGGTACTTGTTTGGGTTACTCACTCCGTCTGTTCCGCTGTGGTAGTTCTTCCAAAATAGTCAAACCCTATGCCGAACCAGCGATATATTGAGTTGTGCAACTCAAAATATATGTCGCAGATCTCCTTCGGGGTCACACCTTCGGCTGCTGCTTTGTTCTCAGTCGCTGTACCGTATTCATCGGTACCACTTACATAAAGAGTATTATAGCCACAAGAGCGAGCATACCTCGCATAGATATCGGCAGACAGAACACAACCAATGATGTTTCCAAGATGTGGAACATTGTTCACATAAGGCAAAGCCGATATGATGAGAATATTCCGTTCTCCTTTTTTTGGGACCATAGTACGTGGTTCCTTGCGTTGGATTGGTTCATCAAATCTAAAAGCAGCCTTAGCGGCTACTCTTTCCTCCTCGGTTACGGTTTCTGCAATATTTCCGCTGGTTTCAGCGAGGAGCTTTGAAGCGTCATCCCCTGGCGTGGAAAGAACGACATGGTGAAGTCCTCCAAAGCGGTTGGAATGCTGCAGTGAGTTGAAACTCAACTCTTTGAGAGGTTGTTCGACGAGGGCAGCTTTAATTTCCGGAAGGGCTGTAATTTTCCTATACCAAGCAAGAAGATGCTCGATGTTTTGTGCTCCCTTAAGAGTGCCATCAGGAGCCAAGAGGCACCACACACTAAGATCAGCTGAGGTTATCTTATCACCGGCTAGGAATGGTGACACCTTCAATCGGTCGTCTAGTTTCTTAACCAAAGCATTCAAAACTGGAAGAGCATTTGGATCAGCACGATGACCAACGCCCATGTTATGAGCCAAGGCTGGGGCCAACTGTGTTACTGACCATTCTAACCACTTACATAGCCAAAGGGTATTACTCATTAAAAATAATTCCCTGATGAAACATTATGTGATACTTACTTCATCCCTTGCCTTTCCTTCACCAGGAAAAAGAAGCACAGCTGCGGCTTGGGTTGAAAATAACCACAGACAAGTTCGAGGATGGGCAATTGTTTCAGGCCTTTTATTGCTAGATCTGCACAACGATTGGAAAAGCAATTAAAATCCATTTATAGACACATTTCATTTCAGACATGTTACCATTGAGGTTAATTTTCTTCACTGTCGCATCGTTCTTAGCGAATTTTGTCAACACTAAAAGTTTCAATCCGAAAGGGTTACCTTCGTTTGCATAGATAATCATTTTTCAACCTAAATTCTAGAAAAGATTTTTAACTTAATTTACGTGGCAAAATGTTGGGGAACACGCGATTTGTGCTAGCACCTCGGTTTTTGAAGAATATCAATTTATTCACATAATAGAAATAAGTTAAATTTATAATAAAATCAAACAAAAACAAAAACAAATTGCAATTAATAAATAATTTAAAATGCTCACGTCTCACCTTCTAATAATCACTTTTTCTAGTAATAAGAAGTGTCAAATAGGTTTGACGTCTATGACAAACCCCACTTTGCTTATAAAATGTCATGTTCAAATGGGAACACAAAAACTGTTATACCTTATATGGGATACGCTATCCAGTGTAATATAGAGATCAAGGGTGAAAATGGTCAATTTAATGCTACGATCGCACTAAGCGTAGGAATTGGAACTTATAATTTGCTATTTTCGTATTGACAATACTTCTGTCTTTATTGGAACTGATTTGTAATTCCATAACTGACACTAATAGTGTAAACATGGCAAAAAGGATATGGACAGATCTAGTGGTGTAAGTATGGAAGGTGAGTATTTTTGAACGGCGCTGATAAATGTTGACGACAACACTATAACGCCTGCCTGATGGTAAAGTGGTGGTTCATGATTAATGTCGGACTCACGTCACATCGGGACAAATTCAGTTCTTGAGCTAATATTGTTTGGTCAATGGAATTATTCACTCGTGACGTCACGACTGTATCCTACGGTTGGTGTTGTCACAAGATAATAGATCGGTAAATAGCAGCAGGTGTCAATATCTGTAAGTGTTATACTCCACGATACCAAACCAGAATGAAGTTATTCCATCTCACTCAGTGAGTAATCTTCGTCCGGAATTTGTGACAGTAGGGGAAATGTCACTATGACGTGTGGAAATAGAATTGAGGTGGTTTCGAAATTAGGCAATCACATTGAAAATGAGTCGCTATTGAGGTGAATTCCATTTTTGGTGGATTCCATTTTCGGGTGGATGGTTAGTAGTGCGTTCAGCACAGGGTGAGTAACTAAAAAAGTTTGCTCGAGTAGGTGGCACCACTAGCGTACTCTATTTGTGAGTACTGGCGAGCAAGTCACCCCTACAAGCTTATGTTTCTCGAAAACGACACTAACGATTTTGATTTAAAAAAATCAGTGTAGCTTTTTAGGTACGGCCAATCATATGGCTGAAAAAAAAGTTTAAAAAAATGTCTAAGAACGGTACTTTCCACAGGACCGTTTTTTTTGCTTTCGATTATCTCGAAAACGGCTCATCCGATACTTTCGAAATTTCACTCATATGTGGGGGTAGGTAGCTCAATTTATACTGCATACTAATATTTTTAAAAAAATGCTTTTTTCTATTTTTAAAATCATTAAAAAAAAATTTTAATTATATTTTGAAAACCGCTTACTTATTAAATTTCTTTCTAAAAATTATAAATATGTAAATGTATTTGCTGAATACCTATGAACTGGCGTTTTTTAATTTTGTTTGTAATTTTTTTCAAAAAGTTTTTGAAAAAAAACTTTATTACTCAAAAAACGGTTCCAAGATTTTTATAAATTTATTCTCAAAAATTCAAATTTATCTAAGAAATAAAATGACGTACTTTTTTTCAGCTCAAATTATTTATTTAAGAATTTTGAAAGATGTATTTATATCAAAATCTCAAGCCCCTTTACCACTGTCACACATTAGAGCAAGTTCGTGCGACCCACAGTCGTGCATTTTATTTTTTTTAACTGAATTCAGAAAAGTACGCATACGTTATGAATACCTCCACCCTACTTAAAACTATAAAACTATAATTACATATATTTATAACTACCCTCCAATTAATTTGTCTAAAATATTCAAACCGTCTAATTAGTTTTTCTACAGTACCTATGAGAATATGGATTTTTTTTAAATGAACTCAAGAAAATTACGCATACGCCTGAGTGTACCATACTCTTTTATCCTTCTTATTAGGTTGAAGATAAAATAGCCAGAAGAAAACAGTAGAAAACCCTCCAATTCATCGTCACTCTATTTTTACCTAAATAGTAGGTATAAGGTACATTAATAAGGTATTTAATATTTTTTTTTACTGGCCCTTACAAATATTTGCAAAGTTATTTTCTCATTTCAATCAACGTTTTTGCCTATATACACAAAATATCGCAAAGCTGATTTTATTCGATTTCATAAACGAAGAACTGTAACGTTGTCAATTTTCAAAAATATTTTCAAATAATATCCATTTAAACACAATCAAACAATATTCGTAATGCAGTGGTATGGATATACTTCTTTCTTTTTTCACCCAACACCAAAAACAAGAACCAACGCAACGAGTTTTTTGATTTTTTTCGTTCAAGTATTTCTCTCCCTTATTCTCATTATTGTTGTCAGACTCGATATAATATAACGCTTTCATTCATATCGAATTGTCAATCGGTTTTCCCATCCACCTCCTTCGTTAGATGATGTGGTGAACACAGAGCCATCTGTTCCCTCCAGCATTTGTAACTAGAAATGGCTCGCTTGTAGTACTATAGATTTTATATACAAAGCATTCCACACATAAATGTCAAAAAATGGCAAAAAAAAATATCTTGGTGTTGGAGTAGAGCGAAGCACATTCTCATTTTTCGTTGCTGGGTGATAAATTTTTTGAGTTTGCGTCTTCGAAAAAAAAAATTGACACGAATCATTCATTTAGTCGATAAGTTATCAAAAAAACTATATATATATATATGTTGAGTGCGCCTTTTTTACTTCGTTGTAGTTCTAGTTTTTTTTAGAAAACTGCCAGCCAACTTCCTCCGCCCATTTCTTGACCCAATCAAGTCCAGTGTTTCACATAATCAAATTGATTTTCAAGTAATTAAGCAACTAGCAACCACTAAAATGTCCACAGAGAAACCGAAAATTGTTTTTGTCCTTGGCGGGCCAGGTGCTGGGAAGGGTACGCAATGTCAGCGCATTGTGGACAAATTCGACTTTGTCCATCTTTCTGCTGGTGATTTGCTGCGAGAAGAACGCATGCGAGAGGGTTCTGAAGTCGGAGCGCTTATTCAAGAATACATACAAAATGGTAAAATTGTTCCTGTGGAAATTACATGCTCTTTGATTGAGAATGCCATGAAAAGTTCAAACAAAAATAAGTTCCTTATCGATGGCTTCCCAAGAAACCAAGACAATCTGGACGGATGGAATGCCAAGATGTCCGAGAAGGTAGATTTTCAGTTCGTTTTGTTCTTCAAATGTTCCGAGGATGTCTGCATTAAACGTTGCCTGAAGCGTGGAGAGTTCAGTGGACGTGCCGATGACAATATGGAAAGTCTGAAGAAACGAATTGAAACTTATGTCAGTGATTCACTACCAATTATTCAGCACTACGAAAAGCAGGAAAAAGTGAAGACCATCGATGCTAGTCCCGACGCCGATATTGTGTTCCAAGAAGTTGAAAAAGTTATCAATCTGTTGTAAGAACAGAGAATACAACAGAGTACATAAAATTGTATTGCCAAGTAGATAAAGGAAATAGGTAAAAAATTTATTGTAGACGCATTTCAATCCGAGGACTCAATCCTGTGCGATAAGGTGAGTCGCCAGGAATACAAATTATTGTGTTTCGTAATATAAAGTTAAGCCACTAGTTGTGGTAATGCTAATTGCAGATTAAAAAAGTTTAATTAGATATAATAATAGTTTGCGTTTTATTCAAATTCGATAGGTTTTGATGACGGGTGACTTGACCTATATGGAGGTTATTGGCATTAAAAGAAGTCATTATTACTGTTTCGAATAATGATTGAGAAACGGATTTGAAATTATAATCAATAATTCTTTCCAGAATAGAGTTTTCATTTTTCTTCGAATTCAAGTATTTTAGTAAAGATGATTTTAGAATGACATTTTAGCTTCAATAGGTAATTACCTAAAGCAGCTGAACCGCACTCTACTACCGCCCCTAAGGGGCCAGTTATAGCTATCATTGAAATGCATCATTGAGACATAATCAGTGGAACGTTTTATATTTTCACTGACAAGTCGGTTATAGCAATCATTAAAAAACTACTTTCAGTGGAAAGCCCTGTCATTCAAATGAAATGACAATTTAAAATTTTGACTCCAAGAACCAAGTAGGTATGTACATTACATGGAATTTCATAAGTTCGGTGTGTTTTTGTGAGTCAAATTTTGAAAATATCCTCAGAATCAAAAACTTTAAATGCAACTTTTAAGAGCATTAACAACCAAATCAGAATATGTAACATTTATTTCCGTAGGCCTTTTGGTTTGGAAGAAAGGGGCATATACATTTCGCACTTTCATGACTTTTTCATGAAGAGGTCCGATTTTGAAATAAAAATTTGATGGATTTGCGCCTTTCTTCCAAACAACAAAGCCTATAGGGATCAAACATTTTTTCATCCTAGAGATGTATCCTTACTAGCAGCAATTACAATTATGCATTTTAATAAGGAAGTCTTTCAAGGACGCGCCAATACGAACTTCAGATCGTAGACTTCGGGCTCGTCTTTGGGAGATTCATTTTTTTTTTTTCAAATGAATAATTTTATTGCTGCCACTAAGAACATATCCCTAGCATTAGGAAAGGCATATAGACCAAATTTCAAAGAAAAAAAAACAAAACAACAATTAGCACCAACTCCACACAGCACCAAACTAAACAGAGCACCACAATTGAGTTATTTGGATTGACCGGACAATCACAAATATACCACGATTAAAAATTAAACATATAATGTAGCTATTGCTTTTTATTTTTATTAAAAATATTTAATTAAATATTTCGGGAATTACATGAAATGGACAACACAAAATAAAAAAAAGATGCCGACAAGAGCTTGAAAACCATACAAAATTACGACCAAAACTATTTCGAGGTTAAGGTTGATCATTTAAATAAAAATTGACAGATGAGAATAGAAAGAGAATCGAACACATTCATTGAAACGATTGCGTTCCAAATACGAGAAACAAAAACCAGTTGTTCATTGAAATCGATTTCTGTCACTTGAATAATAAAATTCGATTTTAAGAGAAGAATTAGAAAATATAAGATATTTTATGCATTAAAAAAATTCTAAAATTCATTATCTTTATTTTGGCACCAATAAAACCCAGTTCTGTTTGTTAAATCGTCTTAAAATCAACAATCAAAATTTTCAAGGATGAATTTCAATGATAGCTATAACTGGCCCAAACAACAAGAAATGATGAAGTAAGTAGTAAGGTGTGTACGCACACATGTTTAACAAAAAGAACAATATGACAGCTGTATATATCCTCTTTGATCCAAACCAAAGACGATATATACATAGAGTCCAATCTTGTGCCTTGTTTTGATTTTGCCTACAAGCTTCAGCTGTCATATTGTTCTTTTTGTTAAGCATGCGTGTGTGCTACAACTGTCATATTGTTCTTTTTGGTAAACATGTGTGCGTTCACACCTTACTACTTACCACGGACAAAGAGGATATATACATAGAGTCCAATCTTTCCTACGATCCATCCTCCTCTGCTTAAATTTTCGTGGTCTCTTTCCTATTGTATTCATTGTCCGTGTGAAACAACAACAAGAAACGATGAGGTAAGTAGTAAGGTGTGAACGCACACATGTTTAACAAAAAGAACAATATGACAGCTGTAGCACACAAACATGTTTAACAAAAAGAACAATGTGACAGCTGTAGCTTGTAGGCAAAATGAAAACAAGGCACAAGATTGGACTCTATGTATATATCCTCTTTGCCACGGACCAAGAAGATATGGTCTGTGCTACGTACCTCATCGTTTCTTGTTGTTGTTTCACACGGACAATGAACACAATAGGAAAGAGACCACAAAAATTTTAGCAGAGGAGGATGGAACGTAGGAAAGATAGGACTCTATGTATATATCCTCTTTGACCTACAGCATAAACGGCTTTAAGGCTCGCGCAAACCAAAGCGGCTGCGGTGGCGGTGGCGACCTAGCAGGTCGCGCGATAAAGAGGCGGGCAAAAATCTGCTCAAACCAACGCGATATTTTCAGTCGCGGCCAAGCCGTGAAAAACATCATTGTTAGTTGAATTGAAATAATAATATTTGTTTAATAATTTAATAATATTTAATAATTAATATCTAATTATTCCCACAAAGATGGATGAGGCCCTACTACTTTTAGACGAGACAAAAAAGTAAAAAAAAATTTCATAAGTGTATCTTGCATATTTCTCATTATATTTTTCAAAAACATTTTTAGTTTTTAAATATTTAAAGTGGCTTGCAATACTTTCAAACAATAAATAAAAAGATAGGTATTACGAATGGCAGCTGCGATACGGCGGGCAAATGATGCATGCAGCGTTCTACATAGATCGCGTGGCTGAACGCAGCAGTGGATCGTGTTCACAACCCACATATCGCTTAGGTGTGTGCCATTTGTATGGTTTAAGGCTCGCGCAAACCAAAGCGGCCGCGGTGGCCGTGGTGACCAGGTCGCGCGATAAAGAGGCGGGCAAAAATCTGCTCAAACCAACGCGATATTTTCAGTCACGGCCAAGCCGTGAAAACATCATTGATAGTTGAATTGAAATAATAATATTTATTTAATAATATTTAATAATTAATATCTAATTATTCCCCCGAAAATTGATGAAGCCCTACTACTTTTAGACACTCTGTCAAGAGCTTATGAAAACGATAAGTTGACAGTGTCAGCTTTTCTTTCATGTCTTCCACAGACCGATGCCTCGGAGGTACTCCACATCGATCTCGAGGATCCGTCCTTTAAGTCTGATGGTTATCTTGATATCATCAGTCATATCAGGAAGGAACAGGAACGGTTACCTGACCTGAAAGTGTTAGAAGGTTATATTTATAAACGCACCAGACATGCGGTTGGTAATCCCTTGGCGGACGATCTAACTTGGAAGTTGTGGGTCCCATCAGAGATGACGGAATCTCTAGTCTCATTGGCGCACATCCGCCGCGTGCTTCACATGGTGGTGTTGTGAAGACGGTTTACCGGTTGAAAGTCAGATTTTACTGGCCAGGTATGTACACCCAGGTCAAACTATACGTAGACCGATGTGAAACGTGTAAGACCAGTAAAGCAGCGAATATGACATTGCGAGCAGAAATAGGAAACAGCTTTGAAGTTGATAGACCTTTTCAACATTTGTATGTTGACTTTCTTGGGCCGTACCCCAGATCGAGAGCGGGCAATGTTTATATCGTGATCGCGTTAGACCAATTAACGAAAATCGTCTTCATCAAGTCACTACGCAAAGCAACAGCCGCGAGCGTGGTCAAATTTCTGAAAGACGAAATATTCTTGATTTACGGAGTGCCAGAGAGCATCCTCTCTGATAATGGCACGCAATTTGTTGGTAAAGAGTTTCAGAAATTTCTAGATGTTTTCGGGGTCAAACACTACCGAACGGCAGTGTATGCTCCCCAGTCAAATGCAAGTGAACACGTCAACCGTTCAATCCTCGTGGCCATCCGGTCATATGTCAATCCTCGACAGACGGATTGGGATGCCCATCTGTCTTCGATCAGTAGTGCTTTACGCACGACGGTACATTCTTTTTCGATGTCCCCATACGAAGCCCTGTTCGGACAACGTATGATATGACTATCGTCTTTTGAGAGAGTTCGGTGGACTGAACTGTTCGGAGATAGATCCCCAAGGTCGCCAAAATGAACATCGTTCATTCATACTTGAAGCAAGCATTAGTCAAGACACATGAAGCATATGAGAAGCACTACAACCTCCGTAGTAGAATTATAATGTTCAAAGTAGATGATGAGATCTTGGCGAGAAATCATGTCTTGAGTGACGCAACCAAGCATTTAAGTGCGAAGTTGTGTCCTAAATTTTGTAACGATAATAAAGAAAGCTTATACTTATAAATGTAAATTTATAAGGGGAAACAGATGAAATTCGAATCGCCAATAGCCACCTAGCCTCTTCACCTAAACACCCTGTGGATACCTAAGATCTGAACCAGATGCCCATTAACAACCCAAACCCAAGAGGAAGCAGAAAGAGATAGGCCCCTAATATACCTTGGCTCTTATACCAAGGACCAGCAACCATTCTATCCATCGCCTGTATACTGATGTACCGAATGCCTCTATACTCATGACATACTTACATCTTGAGGTGGTAGCCTCCCGCTCTCTCTACTCCTCTTCCATCTCCCAAAAACTTTCATCCATCCCTATCACAGAAACGAGAACTACCCATCAGCCTACCGTAGGTACTGACTACAAAACACCGTAGAACAGCCTAGAGGGTAACTGATGACATATTCCCGTCTATCCGCTGCGAATACTAGGTGTTCCGCTCGCAGCCATATCACTCAGTAGCCTACACCTGTAAACCATAACCTTACTCATACCCCATTGATGAATCTAAACTTGAAAGACTATCTTTATTATCGTGGCATCAAATTCCCAGAGGTTGTGCTCCAGTTAGAATCTATGCGTCTAGATATCATCGGCTCGATTTGACGTGAATTGGGATGGAAGCAATTTTATGTCGGCAACGCCCCCTTTCTCGCCGGCTACTCACTAAGTGTAGACGGTAAGGACGGCATGCGACAACGTAAGGTTGTGGCCGAGATTTACCGTCGCGGTGGCCGGCAGCACCCATGCCACAGTTAGCTCAGCCAGGCCATGGGCACTTGCTCCGGGATCTACCTGACCGGTGTTACCTCTTATTATCCTGCCGACCGTTGAACCCTGGTGGTCGAGTTCGAATGAATATATTAAAATGCTTGTTGGCCCTCATAACTTTCAAAAACTCGATTGTAACGAACTGACCAAAAAGAAAGTCGAACCAAAGCTGCACCTCTTAACGCAGTAATCCTAATCTGAAAGTAAGAAACCCTGTCTACTCTATTTTCCTAGCATATACGAACCCTGCACGTAAGTATTCTGTTTAAAGCATGCCATAGTTAGTCGTGGCAGCTACGGCTTAATATTATCATCAACGCGTCCAGCTGCCGCGATGATGTGCTGGACACGGATGTCGAGGTGTCTAACCTTGTAGGGAGGGAGGATCAATGCTGTTAAACGACCCTCCAGGCCTCTCAACCCACCCATTTCGATGTAGAAAATCATCTCTCTCTACATCGACCGTGGTTGTCCGCGGACCAATGAGTCCCTACGACTCATTAAAATTATTGGGCAACCCCTTAACTGGAATAGCAAGCAGAAAAATATCGCTTGCTTACTCTAACATCTCAATCATAATCTAATATCTACAAAGATACTAATCTCAAAATCTCTAATCTCTAAAAAAAGGAAAAAAGAATCCACACACACACTACATTTCCTTAACCAAGGAAGTGAGAGGGGTACCACCCTCCCTCAGGAAAATTTACTCCATAATCAAATGCATGATTGCATTCTGTTAGGGAAATCTACAAAGTCTTCCGATAAAAGAAATAAGAAAACTGGAAAAGTTCTATAAACGTTATAAAACGGAAATATCTTTTATTAATGTTCTTAAGATCTTAATAATCTACTTAAATCTACCTTAAAGGATGTAAAAGAAATCTTTATACTTATTAAATGCCTAAATCTATAAACTTGAGTATATCTTCTTTATCTGAAGAAAAGACTGTACTGATATCGCAGATATAAAATTTTTCAATAAAAGTTATTTTTATCCAAAATATTTTCGATGCTGAGTTAGCATCAATCTTCAAAGTTAAATATAATTCTTTCTTATTAGTGGAGATCCGGAATCTACTATAGACTCTAGTATAATCTCAAAAAGTTACGTTAATTCAGTTCTCAATTAAAGAATTTGTCTTAAATATTTAAAGTGTACAAAAAAAATAAACAAGATAAAACGAGGAGTAAGTAAATATGGTATATACCAATAGCAATGACGCTATGACCGAATAGGTGTCCGAAGCATTACGCGACGATAAAAAAATCTAAATCAACGAACTATATCCGATAGTCTTTAAGAAGAAATTTGTTTCTAAACCTATCGCAAGGAGAATCGATTTCACGACCAAACCATGGTCGAGTGCAAGTATTTAATCCCACAACTCAAATATGGACAGACAAAATCACGATGTTAAAAAAAATTATCATATACACGAGATCACAGTTCGTTCTCTCGCATATAATCGATCGTATATGAATTAAAAGCAATATAATGTCATAAAAAGCAATATAATATAGTAAAAGCAATACGGCACTGTCAATGGGGCAGTGGAAATATCAATGTTTAAAAAGCGTATCCTCGGAAGTGCACTCCAGAGTTGGGCTGAAAAAGAATGTTTGGTTAAGTTAAACTACTATGACACTAACTTCCTTCAACTATAATATCGCTCTGATATGATTAACGCTTTGAGGAATGTATCAATCTTGTATCGGATTTGTCCGAAACAAGGAGATACCTTTTCTAAAAGTATCTATACCTCGGAAGTGTTTCTTTTAATTATTCGTGAGTATGACGAAGACGATCACAAAAAGAAGAAGATATTTAAGTAAGATTTCACGACAGGAAAATAAGAATAAGATCAAAGCTTTAATTCCGAATACGTTTGTGACAGCTGTAGTCAAAATCTAATATATGGTACGCTTAACCGCGTGTGGTTACCAAGCGCGACTGTGTAATTGTCACTGATTCAAGAACTGTACAAAAAGGAAATAGAACGCGGCGTTCAACGCAAGCGTTAATGGTCGCGTCCGACACGAGATAATATAAAGATTAATGTCTTGATGACCGAAGGATGATTGTCTTGACAGACGAAACGTAAATAAAATCACCACAAAACAAAATACAACTTTTAGAAACACATCTTCAAAAAGCGAACGAAATTGGCGATGGTTGTGGTAAGTATTGAGCGCGTACGCGAAAAGTATAAAGAAAAACTTTATGAGCACGGGCTCTGAAAATGATTTTATCAACAAAAATAAACGCGAATTCGGTTCTATGCGATCAAAAAGGTTTCGAAAACTGGATAAAATAATGTAGGATAAGAGATAGATACCATTTAAACTTCACTGTACTGATATTAGACACTCTTCTTAATCAAATGTAGTAAACACTGTATGTAATTTCGTTTATAATATCTTCCTACAAAGTTTTAAGTATTTGCCACCGTCCGTGGACAATAATTTTACATCCGTACGTTCTCGCTTAACGCGACGTACGTGGACGAATGCTGTTGGTGACTATGAAGTCATGCACTTGAGCTTCACGCTCTTTGAATCAAAAACAAACATGCACTTTATACTTAATACACAGACAAGAATTGTTACCTGGTTAAAGATCTTATTTTTCATAAATATAACACAATGAACAGGATCGGGTGGATGTTGTGATGAATACTCGGGACTGCTGCGGATGAAGGACCGGCATCTGTGTCGTCACACTCGCCAGACGTCCTGGTGAATTATGTCCCGCGATGAAAATCAGGAAGAAATGTTTAGGAAGTCCCACGGCGTATGCTAGGAATTCCCACGACGTGTTTCTTCAGCCTATCGTGACTGGGTTCCAAAGAAAAATCCTCAGGATGTAGTAGTGTATACAGATATCTTGAATGTTGCGACGACAGGGCGGTAGTGAAGGAGGGGGTGTTGCAACATCTGCTTCCCTCAATGGAGCGTTATTAGTTTTAGATCTGGGGGTAGTATGTCCCAGTAATGTACCTCGAAGGATTGGGGAGGCGTTACAAAATGGAAATGTCTCGTGGAGTGCCTCAAGCTGCGGCACAAATAGTGAAGACGTTGGCTTCTTCTATGTTATAGCACAGGTATTTGCGAAGAATAGCAAATCACCTTGCCTCGCTCGCGTTGCGTTTGGTGAATTGATAAAAGATGAGGAGGAAGTAAATGATTCCTCTGAATATACACTGAAGCAACAAAAAATGGTGCGGCTGGTGTATGTGGCGAGGTTGTGTCCATAGGCGAGCCGACGCGCGGATCAACGCCTATAAGATACTGCCACGTGGGATACCAGCCGGCACAAACGATGTATGTCATATTCCTGGTGATGTGAGGGGTACATATAATAGTAGCCTCTTCTAGATCTGCTCTCTAATGTGAGACGCAGTTTATAGAAAAAAAGGAATATCTCAGGCACGGAGTTGGTTCAACCACATATGTATTTCTCGTATATACTTGTAAGTTCTCACAAATAATCTTTGTCCGTATTAATTGGAATAAGTTTCTTCAGCTCCCTGTCCGAGTCTCAGCATCCTGAAGAAATCCTGGGTCTTCAGTTGAATCGCCTGACTGCTTGGTACCTACTTCATGCCCACGGTATCTGAGTGATGACTCCACCTATACCACATGGATGAGATTTGCAATCAGAACAATTGGCCACATGGTTTTGTGGGTAGGTAGGTATATTTCCGAGCAAATTGTCCGAAATCTTTACTCACCTGTGGCCCTGTTCTGTTACTTTGGCGAAATTCGTTTGCATCGTTATAAAATGAAACAACTCATTCCGCTTTTATGGCGTCTGGAAAAAGTAGGGTTTCTGTAAGTTGAAGCGATATGCAAGGATTTCGATATTATTTTGACTGGAACTTCCATTGGAAGGCCATAAATTGAAGTGTCAATCTGTCAAATCAAAACAAAAATAATTCAAGATTTGAAAGATTGTGAAATTGAAATTTAAGTTGTTTTTTAATAAATAAAGACTTATATCCTTAAAAAAAATGTTATTACATATATTATATTATGTTATTTAAAAAGAAATTTTAAAGTATAAAAAGAATACTTATTCTGAATGTTGATGCATACTTGTTTGTGTTATTTATGTGAGTTAATAATATAATTTTGCTCCCCAATTTGATTGGCATTTTATGTTTGTATCCTATACCTACTACTTACTGGTTACTGCGAGCACATTTTTAAATGGGTAAATAATTAAAAAAAAAATATTAACAGCGCCAAACTTGATTAAATATTATAGTATAAATATGCAATAAAAACGAACACTTTCCGTTATTTTTTTTTTTTAATTTCCAAAAAAAATTATAAATATATGTACATATATTAAAAATGTTAGTCGTCTTCTTCGACAGAATATTTATGAGAGGCACTTTTCTTCTGGCGAAGTTTACAAACATATTTGCGCAAATAGAGCATGTAGTCTGTCATGAATGTAGTGTACGTCTAGCAATAGATTTAAACGACTTTAAACATTTTTAATGGTTTATTTATTGCCTATCGCGTGCTCAATACAAGGCGAGTAAATTTGACGTTTAAAATTAAAAAAATATGACTTTTCGGTCATAGAGAACACCATTTTATCGCAGTTTTCCAGTTGTTTCATTTCGATGTGTTCCATGCAATAAAATTATCGCCTGTCAAAGTTAAAGAACCCGATGAACGCGATAAAATGTGTTTTGTTCCAGTTTTCAACGTTTCTCGACAACGCGAGAGTTACAGAACAGGGCCACTGGTTTCGTATGTAATTCCTTCCGTTTGTCTGATGGATGGAAGAATAATGAAATGCATGTGCAATTTCCTATTATTCTTCCATCAAAAAAAGTAAAATGATGGCAGCGGCAAAAAAAAACTTTATATAATGTTCTGGAGCAGATTTGTTCTTGCTCCAATGATGGTCTTCTTCAAAATGGGGGTTTCTTTTTGTCTGGCTTCCTCGATAGTGTTTCCACCAAAGAGGATATATACATAGAGTCCAATCTTTCCTACGTTCCATCCTCCTCTGCTAAAATGTTCGTGGTCTCTTTCCTATTGTATGTATTGTCCGTGTGAAACAACAACAAGAAACGATGAGGTAAGTAGTAAGGTGTGAACGCACACATGTTTAACAGAAAGAACAATATGACAGTTGTAGCACACACACATGTTTAACAAAAAGAACAATATGACAGCTGTAGCTTGTAGGCAAAATCAAAACAAGGCACAAGATTGGACTCTATGTATATATCAAAGAGGATATATATATAGAGTCCAATCTTTCCTACGTTCCATCCGCCTCTGCTAAAATTTTCGTGGTCTCTTTCCTATTGTATTCATTGTCCGTGTGAAACAACAACAAAAAACGATGAGGTGAGTTTTGTGTTTTTGACATTTCATTTTGTTTCTTGTTGGCAGCTGTCAGTTTTTCTTGTTAAATTTTCTAGTGAAAGTGCTAAATAATTTATTTTCGATTTTTCATTTTTAAAAGAATTGCCATGCTGGCTATTAAGATCCCGGTCATCACCGGAATATATTGTATTCTCCAACGAACGATTTGTGACCATAAGATCAACGCTCACTAGAGACAACAATCGACAATATAATGTGTTATCCACTCGCACGTCGTCGTTGTGGTCGTGGCGGTCCTAGCGTGCGTCGCGTCGGTCGTGAGCATCAGGAATTCAACATAAACTCAGAAGAAGCAGTAGATCTCCAGACAGGAGTTATCGACGTTCAAGATCGAGATCAAGACGATCTCGGTCTCATCGTCGATGGCGATACAGTTCATCCAATAGATCCAGCCGCTTATCATCATAATATCGAGGAGGAGACAGACATAGACACTCACCACGTAATCAAACTGCACCAAAATCAAGGTCCAAAGTTGGCCCACCGGATAAGATTATCGAAGTTGTCCAACCCCCCGAAAATTCCTGCTCCAGTAATCAATGAGCCGCTGCCATCTTCAGTGCCTCCTCCTATGATTCATTATCCTACTCTAGCAATTCATAGAAATATTGCTGCCCCTCTGCCTCTGTCAAAACAACACCAGTCAAGAAAAAAATCGAGCTGCCTCAGCCTTTGCCTGAGGAACCACCACCCATAAAAAGATACTATGGTCCCAAACGGCCTGGAGTCACGTCAGACTGATGAAGAAGGAACTGGTGCTGCAGGTGATTCAGACGATGATAATAGTCATGATGAAGAACATGAAGATCAAGGACTTATGGACGGCGAAACATCGTAAGAATTCTTCTTATCGCAAAAGCCCACTAATCATCTATTTATTTGCAGCTCTGATAAGGTCTTATCCATTTCCCCATACTTCAGGTGCGGGGATTAGTTTTGGCGTTGGGTCATCCGGTACTGGTATACAGAATAGCAAAAATCTTCTCACAGTACATGGCACAAGTATGTATATGCTCTTATGCATTGAGCTGAGAGCAACCGAATTAAATTTTCTTCACTTCTATAATCCTTGCCCTCTGCAAAGAAATAAGAAGACTTTCCACTCTGGTGTCTGATCTCTGGGGCACGACGAATCCAATTCACGGCAATAAAAAGTACGCCATTTTTTGTGAAAAATATTCTTTCTTTATTTTTTTTGTCGGGAATTAGGAAATGTTTCAATTACTCGCTAGACTTTTGGCGGACTCAACGATAACGATAAAGTTGAAATAAAATTACCAAAAAGTTTTGTATTGCATTTTATTGTTTAAAATAAAATTTTGCCTTCGAAACATTTAGGCTTGCAGAAACGTAAGAAGGTATTATCATTTAAAAAAAATCTATAATTTTAGTTAAAATTATTTTAATTGATTGGACTTGACTGCGACTTTGTTGTATCTCTGTTTGGAAGCATCTAGTTCTAGTAGTTTCTAAACCAAGAGCTCTTTAAATCGAAAATGTAGGTCATATACAAACGAAAAAGAGCAATTATTGCTGCGGACTTTGGGCCTTCAGAAACGATTATGCATATTTACAATACAAGGCTGTTTTAATTTTAAGAATTTTTGTTTTGGTTTCGTTTTTGTTTTTGTTTTATGGAATTAGTGCAATATCGCATACCTACCTACATAAGAAAAAGTTTTAACGTTGGGGCGCTGAAAATGGCGCGTAGAAACTAATTGCTTTCAGTTAGTGGGTATGGGTATGTACCTATTAGGTACATACCCATACCCACTACTACCTATCACCTATGTAATTATGGAAAATTGGGTAGATGCGCTTAACAAAAATGTAACATTCCTCGTCGAGATGGAGGCTTTAAAGATCCTTCAAAAAATATAGGTATTGCGTTGTTATTTACAAATTGCGCATACCTATATCTACATAGTTAGGCGCTGAGGGGTAGGTACAGGACAAAATCCTGTTTGTTGACAAGCTTCCATGGTGGTCTTTGGATTTGATGCGCAGATAAAGCTGATGAAAAACACCTACTTCTTGTATATTGTGAAGATAGCTAGAGTCTGACAATAATTCTTTTGTAAATAATTCTTAAGGCCAAGCACTGCTGCCAAGTAGGTAAATTACATTTTCCTGTACAACTCTTTTGATGTCATTATTTTTTAAAGTTCAATGAACTTGTTAGAAAGGAATCACTTCTCGTCTGAATCGTGTCTTTAAAGTTGAATAAATCAAAAAGGCCAGACTTTCTTAGCGTCTTTTTGGAATACAAATTAATCTGAAGGCATTTTTATATTACCTCTATATAAGCTTTTTTGGGATGACTTATTAATACCCTGTTTTTGTAGAGGATTGACAGGGCCTTCTCACTTTGTTTTTGTTGTCTGTACTTGTGAGACTTTTCGTTCGCGGCGCAAACACTCCGAGAAGTCTCATAAGAACACAATAAATTGTGCAAGAATTACATCTATAAATACTTCGTGAAGTTTTTTACCTATCTATTTATAAATGATCAAAAATGTTTTCAACCTTTGAGCTACGTAGCATTGTTTGTAATTTTTGTTTAGGTAGGAAAAAATTTGGTTTTTGAATGTAAGCATTTCAGATCCTTCTAGCTTGCATAAAATCATCCCTGGTTCTCCTCAGTAAGGTTAGCTTTGTAACACCGGAAACTTACTACTCTCTCAGCTCAGCCTCTTTACAGCTCAAGTTCGTTCTGCAAAAAAGACTCACACCTTGATATTGGAGAATAATATTTGTAATCATATCCACGCTGGAGTCAAAGTTGCTATCGAAGAAGCATAGCGAATAGTTAAAGTTTCCAAAGAACTTTCTAGTACCACTTAAGGTAAAAAACAAGTCTAGAATACATGCGGAATAACCTATTATGTAGCAATTCGTATTGGCTCATCAAAAAGTTAAGGATATTTTAGATAAGGCGTTAGTTACTGGAACCGTGACACAAAAGCGAAAGGCAAAAATCAGCTTATTTGGGAACCCAGTTTAAAAGGAATTCTCCTGGTGTTCATTCCTCTTATACAAATCGAAATGCTAAACATAAAGCTTCGACCACAAATATATAAAATTAGGTTCTGATTAAAAGGTAAAAAATCCACTAAGTTTATTTTTTAAAGCATTTAACATCGGTTCCAAATATAGATTACAAAAAAAAAAGAAAAACAAATTTATTCTATCAATTCTTAACAGACTACTCCTACACGAAATCAGTCAAATCGCTTAGATCTTAGGATCGCTGGAAGTAAGCTTCACAATCTTTGCTGATTCCTCCCATATTTTCTTCGCCTTTTCCATATCCATAGCAGCTGCATTCAATTCGTATTCCTTGCAGTCCATGAAATATTTTCCAGAAACGTTGGCAACTTCATCCGATGTTGCAAGATAAATTGTTGTCAGAGCACCCTGTTCAGGTGTCTTAAAGAATAACTTGGTTATGCCCATCATTGGGTAGTTCAATGGGAATGGTACATTCCTCCATATTCCAGAGTCAATCATACCGGGATGCAAGAAGTTAACTGTCACGTTGGTTCCTTCTAAACGTCTGGCCAATTCTCTAGCGAAATAAATATTCGCGTATTTTGAGACGTAGTATAAATAAGCAGCAAGGAATGTGCCAACTGGATTCAATTTGTCCAAGTTCACAGAAGCCAGTTTGTACAATTCAGAGGCAACAATAACAATGCGACTAAGTGCACTTCTCTTCAAAAGATCAATCAACAAATGAGTCAAGAGTGTTAGTTGCGCGAAATAAGTGGGCATAATCCTTGCACCCCATAACGCATTTATAAGTTCGCTTTTTTCCATTTTTTTTGCACTTCACTTTGAATAGTTTTTATAAATTTATTATTTATTAACACTTTTTATTTCTGAACACTTCTTATTTCAACTTGCGCTAAAATGAAAATGTAAACATTTCATATATTTGTTTGACGTTTTCGAAATTCACCTCCACCACAAAACAACCAAAACTTGTTCGAAGGGGAAATTTATGGAGAAGACACACTTAACATTTCTTAAGGAAGGGCTGCACTAGAGGGCGATTAATATCAATGGAAAACTGATCGATGTTTATTTTTTTGGTTGCTATTTCACAGCTCACCTGTTTGACAATTATGTTGAATTTTTAAAATTGATTACAGTATAAACTTTTATTTTCGAAATTTAATAATGGCAGACTTACACAAATTTGAAATTTCGATATTGTAAAGGTTTACACACGGATCCCAACACGCGAATGGAAAATATGATAGTTTCTACCAATTTTCGTTACAGGTACAAAGTTGCAAGCAACCCGATAGTTTCTTTATTTTCATATGGCTCATGACAAAATAGTTTCCCTACCACAGTGTATGTTTTACTTACATACATAATAGCATGTGCATTTGAAAGCAATTTCGATTGACTTTTTTTTGCTAATCTTAAATGTGTGTGATTTGAAGATTTTGATCAAAAAAGCACATAGATTTTTGAAATAAAAATGCTTTCAGATACAAATTACTGTATACACCAACACCTAACCCGGGTGTAAGGCACGTAACTGCAAATACAAAAGAGAATTTGATGCATTAACATAATATACGAATTTACTAGCTGGTCAGTAACTTAAATATAATGACCATATGACAGGTTTAAATTTCTTTTGTTTTACTTTCATGAAGTTTTCTAACTAACTGCCTTATCACAATGGTGTAGCTGCAGCAGTAGTACGTTGCACTTATAATTTGAAGTTGCAGCTGCAGCGCAGAAAGTAGCTGAAGTACAACTCGACCGATTCATGAACGTGCTGCTCTGCAAAACAACAACAAACGAAAGGGCATAAACCATTTTGCTTAAGTTCAGTGCTACATTCGTGTTTACTACTTAAAGAGTGAGTTTACGCTTACAAGTAAACCGGCAACAGGTTTTAGTTTATAAGTAGTAAGGTAGTTTTATTTTCATTTTGTGGCGGGAGTCTCCAAGTTGCGTGGTTAATGTGAGAAAAAAAAGAGGTTATGTTAATTAAAACTGAAATCAATTTATTTTGTATTTATTATAAAACTTATATCACAACTCATATAATATTTTACGTGCCTTTTCGGAAATTAAATTTTCATCTTCTGGCACTACTAGCTACCTAAAATCTATCAAGAATCTATCGATAAGAAAAAACCTACAACATAATAGCGCGAAAGTTTAATAGATTCTTGATTAATTTTAGTTAATTTTTGCCAGAAGATGGGAATTCAATTTCCGAAAAGCGTAGCACGTAAAATATAATATAAATTGTGATATAAGTTTTATAATAAATAAATCTTAAATTGATTTAAGTTTTAATTAACATAATCTCTTTTATTTTTCACAGTCATATTTTTGTTTGTCTACAGTCCGTTGTTAGGTTTTTCTGATAAATGTTCAGTAGTCTCAAAAACAATGTTTTGATTTCTCTTGTTAATATAGTGTGTGACCAAAAATATAATACGTGATTAAAAAAAAAACAAAAAAATTCTTATCTCGAAATAATGTAATGCAATACTTCGAAGTGTTATCTCAACTTAATAATTCCAGTGTGTACAATCTCGGCGGGGAAATTGGTGTGGTAGGAGGTGTGATATGGGTTTTTGTTTATGTATGCGTTTCTTACGCACACATGTTTTACAAGAAGTATCATTTGACAGCTGTAGCTTGTAGGCAAAATCAAAACAAGGCACAAGATGGGACTCTATGTATATATCCTCTTTGGTATATATCCTCTTTGGTTTCCTCTTTCCATTCGGCCAACGCCCTGTTTTCCAGTAAGAATTCTTATGTTTCAATTTGTAGCTTTGTGTGTCTGTGACGTCAAAGTCGGTAAGTAGTTGCAGGTTTTTATAGTCTGCTTACACTTTTCTGTTTTTAGGTGTCCTGCGTTTCGAGTATATGGTAAGTATGACAGAATTCATAATTAAGCATAATATTTTCGCTACTGAGTATGCTCGTATGTCAGAAAGTGACGGATAGTAAGATCAGGTTGGAATACGTGCGATTTCGGGAATAATCAACGGAATGAAAATGGACGAGCTTATTTTGACGTAAAGTTGAATAACTTGACGTTTCGGTTAGTGAAACTGTCATCACCACAATTTTACAAGTATTCTCATCCCGAATGTTCTGTTTACCTTGAATACGTGATTTTTACCTAGTTCTGGCAAACGTCAATGTCAATAAATACAAAACCGCTGTCACAACTACCTCTGTAATGTAAAGTTTGATTGTACTTGCCGATTTATCGAGTCAAATTAACTTTCTCTACTGTCAAACGACTATTGCAAAGAAACGGGATCTAAGCAGAAATTTCTGCTGGACCGTAGGGAACGAGAAAAGGAAATAATCCTATGTCACCGATGACGTCAGCAGTGATCATTTTGCTGTTCACACTCATTACAAATGTCATCTGTCAGTGTAAATTGCTCTTGGGTGGCTTCGGGATTACTATTAGAGTATCTGTCAGATAAATTGCGTATGCCTGACGAAGAAAATTGCCTTTAGTTACGTCAGCTGGATGATGAGGATACACCCATAATCCAGCAAAAAAAATTAATTTAGCAATCTGACATTCATTTGCCAGGCAGTAATTCTTCTCGTCTGAGCGCTTCGGGTGTGTAAACAACATTCTGCGGATTGCCGTGTAAACCACACATTGTGTAGTTCTGCATGTAGGTCAAGCAAAATATCCGTAGCGACAACTCTTAGTCGCCTATCGCTCAAAAATTACACTCCCATGGGAATGGCGAACTGCGCATGACTTGGAAATTCTCTTTTCCAAAATGGAGACCAAGTGGATTCCCAGGGAAGTGGAATGCGTTTGTCGGGGTGGATTCTAGATGTAGATTCATATTTAATGGCGGACCATAATTTCGTGCGTTCAGCACCATGTGAGTTGACAATCGGTTTCCCCGATAGATGGCACTAGTTGCGAACATACAATGTAGTTGGAGGGCAAGTAGGTTTTCCCTACGAAGCCAATGGAGGGCAAGAAAGTTTTCCCTACAAAGCTTGGAATTTCGACTAAGTCCACTTAGTCTAATTTCCAAGAAAAAGGAGAACTTGTTGCAAAGGAATCGTCGCGTCTAGAATCTTCTCATTCTTCGTGTCGGTGTGACACTGCGACTCTTTAACGTCTAGTCGGTCGAAGACAAAAAAAACATGAATGTTATGCATGACGTACAGTCATAGTTTAGATATTCGGTCAAATATCTGAAAACAAACAAAAAACATAAAAAAAAACATATATAGTTAAGTCAGGGAAATAATTTGAACCAAGTGCCTCATGCACAGCTGAGCGCCGGGCATCAGTTCAAATTTGTAAATCTGGGTTGGGTATCTTATAGTACTATAAGGTACTTGTTTGTTATGTCCGATATAAAAAAAAAGTATAATTCTATTTACTTTCTTTTTTTTTTTTTAAAAGGTGTAAAGAGGTTTGCAAATCAGGTGTAATAAGAATTGTTGAGTTTTTGATTTACCTCCTTAGGTCTTTGGTATGGCAGGTGGATTTGTGGCCTCGCCTATCCTCTACTTCGTATAGGTTGTTACCGATTATTTTGTTTACACGAACTTTAATGAACTTAGGACACAACTTCGCACTCAAGTGCTTGGTTGCATCACTCAGAATTTGATTTCTTTTGTAGATCTCGTCGCCTATCCTGAACATTACTTTTCTACTGCGAAGATTGTAATTCTTCTCGTAGGCTTCGTGAGTATTGGCTAACGCTTGTTTCAGATATGAATGTATGATGTTCATCCTAGCGACCTTAGGAAGCCAATCTATCTCCGAACAGTTCAGTTCACCCAACTCTCTCAAAAGACGATAGTCTGCCCCATGTTCTATCATACGCTGACCAAACAAGGCTTAGTATGGGGACATGGAAAGAGTTGAATGCACTGTCGTGCGTAGCGAACTGCTGATCGAAGACAGATGGGCATCCCAATCCGTCTGTCGAGGATTGACATACGACCTAATGGCCGCGAGGATTGAACGGTTCACGCGTTCACTTGCGTTCGACTGGGGAGCATACACTGCCGTTCGGTAGTGTTTGACCCCGAAAACATCCAAAAGCTTTTGAAATTCTTTTCCAACAAATTGTGTGCCGTTGTCCGAGAGAAGACTCTCCGGCACTCCATATACCAAAAATATATCGTCCTTCAGGAACTTGACCATGCTCGCGGCTGTTGCCTTGCGCAGTGGTTTGATAAAGACGAACTTCGTTAGTTGATCCAACACGATCGCGATGTACACATTACCAGATTTCGATCTGGGATACGGTCCGAGAAAGTCGACATACAGGTGTTGAAACGGTCTGTCCACTTCAAAACTGTCTCCCATCTCTGCTCGTAACGTCATGTTGGCGGCTTTACTGGTCTTACATATTTCACACCGGTCTACGTAAAGTTTGACCTGTGTGTACATACCGGGCCAGTAAAATCTATCTCTCAACCGATAGTTGGTCTTTACCACTCCACCATGCGAAGCACGCGGCGGATTGTGAGCCAAAGAGATTAGAGATTCGGTCATCTCTGATGGAACCCACAACTTCCAAGTTAGGTCATCCGCCAAGGGATTACCAACCGCATGTTTAGTGCGTTTGTAAACATATCCTTCCGACACTTTGAGATCAGGTAGTCGTTCCTGCTCCTTCCTGATATGACTGATGATATCAAGATAACCTTCAGACTTAAAGGACGGATCCTCAAGATCGATGTGGAGTACCTCCGAGGCACCGATCTGTGGTAGACATGAAAGGAAAGCTGACACTGTCAGCTCATCCTCTTCATAATCTCTGGATAGAGCGTCTGGCACGACATTCAATGTTCCCTTCCGATGCTCTACCACAAAATCGAAACCTTGGAGTCTCCACTCTCCACCTCGCTTATCTTCCAGTTGGGTCCTTCATAGTCATCAGCCATTTCAGGCTGGAATGATCCCTCAACGTATGATCTGAATTTCTGGATACCCTCCAAAGCTGCTAAGCACTCGCGTTCTGTCACCGAATAGTTTCTCTGTGCAGCATTCAGTTTCCGGGAGAAGTAGTATATAGGCTGCTCCGCTCCGGATTCGTCCCGCTGACAGAGTACACATCCGATGCCAGTCGCGGATGCGTCGCAGAGAATGATGAATTCTTTGGAGAAGTCTGGATTGACCAATACAGGCGCTGAAGTCAAAGCTTGTTTGATTTGCAGGAATGCTTCAATAGGTTCTGGACCGAGCTTGAAGACTTTTCCCTTTTTCAGTGTCTCAGTCAAGGGTGCGGCTAGGGTGCTGAAATCCTTAACAAATCGCCGATACCAACCTGCCATACCGAGAAATCAGCGGACTTGGCGAGTTGTGGTTGGTAAAGGGAAGTTAGTGATTGCTGTAATCTTGTCAGGATCAGCTTTCAGACAACCCTGACCGACCTTATAACCGAGATAGTGAAGCTCGTCAAAACAAAACTTCGACTTCTCGACGTTAATCGTCAGTCCTGCATCTGTCAAACACTTTCCGACTATCTCCAGGGTCTCTAGGTGTTCGTCGAAATCCCTCGCCACCACCAATAGGTCGTCCAAGTATACGAAAACTTGATCTCGTAATCCCGATGGGATTACACGACTCATTAAGTAGCTCAGACTTTGTGCCGCATTACATAGACCGAAAGGCATGACCTTAAATTGGTACAGCGGTCGGCCGGGTACCGTAAAAGCGGTCTTCTTCCTCGAACTTTGCTCCAGCGGTATCTGCCAAAACGCATCCTTCAGATCCACGCTAGAAATGTAACGTGTCTCTGTCAGACGTGCCAGCAGCCCCTCTATATGCGCAATAGGACGAGCATCTTTCTTGGTTACTGAGTTCACCTTCCGAAAGTCCAGACACAATCGGTTCTTACCAGGTTTGCGTACTAGCACCACTGGGGAACTCCATGCGCTGGAACTTTCCTCGATGACTCCTAACGAAAGCATGCGGTCCAACTCCGCATACATAAGGGTTTGTATCGCCGGAGATACAGGATAGTACCTCTGCTTTATCGGTACGGCATCGCCCGTATCTATGTAATGCTGCACTAAGTTCGTTTTCCCGAGACCATTGATGGCGAAAGAAGGAAATCTACGAACAACAGCTTCTAGTCGTTTAGACTCTTCATCATTCAACTTTATTTGGTTGGTGGGCCTTACATCTGGCTCACCGGTCGCTATTCCTGAAAGACCCGCAATTACGTTCGGTGCGATTTGGAACTTTTGCCAAAAGTCTACGCCTAAATATAGACGTTGGCTTAAAGATGGCACGATATATAGGTCTATATCTTTAGTCACATTTTTGTATATGATCGATGTAGTGATCACTCCCACTATGGATTGCTTTTGTCCATCGGCCGTGGACACGGTAGTCTCTACCTTCCTTACCGCAACATTTTTGTCTTTTAGATAGGGCAATATATCGGTGCCTAAGCAACTGATGCTGGCCCCTGAATCGAGAAGACCTAGGAAGTTGTCACCAAATAAACCGACCGTCACATAAGGACGTGGCTCATTTGATTCTCGACCTATTGTAGCCGACGCAATGTTACGGTAAATAGTCCGCTTCCGATGGAAGCGCTCCCTCACTCGTCGTATCTGTTTAGATAAATCAGGGAAGGTGACTATTCTCCTTCACACTTCATTATAATTGCGTAACCTTTCATGAAAAGGTTTACGGTATAAAGGTTCTGTTATATTTTCGTTTAAATTCAAATTTGTCATTGGTTTGGTTTCTGTTCTTAAAATACTGATTGTTCTACAATCATCTGTAATATTGTTCGATAAATCATTGAGTTTCTTAATCGGTTGTAATATCTTAATTTTAGGAAGTTCAAGAGGCTCTTTTGGCTCGAACACTTGACTTCCGGGTTTATCTAATCGGAGCGAACCCCCCGGTTATTGGGTTGTTCCTCCTCTCGTTTCCCGCTAGACATTTTGGACAGGACGGACTATAAGCTTCTGGTAAACCACATCGGAAACAGAAAATTTTATCGATTGACTTTGCGCAATCGCGAAAATTGTGGCCCAGAACTTGACAATTCCAGCATTTCTGCAGCTTGCGATCCCTCTGAATCGCTTCTACGCTGGTATCAGGTAATGCTACAGTTAGATCCTGACAAGGCTCTCGCACTATTTCGTTAACGAATCGCCTTGCAGGTGGACGTTGTGCGTTTGGCACAAAGTTCGGACGGACGTTCTCGTATTGAGACTGACCCTTCTCTATGGCTCGACAGTAGTATGCTAGCTGTCGTAAGCTAGACGGACTGTAGGTTATGAGTAGTTCACCCATACGCCTACGGACATTAGTTTTGATGATCTCTATGAGTTCCTTTTCTGGTCTAGGAACTCGCATCCTGGAATTTAAATACTGAATGGCGTCGAAAAAGTCATTGAAAGACTCACCATTCAACATTTTTCGATCAGAAAGTTTTCTGAACAGCTCGGTATCACTTTCTAAGCTGCGGTACTGTTCTACCAAAGCAGTTTTCAATTCGTCCCACGTCGTGTGTTTGTTGCCTTTTAGGTACACCCAGTACCATGATTCAACAGAACCTGACACGAAGTGGTAGAAATTGGCGGTAATCTCGTACCACGATACACCATAACTATTTTGAATACATCCTAGGCGGAACAGAAAATCGTCAACTGACATATTCCTCCCATCGAACTTTAATCCCCACTTGTGGAATTGGTGGTTGCGATTCACAGATGTGACATTCGATGGTGGTGGCCTAGGTGGTGACACAGCGGACTCGTCATCGAAATTAAAAGCATTTAGACGAGTCATAAACTCGTCCAAATTGGAGCCTAGAGGCATTTGGGATGGATTAACATCCGGCAAAGGTGGCACTCTAGTTGGCTCATAATGCGGCGTGTATCGATCTGCCAAATCAAATTCATTGTTTGGTCTAAACGCGGACTGAACATTTCTGGACGTGGATGATCCATTAGGGACATTGTAATTCACGACACGTGTAGTGTCTTGGTCAACTAAATTGACTTGCCGTGTAGCTTTCTGCGTTGAAGTGGCATCAGGGTCAAGTGGTCTTGTTGGTGGAGCCACTGGTTGAGTAGATTTGACGGTTCGTTTTCGCAATAACAGAGCAACTTGGTCAAGCAAGCGTGCGTGACTCTTTTGTAATTCTTCTGCCATGAATTGCCTATCCTGGACCCTATGCAGGTCGATAGTGGCGGAGACTACTTGCTAAATGTAAGCTGAATGGTCAGCTGCATCTTTCCGAAGTTGTTCTTCGGCTCTCGCTACTTCATCGTCATCTACTATGACACTTCTGTTGTCAACATTATCTCTAGGAAGACTCTCGGCTAAACTGCCTTCGTCTTCAGTGAGATTCTCCACGTTATCGTTGTGGTTACGACCGGGTTTAGGTTTTGGAGCTGTAGGAGCCATGCCTACGAAGTCTTTATACTTAGTAAGGTAAGTACTTCTAATAGCTCTCCTAAGACTTCTGTCGGTCATTCAACCTTGAAAGTATACGGACGGATAACTTGAATGTATAAATCGGGAAAAGGTTTCGTAGGCCGTGAGAAGTTCTTCGAACGGATCCTACCAAGAAATATAACAATAAAAGAAAAAAAAAGGTAAGTCAGGGAATAAAGATTTGCGAATATCCCGTGAGTAAATCCTCCAACGGGTAATCGTCAGTACGAATCAGTGTAAATTGTAAAATCCGGTGGATACAAATAATTCAAGCAGTCCGTGAGAAATCCTCAAACGGAAGTTACTTGTGGTAAGTAACTTGATTTGACAAAATCAAGAAGGGAAAATTCAAAATATTCCGTGAGTAAGAAACCTCTAACGGATATTTGCTCAAGTAAAAATTCACAAAAAAAAAGGTTTTAAAGAAACTTTTGTTAATCTAAAAGTGTTTAATACTAAAAGTAAGTGTATATAGAATCTATTCGTCTTTCAAAAACAATAATTCAAAAATGTTTTCGGTAATCCTATAATCAAGTAAATACTTAAAGGTAATCTTAAGAGGAAATATAATATATGTTTAGCTATTCGAGTTCAATACTGTATTATATCTATATGGTCTATAAATCTAAACTGTATTCTATATCGGTGGGCACTATCCCAAACTATAAGCTAAAGGCGGGTACTATCCCAATACTATAAATGGTGAGCTCTATCCCAAAACTACACGTCCAATCAAGAAGTTACGTCCCAACTCGGTTGACGGAAACTCAAAAAAAATAAACTCAATACTTAACTGTACTCATAAATCTCAAAAATATCTAATGGTGGGCACTATCCCAAAACTACACATCAATTGAGAAGTTTACGTCTCGACTCAATTGACGGAAGTCAAAAAAAGTAGATACCTTGAAAACTATATTATTTTTCAACTATCTAAAAGGAATTCATACAATACTTGATATAATATCTGAAATATCTGAAACTTAATATAAACTATAAATGTATATTAGGGTGTATCATAAAGGATTCGGGAGGTGGTAACCCTCCTTTCCTTGGAATGTTGTGTTGTGTGTGGGCGCGGTTGTACTATGTACAATCGACTCAAAAAAAAACAACAAAAAAAAGACTTAGTGTGTGCGGTCTTGATAGTTTACGGAATTCTGGATGAAAAAGAAAAGACAATTCTTACAATCAAAAGGGTTGATCAGATATGCAACGGAGAATTTACGCTACTGCAGACGTACATCGGGTATAAAGACACCAATTACCGGTTAGCGCTTCAAGTCCCGTTGAATATCATCACTTCCTAATGAAAATCAAAACTGACTGAAACTTTCTAAAACAACTATATGGCTAGAACAATAATTAAAAGAAGTAAATCGAATGTAGATGAAAGAAATGGGTCGTGCTCGAGTGAATGACCAGCTTCTGCAGCTGACGTGCGTCGGGCAACAAGCTCCAACCACCGGTCAGAAGACCTGCTCAAACTGCTCTCGCACTTCCGGTTCTCAGACTTCACCAACAGGACTTTGTCAACACCTCAGCTACTGACGATCAAGCAAATACTCCTGCTCAATCCGGACAGAGATCGAAGACATGCCTAAGTGACAAGAGGTAGAGGAGAAGTGAATAGACCTAATGCAACAGACTGACTCAGGAACATTATCACCAAATCACTGGACAAAATAGTGCCTACTCCACTAACCTTGATGGCATTCCTCCATCCAAGAAACCTGAACAATATACAACCTATACTTCGATAAAAAGAAAAATCAAAAAAAAATTTTTGGAAATCGGAAAAAAAATTTCTAACTTCAGACTAGGTTACTCTGAATCGACCTAAATTAAATCAATTCTAATCGGGTTTTCTCAAGCTATTTCGGGCCCCACGTTGGGCGCCATCTGTAACGATAATAAAGAAAGCTTATACTTATAAATGTAAATTTATAAGGGGAAACAGATGAAATTCGAATCGCCAATAGCCACCTAGCCTCTTCACCTAAACACCCTGTGGATACCTAAGATCTGAACCAGATGCCCATTAACAACCCAAACCCAAGAGGAAGCAGAAAGAGATAGGCCCCTAATATACCTTGGCTCTTATACCAAGGACCAGCAACCATTCTATCCATCGCCTGTATACTGATGTACCGAATGCCTCTATACTCATGACATACTTACATCTTGAGGTGGTAGCCTCCCGCTCTCTCTACTCCTCTTCCATCTCCCAAAAACTTTCATCCATCCCTATCACAGAAACGAGAACTACCCATCAGCCTACTGTAGGTACTGACTACAAAACACCGTAGAACAGCCTAGAGGGTAACTGATGACATATTCCCGTCTATCCGCTGCGAATACTAGGTGTTCCGCTCGCAGCCATATCACTCAGTAGCCTACACCTGTAAACCATAACCTTACTCATACCCCATTGATGAATCTAAACTTGAAAGACTATCTTTATTATCGTGGCATCAAATTCCCAGAGGTTTTGCTCCAGTTAGAATCTATGCGTCTAGATATCATCGGCTCGATTTGACGTGAATTGGGATGGAAGCAACCTTATGTCGGCAACGCCCCCTTTCTCGCCGGCTACTCACTAAGTGTAGACGGTAAGGACGGCATGCGACAACGTAAGGTTGTGGCCTAGATCGACCGTCGCGGTGGCCGGCAGCACCCATGCCACAGTTAGCTCAGCCAGGCCATGGGCACTTGCTCCGGGATCTACCTGACCGGTGTTACCTCTTATTATCCTGCCGACCGTTGAACCCTGGTGGTCGAGTTCGAATGAATATATTAAAATGCTTGTTGGCCCTCATAACTTTCAAAAACTCGATTGTAACGAACTGACCAAAAAGAAAGTCGAACCAAAGCTGCACCTCTTAACGCATTGCGAGTAATCCTAATCTGAAAGTAAGAAACCCTGTCTACTCTATTTTCCTAGCATATACGAACCCTGCACGTAAGTATTCTGTTTAAAGCATGCCATAGTTAGTCGTGGCAGCTACGGCTTAATATTATCATCAACGCGTCCAGCTGCCGCGATGATGTGCTGGACACGGATGTCGAGGTGTCTAACCTTGTAGGGAGGGAGGATCAATGCTGTTAAACGACCCTCCAGGCCTCTCAACCCACCCATTTCGATGTAGAAAATCATCTCTCTCTACATCGACCGTGGTTGTCCGCGGACCAATGAGTCCCTACGACTCATTAAAATTATTGGGCAACCCCTTAACTGGAATAGCAAGCAGAAAAATATCGCTTGCTTACTCTAACATCTCAATCATAATCTAATATCTACAAAGATACTAATCTCAAAATCTCTAATCTCTAAAAAAAGGAAAAAAGAATCCACACACACACTAGATTTCCTTAACCAAGGAAGTGAGAGGGGTACCACCCTCCCTCAGGAAAATTTACTCCATAATCAAATGCATGATTGCATTCTGTTAGGGAAATCTACAAAGTCTTCCGATAAAAGAAATAAGAAAACTGGAAAAGTTCTATAAACGTTATAAAACGGAAATATCTTTTATTAATGTTCTTAAGATCTTAATAATCTACTTAAATCTACCTTAAAGGATGTAAAAGAAATCTTTATACTTATTAAATGCCTAAATCTATAAACTTGAGTATATCTTCTTTATCTGAAGAAAAGACTGTACTGATATCGCAGATATAAAATTTTTCAATAAAAGTTATTTTTATCCAAAATATTTTCGATGCTGAGTTAGCATCAATCTTCAAAGTTAAATATAATTCTTTCTTATTAGTGGAGATCCGGAATCTACTATAGACTCTAGTATAATCTCAAAAAGTTACGTTAATTCAGTTCTCAATTAAAGAATTTGTCTTAAATATTTAAAGTGTACAAAAAAAATAAACAAGATAAAACGAGGAGTAAGTAAATATGGTATATACCAATAGCAATGACGCTATGACCGAATAGGTGTCCGAAGCATTACGCGACGATAAAAAAATCTAAATCAACGAACTATATCCGATAGTCTTTAAGAAGAAATTTGTTTCTAAACCTATCGCAAGGAGAATCGATTTCACGACCAAACCATGGTCGAGTGCAAGTATTTAATCCCACAACTCAAATATGGACAGACAAAATCACGATGTTAAAAAAAATTATCATATACACGAGATCACAGTTCGTTCTCTCGCATATAATCGATCGTATATGAATTAAAAGCAATATAATGTCATAAAAAGCAATATTATAGTAAAAGCAATACGGCACTGTCAATGGGGCAGTGGAAATATCAATGTTTAAAAAGCGTATCCTCGGAAGTGCACTCCAGAGTTGGGCTGAAAAAGAATGTTTGGTTAAGTTAAACTACTATGACACTAACTTCCTTCAACTATAATATCGCTCTGATATGATTAACGCTTTGAGGAATGTATCAATCTTGTATCGGATTTGTCCGAAACAAGGAGATACCTTTTCTAAAAGTATCTATACCTCGGAAGTGTTTCTTTTAATTATTCGTGAGTATGACGAAGACGATCACAAAAAGAAGAAGATATTTAAGTAAGATTTCACGACAGGAAAATAAGAATAAGATCAAAGCTTTAATTCCGAATACGTTTGTGACAGCTGTAGTCAAAATCTAATATATGGTACGCTTAACCGCGTGTGGTTACCAAGCGCGACTGTGTAATTGTCACTGATTCAAGAACTGTACAAAAAGGAAATAGAACGCGGCGTTCAACGCAAGCGTTAATGGTCGCGTCCGACACGAGATAATATAAAGATTATTGTCTTGATGACCGAAGGATGATTGTCTTGACAGACGAAACGTAAATAAAATCACCACAAAACAAAATACAACTTTAAGAAACACATCTTCAAAAAGCGAACGAAATTGGCGATGGTTGTGGTAAGTATTGAGCGCGTACGCGAAAAGTATAAAGAAAAACTTTATGAGCACGGGCTCTGAAAATGATTTTATCAACAAAAATAAACGCGAATTCGGTTCTATGCGATCAAAAAGGTTTCGAAAACTGGATAAAATAATGTAGGATAAGAGATAGATACCATTTAAACTTCACTGTACTGATATTAGACACTCTTCTTAATCAAATGTAGTAAACACTGTATGTAATTTCGTTTATAATATCTTCCTACAAAGTTTTAAGTATTTGCCACCGTCCGTGGACAATAATTTTACATCCGTACGTTCTCGCTTAACGCGACGTACGTGGACGAATGCTGTTGGTGACTATGAAGTCATGCACTTGAGCTTCACGCTCTTTGAATCAAAAACAAACATGCACTTTATACTTAATACACAGACAAGAATTGTTACCTGGTTAAAGATCTTATTTTTCATAAATATAACACAATGAACAGGATCGGGTGGATGTTGTGATGAATACTCGGGACTGCTGCGGATGAAGGACCGGCATCTGTGTCGTCACACTCGCCAGACGTCCTGGTGAATTATGTCCCGCGATGAAAATCAGGAAGAAATGTTTAGGAAGTCCCACGGCGTATGCTAGGAATTCCCACGACGTGTTTCTTCAGCCTATCGTGACTGGGTTCCAAAGAAAAATCCTCAGGATGTAGTAGTGTATACAGATATCTTGAATGTTGCGACGACAGGGCGGTAGTGAAGGAGGGGGTGTTGCAACATCTGCTTCCCTCAATGGAGCGTTATTAGTTTTAGATCTGGGGGTAGTATGTCCCAGTAATGTACCTCGAAGGATTGGGGAGGCGTTACAAAATGGAAATGTCTCGTGGAGTGCCTCAAGCTGCGGCACAAATAGTGAAGACGTTGGCTTCTTCTATGTTATAGCACAGGTATTTGCGAAGAATAGCAAATCACCTTGCCTCGCTCGCGTTGCGTTTGGTGAATTGATAAAAGATGAGGAGGAAGTAAATGATTCCTCTGAATATACACTGAAGCAACAAAAAATGGTGCGGCTGGTGTATGTGGCGAGGTTGTGTCCATAGGCGAGCCGACGCGCGGATCAACGCCTATAAGATACTGCCACGTGGGATACCAGCCGGCACAAACGATGTATGTCATATTCCTGGTGATGTGAGGGGTACATATAATAGTAGCCTCTTCTAGATCTGCTCTCTAATGTGAGACGCAGTTTATAGAAAAAAAGGAATATCTCAGGCACGGAGTTGGTTCAACCACATATGTATTTCTCGTATATACTTGTAAGTTCTCACAAATAATCTTTGTCCGTATTAATTGGAATAAGTTTCTTCAGCTCCCTGTCCGAGTCTCAGCATCCTGAAGAAATCCTGGGTCTTCAGTTGAATCGCCTGACTGCTTGGTACCTACTTCATGCCCACGGTATCTGAGTGATGACTCCACCTATACCACATGGATGAGATTTGCAATCAGAACAATTGGCCACATGGTTTTGTGGGTAGGTAGGTATATTTCCGAGCAAATTGTCCGAAATCTTTTGCTCGGATAACAAATCACTTAAACTCACCTGGTTTCGTATGTAATTCCTTCCGTTTGTCTGATGGATGGAAGAATAATGAAATGCATGTGCAATTTCCTATTATTCTTCCATCAAAAAAAGTAAAATGATGGCAACGGCAAAAAAAACTTTATATAATGTTCTGGAGCAGATTTGTTCTTGCTCCAATGATGGTCTTCTTCAAAATGGGGGTTTCTTTTTGTCTGGCTTCCTCGATAGTGTTTCCACCAAAGAGGATATATACATAGAGTCCAATCTTTCCTACGTTCCATCCTCCTCTGCTAAAATTTTCGTGGTCTCTTTCCTATTGTATGTATTGTCCGTGTGAAACAACAACAAGAAACGATGAGGTAAGTAGTAAGGTGTGAACGCACACATGTTTAACAGAAAGAACAATATGACAGTTGTAGCACACACACATGTTTAACAAAAAGAACAATATGACAGCTGTAGCTTGTAGGCAAAATCAAAACAAGGCACAAGATTGGACTCTATGTATATATCCTCTTTGGTTTCCTCTTTCCATTCGGCCAACGCCCTGTTTTCCAGTAAGAATTCTTAAGCGGCATATACACGCGTCAAAATCTCATCAAGCATGGAAGAGTGTGTTTGTGAAATTGAAACACGTATAGAATGTGTGTATGCTTGACGCGAAATCAAAATGTTTTGATTTTTCTTCAATCAGGGGTCTATGCTTGACAAGTGCTTGAAAGTGTGTATTCGTGATTGATTGCTTGATCAAAGCATCATTCTTGTTTTTGCGTTGCTAGCATTCGGAAGGATTTTTTTAATGTACAAGATGGAAGATACAATTTTTTTGTTAGAATTTATTGAAGTGTACCGTTCCCTGCCAGCGTTGTGGAACATTAAGTCGAAGGAGTACATCATATTTTCATATTTTCCTAACAAAGATTCCGCACATCCACTCACATCCAAAATCTACGAAAAAATGATGCTTGGTAACTCATGCTTGATGTGTGTATATTCAACGCGAAAAAGAATTTACAAACACACTCTCACATGCTTGATGAGATTTTGACGCGTGTATATGCCGCTTTATGTTTCAATTTGTAGCTTTGTGTGTCTGTGACGTCAAAGTCGGTAAGTAGTTGCAGGTTTTTATAGTCTGCTTACACTTTTCTGTTTTTAGGTGTCCTGCGTTTCGAGTATATGGTAAGTATGACAGAATTCATAATTAAGCATAATATTTTCGCTACTGAGTATGCTCGTATGTCAGAAAGTGACGGATAATAAGATCAGGTTGGAATACGTGCGATTTCGGGAATAATCAACGGAATGAAAATGGACGAGCTTATTTTGACGTAAAGTTGAATAACTTGACGTTTCGGTTAGTGAAACTGTCATCACCACAATTGTACAAGTATTCTCATCCCGAATGTTCTGTTAACCTTGAATACGTGATTTTTACCTAGTTCTGGCAAACGTCAATGTCAATAAATACAAAACCGCTGTCACAATTACCTCTGTAATGTAAAGTTTGATTGTACTTGCCGATTTATCGAGTCAAATTAACTTTCTCTACTGTCAAACGACTATTGCAAAGAAACGGGATCTAAGCAGAAATTTCTGCTGGACCGTAGGGAACGAGAAAAGGAAATAATCCTATGTCACCGATGACGTCAGCAGTGATCATTTTGCTGTTCACACTCATTACAAATGTCATCTTTCAGTGTAAATTGCTCTTGGGTGGCTTCGGGATTATTATTAGAGTATCTTTCAGATAAATTGCGTATGCCTGACGAAGAAAATTGCCTTTAGTTACGTCAGCTGGATGATGAGGATACACCCATAATCCAGCAAAAAAAAATTAATTTAGCAATCTGACATTTATTTGCCAGGCAGTAATTCTTCTCGTCTGAGCGCTTCGGGTGTGTAAACAACATTCTGCGGATTGCCGTGTAAACCACACATTGTGTAGTTCTGCATGTAGGTCAAGCAAAATATCCGTAGCGACAACTCTTAGTCGCCTATCGCTCAAAAATTACACGCCCATGGGAATGGCGAACTGCGCATGACTTGGAAATTCTCTTTTCCAAAATGGAGACCAAATGGATTCCCAGGGAAGTGGAATGCGTTTGTCGGGGTGGATTCTAGATGTAGATTCATATTTAATGGCGGACCATAATTTCGTGCGTTCAGCACCATGTGAGTTGACAATCGGTTTCCCCGATAGATGGCACCAGTTGCGAACATACAATGTAGTTGGAGGGCAAGTAGGTTTTCCCTACGAAGCCATTGGAGGGCAAGAAAGTTTTCCCTACAAAGCTTGGAATTTCGACTAAGTCCACTTAGTCTAATTTCCAAGAAAAAGGAGAACTTGTTGCAAAGGAATCGTCGCGTCTAGAATCTTCTCATTCTTCGTGTCGGTGTGACACTGCGACTCTTTAACGTCTAGTCGGTCGAAGACAAAAAAAAACATGAATGTTATGCATGACGTACAGTCATAGTTTAGATATTCGGTCAAATATCTGAAAACAAACAAAAAACATAGAAAAAACATATATAGTTAAGTCAGGGAAATAATTTGAACCAAGTGCCTCATGCACAGCTGAGCGCCGGGCATCAGCTCAAATTTGTAAATCTGGGTTGGGTATCTTATAGTACTATAAGGTACTTGTTTGTTATGTCCGATATAAAAAAAAAGTATAATTCTATTTACTTTCTTTTTTTTTTTTTTTTTTTAAAGGTGTAAAGAGGTTTGCAAATCAGGTGTAATAAGAATTGTTGAGTTTTTGATTTACCTCCTTAGGTCTTTGGTATGGCAGGTGGATTTGTGGCCTCGCCTATCCTCTACTTCGTATAGGTTGTTACCGATTATTTTGTTTACACGAACTTTAATGAACTTGGGACACAACTTTGCACTCAAGTGCTTGGTTGCATCACTCAGAATTTGATTTCTTTTGTAGATCTCGTCGCCTATCCTGAACATTACTTTTCTACTGCGAAGATTGTAATTCTTCTCGTAGGCTTCGTGAGTATTGGCTAACGCTTGTTTCAGATATGAATGTATGATGTTCATCCTAGCGACCTTAGGAAGCCAATCTATCTCCGAACAGTTCAGTTCACCCAACTCTCTCAAAAGACGATAGTCTGCCCCATGTTCTATCATACGCTGACCAAACAAGGCTTCGTATGGGGACATGGAAAGAGTTGAATGTACTGTCGTGCGTAGCGAACTGCTGATCGAAGACAGATGGGCATCCCAATCCGTCTGTCGAGGATTGACATACGACCTAATGGCCGCGAGGATTGAACGGTTCACGCGTTCACTTGCGTTCGACTGGGGAGCATACACTGCCGTTCGGTAGTGTTTGACCCCGAAAACATCCGAAAACTTTTGAAATTCTTTTCCAACAAATTGTGTGCCGTTGTCCGAGAGAAGACTTTTCGGCACTCCATATACCAAAAATATATCGTCCTTCAGGAACTTGACCATGCTCGCGGCTGTTGCCTTGCGCAGTGGTTTGATAAAGACGAACTTCGTTAGTTGATCCAACACGATCGCGATGTACACATTACCAGATTTCGATCTAGGATACGGTCCGAGAAAGTCGACATACAGGTGTTGAAACGGTCTGTCCACTTCAAAACTGTCTCCCATCTCTGCTCGTAACGTCATGTTGGCGGCTTTACTGGTCTTACATATTTCACACCGGTCTACGTAAAGTTTGACCTGTGTGTACATACCGGGCCAGTAAAATCTATCTCTCAACCGATAGATGGTCTTTACCACTCCACCATGCGAAGCACGCGGCGGATTGTGAGCCAAAGAGATTAGAGATTCGGTCATCTCTGATGGGACCCACAACTTCCAAGTTAGGTCATCCGCCAAGGGATTACCAACCGCATGTTTAGTGCGTTTGTAAACATATCCTTCCGACACTTTGAGATCAGGTAGTCGTTCCTGCTTCTTCCTGATATGACTGATGATATCAAGATAACCTTCAGACTTAAAGGACGGATCCTCAAGATCGATGTGGAGTACCTCCGAGGCACCGATCTGTGGTAGACATGAAAGGAAAGCTGACACTGTCAGCTCATCCTCTTCATAATCTCTGGATAGAGCGTCTGGCACGACATTCAATGTTCCCTTCCGATGCTCTACCACAAAATCGAAACCTTGGAGTCGCATACTCCACCTCGCTTATCTTCCAGTTGGGTCCTTCATAGTCATCAGCCATTTCAGGCTGGAATGATCTGTAATCACGCGAAAATGGTATCCCTCAACGTATGATCTGAATTTCTGGATACCCTCCAAAGCTGCTAAGCACTCGCGTTCTGTCACCGAATAGTTTCTCTGTGCAGCATTCAGTTTCCGGGAGAAGTAGTATATAGGCTGCTCCGCTCCGGATTCGTCCCGCTGACAGAGTACACATCCGATGCCAGTCGCGGATGCGTCGCAGAGAATGATGAATTCCTTGGAGAAGTCTGGATTGACCAATACAGGCGCTGAAGTCAAAGCTTGTTTGATTTGCAGGAATGCTTCAATAGGTTCTGGACCGAGCTTGAAGACTTTTCCCTTTTTCAGTGTCTCAGTCAAGGGTGCGGCTAGGGTGCTGAAATCCTTAACAAATCGCCGATACCAACCTGCCATACCGAGAAATCAGCGGACTTGGCGAGTTGTGGTTGGTAAAGGGAAGTTAGTGATTGCTGTAATCTTGTCAGGATCAGCTTTCAGACAACCCTGACCGACCTTATAACCGAGATAGTGAAGCTCGTCAAAACAAAACTTCGACTTCTCGACGTTAATCGTCAGTCCTGCATCTGTCAAACACTTTCCGACTATCTCCAGGGTCTCTAGGTGTTCGTCGAAATCCCTCGCCACCACCAATAGGTCGTCCAAGTATACGAAAACTTGATCTCGTAATCCCGATGGGATTACACGACTCATTAAGTAGCTCAGACTTTGTGCCGCATTACATAGACCGAAAGGCATGACCTTAAATTGGTACAGCGGTCGGCCGGGTACCGTAAAAGCGGTCTTCTTCCTCGAACTTTGCTCCAGCGGTATCTGCCAAAACGCATCCTTCAGATCCACGCTAGAAATGTAACGTGTCTCTGTCAGACGTGCCAGCAGCCCCTCTATATGCGCAATAGGACGAGCATCTTTCTTGGTTACTGAGTTCACCTTCCGAAAGTCCAGACACAATCGGTTCTTACCAGGTTTGCGTACTAGCACCACTGGGGAACTCCATGCGCTGGAACTTTCCTCGATGACTCCTAACGAAAGCATGCGGTCCAACTCCGCATACATAAGGGTTTGTATCGCCGGAGATACAGGATAGTACCTCTGCTTTATCGGTACGGCATCGCCCGTATCTATGTAATGCTGCACTAAGTTCGTTTTCCCGAGACCATTGATGGCGAAAGAAGGAAATCTACGAACAACAGCTTCTAGTCGTTTAGACTCTTCATCATTCAACTTTATTTGGTTGGTGGGCCTTACATCTGGCTCACCGGTCGCTATTCCTGAAAGACTCGCAATTACGTTCGGTGCGATTTGGAACTTTTGCCAAAAGTCTACGCCTAAATATAGACGTTGGCTTAAAGATGGCACGATATATAGGTCTATATCTTTAGTCACATTTTTGTATATGATCGATGTAGTGATCACTCCCACTATGGATTGCTTTTGTCCATCGGCCGTGGACACGGTAGTCTCTACCTTCCTTACCGCAACATTTTTGTCTTTCAGATAGGGCAATATATCGGTGCCTAAGCAACTGATGCTGGCCCCTGAATCGAGAAGACCTAGGAAGTTGTCACCAAATAAACCGACCGTCACATAAGGACGTGGCTCATTTGATTCTCGACCTATTGTAGCCGACGCAATGTTACGGTAAATAGTCCGCTTCCGATGGAAGCGCTCCCTCACTCGTCGTATCTGTTTAGATAAATCAGGGAAGGTGACTATTCTCCTTCACACTTCATTATAATTGCGTAACCTTTCATGAAAAGGTTTACGGTATAAAGGTTCTGTTATATTTTCGTTTAAATTCAAATTTGTCATTGGTTTGGTTTCTGTTCTTAAAATACTGATTGTTCTACAATCATCTGTAATATTGTTCGATAAATCATTGAGTTTCTTAATCGGTTGTAATATCTTAATTTTAGGAAGTTCAAGAGGCTCTTTTGGCTCGAACACTTGACTTCCGGGTTTATCTAATCGGAGCGAACCCCCCGGTTATTGGGTTGTTCCTCCTCTCGTTTCCCGCTAGACATTTTGGACAGGACGGACTATAAGCTTCTGGTAAACCACATCGGAAACAGAAAATTTTATCGATTGACTTTGCGCAATCGCGAAAATTGTGGCCCAGAACTTGACAATTCCAGCATTTCTGCAGCTTGCGATCCCTCTGAATCGCTTCTACGCTGGTATCAGGTAATGCTACAGTTAGATCCTGACAAGGCTCTCCCACTATTTCGTTAACGAATCGCCTTGCAGGTGGACGTTGTGCGTTTGGCACAAAGTTCGGACGGACGTTCTCGTATTGAGACTGACCCTTCTCTATGGCTCGACAGTAGTATGCTAGCTGTCGTAAGCTAGACGGACTGTAGGTTATGAGTAGTTCACCCACACGCCTACGGACATTAGTTTTGATGATCTCTATGAGTTCCTTTTCTGGTCTAGGAACTCGCATCCTGGAATTTAAATACTGAATGGCGTCGAAAAAGTCATTGAAAGACTCACCATTCAACATTTTTCGATCAGAAAGTTTTCTGAACAGCTCGGTATCACTTTCTAAGCTGCGGTACTGTTCTACCAAAGCAGTTTTCAATTCGTCCCACGTCGTGTGTTTGTTGCCTTTTAGGTACACCCAGTACCATGATTCAACAGAACCTGACACGAAGTGGTAGAAATTGGCGGTAATCTCGTACCACGATACACCATAACTATTTTGAATACATCCTAGGCGGAACAGAAAATCGTCAACTGACATATTCCTCCCATCGAACTTTAATCCCCACTTGTGGAATTGGTGGTTGCGATTCACAGATGTGACATTCGATGGTGGTGGCCTAGGTGGTGACACAGCGGACTCGTCATCGAAATTAAAAGCATTTAGACGAGTCATAAACTCGTCCAAATTGGAGCCTAGAGGCATTTGGGCTGGATTAACATCCGGCAAAGGTGGCACTCTAGTTGGCTCATAATGCGGCGTGTATCGATCTGCCAAATCAAATTCATTGTTTGGTCTAAACGCGGACTGAACATTTCTGGACGTGGATGATCCATTAGGGACATTGTAATTCACGACACGTGTAGTGTCTTGGTCAACTAAATTGACTTGCCGTGTAGCTTTCTGCGTTGAAGTGGCATCAGGGTCAAGTGGTCTTGTTGGTGGAGCCACTGGTTGAGTAGATTTGACGGTTCGTTTTCGCAATAACAGAGCAACTTGGTCAAGCAAGCGTGCGTGACTCTTTTGTAATTCTTCTGCCATGAATTGCCTATCCTGGACCCTATGCAGGTCGATAGTGGCGGAGACTACTTGCTAAATGTAAGCTGAATGGTCAGCTGCATCTTTCCGAAGTTGTTCTTCGGCTCTCGCTACTTCATCGTCATCTACTATGACACTTCTGTTGTCAACATTATCTCTAGGAAGACTCTCGGCTAAACTGCCTTCGTCTTCAAGGAGATTCTCCACGTTATCGTTGTGGTTACGACCGGGTTTAGGTTTTGGAGCTGTAGGAGCCATGCCTACGAAGTCTTTATACTTAGTAAGGTAAGTACTTCTAATAGCTCTCCTAAGACTTCTGTCGGTCATTCAACCTTGAAAGTATACGGACGGATAACTTGAATGTATAAATCGGGAAAAGGTTTCGTAGGCCGTGAGAAGTTCTTCGAACGGATCCTACCAAGAAATATAACAGTAAAAGAAAAAAAAAGGTAAGTCAGGGAATAAAGATTTGCGAATATCCCGTGAGTAAATCCTCCAACGGGTAATCGTCAGTACGAATCAGTGTAAATTGTAAAATCCGGTGGATACAAATAATTCAAGCAGTCCGTGAGAAATCCTCAAACGGAAGTTACTTGTGGTAAGTAACTTGATTTGACAAAATCAAGAAGGGAAAATTCAAAATATTCCGTGAGTAAGAAACCTCTAACGGATATTTGCTCAAGTAAAAATTCACAAAAAAAAAGGTTTTAAAGAAACTTTTGTTAATCTAAAAGTGTTTAATACTAAAAGTAAGTGTATATAGAATCTATTCGTCTTTCAAAAACAATAATTCAAAAATGTTTTCGGTAATCCTATAATCAAGTAAATACTTAAAGGTAATCTTAAGAGGAAATATAATATATGTTTAGCTATTCGAGTTCAATACTGTATTATATCTATATGGTCTATAAATCTAAACTGTATTCTATATCGGTGGGCACTATCCCAAACTATAAGCTAAAGGCGGGTACTATCCCAATACTATAAATGGTGAGCTCTATCCCAAAACTACACGTCCAATCAAGAAGTTACGTCCCAACTCGGTTGACGGAAACTCAAAAAAAATAAACTCAATACTTAACTGTACTCATAAATCTCAAAAATATCTAATTGTGGGCACTATCCCAAAACTACACATCAATTGAGAAGTTTACGTCTCGACTCAATTGACGGAAGTCAAAAAAAGTAGATACCTTGAAAACTATATTATTTTTCAACTATCTAAAAGGAATTCATACAATACTTGATATAATATCTGAAATATCTGAAACTTAATATAAACTATAAATGTATATTAGGGTGTATCATAAAGGATTCGGGAGGTGGTAACCCTCCTTTCCTTGGAATGTTGTGTTGTGTGTGGGCGCGGTTGTACTATGTACAATCGACTCAAAAAAAAACAACAAAAAAAAGACTTAGTGTGTGCGGTCTTGATAGTTTACGGAATTCTGGATGAAAAAGAAAAGACAATTCTTACAATCAAAAGGGTTGATCAGATATGCAACGGAGAATTTACGCTACTGCAGACGTACATCGGGTATAAAGACACCAATTACCGGTTAGCGCTTCAAGTCCCGTTGCATATCATCACTTCCTAATGAAAATCAAAACTGACTGAAACTTTCTAAAACAACTATATGGCTAGAACAATAATTAAAAGAAGTAAATCGAATGTAGATGAAAGAAATGGGTCGTGCTCGAGTGAATGACCAGCTTCTGCAGCTGACGTGCGTCGGGCAACAAGCTCCAACCACCGGTCAGAAGACCTGCTCAAACTGCTCTCGCACTTCCGGTTCTCAGACTTCACCAACAGGACTTTGTCAACACCTCAGCTACTGACGATCAAGCAAATACTCCTGCTCAATCCGGACAGAGATCGAAGACATGCCTAAGTGACAAGAGGTAGAGGAGAAGTGAATAGACCTAATGCAACAGACTGACTCAGGAACATTATCACCAAATCACTGGACAAAATAGTGCCTACTCCACTAACCTTGATGGCATTCCTCCATCCAAGAAACCTGAACAATATACAACCTATACTTCGATAAAAAGAAAAATCAAAAAAAAATTTTTGGAAATCGGAAAAAAAATTTCTAACTTCAGACTAGGTTACTCTGAATCGACCTAAATTAAATCAATTCTAATCGGGTTTTCTCAAGCTATTTCGGGCCCCACGTTGGGCGCCATCTGTAACGATAATAAAGAAAGCTTATACTTATAAATGTAAATTTATAAGGGGAAACAGATGAAATTCGAATCGCCAATAGCCACCTAGCCTCTTCACCTAAACACCCTGTGGATACCTAAGATCTGAACCAGATGCCCATTAACAACCCAAACCCAAGAGGAAGCAGAAAGAGATAGGCCCCTAATATACCTTGGCTCTTATACCAAGGACCAGCAACCATTCTATCCATCGCCTGTATACTGATGTACCGAATGCCTCTATACTCATGACATACTTACATCTTGAGGTGGTAGCCTCCCGCTCTCTCTACTCCTCTTCCATCTCCCAAAAACTTTCATCCATCCCTATCACAGAAACGAGAACTACCCATCAGCCTACTGTAGGTACTGACTACAAAACACCGTAGAACAGCCTAGAGGGTAACTGATGACATATTCCCGTCTATCCGCTGCGAATACTAGGTGTTCCGCTCGCAGCCATATCACTCAGTAGCCTACACCTGTAAACCATAACCTTACTCATACCCCATTGATGAATCTAAACTTGAAAGACTATCTTTATTATCGTGGCATCAAATTCCCAGAGGTTTTGCTCCAGTTAGAATCTATGCGTCTAGATATCATCGGCTCGATTTGACGTGAATTGGGATGGAAGCAACCTTATGTCGGCAACGCCCCCTTTCTCGCCGGCTACTCACTAAGTGTAGACGGTAAGGACGGCATGCGACAACGTAAGGTTGTGGCCTAGATCGACCGTCGCGGTGGCCGGCAGCACCCATGCCACAGTTAGCTCAGCCAGGCCATGGGCACTTGCTCCGGGATCTACCTGACCGGTGTTACCTCTTATTATCCTGCCGACCGTTGAACCCTGGTGGTCGAGTTCGAATGAATATATTAAAATGCTTGTTGGCCCTCATAACTTTCAAAAACTCGATTGTAACGAACTGACCAAAAAGAAAGTCGAACCAAAGCTGCACCTCTTAACGCAGTAATCCTAATCTGAAAGTAAGAAACCCTGTCTACTCTATTTTCCTAGCATATACGAACCCTGCACGTAAGTATTCTGTTTAAAGCATGCCATAGTTAGTCGTGGCAGCTACGGCTTAATATTATCATCAACGCGTCCAGCTGCCGCGATGATGTGCTGGACACGGATGTCGAGGTGTCTAACCTTGTAGGGAGGGAGGATCAATGCTGTTAAACGACCCTCCAGGCCTCTCAACCCACCCATTTCGATGTAGAAAATCATCTCTCTCTACATCGACCGTGGTTGTCCGCGGACCAATGAGTCCCTACGACTCATTAAAATTATTGGGCAACCCCTTAACTGGAATAGCAAGCAGAAAAATATCGCTTGCTTACTCTAACATCTCAATCATAATCTAATATCTACAAAGATACCAATCTCAAAATCTCTAATCTCTAAAAAAAGGAAAAAAGAATCCACACACACACTACATTTCCTTAACCAAGGAAGTGAGAGGGGTACCACCCTCCCTCAGGAAAATTTACTCCATAATCAAATGCATGATTGCATTCTGTTAGGGAAATCTACAAAGTCTTCCGATAAAAGAAATAAGAAAACTGGAAAAGTTCTATAAACGTTATAAAACGGAAATATCTTTTATTAATGTTCTTAAGATCTTAATAATCTACTTAAATCTACCTTAAAGGATGTAAAAGAAATCCTTATACTTATTAAATGCCTAAATCTATAAACTTGAGTATATCTTCTTTATCTGAAGAAAAGACTGTACTGATATCGCAGATATAAAATTTTTCAATAAAAGTTATTTTTATCCAAAATATTTTCGATGCTGAGTTAGCATCAATCTTCAAAGTTAAATATAATTCTTTCTTATTAGTGGAGATCCGGAATCTACTATAGACTCTAGTATAATCTCAAAAAGTTACGTTAATTCAGTTCTCAATTAAAGAATTTGTCTTAAATATTTAAAGTGTACAAAAAAAATAAACAAGATAAAACGAGGAGTAAGTAAATATGGTATATACCAATAGCAATGACGCTATGACCGAATAGGTGTCCGAAGCATTACGCGACGATAAAAAAAATCTAAATCAACGAACTATATCCGATAGTCTTTAAGAAGAAATTTGTTTCTAAACCTATCGCAAGGAGAATCGATTTCACGACCAAACCATGGTCGAGTGCAAGTATTTAATCCCACAACTCAAATATGGACAGACAAAATCACGATGTTAAAAAAAATTATCATATACACGAGATCACAGTTCGTTCTCTCGCATATAATCGATCGTATATGAATCAAAAGCAATATAATGTCATAAAAAGCAATATAATATAGTAAAAGCAATACGGCACTGTCAATGGGGCAGTGGAAATATCAATGTTTAAATAGCGTATCCTCGGAAGTGCACTCCAGAGTTGGGCTGAAAAAGAATGTTTGGTTAAGTTAAACTACTATGACACTAACTTCCTTCAACTATAATATCGCTCTGATATGATTAACGCTTTGAGGAATGTAGCAATCTTGTATCGGGTTTGTCCGAAACAAGGAGATACCTTTTCTAAAAGTATCTATACCTCGGAAGTGTTTCTTTTAATTATTCGTGAGTATGACGAAGACGATCACAAAAAGAAGAAGATATTTAAGTAAGATTTCACGACAGGAAAATAAGAATAAGATCAAAGCTTTAATTCCGAATACGTTTGTGACAGCTGTAGTCAAAATCTAATATATGGCACGCTTAACCGCGTGTGGTTACCAAGCGCGACTGTGTAATTGTCATTGATTCAAGAACTGTACAAAAAGGAAATAGAACGCGGCGTTGAACGCAAGCGTTAATGGTCGCTACCGACACGAGATAATATAAAGATTAATGTCTTGATGACCGAAGGATGATTGTCTTGACAGACGAAACGTAAATGTATTCAAGTCTAAAAGATAAAATCACCACAAAACAAAATACAACTTTAAGAAACACATCTTCAAAAAGCGAACGAAATTGGCGATGGTTGTGGTAAGTATTGAGCGCGTACGCGAAAAGTATAAAGAAAAACTTTATGAGCACGGGCTCTGAAAATGATTTTATCAACAAAAATAAACGCGAATTCGGTTCTATGCGATCAAAACGGTTTCGCAAACTGGATAAAATAATGTAGGATAAGAGATAGATACCATTTAAACTTCACTGTACTGATATTAGACACTCTTCTTAATCAAATATAGTAAACACTGTATGTAATTTCGTTTATAATATCTTCCTACAAAGTTTTAAGTATTTGCCACCGTCCGTGGACAATAATTTTACATCCGTACGTTCTCGCTTAACGCGACGTACGTGGACGAATGCTGTTGGTGACTATGAAGTCATGCACTTGAGCTTCACGCTCTTTGAATCAAAAACAAACATGCACTTTATATTTAATACACAGACAAGAATTGTTACCTGGTTAAAGATCTTATTTTTCATAAATATAACATAATAAACAGGATCGGGTGGATGTTGTGATGAATACTCGGGACTGCTGCGGATGAAGGACCGGCATCTGTGTCGTCACACTCGCCAGACGTCCTGGTGAATTATGTCCCGCGATGAAAATCAGGAAGAAATGTTTAGGAAGTCCCACGGCGTATGCTAGGAATTCCCACGACGTGTTTCTTCAGCCTATCGTGACTGGGTTCCAAAGAAAAATCCTCAGGATGTAGTAGTGTATACAGATGTCTTGAATGTTGCGCCGACAGGGCGGTAGTGAAGGAGGGGGTGTTGCAACATCTGCTTCCCTCAATGGAGCGTTATTAGTTTTATATCTGGGGGTAGTATGTCCCAGTAATGTACCTCGAAGGACTGGGGAGGCGTTACAAAATGGAAATGCCTCGTGGAGTGCCTCAAGCTGCTGCACAAATGGTGAAGACGTTGGCTTCTTCTATGTTATAGCACAGGTATTTGCGAAGAATAGCAAATCACCTTGCCTCGCTCGCGTTGCGTTTGGTGAATTGATAAAAGATGAGGAGGAAGTAAATGATTCCTCTGAATATCCACTGAAGCAACAAGAAAATGGTGCAGCTGGTGTATGTGGCGAGGTTGTGTCCATAGGCGAGCCGACGCTTGGATCAACGCCTATAAGATACTGCCACGTGGGATACCAGCCGGCACAAACGATGTATGTCGTATTCCTGGTGATGTGAGGGGTACATATAATAGTAGCCTCTTCGTCGCCCCAGAATTGTTTTGTTCCATACGCCACTTTTGTCGTTTTTGAGCTAGGAGCGGATTCTATGGTAATTTTGTATGCTCTTTTAGAATCTGTGATTCGATTTGCTCTTTGTCTTTCCAATACCGAGATATCGAACATCGACTTTGTCCCATCTCCACCAAAATCAACAGTTTGTAGAATTGTTTTGTGCCATAAACCATTTTTTGGCGTTTGGGACAAATTTTTCATATAATTTTACGCACATTTTGTGTGAGAATTGTTTTGTTCTATGTTCACTTGTTTCAAAGAAAAGCTATGTATGTGGGACACTGATTGCAAACAAAATTTCAGTATTGGTTTGTTCCACCTCCATTTTAGTTGATTAGGTTCGTTATTATGAAATGTTTTGTGTTCCACGTGTATGGAAAGACAACAAATCAGTTGACTTTTATGTTAATTAACGTAGCTTGTTAACGGTTTGGTATAACACTTTGTAAATTGGTAAGTGAACTCATTATAAGACTAACTTCAATTTAAAAAAATAAAAAAAATCCTATCACACAGTTTCGGAGTACCAAGTACGCAAACCTTTAAATGCGTTTTTCTCATAAAAGTGCCAATGGCGTATGGAACAAAACAATTCTGGGGCGACGCGTCGGGACCGTGGTCAAGGTAAAGTTGGTTGAAAAATCCAGTTCCCATTGTAATTTTGTGCTCTGGCATGAGGTGTTAATGGTGGAGGCTACCGACTGCTAGATATTGTTTAATAATAATAAAAGCCAAATGCAGTCTTTGTTTTTTAGTCGATGTTTATTTAATATTTGCCGACGTTTCGATTCTGGTTAGAATCTTCTTCAGGGCCTGGAACGGGAGAGTGGATTCATAAGAATAACATTTATACATATATATACATATCAATTTTCACTTGAACAAAATTATAATGTTAGCACTTACTGTATAAGTAATATCGACTGTGTCTGTAAAGATACTTTCTCAACAACAGCCATATAAACAATATTTTTTAACAAAAAATTATGTAAATAGCTAGCATTGATATGTAAAATTATTATAAATTAATAAATAAAAAGGCGAAAATCTTAAGCAAACTTAATCAGCAAAACGTAAACAATTATTTGAAGTGAAGGAAATGTCAAACTTTTCCATGAAATTGACAAGCTTCAGTTAGTGGATCGTATACAGGGTGGTTAAAATTTTACAAACAGATAGGTACTTTAAATATTTTGGATATTTTAAGATATTTTAAGACAATTACGAAAGTTTTTTAAAAAGGTTCAGTTATTTTTCATTTAACGGACAGTGCTACAAACAGGGCTACGGCACCCCAATGGGCGCTCCAATATCGCCGATTCTAGTGGAGTTATTATTGGATGATATTTTGGACAAAATGCAAGCAATAATGGAAGAGCAGTCCAAGAGAATTAAGATCTTGAAAAAATATGTTGATGATATGTTTTTGTTGCTTCCCAGAGATTCGATTGATGAAATTTTGTTTTTATTCAATTGTATTGATGATAGAATTCAATTTACTGTCGAACGTGAATTTTCGAATAGTATTCCGTTTTTAGATATGACAGTATTCCGTGATGAAAAAGAAAAAACATTTTTTACAAAATGGTATCGGAAGCCTGTCTCATCAGGACGTTTGTTGAACTACAAATCAATACACCCAATGAACCAAAAAATAAGCACAGCGTACGGACTCATTGATCGTGTCAATCGCCTTAGTCACGCACGTTTCTCAAAGGACAACAAGAAGCTATTGATTGAAATGCTTGTAAAAAACGATTATCCATTAAGGCTTGTAAACCGTTTAATCAACCGTTATAACATACGAAACAATTCGCAATCACGATCACTTACAATAATAGCAGCTACTGATAACAACATTATAAGTCGACACTCCTTACAGTTCGTTCCAAACGTATCACAATCTATTGCAAGATCCATCACCAAAACTTGTGACAACGTTCGTATTTCTTTCAAAAATTCGAACAATGTAGGCCGACTTTATTCGAAGTTAAAACAAAAGCAGCTCGTCGGTGACTTGGTAAATGTTGTATATCGTGTACCATGCAATGGCTGTAATAAATGTTACATTGGTACTACTTCGCAAAAAGTAAAAGAACGCATGAATCAACATGAATCAGACGTCACAAACAATCGGATAGCAAGGAGTGCCCTGGCCAAGCATGCTGCCACTTACAAACATAATTTCAATTTTGAAAAGGTTCAAATACTCGAACGTGAGAAATTCTACCGAAAACGTATGATTTTAGAAGAAATACACATAAAAGCTTGTAAAAATTGTGTAAATTCTAAAAGTGTAGAATCAAAAAATGTTAGTGATATTTATATGAACCTTTTTAAAAAACTTTCATAATTGTCTTAAAATATCTTAAAATATCCAAAATATTTAAAGTACCTATCTGTTTGTTAAATTTGAACCACCCTGTATACGATCCACTAACTGAAGCTTGTCAATTTCATGGAAAAGTTTGACATTTCCTTCACTTCAAATAATTGTTTACGTTTTGCTGATTAAGTTTGCTTAAGATTTTCGCCTTTTTATTTATTAATTTATAATAATTTTACATATCAATGCTAGCTATTTACATAATTTTTTGTTAAAAAATATTGTTTATATGGCTGTTGTTGAGAAAGTATCTTTACAGACACAGTCGATATTACTTATACAGTAAGTGCTAACATTATAATTTTGTTCAAGTGAAAATTGATATGTATATATATGTATAAATGTTATTGTTATGAATCCACTCTCCCGTTCCAGGCCCTGAAGAAGATTCTAACCAGAATCGAAACGTCGGCAAATATTAAATAAACATCGACTAAAAAACAAAGACTGCATTTGGCTTTTATTATTATTAAACAATATCTAGCAGTCGGTAGCCTCCACCATTAACACCTCATGCCAGAGCACAAAATTACAATGGGAACTGGATTTTTCAACCAACTTTACCTTGACCACGGTCCCGACGTCTCAGCGATTTTCAAGCATTTCGCGAGCAATACATCGAAACTGAGCAACCTTTCAGCACGTAAGCAGTTTTTATTATCTTGTCGCAAGAATCAAATTTTCCCTAAACATATTAATATGAACGTTGCGTGTGCTTTTCAAAGCATATCTGAAAACTCACCATTTAACAACAAAATTAGCAACGCCGTTACACACTTTAAGAGGAAATTGTTAAATTTTGAAATTAAAATAACTTTTTGGAAACTTGATATTCTTGTTAAAGAGACTAAAGAACTGGAACAACGTATCCTGTCACTACGACTTTCTGTAAGTGGAGTATTCTTTGACTCACAAAACATAAGATACTCCAACCAGTACAACGCGAGTACATTGAAGTTATCACGAAGATTGAGTAGTTTACGCGAAACGCAGTTGAAAGTTCATATCACAGCGAACACAGATAATTACATTCACAACGCTACAAATATACAAATACCGGATGATGTCAAACTTTTAATGGGCTTAGGACCTAAATTTGGGTTACCATTGAACAATGATGAAATTCCTGTGCATAGCATTATCGCAGATGTTGAACAGATTTTAATTGATCGTGTTGAAGCTTCTGAACGTAATAATATAAGATACAACACCACTAATTTACTGAGAAAAGCCATTACAAGCAATCATCATTCGCCGTTGGATAATTTCTTGCTGGAGAAAAGAAAAGCTTGTGCGAATTTCTTTAAAGAACATAAAGACATTCTTTGCGTTCGCTCGGATAAGGGTGCGAAGACTGTCTTCATGCATAAAACAGAATACATAGCGAAGGCTGAAGAAATGTTGAGTGATAACACCACCTATCAAAAAATTTCTGACCCCACGGTCCGAATCAAAAAATTTAACAATGCATTCGTTAAGAAATTATTTGATGGTGGCAAAATCGATACTGGTACTAAATATAAACTATCATCGCATCACGCCACACCACCACTTATGTACTTTTTGCCAAAACATCACAAACAAAATATGCCACTTCGTCCGATTTCAGCTGATTTGAACGTTCCAACTAGAAGTTTATCCGAGCACGCTGTAGGAATCCTTAACAAACTAACGAAGTCATCTTATCATATTAAAAATTCTTACGAATTCTGTGAGTTCATTAATAAGACGAAATTTGAAGATGGTGAAGAGATGGTTTCATTCGATGTAGTATCGTTGTTTACTAATGCACCAGTCAACAAAATCATCGATATCTTAGAAAAACGATGGGACGAAATCGCATGTCATACCAATCTTGATATGAATGAATTTATTGAAATGATAAAGATTTGTACTTCAAACAGTTTTTTTTCATTTAACGGACAGTGCTACAAACAGGGCTACGGCACCCCAATGGGCGCTCCAATATCACCGATTCTAGTGGAGTTATTATTGGATGATATTTTGGACAAAATGCAAGCAATAATGGAAGAGCACTCCAAGAGAATTAAGATCTTGAAAAAATATGTTGATGATATGTTTTTGTTGCTTCCCAGAGATTCGATTGATGAAATTTTGTTTTTATTCAATTGTATTGATGATAGAATTCAATTTACTGTCGAACGTGAATTTTCGAATAGTATTCCGTTTTTAGATATGACAGTATTCCGTGATGAAAAAGAAAAAACATTTTTTACAAAATGGTATCGGAAGCCTGTCTCATCAGGACGTTTGTTGAACTACAAATCAATACACCCAATGAACCAAAAAATAAGCACAGCGTACGGACTCATTGATCGTGTCAATCGCCTTAGTCACGCACGTTTCTCAAAGGACAACAAGAAGCTATTGATTGAAATGCTTGTAAAAAACGATTATCCATTAAGGCTTGTAAACCGTTTAATCAACCGTTATAACATACGAAACAATTCGCAATCACGATCACTTACAATAATAGCAGCTACTGATAACAACATTATAAGTCGACACTCCTTACAGTTCGTTCCAAACGTATCACAATCTATTGCAAGATCCATCACGAAAACTTGTGACAACGTTCGTATTTCTTTCAAAAATTCGAACAATGTAGGCCGACTTTATTCGAAGTTAAAACAAAAGCAGCTCGTCGGTGACTTGGTAAATGTTGTATATCGTGTACCATGCAATGGCTGTAATAAATGTTACATTGGTACTACTTCGCAAAAAGTAAAAGAACGCATGAATCAACATGAATCAGACGTCACAAACAATCGGATAGCAAGGAGTGCCCTGGCCAAGCATGCTGCCACTTACAAACATAATTTCAATTTTGAAAAGGCTCAAATACTCGAACGTGAGAAATTCTACCGAAAACGTATGATTTTAGAAGAAATACACATAAAAGCTTGTAAAAATTGTGTAAATTCTAAAAGTGTAGAATCAAAAAATGTTAGTGATATTTATATGAACCTTTTTAAAAAACTTTCATAATTGTCTTAAAATATCTTAAAATATCCAAAATATTTAAAGTACCTATCTGTTTGTTAAATTTGAACCACCCTGTATACGATCCACTAACTGAAGCTTGTCAATTTCATGGAAAAGTTTGACATTTCCTTCACTTCAAATAATTGTTTACGTTTTGCTGATTAAGTTTGCCTAAGATTTTCGCCTTTTTATTTATTAATTTATAATAATTTTACATATCAATGCTAGCTATTTACATAATTTTTTGTTAAAAAATATTGTTTATATGGCTGTTGTTGAGAAAGTATCTTTACAGACACAGTCGATATTACTTATACAGTAAGTGCTAACATTATAATTTTGTTCAAGTGAAAATTGATATGTATATATATGTATAAATGTTATTGTTATGAATCCACTCTCCCGTTCCAGGCTCTGAAGAAGATTCTAACCAGAATCGAAACGTCGGCAAATATTAAATAAACATCGACTAAAAAACAAAGACTGCATTTGGCTTTTATTATTATTAAACAATATCTAGCAGTCGGTAGCCTCCACCATTAACACCTCATGCCAGAGCACAAAATTACAATGGGAACTGGATTTTTCAACCAACTTTACCTTGACCACGGTCCCGACGTCTCAGCGATTTTCAAGCATTTCGCGAGCAATACATCGAAACTGAGCAACCTTTCAGCACGTAAGCAGTTTTTATTATCTTGTCGCAAGAATCAAATTTTCCCTAAACATATTAATATGAACGTTGCGTGTGCTTTTCAAAGCATATCTGAAAACTCACCATTTAACGACAAAATTAGCAACGCCGTTACACACTTTAAGAGGAAATTGTTAAATTTTGAAATTAAAATAACTTTTTGGAAACTTGATATTCTTGTTAAAGAGACTAAAGAACTGGAACAACGTATCCTGTCACTACGACTTTCTGTAAGTGGAGTATTCTTTGACTCACAAAACATAAGATACTCCAACCAGTACAACGCGAGTACATTGAAGTTATCACGAAGATTGAGTAGTTTACGCGAAACACAGTTGAAAGTTCATATCACAGCGAACACAGATAATTACATTCACAACGCTACAAATATACAAATACCGGATGATGTCAAACTTTTAATGGGCTTAGGACCTAAATTTGGGTTACCATTGAACAATGATGAAATTCCTGTGCATAGCATTATCGCAGATGTTGAACAGATTTTAATTGATCGTGTTGAAGCTTCTGAACGTAATAATATAAGATACAACACCACTAATTTACTGAGAAAAGCCATTACAAGCAATCATCATTCGCCGTTGGATAATTTCTTGCTGGAGAAAAGAAAAGCTTGTGCGAATTTCTTTAAAGAACATAAAGACATTCTTTGCGTTCGCTCGGATAAGGGTGCGAAGACTGTCTTCATGCATAAAACAGAATACATAGCGAAGGCTGAAGAAATGTTGAGTGATAACACCACCTATCAAAAAATTTCTGACCCCACGGTCCGAATCAAAAAAGTTAACAATGCATTCGTTAAGAAATTATTTGATGGTGGCAAAATCGATACTGGTACTAAATATAAACTATCATCGCATCACGCCACACCACCACTTATGTACTTTTTGCCAAAACATCACAAACAAAATATGCCACTTCGTCCGATTTCAGCTGATTTGAACGTTCCAACTAGAACGCTGTAGGAATCCTTAACAAACTAACGAAGTCATCTTATCATATTAAAAATTCTTACGAATTCTGTGAGTTCATTAATAAGACGAAATTTGAAGATGGTGAAGAGATGGTTTCATTCGATGTAGTATCGTTGTTTACTAATGCACCAGTCAACAAAATCATCGATATCTTAGAAAAACGATGGGACGAAATCGCATGTCATACCAATCTTGATATGAATGAATTTATTGAAATGATAAAGATTTGTACTTCAAACAGTTATTTTTCATTTAACGGACAGTGCTACAAACAGGGCTACGGCACCCCAATGGGCGCTCCAATATCACCGATTCTAGTGGAGTTATTATTGGATGATATTTTGGACAAAATGCAAGCAATAATGGAAGAGCACTCCAAGAGAATTAAGATCTTGAAAAAATATGTTGATGATATGTTTTTGTTGCTTCCCAGAGATTCGATTGATGAAATTTTGTTTTTATTCAATTGTATTGATGATAGAATTCAATTTACTGTCGAACGTGAATTTTCGAATAGTATTCCGTTTTTAGATATGACAGTATTCCGTGATGAAAAAGAAAAAACATTTTTTACAAAATGGTATCGGAAGCCTGTCTCATCAGGACGTTTGTTGAACTACAAATCAATACACCCAATGAACCAAAAAATAAGCACAGCGTACGGACTCATTGATCGTGTCAATCGCCTTAGTCACGCACGTTTCTCAAAGGACAACAAGAAGCTATTGATTGAAATGCTTGTAAAAAACGATTATCCATTAAGGCTTGTAAACCGTTTAATCAACCGTTATAACATACGAAACAATTCGCAATCACGATCACTTACAATAATAGCAGCTACTGATAACAACATTATAAGTCGACACTCCTTACAGTTCGTTCCAAACGTATCACAATCTATTGCAAGATCCATCACCAAAACTTGTGACAACGTTCGTATTTCTTTCAAAAATTCGAACAATGTAGGCCGACTTTATTCGAAGTTAAAACAAAAGCAGCTCGTCGGTGACTTGGTAAATGTTGTATATCGTGTACCATGCAATGGCTGTAATAAATGTTACATTGGTACTACTTCGCAAAAAGTAAAAGAACGCATGAATCAACATGAATCAGACGTCACAAACAATCGGATAGCAAGGAGTGCCCTGGCCAAGCATGCTGCCACTTACAAACATAATTTCAATTTTGAAAAGGTTCAAATACTCGAACGTGAGAAATTCTACCGAAAACGTATGATTTTAGAAGAAATACACATAAAAGCTTGTAAAAATTGTGTAAATTCTAAAAGTGTAGAATCAAAAAATGTTAGTGATATTTATATGAACCTTTTTAAAAAACTTTCATAATTGTCTTAAAATATCTTAAAATATCCAAAATATTTAAAGTACCTATCTGTTTGTTAAATTTGAACCACCCTGTATACGATCCACTAACTGAAGCTTGTCAATTTCATGGAAAAGTTTGACATTTCCTTCACTTCAAATAATTGTTTACGTTTTGCTGATTAAGTTTGCTTAAGATTTTCGCCTTTTTATTTATTAATTTATAATAATTTTACATATCAATGCTAGCTATTTACATAATTTTTTGTTAAAAAATATTGTTTATATGGCTGTTGTTGAGAAAGTATCTTTACAGACACAGTCGATATTACTTATACAGTAAGTGCTAACATTATAATTTTGTTCAAATGAAAATTGATATGTATATATATGTATAAATGTTATTGTTATGAATCCACTCTCCCGTTCCAGGCCCTGAAGAAGATTCTAACCAGAATCGAAACGTCGGCAAATATTAAATAAACATCGACTAAAAAACAAAGCATTTGGCTTTTATTATTATTAAACAATATCTAGCAGTCGGTAGCCTCCACCACACATTGTGTAGTTCTGCATGTAGGTCAAGCAAAATATCCGTAGCGACAACTCTTAGTCGCCTATCGCTCAAAAATTACACTCCCATGGGAATGGCGAACTGCGCATGACTTGGAAATTCTCTTTTCCAAAATGGAGACCAAGTGGATTCCCAGAGAAGTGGAATGCGTTTGTCGGGGTGGATTCTAGATGTAGATTCATATTTAATGGCGGACCATAATTTCGCGCGTTCAGCACCATGTGAGTTGACAATCGGTTTCCCCGATAGATGGCACCAGTTGCGAACATACAATGTAGTTGGAGGGCAAGAAGGTTTTCCCTACGAAGCCATTGGAGGGCAAGAAAGTTTTCCCTACAAAGCTTGGAATTTCGACTAAGTCCACTTAGTATAATTTCCAAGAAAAAGGAGAACTTCTTGCAAAGGAATCGTCGCGTCTAGAATCTTCTCATTCTTCATGTCGGTGTGACACTGCGACTCTTTAACGTCTAGTCGGTCGAAGACAAAAAAACATGAATGTTATGCATGACGTACAGTCATAGTTTAGATATTCGGTCAAATATCTGAAAACAAACAAAAAACATAAAAAAAAAAGCATATATAGTTAAGTCAGGGAAATAATTTGAACCAAGTGTCTCATGCACAGCTGACCGCCGGGCATCAGTTCAAATTTGTAAATCTGGGTTGGGTATCTTATCTTATAGTACTATAAGGGACTTGTTTGTTATGTCCGATATAAAAAAAAGTATAATTCTAGTTACTTTCTTTTTTTTTTTTTTTTTTTAAAAGTTGTAAAGAGGTTTGCAAATCGGGTGTAATAAGAATTGTTGAGTTTCTGATTTACCTCTTTAGGTCTTTGGTATGGCAGGTGGATTTGTGGCCTCGCCTATCCTCTACTTCGTATAGGTTGTTACCGATTATTTTGTTTACACGAACTTTAATGAACTTGGGACACAACTTCGCACTCAAGTGCTTGGTTGCATCACTCAGAATTTGATTCCTTTTGTAGATCTCGTCGCCTATCTTGAACATTACTTTTCTACTGCGAAGGTTGTAATTCTTCTCGTAGGCTTCGTGAGTATTGGCTAACGCTTGTTTCAGATATGAATGTATGATGTTCATCTTAGCGACCTTAGGAAGCCAATCTATCTCCGAACAGTTCAGTTCACCCAACTCTCTCAAAAGACGATAGTCTGCCCCATGTTCTATCATACGCTGACCAAACAAGGCTTCGTATGGGGACATGGAAAGAGTTGAATGCACTGTCGTGCGTAGCGAACTGCTGATCGAAGACAGATGGGCATCCCAATCCGTCTGTCGAGGATTGACATACGACCTAATGGCCGCGAGGATTGAACGGTTCACGCGTTCACTTGCGTTCGACTGGGGAAGACTCTCCGGCACTCCATATACCAAAAATATATCGTCCTTCAGGAACTTGACCATGCTCGCGGCTGTTGCCTTGCGCAGTGGTTTGATAAAGACGAACTTCGTTAGTTGATCCAACACGATCGCGATGTACACATTACCAGATTTCGATCTGGGATACGGTCCGAGAAAGTCGACATACAGGTGTTGAAACGGTCTGTCCACTTCAAAACTGTCTCCCATCTCTGCTCGTAACGTCATGTTGGCGGCTTTACTGGTCTTACATATTTCACACCGGTCTACGTAAAGTTTGACCTGTGTGTACATACCGGGCCAGTAAAATCTATCTCTCAACCGATAGATGGTCTTTACCACTCCACCATGCGAAGCACGCGGCGGATTGTGAGCCAAAGAGATTAGAGATTCGGTCATCTCTGATGGGACCCACAACTTCCAAGTTAGGTCATCCGCCAAGGGATTACCAACCGCATGTTTAGTGCGTTTGTAAACATATCCTTCCGACACTTTGAGATCAGGTAGTCGTTCCTGCTTCTTCCTGATATGACTAATGATATCAAGATAACCTTCAGACTTAAAGGACGGATCCTCAAGATCGATGTGGAGTACCTCCGAGGCACCGATCTGTGGTAGACATGAAAGGAAAGCTGACACTGTCAGCTCATCGTCTTCATAATCTCTGGATAGAGCGTCTGGCACGACATTCAATGTTCCCTTCCGATGCTCTACCACAAAATCGAAACCTTGGAGTCGCATACTCCACCTCGCTTATCTTCCAGTTGGGTCCTTCATAGTCATCAGCCATTTCAGGCTGGAATGATCTGTAATCACGCGAAAATGGTATCCCTCAACGTATGATCTGAATTTCTGGATACCCTCCAAAGCTGCTAAGCACTCGCGTTCTGTCACCGAATAGCTTCTCTGTGCAGCATTCAGTTTCCGGGAGAAGTAGTATATAGGCTGCTCCGCTCCGGATTCGTCCCGCTGACAGAGTACACATCCGATGCCAGTCGCGGATGCGTCGCAGAGAATGATGAATTCCTTGGAGAAGTCTGGATTGACCAATACAGGCGCTGAAGTCAAAGCTTGTTTGATTTGCAGGAATGCTTCAATAGGTTCTGGACCGAGCTTGAAGACTTTTCCCTTTTTCAGTGTCTCAGTCAAGGGTGCGGCTAGGGTGCTGAAATCCTTAACAAATCGCCGATACCAACCTGCCATACCGAGAAATCAGCGGACTTGGCGAGTTGTGGTTGGTAAAGGGAAGTTAGTGATTGCTGTAATCTTGTCAGGATCAGCTTTCAGACAACCCTGACCGACCTTATAACCGAGATAGTGAAGCTCGTCAAAACAAAACTTCGACTTCTCGACGTTAATCGTCAGTCCTGCATCTGTCAAACACTTTCCGACTATCTCCAGGGTCTCTAGGTGTTCGTCGAAATCCCTCGCCACCACCAATAGGTCGTCCAAGTATACGAAAACTTGATCTCGTAATCCCGATGGGATTACACGACTCATTAAGTAGCTCAGACTTTGTGCCGCATTACATAGACCGAAAGGCATGACCTTAAATTGGTACAGCGGTCGGCCGGGTACCGTAAAAGCGGTCTTCTTCCTCGAACTTTGCTCCAGCGGTATCTGCCAAAACGCATCCTTCAGATCCACGCTAGAAATGTAACGTGTCTCTGTCAGACGTGCCAGCAGCCCCTCTATATGCGCAATAGGACGAGCATCTTTCTTGGTTACTGAGTTCACCTTCCGAAAGTCCAGACACAATCGGTTCTTACCAGGTTTGCGTACTAGCACCACTGGGGAACTCCATGCGCTGGAACTTTCCTCGATGACTCCTAACGAAAGCATGCGGTCCAACTCCGCATACATAAGGGTTTGTATCGCCGGAGATACAGGATAGTACCTCTGCTTTATCGGTACGGCATCGCCCGTATCTATGTAATGCTGCACTAAGTTCGTTTTCCCGAGACCATTGATGGCGAAAGAAGGAAATCTACGAACAACAGCTTCTAGTCGTTTAGACTCTTCATCATTCAACTTTATTTGGTTGGTGGGCCTTACATCTGGCTCACTGGTCGCTATTCCTGAAAGACTCGCAATTACGTTCGGTGCGATTTGGAACTTTTGCCAAAAGTCTACGCCTAAATATAGACGTTGGCTTAAAGATGGCACGATATATAGGTCTATATCTTTAGTCACATTTTTGTATATGATCGATGTAGTGATCACTCCCACTATGGATTGCTTTTGTCCATCGGCCGTGGACACGGTAGTCTCTACCTTCCTTACCGCAACATTTTTGTCTTTCAGATAGGGCAATATATCGGTGCCTAAGCAACTGATGCTGGCCCCTGAATCGAGAAGACCTAGGAAGTTGTCACCAAATAAACCGACCGTCACATAAGGACGTGGCTCATTTGATTCTCGACCTATTGTAGCCGACGCAATGTTACGGTAAATAGTCCGCTTCCGATGGAAGCGCTCCCTCACTCGTCGTATCTGTTTAGATAAATCAGGGAAGGTGACTATTCTCCTTCACACTTCATTATAATTGCGTAACCTTTCATGAAAAGGTTTACGGTATAAAGGTTCTGTTATATTTTCGTTTAAATTCAAATTTGTCATTGGTTTGGTTTCTGTTCTTAAAATACTGATTGTTCTACAATCATCTGTAATATTGTTCGATAAATCATTGAGTTTCTTAATCGGTTGTAATATCTTAATTTTAGGAAGTTCAAGAGGCTCTTTTGGCTCGAACACTTGACTTCCGGGTTTATCTAATCGGAGCGAACCCCCCGGTTATTGGGTTGTTCCTCCTCTCGTTTCCCGCTAGACATTTTGGACAGGACGGACTATAAGCTTCTGGTAAACCACATCGGAAACAGAAAATTTTATCGATTGACTTTGCGCAATCGCGAAAATTGTGGCCCAGAACTTGACAATTCCAGCATTTCTGCAGCTTGCGATCCCTCTGAATCGCTTCTACGCTGGTATCAGGTAATGCTACAGTTAGATCCTGACAAGGCTCTCCCACTATTTCGTTAACGAATCGCCTTGCAGGTGGACGTTGTGCGTTTGGCACAAAGTTCGGACGGACGTTCTCGTATTGAGACTGACCCTTCTCTATGGCTCGACAGTAGTATGCTAGCTGTCGTAAGCTAGACGGACTGTAGGTTATGAGTAGTTCACCCATACGCCTACGGACATTAGTTTTGATGATCTCTATGAGTTCCTTTTCTGGTCTAGGAACTCGCATCCTGGAATTTAAATACTGAATGGCGTCGAAAAAGTCATTGAAAGACTCACCATTCAACATTTTTCGATCAGAAAGTTTTCTGAACAGCTCGGTATCACTTTCTAAGCTGCGGTACTGTTCTACCAAAGCAGTTTTCAATTCGTCCCACGTCGTGTGTTTGTTGCCTTTTAGGTACACCCAGTACCATGATTCAACAGAACCTGACACGAAGTGGTAGAAATTGGCGGTAATCTCGTACCACGATACACCATAACTATTTTGAATACATCCTAGGCGGAACAGAAAATCGTCAACTGACATATTCCTCCCATCGAACTTTAATCCCCACTTGTGGAATTGGTGGTTGCGATTCACAGATGTGACATTCGATGGTGGTGGCCTAGGTGGTGACACAGCGGACTCGTCATCGAAATTAAAAGCATTTAGACGAGTCATAAACTCGTCCAAATTGGAGCCTAGAGGCATTTGGGCTGGATTAACATCCGGCAAAGGTGGCACTCTAGTTGGCTCATAATGCGGCGTGTATCGATCTGCCAAATCAAATTCATTGTTTGGTCTAAACGCGGACTGAACATTTCTGGACGTGGATGATCCATTAGGGACATTGTAATTCACGACACGTGTAGTGTCTTGGTCAACTAAATTGACTTGCCGTGCAGCTTTCTGCGTTGAAGTGGCATCAGGGTCAAGTGGTCTTGTTAGTGGAGCCACTGGTTGAGAAGATTTGACGGTTCGTTTTCGCAATGATGGCTGGGTGCTGTATGAATAGGGTAGACCCTGATTGGTATCAACTTGGCGATGCCCAGCGTTGCAACTGTCTCTTACGCATCAATTGTAATTATTTTACCTCCAAGTGGTAGCCATCGGGTACTGGTCTTGTCCACCCGGACTTGACTTGCTGAACTTATAAGGGCGAGTGTTGATCACAGAAAAATAGCAACACTATAATTGCCCTGCCATAAAACTGCTCTGTTTCTCTTGTTGGGTAGCAGTTTATTCTGTTCGAACCCCTCAGAAAGCAAGCGAGCGGCGGATGAGCTTCCAATTAAGTAAACCAACGGCGACGCTTACAGACAATATGGTATTCACCCCATTGAGCTACTTCGACATATTCGGAGCTCAGGTCTTTGGGTCCTTTCACTACTATTAGTCAGGGTAGTGAAATAGAGAAGGTGGCGGATGAGCCCATATAGGACCAACGGTAGCGCTCACATCCCCGTAGTGGGTTACTGACTCTGGATTTCTCCAGCTCCTTTTGTCCAAAGAGAGCAGCTTAGGGCCTGGTCCCCCAGGTTGGGGGTTGTGCGTCGGGGTAACTTCCCTACCACGTTAAAAAACCAATAGTTCCGAAACAACCAATTGCCTCGGATATGGATGACCTTACTGATGACGACCCTAGCAAACGAAACAAGGATAACGAATTTCGGTTCTGCACGTGGAATGTCCGGACCCTTAATAAACCGCGTGCAGCCGAACAATTAGTGGAAGCCCTAGATGGTGTCAAAGCCGACATCGCAGCCATCCAAGAAGTGCGATGGGATGGTGACGGCACAAGGAGGATGAAAAACTGTGACATCTACTACGGCAAGTGCTACAGGACAAGGAAACAGCGGCTATTTGGATGCGGATTTGTGATAAGAGGAAGGCTAAGGCAAGAAGTCTTGGGGTTTCGTGGCATAAGCGAACGCATTGTCACAATCCGCATTAAATCCAAATTCAGCAACATCTCGCTGATCTGCGTTCACGCTCCCACGGAGGAAAAAGATGACACGACCAAAGAAGAATTCTACGATCTTCTCGAGAAGACGTATGATGAATGTCCGAAGTACGACACTTAGTTTATTCTTGGTGACTTCAACGCCAAAATCGGAAAGGAGGGTAACTTTGGCTCGACAGTCGGAAAGCATAGCCTGCACGACAACACTTCCGGTAACGGACACAGGCTAATCGACTTTGCTGCGGGGCGAAGTGTCATCTTAGCTAGCACATACTTCCCACACCTCAATATTCACAAGGGGACCTGGCGGTCTCCTGATCAAAATACCGTCAACCAAATTGATCACATTGCGATTGATAGCAGACATGCGTCCAGTGTCATGGATGTCCGCACTTTCCGAGGGGCCAACATAGACTCGGACCACTACCTTGTTGTAGCTAAAGTGCGAATGCGGATCTCCACCAGTCCGCAGAGTCAAACATCCACTGTGAGAAAGTTTGATGTTGCGAAGTTACAATCGCAAGAGACCGCCACAACCTTTGCCAATCATGTCTCCTCTTATCTCTTGACAAGCCCGGCGCCTGCGCCAAACCCAGAGGCCCAGTGGCAACATTGCAAAATGGCCATCAAAACCGCTGCCACGGATGTTTTGGGTTTCATTAGGCGACCACAACGAAACACCTGGTTTGATGATGAGTGCAGGCTCGCACACTTGGCCAAAGACGAAGCCTATCATGCAGTTCTGAATGCCAGAACTAGAGCTGCCAAGAGCGCTTTCCGTGCGGTGTACCAGCAAAAGAGGAACATCGGCTTTTCAGAAGAAAAAAAAGAGAACTGGAAAAACGAATGGTTGAATCAATTGAGGGGTGCTACGGCAGAAGCAATGTTCAAAAGTTCTACCAAAGGGTAAAGCATTCGTCCAAGGGTTACAAAGCCCGAGCGGAAGCTTGTAGAGACGAGGGTGGGAATGTCGTTGTAGATACACAGTCGGTGCTGAGAATTTGGAAAGAACACTTCTGCAGACTGTTAAACGGCGAAGACAACCAACTAATCGCTGTCAGGCAGAATGATCCATTCGATTTGGATGATGATGAACAAAATTTCCGTCCTCCCGACCAAGAAGAAGTTCGGATAGCAATATCGAAATTAAAGTCCAACAAGGCTGCTGGAGCTGATGGCCTTACGGCTGAACTCTTCAAAGCAGCGGGAGATGACTTGGTGAGGAGCATACACCAACTCATCTGTACAATCTGGTCGGATGAAAATATGCCTGACGAATGGAACCTCAGCATTGGGTGCCCTATCCACAAGAAAGGAGATACTCTAAGCTGCGCCAACTACAGAGGTATAAGTCTCCTAAATGTCGCCTATAAAATCTTGTCGGCAATTCTGTGTGAACGTCTGAACCCTTTCGCACGTGAACTGATTGGCCCCTATCAGTGTGGTTTCAGGCCCGGTAAGTCAACCGTCGACCAAATTTTCACACTTCGGCAGATTTTGGAAAAGACCCAAGAATTCCAGATCGATACTCACCACCTCTTTATCGATTTTAAAGTCGCCTATGACAGCGTAAACAGGAACGAGCTATACAGAGCCATGTCGCTTCTTGGCATCCCTGCAAAACTCGTTCGATTGTGCAGGATGACTATGGAGAGCTCGCGCTGCTCCGTCAAGGTTGGTAAGAACACCACCGACTCATTTAATGTCGAGAAAGGCTTACGACAGGGTGACGCGCTGTCATGTAACCTCTTCAACATCATTCTTGAGGCAATCGTACGCAACTCGCATGTCAACACCAGCGGTACGATTTTTTTAGATCCGTTCAATTACTTGGCTATGCTGATGATATTGACATTACTGGAAGAACGAAGCGCGCTGTCAGTGGAGCATTCGCAAGTATTGAAGTGGAAGCGGCTCGAATGGGTCTGGCTGTAAATGAAGATAAAACAAAGTATATGCTGTCCTCGGGTGAAGTAGATCATCACCGTAGGCTCGGACAAAACGTCACAATGGACAGATATAACTTTGAGGTTGTCAACGACTTTGTCTATTTGGGTTCCACTATAACCTCTCAGAACAACATCAGTGAAGAGATCAGTCGAAGAATCACTCTTGCCAATCGCTGTTTCTTCGGGCTAAGAAGGCATCTTAGTAGTAAAGCCCTCTCTCAAAGGACCAAGGAGACACAGTCCTGCTGTACGGGGCAGAAGCGTGGACACTGACACAATCGGATGAATACAGGCTGGGGTGCTTTGAGAGAAAGATTCTTCGGGTGATATTCGGGCCTGTATGTATCAATGGAGTATGGAGGAGAAGATTCAATGGCGAACTGTATGGGCTATACAGCGACATTGACTTGGTTAAGAAGCTGAAAATTCAGCGGCTTAGATGGCTGGGCCATGTGGGGCATATGGACGAAAACGCTCCTGCCCGACGAGTCTTCAATTCCGACCCGGAGGGCCGACGCAGTTCTGGAAGACCCCATCTAAGGTGGCGCGATCAAGTGGTAAACGACCTCAACCAACTTGGTGTGCGCAACGGGAGGCCACTGGCTAGGGACCGGCCTAGCTGGCGAGGATTGTTGGTTGAGGCCGTGGTCCACAATGGACTGTCTGCGCCACCTTAAGTAAGTAAGTAAGTTTTCGCAATAACAGAGTAACTTGGTCAAGCAAGCGTGCGTGACTCTTTTGTTATTCTTCTGCCAAGAATTGCCTATCCTGGAACCTATGCAGGTCGATAGTGGCGGAGACTACTTGCTGGATGTAAGCTGAAGGGTCAGCTGCATCTTTCCGAAGTTGTTCTTCGGCTCTCGCTACTTCGTCGTCATCTACTATGACACTTCTGTTGTCAACATTATCTCTAGGAAGGCTCTCGGCTAAACTGCCTTCGTCTTCAGTGAGATTCTCCACGTTATCGTTGTGGTTACGACCGGGTTTAGGTTTTGGAGCTGTAGGAGCCATGCCTACGAAGTCTTTATACTTAGTAAGGTAAGTACTTCTAATAGCTCTCCTAAGACTTCTGTCGGTCATTCAACCTTGAAAGTATACGGACGGATAACTTGAATGTATAAATCGGGAAAAGGTTTCGTAGGCCGTGAGAAGTTCCTCGAACGGATCCTACCAAGAAATATAACAATAAAAGAAAAAACAGGTAAGTCAGGGTATAAATATTTGCGAATATCCCGTGAGTAAATCCTCCAACGGGTAATCGTCAGTACGAATCAGTGTAAATTGTAAAATCCGGTGGATACAAATAATTCAAGCAGTCCGTGAGAAATCCTCAAACGGAAGTTACTTGTGGTAAGTAACTTGATTTGACAAAATCAAGAAGGGAAAATTCAAAATATTCCGTGAGTAAGAAACCTCTAACGGATATTTGCTCAAGTAAAAATTCACAAAAAAAAAAAGGGTTTAAAGAAAATTTTGTTAATCTAAAAGTGTTTAATACTAAAAGTAAGTGTATATAGAATATATTCGTCTTTCAAAAACAATAATTCAAAAATGTTTTCGGTAATCCTATAATCAAGTAAATACTTAAAGGTAATCTTAAGAGGAAATATAATATATGTTTAGCTAATCGAGTTCAATACTTAATTATATCTATATGGTCTATAAATCTAAACTGTATTCTATATCGGTGGGCACTATCCGAAACTATAAGCTAAAGTCGGGCACTATCCCAATACTATAAATGGTGGGCTCGATCCCAAAACTACACGTCCAATCAAGAAGTTACGTCCCAACTCGGTTGACGGAAACTCAAAAAAAATAAACTCAATACTTAACTGTACTCATAAATCTCAAAAATATCTAAATGTGGGCACTATCCCAAAACTACACATCAATTGAGAAGTTTACGTCTCGACTCAATTGACGGAACTCAAAAAAACTAGATACCTTGAAAACTATATTATTTTTCAACTATCTTAAAGGAATTCATACAATACTTGAACTGTATCTGAAAATTAATATAAACTATAAATGTATATTAGGGTGCATCATAAAGGATTCGGGAGGTGGTAACCCTCCTTTCCTTGGAATGTTGTATTGTGTGTGGGCGCGGTTGTACTATGTACAATCGACTCAAAAAAAAAAATTAGTCGGTAAACAACAAAAAAAAAAGACTTAGTCTTGATAGTTTACGGAATTCTGGATGAAAAAGAAAAGACAATTCTTACAATCAAAAGGGTTGATCAGATATGCAACGGAGAATTTACGCTACTGCAGACGTACATCGGGTATAAAGACACCAATTACCGGTTAGCGCTTCAAGTCCCGTTGAATATCATCACTTCCTAATGAAAATCAAAACTGACTGAAACTTTCTAAAACAACTATATGGCTAGAACAATAATTAAAAGAAGTAAATCGAATGTAGATGAAAGAAATAGGTCATGCTCGAGTGAATGACCAGCTTCTGCAGCTGACGTGCGTCGGGCAACAAGCTCCAACCACCGGTCAGAAGACCTGCTCAAACTGCTCTCGCACTTCCGGTTCTCAGACTTCACCAACAGGACTTTGTCAACACCTCAGCTACTGACGATCAAGCAAATACTCCTGCTCAATCCGGACAGAGATCGAAGACATGCCTGAGTGACAAGAGGTAGAGGAGAAGTGAATAGACCTAATGCAACAGACTGACTCAGGAACATTATCACCAAATCACTGGACAAAATAGTGCCTACTCCACTAACCTTGATGGCATTCCTCCATCCAAGAAACCTGAACAATATACAACCTATACTTCGATAAAAAGAAAAATCAAAAAAAAATTTTTGGAAATCGGAAAAAAAATTTCTAACTTCAGACTAGGTTACTCTGAATCGACCTTAATTAAATCAATTCTAATCGGGTTTTCTCAAGCTAATTCGGGCCCCACGTTGGGCGCCATCTGTAACGATAATAAAGAAAGCTTATACTTATAAATGTAAATTTATAGGGGAAACAGATGAAATTCGAATCGCCAATAGCCACCTAGCCTCTTCACCTAAACACCCTGTGGATACCTAAGATCTGAACCAGATGCCCATTAACAACCCAAACCCAAGAGGAAGCAGAAAGAGATAGGCCCCTAATATACCTTAGCTCTTATACCAAGGACCAGCAACCATTCTATCCATCGCCTGTATACTGATGTACCGAATGCCTCTATACTCATGACATACTTACATCTTGAGGTGGTAGCCTCCCACTCTCTCTACTCCTCTTCCATCTCCCAAAAACTTTCATCCATCCCTATCACAGAAACGAGAACTACCCATCAGCCTACCGTAGGTACTGACTACAAAACACCGTAGAACAGCCTAGAGGGTAACTGATGACATATTCCCGTCTATCCGCTGCGAATACTAGGTGTTCCGCTCGCAGCCATATCACTCAGTAGCCTACACCTGTAAACCATAACCTTACTCATACCCCATTGATGAATCTAAACTTGAAAGACTATCTTTATTATCGTGGCATCAAATTCCCAGAGGTTTTGCTCCAGTTAGAATCTATGCGTCTAGATATCATCGGCTCGATTTGACATGAATTGGGATGGAAGCAACCTTATGTCGGCAACGCCCCCTTTCTCGCCGGCTACTCACTAAGTGTAGACGGTAAGGACGGCATGCGACAACGTAAGGTTGTGGCCGAGATCGACCGTCGCGGTGGCCGGCAGCACCCATGCCACAGTTAGCTCAGCCAGGCCATCGGCACTTGCTCCGGGATCTACCTGACCGGTGTTACCTCTTATTATCCTGCCGACCGTTGAACCCTGGTGGTCGAGTTCGAATGAATATATTAAAATGCTTGTTGGCCCTCATAACTTTCAAAAACTCGATTGTAACGAACTGACCAAAAAGAAAGTCGAACCAAAGCTGCACCTCTTAACGCAGTAATCCTAATCTGAAAGTAAGAAACCCTGTCTACTCTATTTTCCTAGCATATACGAACCCTGCACGTAAGTATTCTGTTTAAAGCATGCCATAGTTAGTCGTGGCAGCTACGGCTTAATATTATCATCAACGCGTCCAGCTGCCGCGATGATGTGCTGGACACGGATGTCGAGGTGTCTAACCTTGTAGGGAGGGAGGATCAATGCTGTTAAACGACCCTCCAGGCCTCTCAACCCACCCATTTCGATGTAGAAAATCATCTCTCTCTACATCGACCGTGGTTGTCCGCGGACCAATGAGTCCCTACGACTCATTAAAATTATTGGGCAACCCCTTAACTGGAATAGCAAGCAGAAAAATATCGCTTGCTTACTCTAACATCTCAATCATAATCTAATATCTACAAAGATACCAATCTCAAAATCTCTAATCTCTAAAAAAAGGAAAAAAGAATCCACACACACACTACATTTCCTTAACCAAGGAAGTGAGAGGGGTACCACCCTCCCTCAGGAAAATTTACTCCATAATCAAATGCATGATTGCATTCTGTTAGGGAAATCTACAAAGTCTTCCGATAAAAGAAATAAGAAAACTGGAAAAGTTCTATAAACGTTATAAAACGGAAATATCTTTTATTAATGTTCTTAAGATCTTAATAATCTACTTAAATCTACCTTAAAGGATGTAAAAGAAATCCTTATACTTATTAAATGCCTAAATCTATAAACTTGAGTATATCTTCTTTATCTGAAGAAAAGACTGTACTGATATCGCAGATATAAAATTTTTCAATAAAAGTTATTTTTATCCAAAATATTTTCGATGCTGAGTTAGCATCAATCTTCAAAGTTAAATATAATTCTTTCTTATTAGTGGAGATCCGGAATCTACTATAGACTCTAGTATAATCTCAAAAAGTTACGTTAATTCAGTTCTCAATTAAAGAATTTGTCTTAAATATTTAAAGTGTACAAAAAAAATAAACAAGATAAAACGAGGAGTAAGTAAATATGGTATATACCAATAGCAATGACGCTATGACCGAATAGGTGTCCGAAGCATTACGCGACGATAAAAAAAATCTAAATCAACGAACTATATCCGATAGTCTTTAAGAAGAAATTTGTTTCTAAACCTATCGCAAGGAGAATCGATTTCACGACCAAACCATGGTCGAGTGCAAGTATTTAATCCCACAACTCAAATATGGACAGACAAAATCACGATGTTAAAAAAAATTATCATATACACGAGATCACAGTTCGTTCTCTCGCATATAATCGATCGTATATGAATCAAAAGCAATATAATGTCATAAAAAGCAATATAATATAGTAAAAGCAATACGGCACTGTCAATGGGGCAGTGGAAATATCAATGTTTAAATAGCGTATCCTCGGAAGTGCACTCCAGAGTTGGGCTGAAAAAGAATGTTTGGTTAAGTTAAACTACTATGACACTAACTTCCTTCAACTATAATATCGCTCTGATATGATTAACGCTTTGAGGAATGTAGCAATCTTGTATCGGGTTTGTCCGAAACAAGGAGATACCTTTTCTAAAAGTATCTATACCTCGGAAGTGTTTCTTTTAATTATTCGTGAGTATGACGAAGACGATCACAAAAAGAAGAAGATATTTAAGTAAGATTTCACGACAGGAAAATAAGAATAAGATCAAAGCTTTAATTCCGAATACGTTTGTGACAGCTGTAGTCAAAATCTAATATATGGCACGCTTAACCGCGTGTGGTTACCAAGCGCGACTGTGTAATTGTCATTGATTCAAGAACTGTACAAAAAGGAAATAGAACGCGGCGTTGAACGCAAGCGTTAATGGTCGCTACCGACACGAGATAATATAAAGATTAATGTCTTGATGACCGAAGGATGATTGTCTTGACAGACGAAACGTAAATGTATTCAAGTCTAAAAGATAAAATCACCACAAAACAAAATACAACTTTAAGAAACACATCTTCAAAAAGCGAACGAAATTGGCGATGGTTGTGGTAAGTATTGAGCGCGTACGCGAAAAGTATAAAGAAAAACTTTATGAGCACGGGCTCTGAAAATGATTTTATCAACAAAAATAAACGCGAATTCGGTTCTATGCGATCAAAACGGTTTCGCAAACTGGATAAAATAATGTAGGATAAGAGATAGATACCATTTAAACTTCACTGTACTGATATTAGACACTCTTCTTAATCAAATATAGTAAACACTGTATGTAATTTCGTTTATAATATCTTCCTACAAAGTTTTAAGTATTTGCCACCGTCCGTGGACAATAATTTTACATCCGTACGTTCTCGCTTAACGCGACGTACGTGGACGAATGCTGTTGGTGACTATGAAGTCATGCACTTGAGCTTCACGCTCTTTGAATCAAAAACAAACATGCACTTTATATTTAATACACAGACAAGAATTGTTACCTGGTTAAAGATCTTATTTTTCATAAATATAACATAATAAACAGGATCGGGTGGATGTTGTGATGAATACTCGGGACTGCTGCGGATGAAGGACCGGCATCTGTGTCGTCACACTCGCCAGACGTCCTGGTGAATTATGTCCCGCGATGAAAATCAGGAAGAAATGTTTAGGAAGTCCCACGGCGTATGCTAGGAATTCCCACGACGTGTTTCTTCAGCCTATCGTGACTGGGTTCCAAAGAAAAATCCTCAGGATGTAGTAGTGTATACAGATGTCTTGAATGTTGCGCCGACAGGGCGGTAGTGAAGGAGGGGGTGTTGCAACATCTGCTTCCCTCAATGGAGCGTTATTAGTTTTATATCTGGGGGTAGTATGTCCCAGTAATGTACCTCGAAGGACTGGGGAGGCGTTACAAAATGGAAATGCCTCGTGGAGTGCCTCAAGCTGCTGCACAAATGGTGAAGACGTTGGCTTCTTCTATGTTATAGCACAGGTATTTGCGAAGAATAGCAAATCACCTTGCCTCGCTCGCGTTGCGTTTGGTGAATTGATAAAAGATGAGGAGGAAGTAAATGATTCCTCTGAATATCCACTGAAGCAACAAGAAAATGGTGCAGCTGGTGTATGTGGCGAGGTTGTGTCCATAGGCGAGCCGACGCGCGGATCAACGCCTATAAGATACTGCCACGTGGGATACCAGCCGGCACAAACGATGTATGTCGTATTACTGGTGATGTGAGGGGTACATATAATAGTAGCCTCTTCGTCGCCCCAGAATTGTTTTGTTCCATACGCCACTTTTGTCGTTTTTGAGCTAGGAGCGGATTCTATGGTAATTTTGTATGCTCTTTTAGAATCTGTGATTCGATTTGCTCTTTGTCTTTCCAATACCGAGATATCGAACATCGACTTTGTCCCATATCCACCAAAATCAACAGTTTGTAGAATTGTTTTGTGCCATAAACCATTTTTTGGCGTTTGGGACAAATTTTTCATATAATTTTACGCACATTTTGTGTGAGAATTGTTTTGTTCTACGTTCACTTGTTTCAAAGAAAAGCTATGTATGTGGGACACTGATTGCAAACAAAATTTCAGTATTGGTTTGTTCCACCTCCATTTTAGTTGATTAGGTTCGTTATTATGAAATGTTTTGTGTTCCACGTGTATGGAAAGACAACAAATCAGTTGACTTTTATGTTAATTAACGTAGCTTGTTAACGGTTTGGTATAACACTTTGTAAATTGGTAAGTGAACTCATTATAAGACTAACTTCAATTTAAAAAATAAAAAAAAATCCTATCACACAGTTTCGGAGTACCAAGTACGCAAACCTTTAAATGCGTTTTTCTCATAAAAGTGCCAATGGCGTATGGAACAAAACAATTCTGGGGCGACGTCTCATAGATCTGCTCTCTAATGTGAGACGCAGTTTATAGAAAAAAAGGAATATCTCAGGCACGGAGTTGGTTCAACCACATATGTATTTCTCGTATATACTTGTAAGTTCTCACAAATAATCTTTGTCCGTATTAATTGGAATAAGTTTCTTCAGCTCCCTGTCCGAGTCTCAGCATCCTGAAGAAATCCTGGGTCTTCAATTGAATTGCCTGACTGCTTGGTACCTACTTCATGCCCACGGTATCTGAGTGATGACTCCACCTATACCACATGGATGAGATTTGCAATCAGAACAATTGGCCACATGGTTTTGTGGGTAGGTAGGTATATTTCCGAGCAAATTGTCCGAAATCTTTTGCTCGGATAACAAATCACTTAAACTCGCCTGGTTTCGTATGTAATTCCTTCCGTTTGTCTGATGGATGGAAGAATAATGAAATGCATGTGCAATTTCCTATTATTCTTCCATCAAAAAAAGTAAAATGATGGCAGCGGCAAAAAAAACTTTATATAATGTTCTGGAGCAGATTTGTTCTTACTCCAATGATGGTCTTCTTCAAAATGGGGGTTTCTTTTTGTCTGGCTTCCTGGATAGTGTTTCCACTTTCCATTCGGCCAACGCCCTGTTTTTCAGTAAGAATTCTTATGTTCCAATTTGTAGCTTTGTGTGTCTGTGACGTCAAAGTCGGTAAGTAGTTGCAGGTTTTTATAGTCTGGTTACACTTTTCTGTTTTTAGGTGTCCTGCGTTTCGAGTATATGGTAAGTATGACAGAATTCATAATTAAGCATAATATTTTCGCTACTGAGTATGCTCGTATGTCAGAAAGTGACGGATAGTAAGATCAGGTTGGGATACGTGCGATTTCGGGAATAATCAACGGAATGAAAATGGACGAGCTTATTTTGACGTCAAGTCGAATAACTTGACGCTTCGGTTAGTGAAACTGTCATCACCACAATTTTACAAGTATTCTCATCCCGAATTGAGAAGACATTTCCAAGCTGTTTTTGTCAGGCGAATATATCTCCGATCTTTAAAAAAGGTGGCCCAAGTCTCCCTGAAAATTACAGGGGCATCTCTGTCCTAACCTCATTTAGGAAACTTTTTGCTCAAATAATGTACCTTAGACTTGTGGGTTGGGTTGAGAGCAATAACATTATTAGTTGTTTTCAGGCTGATTTTCGAGCTGGTTTGTCAACAATTGATCAAATTTTTGCTCTCACAAGTATTGCAAGACGTTTTATCGACAAAAAAAAGCCTTTATATACCTTTCTTGTAGACTTCAAAGCTGCCTTTGATACCATTAATAGAAGATCACTTTTATATAAGTTAGCTGCTATTGGTTTATCAACCAAATTTATCCGGGTCTATGAACAGCTTCTATTGAATACGTCAGCAGTGCTGTGCAATGGTAAAAATAAGTCAAAATCATTTAGCTCAGAAACAGGCGTCCCACAAGGATGCGTATTAAGCCCGTTGATGTTCGCACTGTACATCAATGATATTGAAACTCACTTACCGGGAGGTGTCTATTTTGGCGATTTATTTGTAAAGCTTTTACTTTATGCTGATGACCTAGTTATCTTCTCCGATAACCCAGTGACGTTGCAGTTTCAAATAAACAAACTTAAGAAATACTGTGATTCATGGGACCTCAAAATCAATATTGCTAAATCTAAAATAATGATTTTTAAGTCTCAAAACAGATGTGATATAAATGCACCGAACTGGAAGTTAGACGGAACCAATATTGAAGTTGTTAGTGAATTTAAATACCTAGGTTTCATTATCTCCCAAAACTTAAGTATTAAAGCCCATATCAAAGATAAACTTGCGGTTGCGAAAACAGCTATAAATACTATATGGTAAAAAATTTTTTCAAACAACTTTGTGGACCCGACATCAAAGTTCAAGGTTTTTGAAGCAACAATCAACACCTGCTTTTGTTATGGGAATGAAGTATATGGATACGAATTGCTAGAAGAAATCGAATCTATTCAAAGATACTTCTTCAAACGCATTTTTCGGTTACCGTCTAATACTCCCAACTATGCCATCTACGTTGAGTCCGGTCTACCACAAATATATGTTAAAAACTTGAAGGCTAACGCAGACTTCATTACCAAAGTGATGTATAGGCCTAATAGCAACTTACATAAAAAAATATTGCTGATTTCACTCCGTTGTGGGTATTCCCCTTTCAGAAACTGGAATGCACTTGCGGTGACACATAACCTTCGATTTAATTTAAACGCCAACAACAGAGAAGAGTGGAGAAATATGTTTTATGATTGTATTTCTGTGACTGATGAACATATGTTTAAAACCCATCTTGATAGAGCCAAGGATTCAACTTCTAGATCTACATACTGTTGTCTAACCCTGAATCTGGGGAGTAGTAATTACTTCAGAGAAGATATCTCAGTCCCAGGCATGAGTTTAATATTTAAGGTACGAACCGAAACTCTTGAGCTTAATCATAGGCCACACAGACCAGACATTAACTCGATCTGTTCTCTCTGTAACCTTAATCAAAATGAGGATGTATATCACTTCCTAGCAATTTGTCCGATCTTACAGGAAATACGTAGACTTCATTTAAACAAAAGTTTCTTGTCTCCAGAAGAATGTTTTAGTCTTTTGAATGGTGAGAGTAGTTGGAAAGTGCTAGTGCGATATGTTTCTCATGCACTAAATTACAGAAACTCATATCTGAATGTGTTTTGAATGTAATGTTCAAGTCTTTTTTTCGTTTTAGCTAAACTAAAAGCCCTATAAACCAGAAATAATAAAAAAAATGAAGATTTAAATCTTTAAAAAAATCTATTCTGTGATATTGTAGTTTTTAAATCCTCACATTTATCTATTAAATCTATTATCTATCTGATAAAATTTTTCCGTTTTAGCCAAACTCAAAGCTAAGAGTAATATAACAGATACCAAATCATGGTTTATGTTTCTTCTTGTTATTATTTTAATTTCTTGTAATCAAATTATGTTTCCCTTCTTTAAAACTTAATTTTAATATCGCTAAACAATGTACAAAATTATGTTTTTATTTATATACAATAAGAATAATTAATGTTATTTATTTTTAATTACTATATATTTTAATAATTTTGTTTTATCTCTAGAAGTATAAGATTCAGTTAAAATCCGGCAGACGGCTTTCACGCCATGCTTGTAAATTTATTGTCAAATTTATTATGTAACATTTTTAATTGTTAATAAATATTAATCTTAATCTTAATTAATTAATCTTATTCTCATCCCGAATGTTCTGTTTACCTTGAATACGTGGTTTTGACCTAGTTCTGGCAAACGTCAATGTCAATAAATACAAAACCGCTGTCACAATAACCTCTGTAATGTAAAGTTTGATTGTACTTGCCGATTTATCGAGTCAAATTAACTTACTCTACTGTCAAACGACTATTGCAAAGAAACGGGATTTAAGCAGAAATTTCTGCTGGACCGTAGGGAACGAGAAAAGGAAATAATCTTATGTCACCGATGACGTCAGCAGTGATCATTTTGCTGTTCACACTCATTACAAATGTCATCTGTCAGTGTAAATTTCTCTTGGGTGGCTTCGGGATTTCTATTAGAGTATCTGTCAGATAAATTGCTTATGCCTGACGAAGAAAATTGCCTTTAGTTACGTCAGCTGGATGATGAGGATACACCCATAATCCAGCAAAAAAAATGAATTTAGCAATCTGACATTCATTTGCCAGGCAGTAATTCTTCTCGTCTGAGCGCTTCGGGTGTGTAAACAACATTCTGCGGATTGCCGTGTAAACCATACATTGTGTAGTTCTGCATGTAGGTCAAGCAAAATATCCGTAGCGACAACTCTTAGTCGCCTATCGCTCAAAAATTACACTCCCATGGGAATGGCGAACTGCGCATGACTTGGAAATTCTCTTTTCCAAAATGGAGACCAAGTGGATTCCCAGGGAAGTGGAATGCGTTTTTCGGGGTGGATTCTAGATGTAGATTCATATTTAATGGCGGACCATAATTTCGTGCGTTCAGCACCATGTGAGTTGACAATCGGTTTCCCCGATAGATGGCACCAGTTGCGAACATACATTGTAGTTGGAGGGCAAATAGGTTTTCCCTACGAAGCCATTGGAGGCATTGACATACTATACATGGACTGCTAGTGAAATGTCATTTTCATACAAATCGCTTGGAAAAATTGACTCCGGTACAAGTGCTTCCACTAACTCAAAAGCGGCAAAAGTTGTAATTATATTTTCAAAAACATGTAGCGACATCTATTGTCACTTGCCGAAAGCATAACAAAATCCTTAGATGTGTCTATTCATACGTAGCCAATAAGATGAGTGATGTGATTGAAAATTTTTCTTTCACCTTTCGATACAAAATTATATGACTGGACATTCGCGTAGTGCAGGTAGAATGTTGCGTGCGTGGGACTGACTACGCAAAAGTATTAAAAATCGTTATTCCACAATGCTGTAAGTGTCGTACTGTCGAAACTATTAGAAGAATGCTTGCGAATATACAGTATCAAACAGGGACATCTATTGTCATTCTTATAAAGTGCAAAGAAGAAATGACAAAATGTCAAAAGACTACTGCCAATGTCAATGCCGCACGTGTTTACAGTGCGAAAAATTAATAATTTTATTTTTGTTTAAAATTTCTTTAATTTAAATCGCATATAATGTCCGACAAGTAAGTTTCCTGCTCTTATTTATCAAATAAAACACTACCAACAAATTCTTTACACGAAATGCAGTTCCAAACAAACTCCCTGGCAAAACAGTCGCCGTTCTTGCCCATCGTAAACGAAGAATTCTCCAAGACAAATCGGTTGTCGAGCAAAAGCGCAAGGAGCGTGTGAAACGCATCGCAAAATCAAAGGACCACCACAAATTCCGACGTGCAGAATCCTTTGTTATGGGCTTCATCGACGCGGAACGAACATCGAAGCATATTAGGCAAACTGGCTGAGATATTACATACTTGTGACGCTGTGCAACTTCAATAAATAGCAATCAAATCAAATATTCCATTCCATTTTGGGCAAGTGAAAATATGTGCATTAAAATTTAAAAAGCAATACAAATTCCAAAATGAATTGCGATGACACTGGCGTTCATAATTGTCCATTAGCCATTGTTGATTGCGATATACGATCATCATCGGGAGAAGGCAATCAGATGAATCGGCTGGTTCTGCCTTTAAAATAGTCGATGCCAGTGGCAGCAGTTGCGAAAGGACGAGAACTAAACCTATATTGGGTATTGCCCATCGACAGGGTAGTGAATCATCGACAAAAACCTGCGAGGCTGATTGTGGAGAAGAGAAGGATACTTTTCCACCTGTGAGCACAAAAGCATCCCAAGCGAACGACCGAGACTTAGTTATTGACACAGAGGAACTGCACAAAGTGGAATGGAGGCATTGATGTAGACAGTAAATTGTTTAAAACCAAAATTTAACATCCAGCAGCTTTTGCTATCCACTACAAAAGAAGAGAACAAAGGCAGAATGAAGAGATTGTTATAATGGAAACTTCATCGGTATCATCGGAAACTGGTTCTTGGGAATCGATTTTTCCTGATCACTGAAGCGGATGTCCGCAAGTGCTGCAATGATTTTTACAAAACGAGAGACGAAACTACTGTGCTGGAATCGAAAAGCCATTGAACGTAACTCAGCTACTTATGAAGATTGTAAGCGATCCATGTCCCTCACCGGAGACGAAGGTCTCATGAACATTATCGATAAAATTCCTCTGATCTCAAAAACATCTATTTTATCTGTAGACTCCTCTCTATCTCAGTAGCACTTACTCGAACACCTTACAACTTCAGGTTCAGCTGCCGATAGATTGGAAAATGTCAATAACATTCCTCCCTCTGTGAAGGTGAACAAAAAAATCGAAGGGATGTCCAATTAAGCGAGACTTTCGATAAAAGGAAGAAGAGATCTTTGCATTCGAACGCACAATTTCGCACATTACAAAAATATATGTAATACTTGCTCTCATGCCAGAGGTTGTTCCTAGAGCCTACATCTTAAGTGAAAATATAGAGCTATACCTACATAATGAGGCCAACTATTTGTTAAAAAAAATGTCAAGACTTTGCCTTTATACATACAACTTTTATTTCCTTAATAAACATGTCTGTATCAAACAAATAATCCATTTTTTGTGTTAAAAAGTTGATAAACTTTGAATTTAGGATAGGCTGGGTTACTTGATTCTGACTCATGTTGTTGTACTTTATGGTGACGACTATTACTTTTCATTGAACTATTATTACTGCTATCTGACTGATCGATTTTACTCTCTGCGCTTTGCCCATATCCTGCCACTTTCCCATTTGTAATGGTGTCCGCTGGATGACTCAGGCTGGTGGTTAACAGATTTATCTTGGCAGTTGATTTGGTTAATCTGTTTTTGTTGTAATGCCTGCTGCTAGTCGGTGTAGTTGAAAAGTCTTTGTAGGTGCACTAAAAATACTATGAAGTACGAATTGGTTTTGCTGAGGAACTCATCGCTAAGGCTTTTTGGTTTTTCAAACCTGGAAGTGCAAACAAATATTTTAGTCTGATCGGGAATAATTGGATTTCTTACTTGGATTACTTGGATTAGCTTCATCGTCATCGAAGTCTTCAAATGCTTTTATGACACCATGCTTCCGCGGTGATGGATCTTCATTATCCTGTTCTTCTTCTTCGCTGCAGCTACTGTCACAATCTTCGTCTTGATTTTCGTCATCTTCTTTATCATCGTTAGTCGGTTGTTCAGTTGTTTCTGTGTGGTGTTCTTTATTTTCTTTCCCCTTGTTTGTGTTTTATCCAAGTTCTTTATTATATGTTGATATTCATCTCATGGCACCTCCAATAATTGGGACAGCTGAGGAAATAAGAGAATATTAACACACGAATTTGTTAACTTAGTTTCACAGAATTCAATAAGATGGTCCATTACCATCGGAGTCGACAATAATTCTAAGCACCAATCTGGCAAACGCAGTTGCTTGAGGTTCGCCTTTTTCATCGTCATATCTTTGCATATATAGACTATAGTACTACTGAAAAGCGGAATGCTCCGAGCGGCACCTATCCAGAAATCTCACAAATAATACAATTTCCCCTGATTGGAAATTTTGGAGAGCTGCAAATGCTGCAAATATGTTTGGCTTTGCAGATTGTCAGAACGAGAATGCTGTATACAATTTATTGGTTGGTTCGAGGGAAAAAAAGAAACGATGGTTTTTGGATAGAATGCTATGTGAGGCAAACAAATAATTATTAAAAACTAGAGTGGGGGATATGACTGTAAATATGAATATGGGTTAAAGAATAAAGTAGAATGAAAGAAAAGCAATTTTCATATGTTATGAAGAATGAAAATTTCTTGATTGTAGTGGATTTGGATGGAAAACGGTATATTTTTGTTAATGCATATTATAACCTGCCAGGATTGTCACCTAGAATGAAAAAAGAAAAACTTAGGATTTGAAAAATATTGTAAATATATGTACCTACCTACTTTTTAAAGGTGTAACTAAATATTTACTAAAACATTAAAAAAATTACTAATAAATGTCATCAGAATTTAAAATGATATTTTTTGGTGATTTGACATATACCTACCTATACAAACATTTTAATTTTGATGAAAATTAAAATTTTTGTTAAAAGTCGTCATTCGTCAGATATAAGATCGTTTGGTTCTTACTTAAAGAAATTTATAATGAAAATACAAAATGACATTTTTTTGTAACTTCATTTATGAAAATGACAACTTTTATTCAAATTAAAGTTTCCTTATCTACCTATATTCTCTAAACAAAATATTTTTTATCTTTTGTTGATACAAGTTATCCGCGACAATGTGAGAAATGAGTATATACAAAAAATAATTTAATATGCTTGAAAAGCAAACAGCTGTTTTTTCTCCCTTTTTTCAAAAAAGTTGTCATTCGGAAATATAATGTGAACAATGTCGGACTTAAAAAAAATTCTAATAACAAATTTTTTGAAATTGAAAAAAATACCTTTAAGGTAAATGGTTACCCTGAAACCGATTATAAAAAAAACTTGTGTTTTGGCTGATTTTGTTAACGTCACCTATTTTGTGTTTCATGGGTAGGCTTTGCAGCATAGGAGTTGGAATGAAACAAAAAGAATACACCATTTATTTGGCGTTTTGCCTACTTTTCAAATAAAGCCATTGTTCTGCAATATTTTATCTGTACGTGTTGTGCTTTAAAATATTTTGGAACATTTTAAAACTGCAATTGTTTTATAAAAATAGTTTTTTTTGAAAACTAATTACCTACATACCTACCTATTATCAAAATAAATTAAATTGTTCGGATTAAATAGTTACGGAATTTTTATTTGAAAGTGTGCCCAGCAAATACCTACCTATAAGATTTCTCGGTGTTCATCTTAAATTTAGTGCCTCTTAATATTACATACCTACCTATTAATAAATTTGTTCCCTTTATACCTAAATAATAAGTTCTCTTTTAATTTTTATAATAATATTTACTCGCGTTTCCTTTCGTTTTTCTATATAAAAAATTGATTTCCGGGAGTACCTACCTTACCTACCTATACCTACCATAAAAAAAAATTAAGTTCCGGGAGAACCTTTACCTACCTACCTATCAAATTGTGAAAATAGTGAATTAAAAGTGAAAAAGGTTTAAATAAATAAATAAATTTAAACCATACCTACCTACAGAATTGTGAAATAGTGAAGCAAAATAAAAGCTGTTTAAACAAATTTTACTAAAAAAAGAGTGAGTTTTAATAAATTAAGGTCATTATATATACGAGTAGTTCATATTCATATTAATTTCATATCATCATATATTTACATTTTGAATTTTAATTTTTTTTTTAAACATGGTTATCTGTTGCTACATTAACTGCGAAGAGAGACAAAAATCAGAAGGTTATTTGTCTTTCTTCCAGGTGCCCACAGATGAAAGAAGGGCAGTGTGGATTAAGCATGGAAGGATTTCACACATTAAGGATCCACCAATTAGGACCTTCATGTGTGAAAAGCACTTCTATGAAAAAGACATTAAACTAAGATCTACGAGGAAATGTCTAGTCCCAAAAGCACTACCTATAGTTGCTGATAGCTCCATATGTAGTTGCAGTGAAAGTGTTGTTGACAACTCATGTCATCGGGAAATGCAGGTAAGGGTTCGACCGCCTGCCACCGTTACATCAGGAATGTTGAGCTCTCTTGGTCTACCTTCTAGTGCGTTTGTAGTTCCACGCCCTCCTAAACCGCTAAAGCGGTGCCACTCACCACAACTATCACCCACTCTCATACCGTGCAGCCCAAGTTTGCCTCTTAAAAATTTGGCAGCGAAATGCACGAAGACCTATATAAGGGATTTGTCTTTGCCAGCTGTGCCTCCAACTTGTCAGGCTTCTCCGTCACAGTTTCCGTCTCCACAACTTTATACATACAAAGCGGCCCCAATCCCACGGACAAGACATCAAAGCTTTATTCCTATTCCCATACGTGACATATGCACCCCGAAAAGGCTCCAGATAGACCCCAACTATAGGCTAAGACAAATATTGGAAGCCAAAATGGACGCTGAAAATTTTTCAGAAGAGTGTCGCACTTTTCTTTTGGCGCAAGTTTTCCACGAGCCAAACACAACTTACGAACCTAACGAGAAGGACATATTTTTGAAATTTTATTTCAAGTCCCCAGCATGTTATAATTACTGAAGTATTTAAGTGCGGCTTAACATTGGTTGCAACAAGCTGCGACCAAGCACAAACTAATGTTTCAGCTTACAAAAAACTCCAACCAAATATTTTGGAAAAACCATATGTGGACGTAGAAGGGCATAGAGTTTTTCTTATGCACGACTATCCACATCTCTTCAAGAGTGTGAGAAACAATTTGTTGAACCACAAATTTTCTATTGGAAATGATGTGGTGGATTGGAATATAATCAAGAAGCTTTATGAAGCAGACGCGAAAAGCATGAATTTCCAAGTTTGTTTCAAACTAACGAAAGCCCACATTGAGCCAGGACCATATGATAAATTGTCAGTGAAACTCGCTACCCAGGTGTTCAGTGCTAATGTGTACTCGGGGATTATGTACGCATTGAGTATTGGCTTCTTTAAAACGGAAGAAGATAAAAAAAATGCTGCTTCAACAGCAGAATTCATAAAAAGAATGAACGCTTTGTTTGATAATTTCAACACTGGTGAACTATATTCAAGAAATCCTGATCAGAAACCTATATCAGATACATCAGAGACTATGAACGCCTTTATCAGCGCAAGGGACTGGATTTCAACGTGGAAATGCATGGGTGCAAAGAAACCCCCACCTTGTTTTAATGGACTACTGCTAACAATCTTGGCAATCAAACAGATGTGGGAATACATCAAAAGCGAAGAGCAGATGTATCTCCTACCAGCACATTTAAACACAGATGTTGCTGAAAATCTGTTCTCCATGTTGCGTACCGATAGAGGGTCATATGTGCAAAATCCATCGGCTTTGAGATTAATTCGCAATCTCAAGCAGATAATTTTCAAACATATGACCCCAGCACAACATTCTGGATACGAGGACGCTCGAGCAGAACCTCTTCTGTAGAATGTTGATGCAGAGGTAATAGTGGACAATGATGAAAATGATGACGACTTCAAATTCAAAATACCCATCGAGGAAAATATAATGGAAAGTACAATGGTATGTGTCGCAGAGAAAGACAATGACCCCGATGAAGAGGATGACATTGACGATACAGAAGAAAAGGACCTAAATTGCCAAGAAAATGTCACTATAGTTATAGAACCTGACTCAAATAATGAAAATTTACAAAAGGCAGCTGCTGCATACTATGCCGGATTTGCAGCACAGAAGCTGAGACAAAAACTCAAATGCGAAACATGCTCTCAGTTCATGATAGACGATATTGACAAAGTTAGGGAAGCAACTTTGTTGATAGAACTAAGAGAATATAAGACAACTACCACTACTTCGGCATTTGGGAAACTAACTGTTCCTTCGACGCGTTTCGAAAGAACTGTTAGGGATTTCCAAACAATTTTTGAAGCAAGGTTTCCCGAGTAACCAAATAAGGCAGAAGATAGGAGAAACGTGGCTTTTGGAAATTATAAGGGAAAATCCTAGGATTTTACATCTTGACTGCAAGACGGAACATCTTAAGGAAATTTCAAAATTTTTACTTATCGGACTGATCATACTTACTATCAAAAAAATAAACAACAAATTGAAGGAACCCATCAAAGTGAACATAAAAAAAAAATTTCATCAAACCTAGTTCTTAAAAGATTTCCAAAACATCAAATGTAATTCAAATTAAAAACAAATAAATTTATACCTTTTCATATACATTAAATAGTTTAATTTTTCTTTTATTTATCACCAATGTAGGTACCTATACTCTATATCCAATATTAAATTAATTACATAAATGTAAATATAGCCAAAATATACAAATCTACTTTTTCTATTATTATCATAACACCAATTTACTTAATTATTTTTAATTAATTACATTAATGTAAATATAGACACAATTTACAAGTCTAATATTTAAATATTTTAAATTACCTAGTTACATAAATGTAAATATATTCATGAGGAATAGGCCTATTGGGGAAACCTCAAAAAAAAAAACGCATTTGGTATTCTACCCCATTGGGGATGTGGAAAAGAGTACAGCATAAGAAAAGAACTTTGAAAAAGTAAGTATTTCCAGTAAGTATTTTTCTCAACCCCCTTCTAAAACCGAAATTATCTATATTATATTGAGTTGCATTGAACCAAAAGACCACCCTCGATTTGATCTACAGGACTTTTCATTTGCACGAACCCAAAAAAGCAATCAAGGTACTTTCACACTTTGCAAAAAACAAACAAATATATATTAAAATACTAGCTGACCCGGCGAACTCCGTACGCAATTAACCTGTCTCCAGGTGAAAAACACAAACTTCGTACCGCCTCCCGCCTACATTTTTGTTTACCTAGTTCAATACAAATCCAAAAAAAAAAGTTACCCGACATGCGTTCCAATGCTCACAGAAAAAGATTGTTTTGTTATTGGTTGAATATCCTGCTTATTGAAGTGCTTTTTGATGCACAATATAAAAAGCATTATGCCCCTTTATTGTATTGCCTCTTCCTGTATATGTATAAATAAAACACTATTTGATTTGCTTGCACTTATTTATAACTTTAATTCACTATCGTAAAAAACACAATAACAGCTTACATAGGTAAATAACTTTCGTTTTTTTTAAAGGAAATATCACTCAGCACCAACGCTATTCGTCTGGCAGGGATCGAGATCCGACAAGCTATTGGAATCCAGACTAGGTGCCTGATACTGTCCCCTTACACGATCGCCTTGTTTTTTTTTTCTTAAATGATACTTTCTGAAGAACCTGTAAGAAGAAATAAATTTCATTTAAGACAGTTCATGATTCCTAAATCTACATAAATCTCTTATATATTAACTCACCTCTTTTAGAATGCTCGACAATTGTGGAGGAACTTGTTCCGTCTAGTTAAGTTTTATACATTGAATAAAATTGTAGTTAAACAAATTGACTTCTGCTTTCTGCTTATAACATTGTCAGCTCCATAATCGCATTAACATTGTTATTGAGGGCTCGAATTGCTTTGGGTCTTGTTGTGTTGGCTTGTGTTATTACAAGCTCAATGTCCTTTTCGTCAACTCCCGTCTCATCTACTTCTTCTTCTTCTTCTGCTATTAGTGCTACCGAAGTGGTTGTAACAGTGTAGGATGCACCGGTGGCAGATTCTGGTGCCTTGAATTTCTCGGCAGCTGCAACTTGAGCTTGCTGTGAAAGATCTTCAATCTTGGCCTCTCCAAAGATAATGTTTGTGTCAGACACTGTGGGGGTTCTTGTACACATCGGGATTGTTGATGACGAACAAAATGTTCTTTGACTTGCGAATAGTGACACGATTGACTCCTTGGATCTGCATCTTTAAGCATAATTTTGCGGGCTTTTTTTCGAAAAGGGATTGTTTGGCCTTTGATACCAAATCAATTGGCAATCCTGTTGCTCCACCACCCAGCTGAGTGGCTCCAGCAGTAGCATCCTCCAACCTCTCCAACTCTGGGATGGTATCTTCTCATCTTCTGAATCGCTATCGCTGGCATCGTCTTCGATGCGAACATCATAAACTATATAGCTATATATAAACTCAATATATATGCAAAGCTCAGATGTTGACCTCAGCTTGGACGTCTGATTTAACTTCAGTGAGTTCTGGCATTTTGTTTTTTTTCACATAGGTACCTACTGCAATGAAATAATGACGTTTTTGACAAAAAACGGCATAACCAGTGACCACCTATAATTACAAATAAACACAAAATAAATTTATTTTGATTTGCCTTAATATTCTAACTTGCGATGTTGTCAAACATCACGAAACGAAAGAAAACACAACTTACACATTCAATTAAGAATTGATATGTTCTCCGTTCTTGAACACACACTAACACAAAATTTTCTGATTTCATTGGGTGTGTTTCTTTATTCATTCCGTATATTCGGAATATATGGAACGCCCTTTTTGCGTTTCTTTATTCAATGGAATATTCCGGATAAACTATTTCCTTGTTTCTTTATTCAATCTGGAATATTGGGAACGCATTCTTTTCATTCCAAGTGAAGAGGTGGTTTAAATGGAATATTCTCTAGTTTGACTGATGCAGTTCACTGTCAACTATTGTTTATTCTTTTTATTCAAGTTCTGTTTCTTTATTTATTGTATTCTGGATATTCTGGATAGATATTTGATCTTTTCTGTCTTTTCTATTCCTTATCCGGAAAAAATAAAGAAACACACTCATTATGACTCTTATCCTACAATCCTACTTATTGACGCTTTGCTATATAATGGTTGACATGGCAATAACAGCTCAATAGCTAACTCCCTCATTCTGCTATTTGCTTATACAAAAAAATATAATATATATCTCTCTATCGCTCTCCCAGTTCTTCTGTCATTCTGCAAACTCTCCAAAATCTGTAAAGGCAATACACAGAGCCAATGGTGTGAAATCTCACAAATAAAAGGTCGTGTTTCATAGGCTTACTATAGTCTATATATGCAAAGGTCATATCTTCTCATTGATGTAGTCCTGTTTATATATTCCTGACGGTCGAGACACAGTAAATGCTTACAAGGCCGCCTGGATTGAACAATCCAGTCGTTCCATCACGTGGGAGACAATGAGGAAGCATGTAGTATTTTTGCTATTGGCACACGTTATCCTCGCAGGGAAGTTTATCTTCTGAAATAAAATAAGTTTATGAAAAAATATTTATTTTAAATAATTAAATAAATCACAAACATTTATAATGAAAATGAATGACCGAAAAACAAAAAGTAAAAATCGGGCCAATTATAAATTACGACGACAACAAGGACAGCAACAAATGAAATGTCAAAGTAGTAGTTCTACCTTTTTGCCGTGTTTGAGTTAGTGGCGCTGGCGTATAAGTGGAACCATCGTGAAGTTGGCAACTAGCAGTCCATGTATAGTATGTCAATGATTGGAGGGCAAGAAAGTTTTCCCTACAATTTGTAAAAGTTCGAGTCATTCGAGTAATTGGAAATAATTTGTACGAAGTCAGAGATAGGCGAGGCCAAGGTACATAAAGTAAAGTACTTTATGTACCTTGGGCGAGGCCATAAGTCGACCTGCCATACTAAAGACTTAAAAAGGTAGGACACCTGTGATACAACCATGTACCAGACTTGCACACTTCATTTACATTTTTGTTTTCTCAGTATCTAAGCACGTAAATATTTTTACCAGACACGGCATATAGTACGTCACAGTACTACATTACCTGCAATTAATTTTATTTTTCTTATGTATGCCCGGCTCTCAGCTGTGCATGAGGCTCTTGGTTGATAATTTTTCATAAAATTTTCTTTATTATCTCCAGATAGGCGATGGGATGACCTGACGTCACCGGAACATGCATTCCATGATTTTTTTTGTCTTCAACCGACTAGACGATAAAGAGTCGCGGCGTCTTTACGACACGACGAGTGGAGAGATTCTAAGTGTGGAAACACATTTGCGAGAAGTCATCCTTTTTCTTAGTAATTAGACCAAGTGGACTTGGCCTAAATACCAAGCTTTGTAGGGAACACTTTCTCGCCAGTACACACAATTAGTGCACGCAACTGGTGCCACCTATGCGAGAAACCTCTCGGTTACTCACATTGTGCTGAACGCACTCATTATAATCCACTAGGAAGAGATTCCACATTCAGAGTCCAACTTCATAGTTGGAACCCATTGCCAGAATAGAATCCACTTCCAGGAAGGAGTCCACAAATTTCCAATTGTAGAATTTCATCCGAGTCATGCGCAGACCACCATTTGCATGGAAGTACATTTGAAGCAACACTGAACTGATATGCATCAGCTCAGGAATTATGCTCGGTCAGCACTGCGTTATGACAGATGAGTTCACACTAAAAAGGAAATCAAACATTTCACTGATAAAATTAAGAGGATGTCAGTCCAGCAAGATACTGTCAGTTGACTGTCAGACACATCCGCACTTCGAAATAAAGATCGTGAAAACCCTTTTCGGGTGTCTTAGTTTTTGTAGTGTGTACCCACATATGCACCGCCACTGCTCTCAAACCAAACACAAAACGAGTGACAAAACATGTTAAGTACAATCGAGTGTGTCATCACACAACATTAATAATTTTGAATAGCAATACACTCGATTGCACTGAATGTCACTCAATAGAAATAAGATCCTATTTTATGTTACAACCAATAGGAGCTAAGAATAACATTGTTAGTAATTATGAAAATGTAGAAGTAAGATAGAAGATAAGTATAACAGTTATGAATTATGTATTTAAGGAACATTAAACTGAAAATAAAAACAGACTTAAATTAATACTCGAAATAGCAGCACTGCTTAGATTATTTATTTTTGTTTCAAGGAACATTACGGCGAAACATCGCCTTACCATTAAAGCGTAGTACGCTCCCAATATACTAGCGTGGTACGCTCTTATACCAAACAACTAGGACCATATAGATACACCACATGGCGATCCTGCAAAATACCAAATGTCACAGCTAGAATTCGATAGCATTGTAGAGAAGTGGGAAAAGTATCTGGCAGAGCTGAAGAACAAGAAAATCGAAGAATACATTCCCGAAGGTTCAACCCCGCCAACAAAAAATACATCCCGACTCCAATCAACGCCGGACCAAAGCCCATCTCTATAGAAGCGTAAAAAAAAACCCAAACCACAAATCGAAGAAACAGCACTATGGGAAAAAGCCAAAGCAGACCGGAAACAATAGTCAATAACAACAACGTCCAGGAGGAAATAAACATGCCAATAATTCCTGAATCAGTGGCAACAGCCGCAGTTATCATGACCTTCCTTTACGCTGCATATAAAACAAACAAATATTTTAAGAATTATGTGCATAAACACAAAAATCAAATAACTAATGTATAAAAAAAAAAAAAAAAAAAAAAAATTATTTAACACCAACAACAATCAAAAAATATTTTTAATACTTTTCACTTATCTACCCAAATGCAAGAATTAAAAAACATCTTAGAAACTATTCTCTCAAATGTTAAGAACAGTTCAGGTAGACCTTATAAATTTGAAACAGTTTAAACAAAAATTAGCGAAATAGGAAATCTTAAAGAAAAATTAATAATTTAGAAAATAGTGAAGAAAATGAAAATAACAAAGCACTTAAATTAGAATTTGAAGCTTTATATAATACTACTAAGAAGATACTAGAGGATCAACTGCAAGAACACAATTTAGTTTTTAAAAGAGAAAAAGAAATAAACAAAAAAAAAAATGGCAGATTTTGATTTAGGAATAGCTATGAAAGCAATACCAATGTTTTCAAGAAATTTCAAGGAGTTAGATAGCTTTCTTAAAATAGTTGAGATAATCAACAAGGGATTAAAAACCACTTGCACACAGCAATTAATAGAATTCGTTTTTCACGTAAAACTAGCAATTAATGTAAAAACAACCATTCCTCAAATTCAAAATACCTTATCGAATTTTAGTCAAAGAAATCTTTCAGTAACGTCATTTAGGGATAAATTACTCAATACTATAGCTGATTTAAATAATCTACAGATAAAAGTATTAGGTAACAATGTTACAAATGAAGAAAAGAAGGTGATAAGAAAAATGAACGACATTTACAGTTTAAATATCTTCAAAAATGGTCTTAACGACAACATAAAACAAACTGTTTTTGCATCTCAACCTAAATCATTGACAGAAGCAGCAAACCTGGCAATAAAATTAGAAAAAACAAATTCTAACGCACTATAGACACAGCACACAAAACACAAACAAACCAAACATACAAAACTTTAATCAACAAGGCAATGACCGTAACAGATTTGAAAGAAACATGAATCAAAATCGATACAACAACAACATCCAAAATCGAAATTATACCCGCAACAATCACTTCAACCGACATAATAACTGGAACAATAACCAAACACAAAATGCTCCAAGAAACAATAAACAAAGCCATCATCAAGGCCAATTCAGAAATACGAGAAAGCAAATACGATTATTACATAATGAACGACAAGAGGGAAACGAACATGGCTTGGAATACCCGAACATTCCAGATAGTGTTGCGGCTGCCTGTACTGGCTCAAGGATCGTCCTATGAGAAGGAAAACCCTATCTGAAATGTAAATGTATGTTTACAATAAAAAGGAAAAAAAAAACCATTTAGGTACTTACCTTGTTTGCTTGGTTGCTTATTTCTTCCTCTTACCAGTCCGGGAAAATATAGGGGCCACCGCCATCTATACCAAGGCAAAGGGATCCTGGTATGAAATGAAAATGATTTATTTGACCGGTCGTGTTTTAATTAGGTCTTGGGAAGGAAAAATGCCAAACGAAAATTATAAAAAGAATCAATTTGTAAAATTGACGATTGAGTTGAAAAAAAAAAGAAACGTCAAAGTTAAGATCAGCTGTGTAGTTCGAAAAGTCGAACTTCATGGATGAGTGTGTTCGAGGCCATTACTCAATCGGTAATTTGAGAATGGCCGATTGAGGGGGGGACACACTAGGGTTGTTTTTGTTGTGAAAGGATTCTCTCTTTTTTTTTCTTGTCGGGAGGGGGAATGCTAGCGGAGGGGGCTCCTCCGAGCTAGAGTGACTGACCCTCAACGGATCCTATATACACTGGCTGAAGAATAGTGTTTTTTTTTGTGTTGTTGTGTGGCAAAATTCTAGGGCGAACCGAAATTCCAACGGGCGTATAGAATTAGTTCGCTGTAGCAATTTGAAAAGCCCGGTCCGGTCGGTTGATCCAAGAAAGTCCGGTAGATAACTTTAAATTTTTTTTTTGAAAAAAAGGACAGTGTTAATTTTGTGTTTTTTTTAAGGTAAAGAAGTGTCGCTAAGATTAGTGGTAGGCGTGTGTGGGCGGTTCCACATCAAGTTGAGGAATTTTGAGTGCTTAGTTGGTGAGGTAATTTCTATTTAATTTCCATAAGTATAAAATGGTGGTTTAAAAGTAAAATTACCTATAGGGTCTGGCGTGGAGGCGGTCATCGGCGAAGATCAAGTCGGTGCCGCCACATTACTTTTTGGTCATCGCTGAGAAATTGCGACATCAAACCGCGGTAAGCTGCGGGCGAATGTAAAAGGCACATTTAAAGATCTAGAGGAAAAAGGACAGCCACGCCCATCCAAGTACTTGTATTGTTTTTTTTTAATGTTTAAAATATCTTTGTGGTGGGAATTTAAATATTCAATGGTGAATGGCCCTCACCAACGAGAAGCGTTATACTAAAGAAAAGTGTTATACTTTGTTAAAAGAACCAGAGACACGCACCCATTAGATAGTCGGTTACTATCCACATATATGAACTACCTAAGGCACTAAGCATTTCCGCCGTGCTACTTAGCTAAAACCGCAACCACTCAATCGGATGAAGCCGAAAACCGATTACAGCGGAAATAGAAACCTTATGTTCCACATCCGGAGCAAGCAGCAGTTGGGTTTAAAAATATAGTACCAAGTTTTTTATATGAGATCCGGGCTATTGGCGAACATTCATACTATAATTTCATAATTTGTTTTCATATTCTTAAATTATATTTTAATATTATATTTTTATTTATATTTTTACGTATAATCCCCATTTTAAATTATTTTATTTATTAGTGTACTCTTAATTGGTGTTTTTTTTGTGCTGGTAATTTCCTTAATTAATTTTATTGAACCCTTTTTGCTATAACGTCATTTCCTGTTCTGTGTAAAAGGACCTATAGGGGACTTTAAGGGAAGTTAAAGGCGAAGTACCTGACGGGCTGAACCCGGTTTTCCCTTCCTTTAAATTCTAGTAATGATTAACAGCGAGGTGTACTTGCCTTTGAGCTAGTATTACCCCCTATTGAGCGCTCTATAGGTAGGTACGGGAGAAAAATCGACTTAGTCATAGGAAATTTAAGGCTATTTGGAAGGAAAGGCTGGACTACGCTTATTATTTGTGTCGTCGGTTACGCGTTCGTCCCATTTTGACAACTTCCTTTTTAGGGTCGCCGTCCGGGTCCTTGTTGCTGTAAATTTCATTCTTTTTTTCATTGTTTATTTATTTTGTCACGTTACCAGTCTAGAATAGGTTTTAAGTTTTTTTTGTTAATTTATAACGTTATACCTACATAAAGATCTAAGTCAAAACAATCCAATTTTTGATACTTTATTAATCGTTTTATTTCTGAAAGTTTGTTATGTTTTTTTTTGTTGATCACATATGTTGAATAATTATGTCTAACTTGCATTTTTGTTTTTGTTTAATTTCAATCTGGTGAAGTTTAGCCAGAGATGAGCTATTAGGTTTTTAACTTTTCAGGGGGTGGGAGGGGCAGCTGACATGAACGAGGTGGCGTAGGACGTTCCAGCAAACTTTGGAATCCTTCAAGGGGAATCCTAAAAACAAATATCGCCAATGGGATTCCAGGTGTGGTGGGGGAAGGCATCGCTGCAACAACATCTGCAGTGTTCTTTGTGATGAGTGGTGACTGGGAATGTGAGTGTGAGATGAGTGTTTTGTGATCGTCGTTGGCATGATATGTGTTTTTGTAGCGAGGTGAGGTCCTGAAGGGGGGCAAGATCCCCCCTATTCCCGGCGAGCTTAGCCGCGCATCGCCAGCATGCCATGGCCCCTTCTTCTGGACATTCTTTCCACCCCTGTTCCTTACCCTTTCCTTTCCTAGAATCCTTCCTTTCGTATTTCTCCTTTTAGTTTCATCCCGTCCTTCTAATTTCCCTTCCCTTAATCCGGTACTCGTTTTTTTTTTTGACTCCATTTTTTTCTATTCACCAGCCCATTCCGGATACCAATCCCATCCTACTCCCAAACCCAAACTACCTCCCTTTGCCCCGTTACAAAATGGCGCCCATACGTAAGTGTTCGAATAGTCCTTGTGAATTGTCCTCGTCTAGCTATTTTCTGAGTGTTCTCACTGTCATCATCGACTCACTTCGTAAGTCTTGACCAGGAAAGCTTTTTAGCATACCTGATCAAATGCGACGAAGGATGTCGAGGTTGCCAAGGAGAACATCCAGAAAATAATGTGTTTTGTGTAAGATTCCACCCGCTGACCAACTGGAATTCTCGGATGTCTTCGACCGGAAAGTTTCGAACGTGCCGATCGAATCGCGACGAGAAATCGTAGGTGGCCAGCGAGTGAAATCATAGTCCCGTGTAGTTGCAGTCGTTGCCGGGGTCGGCGCCGAAACAATTCGTAAGTCTTGATAGGGATAGCTCTTGAGAATGCCTTTCAATCGCGACGAATAGTTTCGGTTCCGACTGCGACAACAACTGGAACATGTTGTATGTATGTCGTTCAGTCAGAATGAAAAGCAGTCACCACAAATCGAAAAGATGTTTTTGTGATAGTAAAAGAGAGTTGCGGGAGTACGTCCTACCAGCAGGCCAAAAAGAAAAGAAAAAGGTAGCCACCGTTCATAGCTGCCTTAAACACCCCCGTATCAAAATGAAAAAAAAAAAAGTTTAATTATATTAAAAGAAATAGATAAAATTCCGTTTTAGTCATCTTCGATTTAATTAGTTTCATAGTGTATATCGTTTTAAAGTTTTGGTGGTGTATATAAAAAAAAAAAAAAAAAAAAAAAAAAAATTCTTATGTGTAGGAAGTTTAATTAGAGTACGTTTAGTGTGTATAGTATCGTCAGTTTAAGTTCAGTCTTTAGTTTAGGTTTTTGGTTAAGGTAGATAGTAAGTAGTTTAGAAAAAAAAATCATTAAAAAAAAAAAAAAAAAAAATTTAAAAAGAAAAAGAAATAAATCTCAAAAAAAAAAAAAAAAAAAAAAAAGAACATAGTATAGGCATTAAGTAACTTTTAAGATTTTTTGTTGTTGTAAGTAAGTTTAAGATACAAAAACAGATTTAGGTATTAAGAAAACATTTTAGTCTTAGGTTCTAATAGATAGTTTAAGTTAGAGAGAATATATATAGTTTTTTTGTTAATTGTATTCTTGCCATTAAGTGGATTCGTGGATCCGTTGGGTGTCGTCAGCTCGGCTTGAATTAGTTGCTGCTTAAGTTTTGTCTGAGGCAGGGCATGCTTGCCAGGGAGGCTGAGGAAATAAAAAGAATTATTAAGTGGTCGTCACAACAGAGCAGAACTACAACACGTACCCAATACGTTAGCATAGTAGAGAAGAAAAATAATATGCCGCTTAGTCATTCTCCAACTCCAGGGCCCGCGCCCGGTGATCTGCTGACCACGGGTAATCAAGCAGAAGCGCCGTTGGTTAACGTCTCGCAATTTTCGGTGCCACCTCCTCCACTTCCGGGTGTGGGTGCACCACCCAGCAATTCAACGGTTCCGTCACCAGCGTATAGCGGCTTAACTGAAGCCGGAGGGTCCAACGGTACTAATGCGAACAACCTTATCCAATTGTTAGGGTCCACTGGGGCTGAAAAGGAAAGAGGGGTTAGTGGATTGTATAGTAATGTGGGGACAGGGAGTAGCGGTAGGGCGTTGGAAACGGAACGTGGAGGGGAGGCTAATGGGGGTGGGTCAGTAATTTCAGCCGAACTCATCGCTGCCATCAACATTGCGGTCCGCAGTGCACTGCAGGAAGAACTTCGGAAGAATTCCGGCGAAATAGGTGGAGACCAAATCCATCACGCAGGTTCCAACCGCCAATCTGAAGAGAGAGGACAGCGAGCGGGCCAAAACGCAGCTAACGCGGAGATGCCGGTGCGGCAGAATAGCCTCGAACCTCCACGTCGGCCGCAACTGGACCCGGCGACAAGGCCATACCAAAATGGGAACCACCTACCTCCATTGTGGGAGACAGGATCCGGTGGTGGGGCGCATCAGCCAGGTTACTACCAGGATTCTTACTGGGGCCCGCGAAACCCTCCCGGTGGGTACCAACAACCGCATCCATCCCCGAGCGGACGCGGACATGCCCTCGCAAACGGCAGAAGTCCTATTAAAATTGATAAGTGGGGGTTAACTTTTGATGGAAATGCTGAGAAACTCACCGTGGAGGATTTCATCTTCAGACTCGAGATGCTTCAGAGTCAGTATGTCTGCCCCTGGGCTGAGGTACTGAGAGACTTCCATCTGCTGCTGTCAGGGGCCGCGAATGAGTGGTACTGGCAGTTTCAGCGTGCGTACTATCGTCCTGACTGGCCAACACTTCGTGACGCATTAATGCGCCAGTTCAGAAACTCGAAGTCGGACTACGAAATAATGAGAGGCCTGATGGATCGACGGCAAGGCTTATGGGAGTCCAGCGACGATTATTTCGCGGCAGTCAGCCGGATGAAATCTCAGCTCAGGGTGCAAATACCGGAACTGGAACTGGTTCGGATCCTGAAGCCGAATCTCAACGAGAGGATAGGGTATCTGGTGTACCCACAGGCCATTTTTACGCTGGACCAGTTAAGGCTGGCGTGCAAGGACGCTGAGTACGCGTTTCCTGGAAGAGACCGGGAAGGCCAAAAGCGCAACAGGCCACCAGTACAGTATGCGGCTAACGAACTGGAAGTGGAATGCGAGGAAACGCCGATCAGGGAGGAACAGCTAGCTGCGCTTCAGCATACGGGGACCCGACCCAAAACTTCTCGTGGGCCAGCTGATCCAAAGGCTTTAACGTGTTGGAACTGCAAGCGTCCCGGACACGGGTTCAGGCAATGTCCTCTTGGCGGCGGATTGTTCTGCTATCGATGTGGGCTGGAAGGAGTGACCGCCCCCATATGCCGTCAATGTAACCCGGAAAACCGGCCAAGGAACGCGACGCCGATGGGGGCGTCGTGTTCCACTCAGACACCCCAATGGCAGTCGAAAGAGAAGTAGAGTCGTCGGGTGACAAGAAAAAAGTAAAGATCCTGAGTCGAAGAAAGCCTGTTGGTGAAACAAAAAAACAAAATAGATTAGATATTAAGCCATTTCATGTTAGGTTAAGAGAGTATAATTTAGCTAGGGAGAGAATTTTTAAGGGGAATTGCACGGTAGTGTCGAAAAAAATATCAAATGCGCGGAAAAGGTACGCACATAGGAAAGAGGTTAGGAAAAGTCTGGCGTCAACTGTGCTAGATATTAAGTCAGATCCCAGACCGTACGCGAAGGTGCAAATAGCAGGTAATCTGATGCTGGGTTTGCTCGATAGTGGAGCCAGTGTCAGCATTTTGGGGAAGGGGTGCATGGAGATGGTGAGGAGGTCGAACCTAGGGATACTTCCGTATAAGGCTGGGGTTAAAACTGCGGATGGAAACAAACAGGCCATAGAAGGGAAAATTAAGACCAAAATAAAATTTAAAGATCTGGAACAAGAGGTAACACTGTATCTTGTCCCCAGTTTAGAACAGGAGTTATATTTGGGGGTAGATTTTTGGAAACTGTTTAAAATTGCTCCAAATATAGTGAGTTCCATCTCAGTTACCGAGGAAGATGCCGATCTTCTGAATGCTCATCAGCTTTCTACTGAGCAGCGATCCGAGTTGGAGGCGGTCAAGCGGAAATTTCTTGATTATGATCGTCACGGCCTCGGAAAGACAACGTTAATGGAACATGACATCGATAAAGGAGATGCGGAGCCTGTCAAGCAGCGTCACTACCCTGTTTCGCCAGCGGTACAAACCTTATTGTACCAGGAAGTAGATCGGATGCTTAAGCTCGGCGTTATAGAGGAAAGTGAAAGTCCTTGGTGCTCTCCGGTTGTCCTTATCAAGAAGCCAGGAGTTGACGGTACTGTGAAGTATCGTTTTTGCCTGGACTCTCGTAAGGTCAACGCGTTAAGCAAAAAGGACGCAAACCCACTTCCTCATATCGAGGGGCTTATCAGCCGACTGCCAAATACCTACTTTATAAGTAGCGTAGACCTCAAGGAAGCATTTTGGCAAATACCGCTGGAGAAGGAGAGTAGAGAGAAAACTGCGTTTGCGGTACCGGGGAGACCCTTATACCAATTCACAGTAATGCCTTTTGGGTTGTGTAACGCCGCTCAAAGACTTTGCCGTTTAATGGATAAGGTAATTCCTGCACGACTCAGGGACAACGTCTTTGTGTATTTAGACGACTTGTTGATCATTGCGCCAGATTTCGAGACCCATATCACCTTGTTGGACGAAGTAGCCGAGTGTTGAAAGAAAGCAAATCTTACCATCAACGTGCAAAAATCGAAGTTTTGCTTTAAGGAGTTAAAATACTTAGGATTCATAGTTGGTGGGGGTAAAGTAAAGACCGACCCAGCAAAGGTCGAAGCTGTAGTTGATTTCCCTACTCCTAAAAATCCTAGGCAAGTTCGCCGGTTACTTGGTTTAGCAGGGTGGTATAGGCGGTTTATCAAAGATTTTTCCAGTTTGACCGCACCCCTCACGGATACGTTGAAGAAAAAAGACGGAAGATTTAAAATGACCGACGAAGCCTTATTGGCTTTTGAAAAATTGAAAAGTGCTTTAACCTCGGCACCGGTTCTTACCCACCCGGATTTTAGTAAAAAATTCTATGTTCAGTGTGATGCGTCTGATTCTGGAATAGGAGCAGTATTATTCCAAAAGAATAGTGATGGAGATGAGATTCCGATCTCATACTTTTCACAAAAACTTAACTCTTGCCAGAAAAATTATAGTGTGACCGAGAAGGAGTGCATGGCGGCAGTGATGGCAATCAAGAAGTTCAGGCCCTATGTCGAGGGTATGGATTTTACAGTCATCACCGACCACTCTAGCCTTAAATGGCTTATGAATATGAAGGATTTGAATGGAAGACTGGCCAGATGGAGTTTGGACTTACAAGCCCTTACCTTCGACATAGAGCACCGCAAAAGAACGCTTAATGTCGTACCAGACACACTTTCTCGGGCACACTTAGACAGTATTGAGATGGAAAACGTCGCTCCCTTGATCGATCTCACCTCAGGAGACTTTTTGTCTGATGAGTACAAAAGTCTCCTCAACACCATTAAGACACACCAAGAAGAGCTTCCGGATTTGAAAATAGTTGATGAGTTTGTCTACAAGCGAGTACTTCCAAGTGGAGAACAAGATTCCTCACTAGAACTTAGTTGGCGTCTATGGGTACCCTCAGGCTTAACTGAAACTATTATTTCAAATGCTCACGATCCACCACAATCAGCTCATGGTGGAATAGCTAAAACCTTACATCGTGTTCGACAGTATTTTTACTGGCCCAACATGACTATCCAAATTAAACAGTACGTTTCTAAATGTGAAATTTGTAAACAGTGTAAACCTCCATATCAAATTCTACGTCCACCAATAAGTAACACGTTTAGTATAGATCGCCCCTTTCAAAAGCTTTATGTGGATTTTTTGGGTCCGTACCCAAGATCCAAAGCGGGTAACGCATATCTGTTTGTAGTGTTAGACCATATGTCCAAATATATGTTTTTTGAGCCGTTGCGCTCTGCGGAGACCAACCGTATCGTTAAATTTCTGAAAAACGAAATTTTTAATGCATTCGGGGTACCGCAAATTATCCATTCGGATAACGGTAAACAATTTTTGGCCAAAGATTTTCAAATTTTTTTAAAAAAGTACGGTGTACGACATTTTAGGACGGCTTATTATTCGCCGCAGTCAAACGCTTCAGAAAGAGTAAACAAAACGCTGATAGCTGCAGTTCGCTCGTATCTGAAGGATAATCAACGTGATTGGGATATGCACATTAGTGATATCGCCAGCGCTTTGCGAAGCTCAGTTCACTCTTCTACTGGCGTATCGCCATATTTTGCTCTCTTTGGAGTGAACATGATGACCCATGGGAGTGGCTACGAGCTACTAGAAAAGTTAGGCGGGTTAGAGGATGGTGAGTTGTCGACACTTCCAAAGCACAGCCGATTAGAAATAATTAGAGAGAAAGTAAAAGAAAACATTTTAAAAGCAAATGAAAAAGGTGCGAAAGTTTACAACACCCGAACGCGAAATGTACAATATGTACCAGGCCAAGAAGTTTACAAAAGAAACTTTGTCTTAAGCGACAGCTCAAAATATTTATCGTCCAAATTATGTCCAAAATTTGTTAAATGTAGAATAGTCAAAGCGGTTGGGAAAAGCATGTACGAGTTGGAAAATCTATCGGGCAAGAAAATTGGGGTTTTCCATGCCAAAGATATTAAGCAATAACAACTTAGCAATAACGAATCTGTGATATTTTAAGAATGTCCACTGGATTCGCCTCGTCATAATCTCTGTGCACTCTTTTCCCCAAAAACAGTATTTACGCCGGAACGCCAAAGACACCTTCACATAATAATAACCTCAGCTAGTGAGAATGGGCTTGGGTGTTTACAAATGACATTATTATTCCCGAGCAAGCACTAAGTATCTGTGATAGTTTAACCCCCCTCATCCATGCTGGTGCCGTAGTTTATCTAGTTATTATATTTGTATTGTGATATTAGGTTATCAGAGTATATATATTTATTTATTTATTTACATAGTTTATTTATTGATTTATTTATTTATTTTTAAGCAGAGTATATATTTATTCATTTAGTTAGTAACAGAGTATATATTTATTTATTTATTTATTAACAGAGTTTATTTATTTATTTATTTTTAAGCAGAGTATATATTTATTTATTTATTTATTAACAGAGTTTATTTATTTATTTATTAACAGAGTCTATTTATTTATTTATTTATTTATTTATAGAGTATTTGTTTATTAACAGAGTATATATTTATTTATTTATTTATTTCCAGAGTTATTTATTTATTTATTTATTTTTAAGCAGAGTCTATTTATTTATTTATTTATTTATTTATAGAGTATTTATTTATCAACATAGTTTATTTTATTTATTTATTTATTTACAGAATTTATTTATTTATTTACATAGTTTATTTATTTATTTATTTAGTTATTTTTAAGCAGAGTATATATTTATTTATTTATTTATTTATAGATTATTTATTTATTAACCGAGTTTATTTATTTATTTATGTATTTATTTATTTATTAAAAGAATCTATTTATGGTTGTCATCTCCCTGATTTGTCAGGTATATCTTTGTGATCTTGTTACTCATTTATTTATCTGTTAATTATTAACCTGTATATTATTAAGTTAACTTGCTATATATGTTATTATTTTTTTTTAATTTTTGTACCCCCAACTATCATCGTAGGTCGTTTGGTTTTTGTAATAATAATAATTGGTATTTATCCGAAGGCAGAAAATAGTATGCTTCCTTTCATCGTTATACCTATTCTGAATCCCGATCCACCATACGAACTAGCAACTAGGTATCTATGATGTAACTGAATCGCAAACGCATTAAGTATATACATATAAATTACACGTATAGGTATATCATTTAATAGTCCATGAAAAAAGAAATAAAAGGCACGCAATTCGAGGGATACAAGAAAAACAAACGCGAGTCAATAAGGAGGAATATTCAACCGGGAGATAAAAGACAAAAAGTACCACTCACCCCAAAATCATAGTTCTTTCCCTTGGGGTCACTCGTTCTGTAAGCCGATGGAACGAGCAAAATCACTTCTGTTCAATGTTAGAACAATGTAGTAACCGCAGGCATCGGTTGCGCAGATTTTGCCAATACGAAGGGTGTGCGCAGCTCGATTCGCCATATAAAGGCGTTGCGTATGGTTTCTCGCATGAAATGCCACACACAAAACTTCGTTGCTGACCTATGATGCTTTCACCATCAGATTGGTATCCAACAATAGGTCACATGGGGTGGCGTTGCCAAAACCTTCGGCAATACTGCCTGCGAGTACATTTTTTCCCAATGCATATCCTAGGGGTGACATGAGTTATATTTGGATTTAGGTTTCTTGACAAGATTCTGTAAATTCAGAAGGAAAATTACCTTCTCCGGACCGATATGTTCCTCAAAGGGAAAGGTATAGTACATAGTATTATGTTTTAATATTCTGGTAAAAGGGGATGTCCGTTGATCTGAAATGAGAATCCAAGAAAAATATACATCAATCAAAAAGAATTAAAACCCTAACCCTCAAAAATAGTCTTACGACGTCCGGCCAGAAACTCTCTTTCGGAGGGTGGCTAGGGCTTGCATTTATGCCCGGCTTGGTTGTTGTGGGTTCGACACCAGCGTCTTAAGATGACGAAAGGCACCCGTTCTTCGTTTTTGTGGCACTATATATCTTAGCCAAAATCCGAAGATTTGTTGCGGCTGCCTGTACTGGCTCAAGGATCGTCCTATGAGAAGGAAAACCCTATCTGAAATGTAAATGTATGTTTACAATAAAAAGGAAAAAAAAAAACCATTTAGGTACTTACCTTGTTTGCTTGGTTGCTTATTTCTTCCTCTTACCAGTCCGGGAAAATATAGGGGCCACCGCCATCTATACCAAGGCAAAGGGATCCTGGTATGAAATGAAAATGATTTATTTGACCGGTCGTGTTTTAATTAGGTCTTGGGAAGGAAAAATGCCAAACGAAAATTATAAAAAGAATCAATTTGTAAAATTGACGATTGAGTTGAAAAAAAAAAAGAAACGTCAAAGTTAAGATCAGCTGTGTAGTTCGAAAAGTCGAACTTCATGGATGAGTGTGTTCGAGGCCATTACTCAATCGGTAATTTGAGAATGGCCGATTGAGGGGGGGACACACTAGGGTTGTTTTTGTTGTGAAAGGATTCTCTCTTTTTTTTTCTTGTCGGGAGGGGGAATGCTAGCGGAGGGGGCTCCTCCGAGCTAGAGTGACTGACCCTCAACGGATCCTATATACACTGGCTGAAGAATAGTGTTTTTTTTTTGTGTTGTTGTGTGGCAAAATTCTAGGGCGAACCGAAATTCCAACGGGCGTATAGAATTAGTTCGCTGTAGCAATTTGAAAAGCCCGGTCCGGTCGGTTGATCCAAGAAAGTCCGGTAGATAACTTTAAATTTTTTTTTTGAAAAAAAGGACAGTGTTAATTTTGTGTTTTTTTTAAGGTAAAGAAGTGTCGCTAAGATTAGTGGTAGGCGTGTGTGGGCGGTTCCACATCAAGTTGAGGAATTTTGAGTGCTTAGTTGGTGAGGTAATTTCTATTTAATTTCCATAAGTATAAAATGGTGGTTTAAAAGTAAAATTACCTATAGGGTCTGGCGTGGAGGCGGTCATCGGCGAAGATCAAGTCGGTGCCGCCACATTACTTTTTGGTCATCGCTGAGAAATTGCGACATCAAACCGCGGCAAGCTGCGGGCGAATGTAAAAGGCACATTTAAAGATCTAGAGGAAAAAGGACAGCCACGCCCATCCAAGTACTTGTATTGTTTTTTTTTAATGTTTAAAATATCTTTGTGGTGGGAATTTAAATATTCAATGGTGAATGGCCCTCACCAACGAGAAGCGTTATACTAAAGAAAAGTGTTATACTTTGTTAAAAGAACCAGAGACACGCACCCATTAGATAGTCGGTTACTATCCACATATATGAACTACCTAAGGCACTAAGCATTTCCGCCGTGCTACTTAGCTAAAACCGCAACCACTCAATCGGATGAAGCCGAAAACCGATTACAGCGGAAATAGAAACCTTATGTTCCACATCCGGAGCAAGCAGCAGTTGGGTTTAAAAATATAGTACCAAGTTTTTTATATGAGATCCGGGCTATTGGCGAACATTCATACTATAATTTCATAATTTGTTTTCATATTCTTAAATTATATTTTAATATTATATTTTTATTTATATTTTTACGTATAATCCCCATTTTAAATTATTTTATTTATTAGTGTACTCTTAATTGGTGTTTTTTTTTGTGCTGGTAATTTCCTTAATTAATTTTATTGAACCATTTTTGCTATAACGTCATTTCCTGTTCTGTGTAAAAGGACCTATAGGGGACTTTAAGGGAAGTTAAAGGCGAAGTACCTGACGGGCTGAACCCGGTTTTCCCTTCCTTTAAATTCTAGTAATGATTAACAGCGAGGTGTACTTGCCTTTGAGCTAGTATTACCCCCTATTGAGCGCTCTATAGGTAGGTACGGGAGAAAAATCGACTTAGTCATAGGAAATTTAAGGCTATTTGGAAGGAAAGGCTGGACTACGCTTATTATTTGTGTCGTCGGTTACGCGTTCGTCCCATTTTGACAACTTCCTTTTTAGGGTCGCCGTCCGGGTCCTTGTTGCTGTAAATTTCATTCTTTTTTTCATTGTTTATTTATTTTGTCACGTTACCAGTCTAGAATAGGTTTTAAGTTTTTTTTGTTAATTTATAACGTTATACCTACATAAAGATCTAAGTCAAAACAATCCAATTTTTGATACTTTATTAATCGTTTTATTTCTGAAAGTTTGTTATGTTTTTTTTTGTTGATCACATATGTTGAATAATTATGTCTAACTTGCATTTTTGTTTTTGTTTAATTTCAATCTGGTGAAGTTTAGCCAGAGATGAGCTATTAGGTTTTTAACTTTTCAGGGGGTGGGAGGGGCAGCTGACATGAACGAGGTGGCGTAGGACGTTCCAGCAAACTTTGGAATCCTTCAAGGGGAATCCTAAAAACAAATATCGCCAATGGGATTCCAGGTGTGGTGGGGGAAGGCATCGCTGCAACAACATCTGCAGTGTTCTTTGTGATGAGTGGTGACTGGGAATGTGAGTGTGAGATGAGTGTTTTGTGATCGTCGTTGGCATGATATGTGTTTTTGTAGCGAGGTGAGGTCCTGAAGGGGGGCAAGATCCCCCCCTATTCCCGGCGAGCTTAGCCGCGCATCGCCAGCATGCCATGGCCCCTTCTTCTGGACATTCTTTCCACCCCTGTTCCTTACCCTTTCCTTTCCTAGAATCCTTCCTTTCGTATTTCTCCTTTTAGTTTCATCCCGTCCTTCTAATTTCCCTTCCCTTAATCCGGTACTCGTTTTTTTTTTTGACTCCATTTTTTTCTATCCACCAGCCCATTCCGGATACCAATCCCATCCTACTCCCAAACCCAAACTACCTCCCTTTGCCCCGTTACAATAGCCAAAATTAAAAGTATATAGAATATCGGATAGCAACACAAATTTTATTGTTGCAAAACACAAAAATAAAAAAAATGACATTTTTAATAGAAACAAGTGCAAACAAATCGATCTGCAAAATAACAAGTAAGCTAGTGAATGAAGAATATTACCCAGAAGAAAAATGCAAACTCACAGATAAAACCAATGAGGAAATACATTCCTTAGGGACCATCAAACGCAGATGCTCTATCTAGAATAAAAATCGACTCAGACTTATTAAAACAAATGATACCGACAGAAATCAATGAAACCGTCAAAAGAACATTAGTCATCACAAGGGGAATGTCCAACAAAATAAATGTGGACAACAACAAGGAGAAATGCAATTCTCAAGAGAAGCCTGTACAACTTCAAATCTGGGAATGCATATCCATTAATGACGTCAAAAATATAAAGAAATTAAAATTTAATATTGATAAAAATGCTAGGAATTCAAAAATAAATATTGATGAAAATTTTGTGCACGTGCGATGCAGTGATAAATCGGCGAATCCAGATTCGACCCCGAGGAAGCTTGCATCAGAAATAAACAAAGATAATAATATGTATACGTATACGGGACCTAATGATAATTCAGCGACACTAGAGTCGACTCTGAAGAAATTAGTATCCAGAATGAATAAAGAAAATATAAACGAGCTAGCCCTTATGAGCAATGATGAAATATTTAAGCATTTTGAAAAAGATAAATTCAAAGAAACATATGCAAAGATAAAAATAAATGGCCAGAATCCTAAGCTAAAAATAATAATTTATAATGCCCCAAAACAAATATTTGATGATTTAACTAAATACAAACTAATTGACGAATTCCATAACTCTGCACACAGAGGACATCTAGGTATACGGAAAACACTAATAAAATTAAAACAAAGATACGTATGGCGAAAAATGAGTCAAATGGTAAAGCAATTCATAACAAATTGTGATTCATGTGCAAGAAATAAACAAACAAAACACACAATAGAACCACAAACGATTACAGACACTCCAGGCAACAGTTTTGAAGTGGTGTCAATTGACACAGTCGGACCTTTACGAATATCAAATAATAAAAGATATATTTTAACCATGCAATGCGAACTTACCAAATTTGTCGTCGCATATCCGATGACATCAAAAGACGCAACAACAACAGCAAAGACTTTAGTAGAAGAATTTATTCTTAGATATGGACACTTTAAGATTCTAAAATCAGATAAAGGTACAGAATTCAATAACGAACTTATGAACAACGTATGTTCACTTTTAAAGATAAAACAAACATTCTCTTCTCCATACCACCATCAAACTATAGGTGCCCTTGAAAGAAACCATCGGACACTCAATGAATTTTTATTATCAAATGTCAATGATAATGAATGGGACGAATGGGTTCCATATTTTACGTTTGCATACAATACAACACCACATATAGACACTGGGTATTCACCTTACGAACTCATTTATGGCAAAGTACCCTGCTTACCGACAGATACGCTAAATAATAAAACAAAAATTTATGACTACGATAATTATGCCAATGAGTTGAAAACCAGGTTACATCATGCACTAAGTAAGGCCAGAGAAATGACAATAACAATTAAAGAAAAAAGAACAGCAACAGAAAATAAGAAATACAATAATAGGTTAGATCTAGGAGTAGGTGATTTAGTATTGCTAAAAGTAGAAAATAGAAAGAAAAGTCAAGCACCTTATATTGGTCCATTCAAAATAATAGAAAAAAAAGGAGTAAATTAAGTAATTGATAAAAATGGAATAAATAAAGAAATACATAACAATCTTCTTAAGCCCTATAAACTAAGAAACCAATAGAAAACAATACAAAACGTTAAAACAAAAAAAATTTTTCTTCATTATAATTTATTAATAAATATCAAAATTTTAGCTCATAAACTCATATTATATAAACTTTGTAAAAAAAAAAAAAAAAAAAATATATATATGATATTATACTACCTATGTTATCCAACTTTACTCCCTAAAATTTTTCTTAAGGGTGAGGGTGTAGTGTGTACCCACATATGCACCGCCACTGCTCTCAAACCAAACACAAAACGAGTGACAAAACATGTTAAGTACAATCGAGTGTGTCATCACACAACATTAATAATTTTGAATAGCAATACACTCGATTGCACTGAATGTCACTCAATAGAAATAAGATCCTATTTTATGTTACAACCAATAGGAGCTAAGAATAACATTGTTAGTAATTATGAAAATGTAGAAGTAAGATAGAAGATAAGTATAACAGTTATGAATTATGTATTTAAGGAACATTAAACTGAAAATAAAAACAGACTTAAATTAATACGCGAAATAGCAGCACTGCTTAGATTATTTATTTTTGTTTCAAGGAACATTACGGCGAAACATCGCCTTACCATTAAAGCGTAGTACGCTCCCAATATACTAGCGTGGTACGCTCTTATACCAAACAACTAGGACCATATAGATACACCACATTTTGCATGACATTTGAATCATCGGACAGTGTGACTAAACTGATACCGAAACCACTCCAAACTCTATCTCTACTATCTTGTCTAGGAGTATAACACTTATGAATACGTATACATACTGTCATTTGTAAATACAATTTCAATCCGTTACCGCGTGACGATATAATCCGTGGAATATACACGTGATGTCACGATTCGGCAAGTCACTAAGCCAAATTGGAGGTAAACACCGTATTAAGTTTGTCCTGATGTAACGTAAGCCTAACCAGCAACATGATCTGTCACATCACCACCAGGCAGGCATCCTAGTGTCATAATTGACACTTCCCAATGTTGTCTGGAAATACTTACCTGTTATACTTACGTCACCACATCTGTCAATATCTTTTTGGCATTCTCACTACTGGTGCCAACCGTAAATAGTCTAGTGAGTTCCTGACATCGAAAAATATTTACAATATGACACATCACACTATACTGTATAACATTCACTCAGTGTGACCAAAGCCCTAAATAGAGTATTTCCACCCATTCATGCGTATTAAAGTATCTGTCAGGGAGTAAAGACTCTGTGCCAACGAAAGTAGTGCAGTGCGCACTGCTCCTTAACAGATATTTTACTACGCCACCTGACGCGAAAGAATGACATGATACTGGAAAGAGAGTGTAAAAACAGCGCGCTGTTTTTATGGAAGTTAGAAATACTAAGAAAGGAAATTGAATGTGGTATGGACTTGATTTTGAAATCAAACTCGCTCGAAGAATCATCTCCTCCACAGAACGTGAGCAGAAAATTATTTTTTTTACTCTATTGGGCCGCGGCCATTATAAATCCTTTCTAAAGGATAACTTTTCGAGAATATATTAATTTTCGAGGATTTCCATCACCATCCGAAGACAATTAATTACAAGGATAACCCATCGAGAAGATTTCGGGAGCTATTGCTGCTCTATCCATCAAGCAGGATTGACGTGGCGGCCCGAGGATTACTACTAAGGATATAGCTGACGCCTAAAGCAGTTTGCCCTCAGTCAGCACACGCTGCCATAAACTTTCATGTGGTATATCCACATATGCCATGCAATGCTCATTTTATATATATACAAATATATGAGTATTCGCGTGGAATACGTATCACATCGAACCACGCCTTATATTTTTTTTTTGCGAAGGGCTACCTATTTTCTTTGAGCTCAGACGTATCCTTGCGACGAGACATACGTCGCCCGATTCTTTTTCTTGGCGAGACATTCTCCCTGGACGACTCGAACCAAGTGTTCGACGGCCAGACGAGACCCGAAATCCCTTCCAATAATCCCGCTGTGGATTATCCATATTTGTGACCATAGAAGCATTGGCTAGGAACAGCCTTAAATCTGAAAATTTTCATTAGAAGACAAATCCCAACTACTATAGGTGGAAGAGAACTGCAGAGGACACTAGAGCATCTATAATATCACCAAATTCAACATAACAGGTAGTCTGGTGAGTGCATAGTCACGGATGCCGGTCCCCCAACGTTCACCAACCCCAATTATACATTTTGGAGCACCATTGAAGCAGTGACGCAGTCAACAATTTTTATACTCATCACGGATATATGTGGTGCAGAAAGTTTTATTAATATATATGCATAGAATACAGTGAGATTAATCTTTTTCTGGAAAAAACCAGGTAACCAATATTATATAAAGTACTTATTTGCGTGAAATTTTATATGAGCGAGGAAGTATTCCGCTCCAACAACTCCCACAGGCGGGTCATACTTAGCCTAAGAACGCACGCATTAGGTCGGCGTTCGACATACTCGACCACGGACGGTGGTCAATGCAATTCATTTGTACTGCTTGAAGGGCAGGACCTTACGCCTCCTACCCCATTTCTGCATTATAGTAATATGGAATCATTTACCTAAGTAATTACTATTATTAAGAATATCAGATTAGTATATTGAAACTATATGAAAGATATTTGTGTTATAAAGTGGATTGTGTATTGAATTTGATTCGGGAGCGGTATTAATTTTACAACGTCATTCCGGACTTCATACTTTTCATTAGAAACTTCCGTTTCAATTCGTGTTATAGTGTTGTGCTTGATTTCATTACATGGTAATTAATATTTTTTTATCCTATCGCGTATATATTTCGTCGAAGCGCTAGCTGTCGGCTCAGATCTCATCGTTCCGAGAATCTGGTGTACACCTCTTTAGGGTATACCAATCGTCCGAGTTTTAAGTAAGTCTCCTCTTATCCATTGATATGGCAAGCGGTTCTGGACCTAACGTTTAATCGTGATTACAACTTTTGTCAATCGCTTTTGAAGATGTACTTCGGCTTCATTCACTCACTCAGTCTTCAAGACAATTTTCTTTTTTTTGCCTTTCGTGTCGGTAGCGACCAAACGCGTGTAGATTCAACGCCGCGTTTCGAATATTCTTTTTTTATTTTTTACTTTTTTTTTTGTTTTCACTGCTGGACGTATGATCCGGCTTACATGCTAACTTTTTTTCTTTTTCACTCGAGTTTTCTCTCAAATATTCAGAATTCTTTTTAACTTTAAACGCGATAGTATCTAAGATAGATTGTCTTTGTGTTAATGTTTGAGTCCGTCGTATTTGGGACAGAAAATGAGCAAATTTTGGATGTCATTATCTCCACAGAATAGAGATACACTATACGAAACAAAATTACTAGTATCATTACCCAACGTAGCGAATACGATATGGCAATAGCCAGTTCGCTAAGTGTCAATAGTAGTGATTCCATATAGCTTTGAAAATATATTTTATTAATCATTTCCAGGTATCATTGGAGTGCACTTCAGGATCACCGTAATTGAGATGAATACAGTACCTATTCTTCTCAAATCAGTAGAACATTTACTCCTTAATATTTTTATTCAATTTTACTTAACTTTATTATTATTGACATTTATAAAACATTGTCGAACATACTTTGGAATGCGAACTGTGTTCCTCTGTATGGGGTATTTGCATGGTCATTGATATATCCATTATTGCTTTAGAAGAATTTTTCTTAAGCAAGTCCCTTCTGTCTTTGTGTTTTCGTGTGTTGTCATCCTATTTGTAGGCGTATCTACTCATTCGGAGCTAAGATATTCCTTTACCTATTCCTTTGAATTTAGTTTGCTATTCAACGGGGATACAAATAGAACGCGGTCGTACACTTGAAATTCGACAGTAATAAACCAACAAGGTCGCGTCAGATTATTCTTCGTTCTTGTTTCGAAATCAATACAATCCTAAATTCATCTCGCGAATCAGATAAGCGTTCGTATACACAGACACTTGATTGTTAGCTTTCTTTTTTCTTTTTAATTTCACTTAAATTTTTTTTTTTTTATTATTATTGAAACTTTAGATATTTGTAGCATTAGTATGATATACCTAGAGCTGATAAAATAACTCATTTCTTGTATTTGCGTGTGACAAAGCACACAGTTATTCTAATAAGGATTTATATATTCTGTCTGGTTGTTTTGACTAGCTTTTTATTCTGATCTTTATGAGACTTTATATGAAGTTATTGTTAGAGTTTAATAATATTTAAGGTTAGATTTAGATAGGATTTTAAGCATCCCTAAGAAAACCAAAAGATCGTATGTTAGATTTTAAGCTTTACTATAATAAAACCTAATTAACTTTTATAACGTTAAAGAAATTTTGAAGTTGACTTTCTTTTCGTCTGAATTTATTTTTTGAAGAACTTAACAATTTCAGGATGATAGGGTAAACTTCTCGTTGGGAGGGTGGTAACCCTCACACTTCTTGGGAGCAAAACAAGGTGTAGTATGGTGATAGTTAGGTGAGATGTATCCGGTATGGATTCGAAGATTCTTGATAGGTTTTGTTGATAGGTACCGAATATAGATAGTGAAAATATGTGAGCAGGCAAATAATAGCTTGCTTTCCTTCTTAAGGGGTTGCCCAATAAAATTTAATGAGTCGTGGGGACTCATAGGTCCGTGGACAACCAAGGTCGATGCCAAGAGAGTTGGTTTTTGGCATCGAATTGGGTGGGTTGAGAGACCAGGGGGATCAGACACCATCTTAGATCCTCCCTCCCCTCAAAGTTAGTCACCTCTGCATCCACGTTTAGCACAACATCGTGGCAGCTGAACGTGTAGATGATAATTATGTGCCGCAGCAACCACGAAAACCCTTGGTTAGCTTTTGTTAATATACTTACGGGTCGTGTTCTCCGGGTTAACACAGTAATTCAATCAGAATTCTTTTCTTCTGAACTACGTTTACTCACAATAAGCAAAGAGGTGCATCGATGAGTCATCCTTTACTTATACAAACAATCCGTTTCCATCTATTCTTTGAAAGTTATGAGGGCCAATAAGCATTTAAACATTATTATTCGAACTCGACCACCAGAGTTCAACGGTCGGCAGTGGAAAAAAAGAGGTAACACCGGTGTGTAGATCCCGGAGCAAGTACCCATGGCCTGGCTGAGCTAATCGTGGCTAGGGTACTGCCGGCCACCGCGACGGTCGATCTCACCCTCGACCCTGCGTTGTCGCATGCCGTTCTAATCAGCCTTCCACTTGGTATGGTTGACAAGAAAGGGGGCGTTGCCGACATGGGGTTGCTTCCGTCCCATTCACGCAGTACAGTTAACGATCTCTAGGCATGAAGGTGCAAACTGGAGTTGAGCCTCCGGTAAGACTAACGAGGTTTTCAGAAATAGCATCGATGGTCTAGATACGTTTGAGGGGATTTAAGTAGGGTCCTTGGTTTACAGGTGTAGGCCACAGTGTGAAGCAGCTGCAAGCGGAACATCTAGTACTAGCAGCCGATAGGCATGGACATGCTATCAGGTACCCTCTAGGCTGTTCTACGGAGTTTTGTAGTCAGTACCTATGGTAGGCTAGTGGATGGTTTACGTTTCTGTGATGGGGATAAATGGGAAATTAGAAGAAGGGGAGGGGAGTAGGAAGAGCTAGCGGCCGTGTTAGCGAAGTGTAAGTATGTCTTATATAGAAGTACCAGATACACCGATACATGGGTCAAGGACGTAAGGGTTGCTTGTCTCTTCTTGCTTCCTCTCTGGTTCATATTGCCGGTGAGCATTGGGTTTGAAACTTGGATATCCACAGGGTGTTCAGGGATGGATTTGAATGCCTGTTGGCAATGGTTTCTTCTTTTTTTTGAATAATTTTCTAAATTTACGTTACAGATGGCGCCCAACGTGGGGCCCGAATTAGCTTGAGAAGTTTAGATGTAAATTGATCGAAGTTAGGTCGATTCAGAGTAACGTAGTTTGAAATCTAGAATTTTTGGGAATTTTTCGTAATTTTTCAGATTTGAGATAAAGTTTTTTTTGGATGATCAGGTTTCTTAGACAGAGGAACACCATCGAGGTTAGTGGTATATTCCCTATTTTGTCCAGTAATTTAGTGATTTTGTCCTGAGTCAGCTGTTGCATTAGGTCTATCCACTTCTCCTCCACCTCTTGTCACTTCGTTACGTCGTCGATCTCTGTCCGGGTTGAGCAGGAGTATTTGCTTGATCGTCAGTAGCTGAGGTGATGATAATTTCCTAATAGTGAAGTCTTAGAATCTGGTTACACGAGAGCAGGATGAGCAGGTCTTCTGACCGGTGGTTGGTGCTTTCTGCCCGACGCACGTCAGCTGCAGAAGCTGGTCATCCACTCAAGCGTGACCCAATTTAATCTTCGTTGAATCACTTAATCTTTTTATCATTGTGTTACCCAGATTGTTTCAGGAGTTAGAGTCATTTACTAAATTCGTTAGGGAGCTATGGTATGCGTCGAGACATGAAGCGCTAACCGGTAATTGGTGTTCTTATACCCGATGTACGTCTGCAGTAGCGTAATGTCATCGCCACATACTGGATCAACCTACCGAATACGGGAAGTGTGTTTTCTGTAGCAATAGAACGCTGAAAGTTTCATCGAGTCTATACACACTAAAAGTTTTATTTTGTAAATAGTTATTTTTCTTTTGAGTCAGTTGAGTTGTAAACTGAACCACATACACCTTGTTCCATAAGAAGGGAGGGTTACCACCTCCTGAATCTTTTATGATACACCAGATATTTAATTGAGTATATAGTATATCTTTCTTTTGAGGCACATTGTAGTTTAAATGATTTTTGAATTTTCGTATTTAGTTGGTAGGAAACAAAACAGTTTCCGAGGTATCTAGTAATTTTCGTATTTGAGGTTCCGTCAATCGAGTTGAGACGTAACTTCTCGATTGATGTGTAGTTTGGGATAGAGCCCGACATTTATAGATTACAGTTTTCCAGTATTTAGTGGAATAGAGCCCGTATTATAGTCTTTTTTTGGGATAGTGCCCGTATTACAGTTTTTGATTTTTGGGATAGTGCCCGTCAATTAGTAATTATAGAATAGATTTCCGAAAACCTTTAGTTACTATATACACATTAAGACCCTAAGTATTAGTTAAGTATAATTAACAATTTTTTCGAATTACCAGTATAAAGCTAAGCATATGTTTTGAGAACATAGTTAAGTATCAATATTTTTTTATTATTACTTTTTTTTTTTATGAATTCTTCTTCCGTAATATTAGTACCTATTACGTGAGGATATAATTATATAGGCAAATACTTACCTTTAATATTAAGCACCCTTAGATTTAAGTTCCTTTTTGATACCGTTCCTTATTTGAATTACTTGATCGACATATGACCTTTCGAGGAATTGCTCACGGTGTATTTGAAATTTTTTTTTTACTACCAATTTTTGACTTGCGTTATTTATTGTTGCTATACCCAAGTAACATCCGTCCGAGGATTTCTCACGGACTACTTGAATTTTTTTTTATATATATACCGGATTTTCAATCTATACTTATTTGTACTGACGAATACCCGTTGGAGGATTTACTCACGGGAATATTTGGAATTTTCATTACCTTGACTTACCTTTATTCTCACTGTTATATATTCCTTGAGTAGGAACCGTTTGAGGAATTTCTCATGGTCTGCCTTACCTTGTTTATTTTTTTTTTTGATTTACGCACCCGACGTTATCCGTCTGTTCACCTTCGCGGTTGAATGAGCGACCGAAGTCGTAGAAGAGCTACTAGAAGTACTTACCTTACAAAGTACAAGGACTATATAGTCATGGCTCCAGGGGCACCAAAACCTAAACCCGGTCGTAACCAGAACAATATCGTTGAGAATCCCACCGATGACGAAGGCAGTCAAGACGAGAATCAAGCCGGGGGTAATATTGTTGATAGAAGCGTCATAGTAGACGATGATGAAGTGGCGAGAGCTGAAGAGCAACTCCGTAAAGATGCAGCTGATCATTCTGCTTATATACAGCAAGTGGTCTCCGCAACTATTGATCTGCATAGAGTCAACGATAGACAATTCATGGCAGAAGAGTTAGAAAGGAGTCATGCCCGTCTGCTTGATCAAGTTGCACAGCTACTTCAAAAACGCACCGTCAAATCTGCTCATGCTTCTGCTCCTCCTAAGCTACCTGCTCCACCAGATGCAACTTCGACACAGAAAGTTACGCGACAGGTTAATTTAGTCGATACAGACACTACACGTGTCGTTAACCGAAATGTCCCTTCTGGTCCATCCACGTCCAGAAATGTTCAGTCCGTATATAGACCCTTCAACGAAGATGAGGCGGATGGAATTACTCCTCATTACGAGCCAACTAGAGTGCCACTTTTGCCGGATGTCAATCCAGCCCAAATGCCTCTAGGCTCCAATTTGGACGAGTTTATGACTCGTTTAAACGCTTTTAATTCCGACGACGAGTCCGCTGTGTCGCCACCCAGGCCACCACCATCGAATGTTACATCGGTGAATCGCAACCATCAATTCCACAAGTGGGGGTTAAAATTCGATGGGAGGAATATGTCAGTTGACGACTTCTTGTTCCGCCTGGGGTGTGTACGCAATAGTTATGGCGTATAGTAGTATGAGATTACCGCAAACTTTTACCACTTCGTATCAGGTTCGGTAGAATCTTGGTACTGGGTGTATTTGAAAGGTAACAAGCACACTACGTGGGATGAATTGAAAACTGCTTTGGTAGAACAATACCGTACCTTAGAAAGCGACACCGAGCTCTTCCGAAAGCTTTCTGATCGTAAGATGTTGAACGGCGAGTCTTTCAATGACTTTTACGATGCTATTCAATACCTGAACTCCAGGATGCGAGTTCCAAGACCTGAAAAGGAACTAAAAGAAATTATTAAAACCAATGTCCGTAGGCGCATGGGTGAACTACTCATCACCTACAGTCCGTCCAGTTTGAGGCAATTGGCCTATTATTGTCGAGCTATTGAGAAAGCTCAATCTCAGTATGAGAATAACCGTCCGAATTTCGTGCCAAGTGCACAACGTCCACCTGCAAGGCGTTTCGTCAACGAGTCGTAGAGGAGCCCTGTCAGGATCTAGTAGTAGCGTTGCCTAATAGCAACATCGAAGCGATCCAGAGGGATCGTAAGCTACAAAAGTGTTGGAATTGCCAAGTTCTTGGTCACAGCTTCCGCGATTGCGCGAAGCCTATTGATAAAGTTTTCTGTTTTCGCTGCGGATTAGCAGATGCGTATAGTCCGTCCTGTCCGAAATGTTTAGCGGGAAACGAGAGGAGGAACAACCCAACATCCAGGGGGGTTCGCTCCGATTAGACGTACCCGGAGTTCAAGTGTCTAAGCCGACAAAGCCTCTTGAGCTTCTACAAATCAAAATTTTAAAACCGATTAAGAAAACCAATGAATTACCGAATAATATTGCAAATGATTGTGAAGTAATCCCTACTTTGAATACAGAAACCAAACCTGAAGCAAATTTGAATTTTAAAGATGAATTACCAGAACCTTTATACCGTAAGCCTTTCCACGAAAGATTACGTAATTACAATGAAGTGCGAAGGAGAATAGTCACTTTTCCAGAATTGTCCAAACGGATACGACGAACAAGGGAGCGCTTCCATCGGAAGCGGACTACTTACCGTAACATTGCGTCAGCAAGTATAGGTCGAGAATCAAATGACCCACGTCCTTATGTGACGGTCAGGCTATTTGGTGACAGCGTTCTAGGTCTTCTCGATTCTGGAGCCAGCATTAGTTGCTTAGGCACCAATATATTGCCCTATTTGAAAGACAAAAATGTTGCGGTAAGGAAGGTAGAGACTACCGTGTCCACAGCCGATGGACACAAGCAATCCATTGTGGGAGTAATTACTACCCCAATCCAATATAAAGGAGTGACAAAAGATATAGATCTGTATATCGTGCCATCGTTAAGCCAACGACTATATTTAGGCGTTGACTTCTGGCAGAAGTTCCAAATCGCACCGAATGTAATTGCGGGTCTTTCAGGAATTGCGACAGGTGGGCCAGATGAGAGACCCACCAACCAGATTAAGTTGAGTGATGAAGAGTCTAAACAACTAGAAGCAGTTGTTCGTAGATTTCCCTCTTTCGCGGTCAATGGACTCGGGAAGCCAAATCTAGTGCAACATTACATAGATACTGGTGATGCCGTACCTATAAAGCAGAGGTACTATCCTGTATCTCCAGCGATACAAACCCTCATGTTTGCGGAGTTGGACCGCATGCTTTCGTTAGGAGTCATCGAGGAAAGTTCCAGCGCATGGAGTTCGCCAGTAGTGCTTGTACGTAAACCTGGAAAGAACCGATTGTGTCTGGACTTTCGGAAGGTGAACTCCGTAACAAAGAAAGATGCTCGCCTGATTGCACATATTGAGGGGCTGCTAGCACGTCTGACAGAGACACGTTATATTTCTAGCGTGGATCTGAAGGATGCGTTTTGGCAGATACCGCTGGAGCAAAGTTCAAGGGAAAAGACCGCTTTAACGGTAACTGGCCGACCACTGTACCAATTTAAGGTCATGCCTTTCGGTCTATGTAATGCGGCACAAAGTTTGAGCTACCTGATGAGTCGCGTGATCCCATCGGGATTACGAGATCAAGTATTCGTATACTTGGACGATTTATTGGTTGTGTCGAAGGATTTCGACGAGCATCTGGAGACTCTGGAGATAGTCGGAAAGTGCTTGACTGACGCAGGACTGACGATAAACGTCGAGAAGTCGAAGTTTTGTTTTGATGAGCTTCACTATCTCGGTTATAAGGTCGGTCAGGGTTGCTTGAAAGCTGATCCAGACAAAATCAGAATCAGAAAATCCAGAAGTTCAGATCGTATGTTGAGGGATACCATTTTCGTGTGATTACAGATCATTCCAGCCTGAAATGGCTGATGACAATGAAGGATCCAACCGGAAGATTGGCGAGGTGGATTATGCGACTCCAAGGTTTCGATTTTGTGGTGGAGCATAGGAAAGGTACTTTGAATGTCGTGCCAGATGCTCTGTCAAGAGCTTATGAAGACGATGAGTTGACAGTGTCAGCTTTTCTTTCATGTCTTCCACAGACCGATGCCTCGGAGGTACTCCACATCGATCTCGAGGATCCGTCCTTTAAGTCTGAAGGTTATCTTGATATCATCAGTCATATCAGGAAGGAACAGGAACGGTTACCTGACCTGAAAGTGTCAGAAGGTTATATTTATAAACGCACCAGACATGCGGTTGGTAATCCCTTGGCGGACGATCTAACTTGGAAGTTGTGAGTCCCATCATAGATGATGGAATCTCTAGTCTCATTGGCGCACAATCCGCCGCGTGCTTCACATGGTGGTGTGGTGAAGACGGTTTACCGGTTGAAACACAGATTTTACTGGCCAGGTATGTACACCCAGGTCAAACTATACGTAGACCGATGTGAAACGTGTAAGACCAGTAAAGCAGCGAATATGACATTGCGAGCAGAAATGGGAAACAGCTTTGAAGTTGATAGACCTTTTCAACATTTGTATGTTGACTTTCTTGGGCCGTACCCCAGATCGAGAGCGGGCAATGTTTGTATCGTGATCGCGTTAGACCAATTAACGAAATTCGTCTTCATCAAGCCACTACGCAAAGCAACAGCCGCGAGCGTGGTAAAATTTCTGAAAGACGAAATATTCTTGATTTACGGAGTGCCAGAGAGCATCCTCTCTGATAATGGCACGCAATTTGTTGGTAAAGAGTTTCAGAAATTTCTAGATGTTTTCGGGGTCAAACACTACCGAACGGCAGTGAATGCTCCCCAGTCAAATGCAAGTGAACGCGTCAACCGTTCAATTCTCGCGGCCATCCGGTCATATGTCAATCCTCGACAGACGGATTGGGATGCCCATCTGTCTTCGATCAGTAGTGCTTTACGCACGACAATACATTCAACTCTTTCGATGTCCCCATACGAAGCCCTGTTCGGACAACGTATGATAGAACATGGGGCAGACTATCGTCCTTTGAGAGAGTTGGGTGGACTGAACTCTTCGGAGATAGATTGGCTCCCCAAGGTCGCCAAAATGAACATCGTTCATTCATACTTGAAGCAAGCATTAGTTAAGACACATGAAGCATATGAGAAGCACTACAACCTCCGTAGTAGAATTATAATGTTCAAAGTAGATGATGAGATCTTGGCGAGAAATCATGTCTTGAGTGACGCAACCAAGCATTTAAGTGCGAAGTTGTGTCCTAAATTTGTAAAAGTTCGAGTCATTCGAGTAATCGGAAATAATTTGTACGAAGTCCAAGATAGGCAAGGCCATAAGTCGACCTGCCATACTAAAGATTTAAAAAGGTAGGACACCTGTGATACAACCATGTACCAGACTTGCACACTTCATTTACATTTTTGTTTTCTCAGTATCTAAGAACGTAAATATTTTTACCAGACACGACATACAGTACGTCACAGTACTACATTACCTGCAATTAATTTTATTTTTCTTATGCATGCCCGGCTCTCAGCTGTGCATGAGACTCTTGGTTGATAATTTTTCATAAAATTTTCTTTATTATCTCCAGATAGGCGATGGGATGACCTGACGTCACCGGAACATGCATTCTATGATTTTTTTTGTCTTCAACCGACTAGACGATAAAGAGTGGAGAGATTCTAAGTGTGGAAACACATTTGCGAGAAGTCATCCTTTTTCTTAGTAATTAGACCAAGTGGACTTGGCCTAAATACCAAGCTTTGTAGGGAACACTTTCTCGCCAGTACACATAATTAGTACACGCAACTGGTGCCACCTATGCGAGAAACCTCTCGGTTACTCACATTGTGCTGAACGCACTCATTATAATCCACTAGGAAGAGATTCCACATTCAGAGTCCAACTTCATAGTTGGAACCCATTGCCAGAATAGAATCCACTTCCAGGAAGGAGTCCACAAATTTCCAATTGTAGAATTTCATCCGAGTCATGCGCAGACCACCATTTGCATGGAAGTACATTTGAAGCAACACTGAACTGATATGCATCAGCTCAGGAATTATGCTCGGTCAGCACTGCGTTATGACAGATGAGTTCACACTAAAAAGGAAATCAAACATTTCACTGATAAAATTAAGAGGATGTCAGTCCAGCAAGATACTGTCAGTTGACTGTCAGACACATCCGCACTTCGAAATAAAGATCGTGAAAACCCTTTTCGGGTGTCTTAGTTTTGCATGACATTTGAATCGTCGGACAGTGTGACTAAACTGATACCGAAACCACTCCAAACTCTATCTCTACTATCTTGTCTAGGAGTATAACACTTATGAATACGTATACATACTGTCATTTGTAAATACAATTTCAATCCGTTACCGCGTGACGATATAATCCGTGGAATATACACGTGACGTCACGATTCGGCAAGTCACTAAGCCAAATTGGAGGTAAACACCGGATTAAATTTATTCTGATGTAACGTAAGCCTAACCAGCAACATGATCTGTCACATCACCACCAGGCAGGCATCCTAGTATCATAGTTGACACTTCCCAATGTTGTCTGGAAATACTTACCTGTTATACTTACGTCACCACATCTGTCAATATCTTTTTGGCATTCTCACTACTGGTGCCAACCGTAAATAGTCTAGTGAGTTCCTGACATCGAAAAATATTTACAATATGACACATCACACTATACTGTATAACATTCACTCAGTGTGACCAAAGCCCTAAATAGAGTATTTCCACCCATTCATGCGTATTAAAGTATCTGTCAGGGAGTAAAGACTCTGTGCCAACGAAAGTAGTGCAGTGCGCACTGCTCCTTAACACATATTTTACTACGCCACCTGACGTGTTGCGAAAGAATGACATGATACTGGAAAGAGACTGTAAAAACAGCGCGTTATTTTTATGGAACTTAGAAATACTAAAGCGGCATATACACGCGTCAAAATCTCATCAAGCATGTGAGAGTGTGTTTGTAAATTCTTTATCGCGTTGAATACACACACATCAAGCATCATTTTTTCGTAGATTTTTGATGTGAATGGATGTGCGGATTCTTTGTTAGGAAAATATGAAAATATGAAAATATTTATCGAACAATATCAAACCGCTCGTAACTTTAAGAGCCTCTTAACTTAAGTTCGAAAAGTGCTATTCATCGAACACTATTAACTCTAATTTGTATATTCGAAAAATGGCGGATTCCTTCTATCAGGAACGCACCCTAAACTTATTTATTCTATTTCCACGCTGATTCTTCGATAGCGAATGTCAAAACAAAACAAACAAAATGAGTCAGACAAAATGTTATAATACACAATAGAAATTCAAAGTACAAAGCAGGTCTTGGATTAGAGGTAATGCTACTTAAATATAAATTATTAGTTATTACAAAATGATACAAAATATTTTTCATTTTCCAGGCTTCCAAAGGTTCAAGATATATTTACTGCAATGCCATCAAAATAAAGAAATTCGTGTGTGTCTAGAAGAACAAAGACGGATGATCATCTTGTAGGTGGAATTCCAGAGATTTGTACTGCACGCTGGGCATGTTATTAAAGGGACCCTATTAGAGAATGTGGTCATCTATACAGAATACATTGGAGGTGGTGACAATGAGCAATCAAAAGATGAGAGGACACATGCAGGTTGTCATTGAATCGTGCTTTCTACGAAGACCGATGTTCTTAGAATCGATACACCACTTGAATGGATTGGTCAACACACTTCCCTGAACTGATGCGTTCATATAAAGAAATTAATCAATGTTAGATAACTGATAGACTAATATTTTTAAAAAAAATACAAAAAGCAATACTTTTTCTTCATTAATTTTTAAATTCTCAAATTAAAACTGTCACAAATTCAACCCAAACGATTTCTGAAGAAGGAAATTGCAATCAAATTTTTTTCTTTTTTTGGCAATTTTAAAACAAATTTAGCTTTTTCATCGATTATGAAAGGATTATGCCAAGGATCATCCATTCGTTCGTTATGAGCGGTATAAATCAAAAATGTTTGTGTCATTTGTGTGACTTCTGCTTTCTTCTTAAATGTCAAATTATAAAAAATCGTAGTCTATTCGTACTCAGCAACAAATTAATATTTAGTCTACTTTGCAAATTATAACAAATCTAAAAAGTTGTAAGTCATCAAATTTGACATCTTTAAACTCGACTTGCGGCTAAACCAAGCGACCTAGCGACTTCAAAAATGCATATTCGTGGTCTAGGAAATACCACCTTTCAATTGATGTATCGCATTATATGAAACATCGACTTTTATCTTTAAACACGATTTGCGGCTAAACTAGACGTGCTAGAGGCATCAAAGTTGACATCTTTAAACTCGACTTGCGGCTAAACTAAGCGACCTAGCGACTTCAAAAATGCATATTCGTGGTCTAGGAAATACCACCTTTCAATTGATGTATCGCATTATATGAAACATCGACTTTTATTTTTAAACACGATTTGCGGCTAAACTAGACGTGCTAGAGGCATCAATGTTGACATCTTTAAACTCGACTTGCGGCTAAACTAAGCGACCTAGCGACTTCAAAAATGCATATTCGTGATCTAGAAAATACCAGTTCTAAAAAATCAAAAAAAAGGTGGTAAAAAAGTTTTTTTTTAAAACTTCCCAAAAAATACGGTACTTGAAATTTTTCAAACAAAATATTAAAAAACAGGTCAGTTCACTGACGGGGTTTCTTCACTGGCACAACGAGCAATTTTGTGTGGTGCCAGTGATGGGACAGGGTCAGTACACTGACGCTCTTGTCATAAAAGTGTGTCAGTGGTCCTATGCACCAGTGACTACTTATCATATAAAACTGGTTACACTGCTGCGTGCATATAGACTAATGATTTCGAATATTTTTCTAACATACCGCTCGTAACTTAGGAGTGGTCCTGACGCCTCATAACTTTTGCGAGCGCTCGTAAATCAGTACTAATAGTGCTTGATAAATAGACTTAAGAAGCTCTTAAGTTGAGAGCGATCGATAAATACGGGCCTTAATGTTCCACAACGCTGGCAGGGAACGGTACACTTCAATAAATTCTAACAAAAAATTTTTATCTTCCATCATGTACATTAAAAAAAATCCTTCCGAATGCTGTCTTGACACTAGCAACGCAAAAACAAGAATGATGCTTGATCAAGCAATCAATCACGAATACACACTTTCAAGCACTTGTCAAGCATAGACCCCTGATTGAAGAAAAATCAAAACATTTTGATTTCGCGTCAAGCATACACACATTCTATACGTGTTTCAATTTCACAAAGACACTCTTACATGCTTGATGAGATTCTGACGCGTGCATATGCCGCTTAAGAAAGGAAATTGAACGTGGTATGGACTTGATTTTGAAATCAAACTCGCTCGAAGAATCATCTCCTCCACAGAACGTGAGCAGAAAATTATTTTTTTTACTCTATTGGGCCGCGGCCATTATAAATCCTTTCTAAAGGATAACTTTTCGAGAATATACTAATTTTCGAGGATTTCCATCATCATCCGAAGACAATTAATTACAAGGATAACCCATCGAGAAGATTTTGGGAGCTATTGCTGCTCCATCCATCAAGCAGGATTGACGTGGCAGCCCGAGGATTACTACTAAGGATATAGCTGACGCCTTAAGCAGTTTGCCCTCTGTCAGCACACCCTGCCATAAACTTTCATGTGGTAAATCCACATATGCCATGCAATGCTCATTTTATATATATAAATATATGAGTATTCGCGTGGAATACGTATCACATCGAACAACGCCTTATTTTTTTTTTTTTGGCGAAGGGCTACCTATTTTCTTTGAGCTCAGACGTATCCTTGCGACGAGACATACGTCGCCCGATTCTTTTTCTTGGCGAGACATTCTCCCTGGACGACTCGAACCAAGTGTTCGACGGCCGGACGAGACCCGAAATCCCTTCCAATAATCCCGCTGTGGTTTATCCATATTTGTGACCATAGAAGCATTGGCTAGGAACACCCTTAAATCTAAAAATTTTCATTAGAAGACAAATCCCAACTACTATAGGCGGAAGAGAACTGCAGAGGACACTAGAGCATCTATAATATCACCAAATTCAACATAACAGGACGTCTGGCGCGTGCATAGTCACGGATGCCGGTCCCCCAACGTTCACCAACCCCAATTATACATTTTGGAGCACCATTGAAGCAGTGACGCAGTCAACAATTTTTATACTCATCACGGATAAATGTGATGCAGAAAGTTTTATTAATATATATGCATAGAATACAGTGAGATTAATCCTTTTCTGGAAAAAACCAGGTAACCAATATTATATAAATTACTTATTTGTGTGAAATTTTATATGAGCGAGGAAGTATTCCGCTCCAACAAGTCCCACAGGCGGGTCATACTTAGCCTGAGAACGCACGCATTAGGTCGGCGTTCGACTTACTTACTTACTTACTTACTTGAGCCTGGAGGGCAGGACCTTACGCCTCCTCCCCCATTTCTGCATTATAGTAATATGGAATCATTTACCTAAGTAATTACTATTATTAAGAATATTAGATTAGTATATTGAAACTATATGAAAGATATTTGTGTTATAAAGTGGATTGTGTATTGAATTTGATTCGGGAGCGGTATTAATTTTACAACGTCATTCCGGACTTCATGCTTTTCATTAGAAACTTCCGTTTCAATTCGTGTTATAGTGTTGTGCTTGATTTCATTACATGGTAATTAATATTTTTTTTATCCTATCGCGTATATATTTCGTCGAAGCGCTAGCTGTCGGCTCAGATCTCATCGTTCCGAGAATCTGGTGTACACCACTTTAGGGTATACCAATCGTCCGAGTTTAAAGTAAGTCTCCTCTTATCCATTGATATGGCAAGCGGTTCTGGACCTTACGTTTAATCGTGATTACAACTTTTGTCAATCGCTTTTGAAGATTTACTTCGGCTTCATTCACTCACTCAGTCTTCAAGACAATTTTCTTTTTTTTGCCTTTCGTGTCGGTAGCGACCAAACGCGTGTAGATTCAACGCCGCGTTTCGAATATTCTTTTTTTATTTTTTACTTTTTACTTTTTTTTTGTTTTCACTGCTGGACGTATGATCCGGCTTACATACTAACTTTTTTTCTTTTTCACTCGAGTTTTCTCTCAAATATTTAAAATTCTTTTTAACTTTAAACGCGATAGTATCTAGGATAGATTGTCTTTGTTTTAATGTTTGAGTCCGTCGTATTTGGGACAGAAAATAAGCAAATTTTGGATGTCATTATCTCCACAGAATAGAGATACACTATACGAAACAAAATTACTAGTATCATTACCCAACGTAGCAAATACGATATGGCAACAGCCAGTTCGCTAAGTGTCAATAGTAGTGATTCCATATAGCTTTGAAAATATATTTTATTAATCATTTCCAGGTATCATTGGAGTGCACTTCAGGATCACCGTAATTGAGATGAATACAGTACCTATTCTTCTCAAATCAGTAGAACATTTACTACCTTAATATTTTTATTCAATTTTACTTAACTTTATTATTTTTATTATTGACATTTATAAAACATTGTCGAACATACTTTGGAATGCGAACTGTGTTCCTCTGTATGGGGTATTTGCATGGGCGCAGGGTCAAAAGTCCACAGGCCAAAATTCCACAATGGACTTTTGACCCACTTGGGTGGGTCAGAAGTGCACAAATATATTATGGACTTTTGGCCCACTATAGTGAGCCAAAAGAACACAAGAAATCCCTGTGGACTTTCGGCACATCGATTATGGACTTTTGACCCACTCAGGTGAGCCAATAGTCCATAATGGTGTACAGCTCTCAATCTTTTACTTTTTGTGACTAAAATAAGTCACAGTTCTGTATTGTAGTCTACAAAGGGTTATCATAATGCTTGGACCAAACTCAAAAAATTAAATTATAATCTTAGGATATTGAAAAACGCTTCTTTAGCGTACGCAATTTGTTTTTTTTTTTTTTTTGTAAAATTCATTCACTATCCATAATAATTTCATCTCCTAGTTTATTTAAAAAATAAAACTAAGGTGATTCATAAAAATATCGGTACACCCTGTAACCAGCTGTGAAGAGCAATGGTGTTAATATTCTCATTTAAAGATTATATCGGTAAATGCTTTGAAACAATCAATGCAAACGAGTTGTCCAAGTTGTCTGTCATTTACAGAAGAATAAAGCTTTAATTTAAGTCACTGCGATTTTTTAATTGATTATTGAAGTAAATATCAATATAATCATATAAAAAATCGCGCGATTTATTTTATATTATATTAATAATTATTTTATTAATAATTAATACAGTAATCAATTAAAAAATAGCAGTGATTAAAATAAAAGATTTTCAGTATTTATTTGATCAATTAAAAAATAAATAATAGGTACAGTAAATACTGAAAAGCTTTAATTTAAATCACTGCGATTGTTAAATTGATTATTGAAGAAATATCAATATAATCAAATAAAAAATCGCGCAATTTTTTATTTGATTATATTGAATTGTCGTTTATTTTGTTTTTTTTTCATGTGTTGTTATTTTCTTTAAAAATAAAAAGAATAATTCTTAATTGTTTTCTTCAATATGGACTTGTGACCCACTTTCCTCTAAATTGTATGAACTTGTGGCCTAGTTTCTTGTGTACTATTGGCTCACTAGGGTGGGCCAAAAGTCCATAATATATTTGTGCACTTTTGACCCACCCATTTGCATGATCATTGATATATCCATTATTGCTTTAGAAGAATTTTTCTTAAGCAAGTCCCTTCTGTCTTTGTGTCTTCGTGTGTTGTCATCCTATTTGTAGGCGTATCTACTCATTCGGAGCTAAGATATTCCTTTACCTATTCCTTTGAATTTAGTTTGCTATTCAACGGGGAAACAAATAGAACGCGGTCGTACACTTGAAATTCGACAGTAATAAACCAACAAGGTCGCGTCAGATTATTCTTCGTTCTTGTTTCGAAATCAATATAATCCTAAATTCATCTCGCGAATCAGATAAGCGTTCGTATACACAGACACTTGATTGTTAGTTTTATTTTTTCTTTTTAATTTCACTTAATTTTTTTTTTTTTTATTATTATTGAAACTTTAGATATATGTAGCATTAGTATGATATACCTAGAGCTGATAAAATAACTCATTTCTTGTATTTGCGTGTGACAAAGCACACAGTTATTCTAATAAGGATTTATATATTCTGTCTGGTTGTTTTGACTAGCTTTTTATTCTGATCTTTATGAGACTTTATATGAAGTTATTGTTAGAGTTTAATAATATTTAAGGTTAGATTTAGATAGGATTTTAAGCATCCCTAAGAAAACCAAAAGATCGTTTGTTAGATTTTAAGCTTTACTATAATAAAACCTAATTAACTTTTATAACGTTAAAGAAATTTTGAAGTTGACTTTCTTTTCCTCTGAATTTATTTTTTGAAGAACTTAACAATTTCAGGATGATAGGGTAAACTTCTTGTTGGGAGGGTGGTAACCCTCACACTTCTTGGGAGCAAAACAAGGTGTAGTATGGTGATAGTTAGGTGAGATGTATCCGGTATGGATTCGAAGATTCTTGATAGGTTTTGTTGATAGGTACCGAATATAGATAGTGAAAATATGTGAGCAGGCAAATAATTGCTTGCTTTCCTTCTTAAGGGGTTGCCCAATAAAATTTAATGAGTCGTGGGGACTCATAGGTCCGTGGACAACCAAGGTCGATGCCAAGAGAGTTGGTTTTTGGCATCGAATTGGGTGGGTTGAGAGACCAGGGGGATCAGACACCATCTTAGATCCTCCCGCCCCTCAAAGTAAGTCACCTCTGCATCCACGTTTAGCACAACATCGTGGCAGCTGAACGTGTAGATGATAATTATGTGCCGCAGCAACCACGAAAACCCTTGGTTAGCTTTTGTTAATATACTTACGGGTCGTGTTCTCCGGGTTAACACAGTAACTCAATCAGAATTCTTTTCTTCTGAACTACGTTTACTCACAATTAGCAAAGAGGTGCATCGATGAGTCATTCTTTACTTATACAAACAATCCGTTTCCATCTATTCTTTGAAAGTTGTGAGGGCCAATAAACATTTAAACATTATTATTCGAACTCGACCACCAGAGTTCAACGGTCGGCAGTGGAAAAAAAAAGGTAACACCGGTGTGTAGATCCCGGAGCAAGTACCCATGGCCTGGCTGAGCTAATCGTGGCTAGGGTACTGCCGGCCACCGCGACGGTCGATCTCACCCTCGACCCTGCGTTGTCGCATGCCGTTCTTATCAGCCTTCCACTTGGTATGGTTGACAGAAAAGGGGGCGTTTCCGACATGGGGTTGCTTCCGTCCCATTCACGCAGTACAGTTAACGATCTCTAGGCATGAAGGTGCAAACTGGAGTTGAGCCTCCGGTAAGACTAACGAGGTTTTCAGAAATAGCATCGGTGGTCTAGATACGTTTGAGGGGATTTAAGTAGGGTCCTTGGTTTACAGGTGTAGGCCACAGTGTGAAGCAGCTGCAAGCGGAACATCTAGTACTAGAAGCGGATAGGCGTGGACATGCTATCAGGTACCCTCTAGGCTGTTCTACGGAGTTTTGTAGTCAGTACCTATGGTAGGCTGGTGGATGGGTTACGTTTCTGTGATGGGGATAGATGGGAAATTAGAAGAAGGGGAGGGGAGTAGGCAGAGCTAGCGGCCGTGTTAGCGAAGTGTAAGTATGTCTTATATAGAAGTACCAAATACACCGATACATGGGCAAAGGTTGATGGAGTTGCAGTTCCTTGGTATAGGAGTCAAGGACGTAAGGGGTGCTTGTCTCTTCTTGCTTCCTCTCTGGTTCATATTGCCGGTGAGCATTGGGTTTGAAACTTGGATATCCACAGGGTGTTCAGGGATGGATTTGGCTGACTGTTGGCAATCGTTTCTTCTTTTTTTTGAATAATTTTCTAAATTTACGTTACAGATGGCGCCCAACGTGGGGCCCGAATTAGCTTGAGAAGTTTAGATGGAAATTGATCGAAGTAAGGTCGATTCAGAGTAACGTAGTTTGAAATCTAGAATTTTGGGGAATTTTTCGTAATTTTTCAGATTTGAGATAAAGTTTTTTTGGATGATCAGGTTTCTTAGACAGAGGAACACCATCGAGGTTAGTGGTATATTCGCTATTTTGTCCAGTAATTTAGTGATCTTGTCCTGAGTCAGCTGTTGCATTAGGTCTATCCACTTCTCCTCCACCTCTTGTCACTTGGTTACGTCGTCGATCTCTGTCCGGGTTGAGCAGGAGTATTTGCTTGATCGTCAGTAGCTGAGGTGATGATAATTTCCTAATAGTAAAGTCTTAGAATCTGGTTACACGAGAGCAGGATGAGCAGGTCTTCTGACCGGTGGTTGGTGCTTTCTGCCCGACGCACGTCAGCTGCAGAAGCTGGTCATCCACTCAAGCGTGACCCAATTTGATCTTCGTTAAATCACTTAATCTTTTTATCATTGTGTTACCCAGATTGTTTCAGGAGTTAGAGTCATTTACTAAATTCGTTAGGGAGCTATGGTATGCGTCGAGACATGAAGCGCTAACCGGTAATTGGTGTTCTTATACCCGATGTACGTCTGCAGTAGCGTAATGTCATCGCCACATACTGGATCAACCTACCGAATAGGGTAAGTGTCTTTTCTGTAGCAATAGAACGCTGTAAGTTTCATCGAGTCTATACACACTAAAAGTTTTATTTTGTAAATAGTTATTTTTCTTTTGAGTCAGTTGAGTTGTAAACTGAACCACATACACCTTGTTCCATAAGAAGGGAGGGTTACCACCTCCTGAGTCTTTTATGATACACCAGATATTTAATTGAGTATATAGTAAATCTTTCTTTTGAGGCACATTGCAGTTTAAATGATTTTTGAATTTTCGTATTTAGTTGGTAGGAAACAAAATAGTTTCCGCGGTATCTAGTAATTTTCGTATTTGAGGTTCCGTCAATCGAGTTGAGACGTAACTTTCGATTGATGTGTAGTTTGGGATAGAGCCCGTCATTTATAGATTACAGTTTTCCAGTATTTAGTGGGATAGAGCCCGTATTGTAGTCTTTTTTGGGATAGTGCCCGTATTACAGTTTTGATTTTTGGGATAGTGCCCGTCAATTAGTAATTATAGAATAGATTTCCGAAAACCTTTAGTTACTAAATACAGATTAAGACCCTAAGTATTAGTTAAGTATAATTAACAATTTTTTTGAATTACCAGTATAAAGCTAAGCATATGTTTTGAGAACATAGTTAAGTATCAATATTTTTTTATTATTACTTCTTTTTTTTTGAATTCTTCTAATTATATAGGCAAATACTTACCTTTAATATTAAGAACCCTTAGACTTAAGTTCCTTTTTGATACCGTTCTTTATTTGAATTACTTGATCGACAAATAACCTTTCGAGGAATTGCTCACGGTGTATTTGAAATTTTTTTTTTACTACCAATTTTTGACTTGCGTTATTTATTGTTGCTGTACCCAAGTAACATCCGTCCGAGGATTTCTCACGGACTACTTGAATTTTTTTTATATATATACCGGATTTTCAATCTATGCTTATTTGTACTGACGAATACCCGTTGGAGGATTTACTCACGGGAATATTTGGAATTTTCATTACCTTGACTTACCTTTATTCTCACTGTTATATATTCCTTGAGTAGGAAGGGTTTGAGGAATTTCTCACGGTCTGCCTTACCTTGTTTATTTTTTTTTGATTTACGCACCCGACGTTATCCGTCTGTTCACCTTCGCGGTTGAATGAGCGACCGAAGTCGTAGAAGAGCTACTAGAAGTACTTACCTTACAAAGAACAAGGACTATATAGTCATGGCTCCAGGGGCACCAAAACATAAACCCGGTCGTAACCAGAACAATATCGTTGAGAATCCCACCGATGACGAAGGCAGTCAAGACGAGAATCAAGCCGGGGGTAATACCGTTGATAGAAGCGTCATAGTAGACGACGATGAAGTGGCGAGAGCTGAAGAGCAACTCCGTAAAGATGCAGCTGATCATTCTGCTTATATACAGCAAGTGGTCTCCGCAACTATTGATCTGCATAGAGTCAACGATAGACAATTCATGGCAGAAGAGTTAGAAAGGAGTCATGCCCGTCTGCTTGATCAAGTTGCACAGCTTCTTCAAAAACGCACCGTCAAATCTGCTCATGCTTCTGCTCCTCCTAAGCTACCTGCTCCACCAGATGCAACTTCGACACAGAAAGTTACGCGACAGGTTAATTTAGTCGATACAGACACTACACGTGTCGTTAACCGAAATGTCCCTTCTGGTCCATCCACGTCCAGAAATGTTCAGTCCGTATATAGACCCTTCAACGAAGATGAGGCAGATAGAATTACTCCTCATTACGAGCCAACTAGAGTGCCACTTTTGCCGGATGTCAATCCAGCCCAAATGCCTCTAGGCTCCAATTTGGACGAGTTTATGACTCGTTTAAACGCTTTTAATTTCGACGACGAGTCCGCTGTGTCGCCACCCAGGCCACCACCATCGAATGTTACATCGGTGAATCGCAACCATCAATTCCACAAGTGGGGGTTAAAATTCGATGGAAGGAATATGTCAGTTGACGACTTCTTGTTCCGCCTGGGGTGTGTACGCAATAGTTATGGCGTATAGTGGTATGAGATTACCGCAAACTTTTACCACTTCGTATCAGGTTCGGTAGAATCTTGGTACTGGGTGTATTTGAAAGGTAACAAGCACACTACGTGGGACGAATTGAAAACTGCTTTGGTAGAACAATACCGTACCTTAGAAAGCAACACCGAGCTCTTCCGAAAGCTTTCTGATCGTAAGATGTTGAATGGCGAGTCTTTCAATGACTTTTACGATGCTTTTCAATACCTGAACTCCAGGATGCGAGTTCCAAGACCTGAAAAGGAACTAATAGAAATTATTAAAACCAATGTCCGTAGGCGCATGGGTGAACTACTCATCACCTACAGTCCGTCCAGTTTGAGGCAATTGGCCTATTATTGTCGAGCTATTGAGAAAGCTCAATCTCAGTATGAGAATAACCGTCCGAATTTCGTGCCAAGTGCACAACGTCCACCTGCAAGGCGTTTCGTCAACGAAATCGTAGAGTAGCCCTGTCAGGATCTAGTAGTAGCGTTGCCTAATAGCAACATCGAAGCGATCCAGAGGGATCGTAAGCTACAAAAGTGTTGGAATTGCCAAGTTCTTGGTCACAGCTTCCGCGATTGCGCGAAGCCCATTGAAAAAGTTTTCTGTTTTCGCTGCGGATAAGCAGATGCGTATAGTCCGTCCTGTCCGAAATGTTTAGCGGGAAACGAGAGGAGGAACAACCCAACATCCGGGGGGGTTCGCTCCGATTAGACGTACCCGGAGTTCAAGTGTCTAAGCCGACAAAGCCTCTTGAGCTTCTACAAATCAAAATTTTAAAACAATTAAGAAAACCAATGAATTACCGAATAATATTGCAAATGATTGTGAAGTAATCCCTACTTTGAATACAGAAACCAAACCTGAAGCAAATTTAAATTTTAAAGATGAATTACCAGAACCTTTATACCGTAAGCCTTTCCACGAAAGATTACGTAATTACAATGAAGTGCGAAATAGAGTAGTCACTTTTCCAGAATTGTCCAAACGGATACGACGAACAAGGAAGCGCTTCCATCGGAAGCGGACTACTTACCGTAACATTGCGTCAGCAAGTATAGGTCGAGAATCAAATGACCCACGTCCTTATGTGACGGTCAGGCTATTTGGTGACAGCGTTCTAGGTCTTCTCGATTCTGGAGCCAGCAATAGTTACTTAGGCACCAATATATTGCCCTATTTGAAAGACAAAAATGTTGCGGTAAGGAAGGTAGAGACTACCGTGTCCACAGCCGATGGACACAAGCAATCCATTGTGGGAGTAATTACTACCCCAATCCAATATAAAGGAGTGACAAAAGATATAGATCTGTATATCGTGCCATCGTTAAGCCAACGACTATATTTAGGCGTTGACTTCTGGCAGAAGTTCCAAATCGCACCGAATGTAATTGCGGATCTTTCAGGAATTGCGACAGGTGGGCCAGATGAGAGACCCACCAACCAGATTAAGTTGAGTGATGAAGACTCTAAACGACTAGAAGCAGTTGTTCGTAGATTTCCCTCTTTCGCGGTCAATGGACTCGGGAAGACGAATCTAGTGCAACATTACATAGATACTGGTGATGCCGTACCTATAAAGCAGAGGTACTTTCCTGTATCTCCAGCGATACAAACCCTCATGTATGCGGAGTTGGACCGCATGCTTTCGTTAGGAGTCATCGAGGAAAGTTCCAGTGCACGGAGTTCGCCAGTGGTGCTTGTACGTAAACCTGGCAAGAACCGATTGTGTCTGGACTTTCGGAAGGTGAACTCCGTAACAAAGAAAGATGCTCGCCCGATTGCACATATTGAGGGGCTACTAGCACGTCTGACAGAGACACGTTATATTTCTAGCGTGGATCTGAATAATGCGTTTTGGCAGATACCGCTGGAGCAAAGTTCAAGGGAAAAGACCGCTTTTACGGTACCTGGCCGACCACTGTACCAATTTAAGGTCATGCCTTTCGGTCTATGTAATGCGGCACAAAGTTTGAGCTACCTGATGAGTCACGTGATCCCATCGGGATTACGAGATCAAGTATTCGTATACTTGGACGATTTATTGGTTGTGTCGAAGGATTTCGACGAGCATCTGGAGACTCTGGAGATAGTCGGAAAGTGCTTGACTGACGCAGGACTGACGATAAACGTCGAGAAGTCGAAGTTTTGATTTGATGAGCTTCACTATCTCGGTTATAAGGTCGGTCAGGGTTGCTTGAAAGCTGATCCAGACAAAATCAGAATCAGAAAATCCAGAAGTTCAGATCGTATGTTGAGGGATACCATTTTCGTGTGATTACAGATCATTCCAGCCTGAAATGGCTGATGACAATGAAGGATCCAACCGGAAGATTGGCGAGGTGGAGTATGCGACTCCAAGGTTTCGATTTTGTGGTGGAGCATAGGAAAAGTACTTTGAATGTCGTGCCAGACGCTCTGTCAAGAGCTTATGAAGACGATGAGTTGACAGTGTCAGCTTTTATTTCATGTCTTCCACAGACCGATGCCTCGGAGGTACTCCACATCGATCTCGAGGATCCGTCCTTTAAGTCTGATGGTTATCTTGATATCATCAGTCATATCAGGAAGGAACAGGAACGGTTACCTGACCTGAAAGTGTCAGAAAGTTATATTTATAAACGCACCAGACATGCGGTTGGTAATCCCTTGGAGGACGACCTAACTTGGAGGTTGTGGGTCCCATCAGAGATGACGGAATCTCTAGTCTCATTGCTTCACATGGTGGTGTGGTGAAGACGGTTTACCGGTTGAAAGACAGATTTTACTGGCCAGGTATGTACACCCAGGTCAAACTATACGTAGACCGATGTGAAACGTGTAAGACCAGTAAAGCAGCGAATATGACATTGCGAGCAGAAATGGGAAACAGCTTTGAAGTTGATAGACCTTTTCAACATTTGTATGTTGACTTTCTTGGGCCGTACCCCAGATCGAGAGCGGGCAATGTTTATATCGTGATGGCGTTAGACCAATTAACGAAATTCGTCTTCATCAAGCCACTACGCAAAGCAACAGCCGCGAGCGTGGTCAAATTTCTGAAAGACGAAATATTCTTGATTTACGGAGTGCCAGAGAGCATCCTCTCTGATAATGGCACGCAATTTGTTGGTAAAGAGTTTCAGAAATGTCTAGATGTTTTCGGGGTCAAACACTACCGAACGGCAGTGTATGCTCCCCAGTCAAATGCAAGTGAACGCGTCAACCGTTCAATCCTCGCGGCCATCCGGTCATATGTCAATCCTCGACAGACGGATTGGGATGCCCATCTGTCTTCGATCAGTAGTGCTTTACGCACGACGGTACATTCAACTCTTTCGATGTCCCCATACGAAGCCCTGTTCGGACAACGTATGATAGAACATGGGGCAGACTATCGTCTTTTGAGAGAGTTGGGTGGACTGAACTGTTCGGAGATAGATTGGCTCCCCAAGGTCGCAAAATGAACATCGTTCATTCATACTTGAAGCAAGCATTAGTCAAGACACATGAAGCATATGAGAAGCACTACAACCTTCGTAGTAGAATTATAATGTTCAAAGTAGATGATGAGATCTTGGCGAGAAATCATGTCTTGAGTGACGCAACCAAGCATTTAAGTGCGAAGTTGTGTCCTAAATTTGTAAAAGTTCGAGTCATTCGAGTAATCGGAATTAATTTGTACGAAGTCGAAGATAGACGAGGCCATAAGTCGACCTGCCATACTAAAGATTTAAAAAGGTAGGACACCTGTGATACAACCATGTACCAGACTTGCACACTTCATTTACATTTTTGTTTTCTCAGTATCTAAGCACTTAAATATTTTTACCAGACACGGCATATAGTACGTCACAGTACTACATTACCTGCAATTAATTTTATTTTTCTTATGTATGCCCGGCTCTCAGCTGTGCATGAGGCTCTTGGTTGATAATTTTTCATAAAATTTTCTTTATTATCTCCAGATAGGCGATGGGATGACCTGACGTCACCGGAACATGCATTCCATGATTTTTTTGTCTTCAACCGACTAGACGATAAAGAGTCGCGGCGTCTTTACGACACGACGAGTGGAGAGATTCTATGTGTGGAAACACATTTGCGAGAAGTCATCCTTTTTCTTAGTAATTAGACCAAGTGGACTTGGCCTAAATACCAAGCTTTGTAGGGAACACTTTCTCGCCAGTACACACAATTAGTGTACGCAACTGGTGCCACCTATGCGAGAAACCTCTCGGTTACTCACATTGCGCTGAACGCACTCATTATAATCCACTAGGAAGAGATTCCACATTCAGAGTCCAACTTCATAGTTGGAACCCATTGCCAGAATAGAATCCACTTCCAGGAAGGAGTCCACAAATTTCCATTGTAGAATTTCATCCGAGTCATGCGCAGACCACCATTTGCATGGAAGTACATTTGAAGCAACACTGAACTGATATGCATCAGCTCAGGAATTATGCTCGGTCAGCACTGCGTTATGACAGATGAGTTCACACTAAAAAGGAAATCAAACATTTCACTGATAAAATTAAGAGGATGTCAGTCCAGCAAGATACTGTCTGTCTGACACATCCGCACTTCGAAATAAAGATCGTGAAAACCCTTTTCGGGTGTCTTAGTTTTGCATGACATTTGAATCGTCGGACAGTGTGACTAAACTGATACCGAAACCACTCCAAACTCTATCTCTACTATCTTGTCTAGGAGTATAACACTTATGAATACGTATACATTGACGTGGCGGCCCGAGGATTACTACTAAGGATATAGCTGACGCCTAAAGCAGTTTGCCCTCAGTCAGCACACGCTGCCATAAACTTTCATGTGGTATATCCACATATGCCATGCAATGCTCATTTTATATATATAAATATATGAGTACTCGCGTGGAATACGTATCACATCGAACCACGCCTTATATTTTTTTTTTGGCGAAGGGCTACCTATTTTCTTTGAGCTCAGACGTATCCTTGCGACGAGACATACGTCGCCCGATTCTTTTTCTTGGCGAGACATTCTCCCTGGACGACTCGAACCAAGTGTTCGACGGCCGGACGAGACCCGAAATCCCTTCCAATAATCCCGCTGTGGATTATCCATATTTGTGACCATAGAAGCATTGGCTAAGAACAGCCTTAAATCTGAAAATTTTCATAAGAAGACAAATCCCAACTACTATAGGCGGAAGAGAACTGCAGAGGACACTAGAGCATCTATAATATCACCAAATTCAACATAACAGGACGTCTGGCGCGTGCATAGTCACGGATGCCGGTCCCCCAACGTTCACCAACCCCAATTATACATTTTGTGTTGAGTTAGTCTCCATGTTGTGTATGTAAGTTTGATATAAACAATGAAATACAAAATAAAATTTAATTATATCGATTTTATTTTGTTATTTTGACAATTAAATTAATTTCACAACATTATTTTAATAAATTAATTAAAGCGACGCGCGTTTCGGACAAATGTCCATCATCGGGCTTAAACTTCAAAACTGCCAAATATGTCTTGTTCTTTCTGTTTTCGGATTGTTGTTGTTATTTATTGTTGTAAGTTTTCTTTTTTATTAGAAGTAGTATGTATGTTGTCTCTTTCTATCTGCTGTGGGTGGCTTGGTGATTTATTGCTGTGTCATATAATGTATTATTTTTAATTGTTAGTTTGTCGTTGAGTACTTTGTCCTGTTCTGTTTTACATGCTTTGTAAATTACAAATTCTTCTAATGCATCCAGCGTTTTCCCTTTTCTGCAGATGTGCAATGGAATTAAATTTGTTTCGAAGTCGGTGTAATTGTGGTCTTCTTCTAACAAGTGCATTGCGAAGTTGGACTTTGTATTTATTTTGGGTTTATGTTCTTTAAATCTTTCATAGAACGTTCTGCCCGTTTGTCCAATATAGTATTTGTCACAATCGCTACATTGTATTTTGTATACACCGGAGCATGCTTTTGTTGGTATGTTTTGTTTAGGTTTTAGGATTTTTTGTGTGTTGTTGTTTGTTTTGTATGATACGTGTATGTCAAGTTTTTTAAGTTCATATTTTAAAATTTGTGGAATGAGGTTAGTGTATTCAACAGAAATGTATTTAGTATCTGTGTTATTATCTAGAATGTGGGTTATGTTGTTGTTTTGGTTTATTTTCATTTTCTTATTGTGAATTAATTTATCTATTATGTGAGTGTTGTAACCATTTGCTGTAGCTATTTGTTTAATTATTTGTATTTCTTCTTCGTAATCTTTTTTGTCCATTGGTACGTTTAATAATCTGTTAATGAATGCGTTAAATGCAGAAATTTTTTGTGAGAATGGGTGGTGGGAGGTGCTGTGTATGACTACATCAGTAGTTGTGGGTTTTCTATAGATTTTATATTTTAGTTTTAGATTGTTGTTTTTGCATATGTTTAGATCTAAGAAATTAATGGAATCGTTTTCTTCTGTTTCTAGTGTGAATTTTATGTTGCTGTTAATGTTGTTAATGTAGTTTTTTAGATTATCAATTTGTCTATATGTACCGTCGAAGATGATGAAGGTATCGTCAACGTATCGTGCGTAGAAATAGATTTTGCTGTGTGATGGATTGTTTTTTGATAAAATATGTTTGTTTTCATAGTGGTTTAAGTAGATGTCTGCCATCAACCCGCTCAGGGGTGATCCCATTGCTAGTCCTTCGTCTTGTATATAGTATTTGTTGTTGAATGTGAAATAGTTTTGTTTGAGTGTTATTTGTAATAAGTTGATGAGTTCGTTTATTTGTTGTGTATTAATAGATGCAGTTTTTATAATACATTCTCAACCAACAAGATTACATAAATAAAACTTTAACATTCATACAAGATAATAACATAAGAAATATAACAAACGACCCAACTTAAGAATATGTAAAAAATATAAACCAAACAATAAACAAATGTAACCATATCTTCTCAAACATAACCAAACTTAAACTTAAACAACCCAATGCACAAGCACCACAATTCACAGGTCTACCGAAAGTCCATAAAAATGGAATTCCAATCCGACCACTCATTAATTATACCACAGCCCCATGCTACAAGGTCGCCAAAGAACTATTAAAATTAATTAAAAACAATATAACCATACAAAACAATCACAGCATAAAGAATTACTCAGAACTCATAGAAAAAACTAAACACCTAAAAATATTGCCCCAACATAAACTCATCTCTCTTGACATCACAAATATGTACACAAATATACCAATAGAAGAAACAGTTCAAATATTAAAAGAAAATCTTATAAAAACTGCATCTATTAATACACAACAAATAAACGAACTCATCAACTTATTACAAATAACACTCAAACAAAACTATTTCACATTCAACAACAAATACTATATACAAGACGAAGGACTAGCAATGGGATCACCCCTGAGCGGGTTGATGGCAGACATCTACTTAAACCACTATGAAAACAAACATATTTTATCAAAAAACAATCCATCACACAGCAAAATCTATTTCTACGCACGATACGTTGACGATACCTTCATCATCTTCGACGGTACATATAGACAAATTGATAATCTAAAAAACTACATTAACAACATTAACAGCAACATAAAATTCACACTAGAAACAGAAGAAAACGATTCCATTAATTTCTTAGATCTAAACATATGCAAAAACAACAATCTAAAACTAAAATATAAAATCTATAGAAAACCCACAACTACTGATGTAGTCATACACAGCACCTCCCACCACCCATTCTCACAAAAAATGTCTGCATTTAACGCATTCATTAACAGATTATTAAACGTACCAATGGACAAAAAAGATTACGAAGAAGAAATACAAATAATTAAACAAATAGCTACAGCAAATGGTTACAACACTCACATAATAGATAAATTAATTCACAATAAGAAAATGAAAATAAACCAAAACAACAACATAACCCACATTCTAGATAATAACACAGATACTAAATACATTTCTGTTGAATACACTAACCTCATTCCACAAATTTTAAAATATGAACTTAAAAAACTTAACATACACGTATCATACAAAACAAACAACAACACACAAAAAATCCTAAAACCTAAACAAAACATACCAACAAAAGCATGCTCCGGTGTATACAAAATACAATGTAGCGATTGTGACAAATACTATATTGGACAAACGGGCAGAACGTTCTATGAAAGATTTAAAGAACATAAACCCAAAATAAATACAAAGTCCAACTTCGCAATGCACTTGTTAGAAGAAGACCACAATTACACCGACTTCGAAACAAATTTAATTCCATTGCACATCTGCAGAAAAGGGAAAACGCTGGATGCATTAGAAGAATTTGTAATTTACAAAGCATGTAAAACAGAACAGGACAAAGTACTCAACGACAAACTAACAATTAAAAATAATACATTATATGACACAGCAATAAATCACCAAGCCACCCACAGCAGATAGAAAGAGACAACATACATACTACTTCTAATAAAAAAGAAAACTTACAACAATAAATAACAACAACAATTCAAAAACAGAAAGAACAAGACATATTTGGCAGTTTTGAAGTTTAAGCCCGATGATGGACATTTGTCCGAAACGCGCGTCGCTTTAATTAATTTATTAAAATAATGTTGTGAAATTAATTTAATTGTCAAAATAACAAAATAAAATCGATATAATTAAATTTTATTTTGTATTTCATTGTTTATACCAATTATACATTTTGGAGCACCATTGAAGCAGTGACGCAGTCAACAATTTTTATACTCATCACGGATATATGTGATGCAGAAAGTTTTATTAATATATATGCATAGAATACAGTGAGATTAATCCTTTTCTGGAAAAAACCAGGTAACCAATATTATATAAATTACTTATTTGTGTGAAATTTTATATGAGCGAGGAAGTATTCCACTCCAACAAGTCCCACAGGCGGGTCATACTTAGCCTGAGAACGCACGCATTAGGTCGGCGTTCGTCATACTCGACCACGGACGGTGGTCAATGCAATTTATTTGTACTGCTTGGAGGGCAGGACCTTACGCCTCCTCCCCCATTTCTGCATTGTAGTAATATGGAATCATTTACCTAAGTAATTACTATTATTACAGGTAATTTCAATGATGGTGAAACCCCGAGGAGAACTCATAAATCTAAACTATATTCCACATAGAGATGACTTACCATGCCTTTGTGAGCTCTGCAACCTTGAAGAAAGAGAGGTGTCTTGCATTTCATGGGGAAATGTCCCATTCTATGCGAAACAAGGAAGAGTGTGTTTGGAAAAACCTTTCTCACAGATCGTGAATGTATAGACCTGCTCAATGAACTTGATGTATCTAAACTCTATTCCTATTCTAAAATTGCTTTAGCTTACAGAAATAAGATAATAAACGAAACTTTTTGAGGAAATTTTCTTTACAAACATATTTATATTTATATACTTCTGTTTTAAAACTAAAAATATACAACAAACTTAAAGTATAAATCAAAATTGTCAATCTGGCAGACGGCAATGCCACGCTAAATTGTTTTTTGTAATAAAAATTTGTATTATTGTTCAAGAGTCCAAATAAAAAGCAACATTAACTTAACTTAACTTAACTTACTATTATTAAGAATATCAGATTAGTATATTGAAACTATATGAAAGATATTTGTGTTATAAAGTGGATTGTGTATTGAATTTGATTCGGGAGCGGTATTAATTTTACAACGTCATTCCGGACTTCATACTTTTCATTAGAAACTTCCGTTTCAATTCGTGTTATAGTGTTGTGCTTGATTTCATTACATGGTAATTAATATTTTTTTTATCCTATCGCGTATATATTTCGTCGAAGCGCTAGCTGTCGGCTCAGATCTCATCGTTCCGAGAATCTGGTGTACACCTCTTTAGGGTATACCAATCGTCCGAGTTTTAAGTAAGTCTCCTCTTATCCATTGATATGGCAAGCGGTTCTGGACCTAACGTTTAATCGTGATTACAACTTTTGTCAATCGCTTTTGAAGATGTACTTCGGCTTCATTCACTCACTCAGTCTTCAAGACAATTTTCTTTTTTTTGCCTTTCGTGTCGGTAGCGACCAAACGCGTGTAGATTCAACGCCGCGTTTCGAATATTCTTTTTTTATTTTTTACTTTTTTTTTGTTTTCACTGCTGGACGTATGATCCGGCTTACATGCTAACTTTTTTTCTTTTTCACTCGAGTTTTCTCTCAAATATTCAGAATTCTTTTTAACTTTAAACACGATAGTATCTAAGATAGATTGTCTTTGTGTTAATGTTTGAGTCCGTCGTATTTGGGACAGAAAATGAGCAAATTTTGGATGTCATTATCTCCACAGAATAGAGATACACTATACGAAACAAAATTACTAGTATCATTACCCAACGTAGCGAATACGATATGGCAATAGCCAGTTCGCTAAGTGTCAATAGTAGTGATTCCATATAGCTTTGAAAATATATTTTATTAATCATTTCCAGGTATCATTGGAGTGCACTTCAGGATCACCGTAATTGAGATGAATACAGTACCTATTCTTCTCAAATCAGTAGAACATTTACTCCTTAATATTTTTATTCAATTTTACTTAACTTTATTATTATTGATATTTATAAAACATTGTCGAACATACTTTGGAATGCGAACTGTGTTCCTCTGTATGGGGTATTTGCATGGTCATTGATATATCCATTATTGCTTTAGAAGAATTTTTCTTAAGCAAGTCCCTTCTGTCTTTGTGTTTTCGTGTGTTGTCATCCTATTTGTAGGCGTATCTACTCATTCGGAGCTAAGATATTCCTTTACCTATTCCTTTGAATTAAGTTTGCTATTCAACGGGGATACAAATAGAACGCGGTCGTACACTTGAAATTCGACAGTAATAAACCAACAAGGTCGCGTCAGATTATTCTTCGTTCTTGTTTCGAAATCAATACAATCCTAAATTCATCTCGCGAATCAGATAAGCGTTCGTATACACAGACACTTGATTGTTAGTTTTCTTTTTTCTTTTTAATTTCACTTAAATTTTTTTTTTTTATTATTATTGAAACTTTAGATATTTGTAGCATTAGTATGATATACCTAGAGCTGATAAAATAACTCATTTCTTGTATTTGCGTGTGACAAAGCACACAGTTATTCTAATAAGGATTTATATATTCTGTCTGGTTGTTTTGACTAGCTTTTTATTCTGATCTTTATGAGACTTTATATGAAGTTATTGTTAGAGTTTAATAATATTTAAGGTTAGATTTAGATAGGATTTTAAGCATCCCTAAGAAAACCAAAAGATCGTATGTTAGATTTTAAGCTTTACTATAATAAAACCTAATTAACTTTTATAACGTTAAAGAAATTTTGAAGTTGACTTTCTTTTCCTCTGAATTTATTTTTTGAAGAACTTAACAATTTCAGGATGATAGGGTAAACTTCTTGTTGGGAGGGTGGTAACCCTCACACTTCTTGGGAGCAAAACAAGGTGTAGTATGGTGATAGTTAGGTGAGATGTATCCGGTATGGATTCGAAGATTCTTGATAGGTTTTGTTGATAGGTACCGAATATAGATAGTGAAATTATGTGAGCAGGCAAATAATTGCTTGCTTTCCTTCTTTAGGGGTTGCCCAATAAAATTTAATGAGTCGTGGGGACTCACAGGTCCGTGGACAACCAAGGTCGATGCCAAGAGAGTTGGTTTTTGGCATCGAATTGGGTGGGTTGAGAGACCAGGGGGATCAGACACCATCTTAGATCCTCCCTCCCCTCAAAGTTAGTCACCTCTGCATCCACGTTTAGCACAACATCGTGGCAGCTGAACGTGTAGATGATAATTATGTGCCGCAGCAACCACGAAAACCCTTGGTTAGCTTTTGTTAATATACTTACGGGTCGTGTTCTCCGGGTTAACACAGTAACTCAATCAGAATTCTTTTCTTCTGAACTACGTTTACTCACAATTAGCAAAGAGGTGCATCGATGAGTCATCCTTTACTTATACAAACAATCCGTTTCCATCTATTCTTTGAAAGTTATGAGGGCCAATAAGCATTTAAACATTATTATTCGAACTCGACCACCAGAGTTCAACGGTCGGCAGTGGAAAAAAAGAGGTAACACCGGTGTGTAGATCCCGGAGCAAGTACCCATGGCCTGGCTGAGCTAATCGTGGCTAGGGTACTGCCGGCCACCGCGACGGTCGATCTCACCCTCGACCCTGCGTTGTCGCATGCCGTTCTTATCAGCTTTCCACTTGGTATGGTTGACAGGAAAGGGGGCGTTGCCGACATGGGGTTGCTTCCGTCCCATTCACGCAGTACAGTTAACGATCTCTAGGCATGAAGGTGCAAACTGGAGTTGAGCCTCCGGTAAGACTAACGAGGTTTTCAGAAATAGCATCGATGGTCTAGATACGTTTGAGGGGATTTAAGTAGGGTCCTTGGTTTACAGGTGTAGGCCACAGTGTGAAGCAGCTGCAAGCGGAACATCTAGTACTAGCAGCCGATAGGCGTGGACATGCTATCAGGTACCCTCTAGGCTGTTCTACGGAGTTTTGTAGTCAGTACCTATGGCAGGCTGGTGGATGGTTTACGTTTCTATGATGGGGATGGATGGGAAATTAGAAGGGGAGGGGAGTAGGAAGAGCTAATTAAATTAATAAAATAAATATTTATAAATTTGCTAACCAGGCTGACGGCTTAGCCATAGCTCTTAAATTCATTCTTTGTATTCTTTTTTATATTGAAATGTAAATAAATGAACTTACTTACTTACTTACTTACCTAGCGGCCGTGTTAGCGAAGTGTAAGTATGTCTTATATGGAAGTACCAGATACACCGATACATGGGCAAAGGTTGATGGAGTTGCAGTTCCTTGGTATAGGAGTCAAGGACGTAAGGGGTGCTTGTCTCTTCTTGCTTCCTCTCTGGTTCATATTGCCGGGGAGCATTGGGTTTGAAACTTGGATATCCACAGGGTATTCAGGGATGGATTTGAATGCCTGTTGGCAATCGTTTCTTCTTTTTTTTGAATAATTTTCTAAATTTACGTTACAAAAATTCTTAAAACGGTAGGTACTTCCCATATAGGACCGGTTTTTTCAAATCAGATTTTCTTGTAAATCACTTGACGGATTTCGATGAAATTCTAAAGCTCTCTTATAAACGAATTAAAAATAATTCTTAAATTATTCAATAAAAGTTTTTTTGAGTTTTTAAAATTTTTTTGGTTTTTTCGAAAACTGTGTGTTATTTTTTTTTTTACTTTTATTTTCCTGACTACAAATTGCTTATATTGGCATACTGAAAAAAATTGGAATATGTTTTTTGAAAAGTTTTTAAGAAAAATTGTTTTTTGAAAAAAACTGGTCAAACGATTTTGAAATTTTTTTCTAAAAAATTCATAACAGTATCGAAACTAAATCAAATAACTTACTCCATTTTTCCAAAAAAACGTTTTAATAATAAATAATAATTGTTTTCTCTGCTAACTTTTTCCAAAATCTCAAGCCCCAAGACCCGCACTGTCAAACATAAGATAAAGTTCGTGCAAGCCAGTTGTCAATTTTTTTCAAGCAATTCATATTTACTTTATTTTCTTTATTTTGTAAAAAAAAACGTTTTAAAATAAAATATTTAGATAAAAAATTTGATGCTCATTTATTTGCAAGGCTTTAAAAGGGCGGTACTACTATTTCTTTTAAAATACTACTATTTTTGGTTGATGTACTACCTTAAAAAAAATGTGTGTGCGTAATTCACACTCGGTTGAAGTGAAACTTCAAAGAAGTTGGTATACCTAATTTACGAGAGAATGAGATGAAAAACTCAGCCACCCAGCACCAGTTTTCGGATTACATACTTTCAAACCTTATGTTATGTATGACTAAATGCTTTCAATACGTATCTATACAAATACAAAAGTTTCAACACATATTCAAGCATATACAGATGTACCGACATACTTTGCGTCCTTTTGACTCCCTTTTAAAGTATGAACTCCAGGACGCCACTATTTAAAACAAGTCAAAAAAATATTCGAAAACTGACTATTTTCAAAAATGCAGTATACTTTTTTAAAATTTAAATAATTTTTTGAATGCCAATTTTCTATAAATACTTTTGTTACGTATTTGTTTGAATTTTACATTCTTCTTGAATTAAGTTTATTGAAATCTTTTGTAAAGCTTTTCCTGTTAGACAGCATTCACTCATTCATTCATTCATTCAGCATTACAATCACGTACCTATATTAACTAACATACTAACTTAATCTTACCAACGCACCTGCTCACTCGCTTTTGTTTAACATAATGCTTAGTAGACCTGAGTGAGAGGCAAAACGTATGATAGGAGAAAATAAGAGCTAGAATATAAAATACTGTGTCATAATTTTTTTTTTCATTCGTTCTCTCTCAGACTTGTTGCGATATATTTTTTTTTTTTAATTGATTTACATATTTGCTTAAAAGTGTCATGTTGCATTTCCGTTTCGTCGAGTTTCAAATTACCCCGATATTAAAGAAGTTTCACTTCAATAATAACACACCACGCTGACATCTTACTAAAAAGCTGTAATACGCAGCCGCATACAGTGTACAGTAGCTCACGTAGTTTTCACATACACTAACACACGTTAAATGCTCAAATACAAGCACGTATTAAACAGTGTGCAATATACATACACACCGACATCTGCTCTCTCGCTCTGGCTCACAAATTACAGGCGACTATGCTTAGAAGACGAGAGTGGGGACGCTACGAAGTATGGGACAAAGAGGAGAGACCGATAATATAAAATAGTTTGTATATTTCTGTCTCATTCTTTCCTGGCTTCATCCTACACATTTTTGTATTTGTGTCTCTTACCTGTCGTTTTTTCCGTTGCATCCGGTTTGAAATCACAACGATTCTAAAGAAGTTTCACTTCAAAAACCTGGGTAGTTACGAGTTACCAGATAAATAAGGGCAGATTACCTTCTTTAAAAATACCTCATATACTAACCTTCCTAAAAGAAACCAATTTGGAGGAAGTGCTGTAGGACGAGTATCCTCATCCAGCTCTAAAAACGGCACAATAGATCTTTAAGGTCGCACTGCGCTTTTCCCCAATTTAATTCATTCATGCAACTTAAAATAAAATGCATACGATGAAACATAACACAGTTTCCGAGCAAAGAAGTTCAAACTCTTGTGTTTATGTTCCGCATTTTAATTTATTAAATTCAGTCGTTTATAAACAGAGATGTCCGTTATTTGTATTTTTAGCCAAAACAACATTTAAAAAAAAACATACTGTTTTCTTCATGTCTATTCTTTTTTACGAATTTTGAATGCTTTCGTAATATGTATGAATAATCATGAGAAAACTGACGATATATCGATTTATTGATTTTTTTCACCCGATAATTATCGATACTGTTAAAGAATATCGATACGATAAATATCGATATATTTTTTACTTGCCCATCCCTACTTTGATCAAAACAAACAAATGCCATGGAGCAAGTGCATGAATGAGTAAGATTATAGTATTTATATTCTCACTCGTTCGTGCACACGGTGAGCTAATGCGAGTCATCGGTGCCGCCATATTGGAATACTGAGCGTTACCTTTGTCAGAAAAATAGTATGTATATTTCTGTCTCATTCTTTCCTATCTTCATCCTACACATTTTTGTATTTGTGTCGCTTACATGTCGTTTTTTCGTTACATCCGGTTTGAAATCACAACGATTCTAAAGAAGTTTCACTTCAAAAATTCTCTCCGGCAACACTGTTGTAGAAACAAACAAAAAACGTGTTTCATTTGTGTAGCTTTGGTTGGACTAGGATTCGTTTCTCTCTTCCTCCTATGGAGTAAGATGATGGCCCTCGAATTCTGAGTCCTTCCTTCAAGTGCAAATGCGTTTTATGGTATTGTTATGTATCGACTTTCTTGTGGAGTGAGTTTCTTTATTCATTCCGTATATTCGGAATATATGGAACGCCCTTTTTGCGTTTCTTTACTCAATGGAATATTCCGGATAAACTATTTCTTTGTTTCTTTATTCAATCTGGAATATTTGGAACGCATTCTTTTCATTCCAAGTGAAGAGGTGGTTTAAATGGAATATTCTCTAGTTTGACTGATGCAGTTCACTGTCAGCTATTGCTTTTTCTTTTAATTCTAGTTCTGTTTCTTTATTTATTCTATTCTGGATATTCTGGATAGATATTTGATCTTTTCTGTCTTTTCTATTCCTTATCCGGAAAAAATAAAGAAACACACTCGTGGTGTCTGGAACACTAGGGTTTCCAAACACGTGGAAAACTTTATAGGGTGATCCTTCATAAAAATCTCTCAACAGAAATTCTTACAAATGATTTCAAGAAAACTCGTAGACGTAAAAAGAAAAACTGATTCGTTGAAGTAATTCGATATATATTCAGAAAAAATATTCTCTGGGTGACTATAAAACGTCGGTGTGACTGTACTTCCGCAATGGTTCGAATTTTCTTCTTTCAGATTCTCGATGCTTTTCAATGCTTCCTCTTTTTGGTGGCATCGGTTGCAATTCCACGTGCACAATCAATAGATTTTCCCTTTTGCAAAAATAAATGAGTGAACCAAATTGTTTCACCAGAAACGAAAAACGCAGGAAACTTATCCCATTAAGATTCGTGCACAAATTAACGCACTTACCTTTACTTCCATTTTATTTACTTGTTTGGATTAGGTTACTTCACAGATTTCTTTTTCTTTGCAAATTTCGTGTTGCGTACGTGCTGCTGTGCATCGCCGAATGAAATGCGCACCACAACTTAAAATTTTTCTTTTTAAGTACACTTTATGATGTGCACCGAATGAAAAATGTGTATTGTTCACAAGTTGACTGCGAAACACTTTATTCGCAACAACATTTTTTATTTTCTTATTGTTTCTATGGACTTACACTTTTTCTTTATTCTTACTTTTGTATTAAACCCGCAAACTGAATTTTAGGATGGCGACTATCTAGACTTCTATTTTGTTTTGAGATGTTCTCCTGGCGGTGGTTGGTGATAGAAAAGACGGAAATACATGACATAATTCCTATCTATCCCTTCAAACAAAAATCACTGAATTCAGACTTCTCGGTTCATTTCTGGCTCACCTGAGTCTGCGTTGAACGAGGCCTCTCACGAATTTGCATGCATGGAATACAAAATTAAGAAAGATCGGAGAATCGAGTATTTTTTTCTTTTTTAATAGATTGACAGAGAGAGTGAGAGAGAGGGAAAGATAGAGGGAGGGAGAGATCAGGAGCCTTTTATTTATATGCGTAATACGTTTACTTTTTGGTTTGCATTGGAGACGACAGTACAAAGAAAAATTAAAAAAAAAAAAAAAATTCGGGCAGTGAAAAAGTGTTTTTGAAGAAAATAAAATAAATACAAATAGTTTAAATGAAACGAGTGCCCATTGTTATTTTTAAAAGTTATTTTTGGTTATTTTTAAAAGTTTACATTGATTTTTAACTATGTTTTTCTATATATATTTCATTTCATTTGTAACTTTAAAAGATATTGTCTTAATACATTTGAGACCATCAATTTTTTTGAATAAGGAATAAAGAATAAAGAATAAAAGAATATGGCAACACATTTAATTTATATTTTGTTTTGGACGACAGAAGTTGTTTTCGATACTCCAACTCGTTTGCTTTTCTAACATTTTTGTTTTCAAGTCTGTTTTTGGTGCAATTTCGCTGAGCGGGACGAGCTCTCTCTCTCTCTCTCTCTCTCTCTCTCTCTCTCTCTCTCTCTCTCTCTCTCTCTCTCTCTCTCTCTCCCTCTCTCTCTCTCTATTTCTCTCTCACAAGTGAGTCCGTGGGAATTCTAATTTACATACTAAATATAGCCGACAAACGTCGGTTTACGGCTCCGTATTTAGATCCGTATGCGGAGTCTAGTATGTGAATTTGACTCCGCGCGTGGATCGAATTCGGATCCATTTGCTTGAAGGGATCTGCCAGACATGTTTCGTGATAGGCGCGTTCCACAATCGGTGGTCTATTTTCGCTGGTAGGTTTGTTCGATGGCATGTATTCCATTTTGTTGCATGCTTAGTTATTTAGACATGTAAATTGGTGGAATTGTTTTCACAAAAGAATAACAAATTCATAATTCCTACCAACAAATGTGTTCGTGAAGAACATTACGATGAATTATTTTAAAGATTAGGCTACTGTGACACTTTTTAAATGGACTACTATACGTAAATATTATCGTGAAGACAAAGTGTCGCCGTAGTCTCGTGTGGACGTTGAAAATGTTCTGTGAATTGTATGAAGTTTTGCAGAACATTTGGTTGGTTGGTCTTTTTCTGGTGGCACGTTGAGTGCGAATTATTCAGAACTACAATTTTCTATTTCCGTGAAGGGTTACTTGCTTATTAAATCGAAATACAATTGATCATTTTGAGTACGTGCAGTACATTATTTTGGTATAACTTTCTTTTGTCATGCAACGCATGGGTGTGAATTTCTCATATTTCTCTCTGACAACTATGTGTCCTGCAATCGGTACGGAATTTTTTTGAAATTCCCCTACAATTAGGTGTGTCGTAGTGGTGGTGGACGGTTTCCATTACTGGTATATTTTTGTGTTTATGACATGTCACAAAATGTCATCCTTACAAGTCAGCGAGGCATAAAGTATCGAGGGTAAAATTTCGATCTTGGTGATAAAGTTGAAGCATTTGCCGAATATTTTGAAGAACATTTCGTGCCAAACCCACCCAACGACCCTGAATTTGTTGAGGAAGAGGAAACAACAATCGAGGAACTTCAAAGGATGGATACTCAGAAGACTATTTTCAGTAATAGGAACCCTTCCAGTGATCCCGAGGGTTCTGGAATTTTCTCCAACCCAGAAGAAGTGGCTGAAAAAATCCACAACGGACGTCCAAAAAAATCATCTGGACCTGACAGAATATCCAGCTATATCATAAAGAAGCTTCCAGAAGTTGTGATGATATATATATAACAATAATATTTAACAACTTCATCAACAACAGCTATTTCCCGGAAAAATGGAAGAAAGCAAAGATCTTAGCTATTCCTAAGAAAGGAGACAGAGGTTTGGTGTCAGGATATCGGCCAATATCACTACTAAACAGCACCAGCTAAATCCTCGAAGGACTCATTTTACGAAGACTTAAGTCATACAGCGATGGCAACATTATTATCCCAAATATGCAATTCGGATTCCACGCCAAACATTCCACCCTGCATCCTTTTCTAAGGTTCCAAAAGGACGTGGTCAGCACTCTCAACAACTACCAGGTGGAATTTGGATGCTTTCTTGATATCGAGAGAGCATTTGACATTACATGGATCAACGGTCTGATCCATAAACTTACTTTACTCAATTTTCCAGCTACATTAATATAAATAATCTATAGTTTTCTTTCTTCCAGACCCTTCTTCGCCCAAATTGAAAACAGCCAGTCAACAACCAAAGCCATCAGAGCAGGAGTAGCTCAAGGATCAAAGAAAGGACCACACCTCTACAGTATATTCACTTCTGATCAAACACAGCCCGAGGACGCGATGAATCTACTGTATGCTGATGACTAACTCACATACGCTAAATTGATGGCAGCAATTATCGCAGCCCGAAGAGTTGAATAATACGTGAGAAGACTGTGGGACTACGTGAAATGGGGCATCAAAGTTAATTCTGCTAAGTCAGAGTTAGATTGCTTCTGAAGACCCGTGCGACGCCAAAACACACGTTTAGCCACTACTTGCCGCAGTATCATTGTGAATCTACCAGATGGAACCCAATTGACACCCAAGAAAATTGTGAAGTACTTGGGAATCAACTTTGAGAAGAGGTTACGCTTCAACCCACACGTATCAGCACTCCTCAAAAAAGCCCATTACGCCTTTCATCGCATTTATCCACTTATGCGAAAAAGAAATGGCCTCAATCAAAAGAAGAAGTTGCTTCTATATAAGCAACTAATTATGGGGAAAACTTTGAGCTCACCAGCGACAAATGTCACCCTAGCGGCATATCCAGGTAACTCTACCTCCTCGCTACACCAAGTGACATTCATGTTAGGAAAACAGTCATCAAATCGAAGTAAATTTTCACCGCCAGGGAATTTCATTCTAAGGAAATTACTCGAATGAAGAAAACACATCTTTCGGTGCTGCCCTCTACTTGTAGGTGACAGTTCATATGGTACGCGTCATTCGGGAAGTTGACTATGGCAGCAACCTTATCTGGATCTGCCTTCAGACAACCTTGTCCCACTTTATACCCTAAGTATTGTAACTCTTCATAACAAAACTTAGACTTCTCTACATTAATGGTGAGTCCTGCTCGACTCAACTCTTTACTAATGATACTTAATACTTGCAGATGTTCCTCGAGGCATAAAGTATCGAGGGTAAAATTTCGATCTTGGTGATAAAGTTGAAGCATTTGCCGAATATTTTGAAGAACATTTCGTGCCAAACCCACCCAACGACCCTGAATTTGTTGAGGAAGAGGAAACAACAATCGAGGAACTTCAAAGGATGGATACTCAGAAGACTATTTTCAGTAATAGGAACCCTTCCAGTAATCCCGAGGGTTCTGGAATTTTCTCCAACCCAGAAGACGTGGCTGAAAAAATCCACAACGGACGTCCAAAAAAATCATCTGGACCTGACAGAATATCCAGCTATATCATAAAGAAGCTTCCAGAAGTTGTGATGATATATATATAACAATAATATTTAACAACTTCATCAACAACAGCTATTTCCCGGAAAAATGGAAGAAAGCAAAGATCTTAGCTATTCCTAAGAAAGGAGACAGAGGTTCGGTGTCAGGATATCGGCCAATATCACTACTAAACAGCACCAGCTAAATCCTCGAAGGACTCATTTTACGAAGACTTAAGTCATACAGCGATGGCAACATTATTATCCCAAATATGCAATTCGGATTCCACGCCAAACATTCCACCCTGCATCCTTTTCTAAGGTTCCAAAAGGACGTGGTCAGCACTCTCAACAACTACCAGGTGGAATTTGGATGCTTTCTTGATATCGAGAGAGCATTTGACATTACATGGATCAACGGTCTGATCCATAAACTTACTTTACTCAATTTTCCAGCTACATTAATATAAATAATCTATAGTTTTCTTTCTTCCAGACCCTTCTTCGCCCAAATTGAAAACAGCCAGTCAACAACCAAAGCCATCAGAGCAGGAGTAGCTCAAGGATCAAAGAAAGGACCACACCTCTACAGTATATTCACTTCTGATCAAACACAGCCCGAGGACGCGATGAATCTACTGTATGCTGATGACTAACTCACATACGCTAAATTGATGGCAGCAATTATCGCAGCCCGAAGAGTTGAATAATACGTGAGAAGACTGTGGGACTACGTGAAATGGGGCATCAAAGTTAATTCTGCTAAGTCAGAGTTAGATTGCTTCTGAAGACCCGTGCGACGCCAAAACACACGTTTAGCCACTACTTGCCGCAGTATCATTGTGAATCTACCAGATGGAACCCAATTGACACCCAAGAAAATTGTGAAGTACTTGGGAATCAACTTTGAGAAGAGGTTACGCTTCAACCCACACGTATCAGCACTTCCAAAAAAGCCCATTACGCCTTTCATCGCATTTATCCACTTATGCGAAAAAGAAATGGCCTCAATCAAAAGAAGAAGTTGCTTCTATATAAGCAACTAATTATGGGGAAAACTTTGAGCTCACCAGCGACAAATGTCACCCTAGCGGCATATTCAGGTAACTGTACCTACCCGCTACACCAAGTGACATTCATGTTAGGAAAACAGTCATCAAATCGAAGTAAATTTTCACCGCCAGGGAATTTCATTCTAAGGAAATTACTCGAATGAAGAAAACACATCTTTCGGTGCTGCCCTCTACTTGTAGGTGACAGTTCATATGGTACGCGTCATTCGGGAAGTTGACTATGGCAGCAACCTTATCTGGATCTGCCTTCAGACAACCTTGTCCCACTTTATACCCTAAGTATTGTAACTCTTCATAACAAAACTTAGACTTCTCTACATTAATGGTGAGTCCTGCTCGACTCAACTCTTTACTAATGATACTTAATACTTGCAGATGTTCCTCGAAAGTTTTCGTTATGACTAACAAGTCGTCTAGATAGACAAAGACTCTGTCTTGCAACTCGCGTGGAACAACTAGGTTCATCAAATAAGTTAGACTCTGAGCAGCGTTGCAAAGACCGAAGGGCATTACATTAAATTGATATAATGGCCTCCCTGGCACCGTTAAGGCTGTCTTTTCCTTTGCGCTCTCTTCTAACGGTATTTGCCAGTACGCGTCTTTCAAATCCACGCTTGATATGAAACGTGTCTCGGAAAGACGTGACAGCAAACCCTCAATGTGCGCGATTGGACGCGCATCCTTCTTTGTGACCATGTTCACTTTCCTGAAGTCTAAACATAGTCGATCCTTCCCAGGCTTGCGTACAAGAACTACTGGTGAGGACCATGGACTAGTACTTTCTTCTATAACCCCCAGGGAAAGCATGCGGTCTACTTCTGCGTACATTAAAGACTGCACTACTGGGGAGACCGGATAATACCTCTGTTTGATAGGAAGCGCATCCCCCGTATCGATACAATGTTTTACCCAATCTGTCTTGCCTAAACCCTTAATCGCGAACGACGGAAAACCTCCTATCACCTTGTCGAGTCTAGCATTCTCTATTTCTGATAACTTACATTTATTAACTAATTTTTCATTTAATTCTTGCTTTGGTTGAAAGGACAAACTGGAAATGACATTCGCAGCAATTTGAAATTTCGACCAAAAATCGACACCTAAGTATAGCTTTTGTGCTAATGTCGGAACGACATAAAAGTTCATACTATGAGTAGCACCTTTATACTTAATATCAGTCGTAATCATTCCACAAATTTTCTGTTTCTGCCCGTCAGCAGTTGAAACGCTTGAATTAACCTTCTTTATTAGGATATTCTTCTTGGACAAATAGGTCAATGCGTCAGCGCCAAGGCAACTGATGCTTGCACCTGAATCTAATAAACCTAACATTTTGTCTCCTAAGATTTCAACGTTGACATAGGGGCGAGGATCCCTTGATTCTCTTTCCAATGTCGTTGAAGCAATATTACGATGAATTTGTCTTCTCTCATTAAACTTATTTCGAATACGCCTAATACGATTAGATATTTCTGGATAATTCACTATCCGCTTACGGACTTCATAATAATTCTTGAGTCTTTCATGGAATGGTTTTCTTAACAATTCATTTCTCTTAAATTCAATATTCACATCTGTTTTTGGTGTTGTTACATTAACAACGGGTTTTTCTGATGGTTTTAAAATGGTAACTGGAGTTTTGAGGGTAGAAGATTCTTCCGTACTTAAAACTCCGGGTTTATCTTTTCGGAGCGAACCCCCCCGGATATTGGGTTGTTCCTTCTCAAGTTTCCCTTACACTTTGGACAAGTAGGTAAGTAAACGTCTGCTAAACCACAACCGTAGCAGAAAATTTTTCTCAAAGGGTTAACACAATCTCTGAACGCGTGTCCTACGACTTGACAATTCCAACACTTTCCTGTATATGCTTCTCTGTGTACGTTATGTACATATGTACAGCTTCTATGTCAGCTGGTAAAGCTAAAGCTAAATCATCAGACTCTTCGGCAACTTCATTGACGAAACGTCTAACAGGAGGCGTGCTCTCCTGTCGTTCAAGAAACTTCTCGATAGTACGACATACATAAGCCATTTGTCTCAAACTGTGCGTACTAAAGGTGATGAGCAATTCAACCATTCGCCTTTTAACATTTGTCTTAATAATTTCGATTAATTCTTTTTCCGACTTTGGAATACGCAACCTCGCATTTATCGACATCAAAGAGTCATAGAAATCGTTAAACGATTCCCCTTGCTGCTGCTTTCGATCTGAAAGCTTCCGAGACAACTCCGAGTCTGTCTCAAGACTACGAAACTGCTCGATAAGACCTGTCTGAAGCTCGAGCCAAGAAGTGTGGCGATTACCCTTCAGGTACATCCAATACCATGACTCTGCTGGTCCTGTTACAAAACGATGGAAGTTCACAGTGAGCTCATCCCACGGGACATTATAGCTGTACCTAACGCGTTCCAGTCTAAATAGAAAGTCGTCGATGGACATATTACGCCCGTCGAATTTAATACCCCACTTGTGGTATTGTGGAAATCGACTGTAGGAAGTTGCGTTCGAAGGTACTTGTCTCCTAGGAGATGAAGTTCCCTGAGAACCATCTAAAGTAAACGCATTCATTTGCGTAAGAAAGTCGTCAATATTCGAACCCTGAGCCATGTCTACTGGACGTCCTGTTGGAACATTCAGCGTAGCTGCTGGTTCACCATTCGGAGTTGGATATTCATCCAAATTTCTGTGTATCGGTACACGTTGTGTTGCAGGATTACCTGCGGTTGTTCCATTTGGAACTTCAGCTATCCTTACCCTTTTTGTGTTTTGGCTAATCGACCGTCTAGGTGCAAGATTCTGAGAAGTTGAAGGCAGATTGGAAGATGTGGGCTGACTCTGAAAAAGTTGAGTTAACTGCTCTAAAAGTAAAGTTTGACTCTGAGCTCTCTCCTTCTTCATGAGTTGTCTGTCCTCTTCACGGTGTAGTTCAACAGCAGCTGAAACCACTTCATGAAGCGTAAAAGAGTCATTGACTGCACGACCACGATTCAATCCTTGACCTTCATTAGTTAAATCGACATTATAGCTATTCTCGGGCGCATCTCCGCTAATAACCCCTGTCTGATTTAACAACCGACTGGATTCATCCTCCAATCTATCTTCTTCTTGATCTTGATTACCACTAAAAGCTGGTAAGGTGGGTGACATGATTACAACGTCGATAATTTCGGAGTTTTAAGTACTAGGACGAATCAATTTCCTATTGCCACCGCTCATTCAAATAAACTGTGTACTTGAAACTCTTGTAATACACAAAGTGATAAAACGAAAATCAAAAATGACGACAAAAAAAATAAACAGTGCTTAAAACTATAAGTATATGTAGTGATCTTAATTCAATAAGTAAATTCAATTCGCGAAATAGTCTCACAAAGAGAAGACTCCTTGCAGACTAGATGAACTTATAAAAAAAATTAACACCTCGACTTCAAAATTTCTCAAAGTCAAAAGTACTTAAAATAATTTTAGCTATTAATAACTATATATATCTTATTAAAGGATGATAATACTCTCTAAGACGTATTTCAACCTAACTCTACTGTATTTGAATCGTAATTAAACTTCAAAAATTACTGACTCAAATGCGAAACATACTTCGTTAAACTAAACTAACCTAACTTCTACTATCTAGAAGTTGCTAAACTTACTAGACTATCCAAACTTGGAACTCTTCTTAGTTACTTCTCTAAGAAAGATTCACTCAACTACAGACTTCTCTTAGTTACTTCTCTAAGAAAATCTACAAAAACTAAACTGCAAAAACTCAACGATTCTCTTAGTTAACCTTCTCTAAGAAAACCTACTAAATCAAAACTCTTCTTAGTTACTTCTCTAAGAAAAATCTTTCTGAACTAAACTGCAAAAAACTCTCAGAATCTTCTTAATTAACCTTCTCTAAGAAAACTCCGCAGACTTTGCTTAACTTCAAAAATCTTCATAAATTTTGTATTACTTCTTACAAAAATTATTATACCTTCAATAATAAGTTTTTCTTCAATAATTCATTCACGCCGTCGGGAGTGAACAACCCCTGTATGGATTAATAACATTTTTCAAAACAAAAAAAAGCGTTAATCTGACCGTTCGACAACAGACAATTAACAAGTAAAAATTCTAGTGGGTGTGATCTTTAAACAAATCGTGACAAAAGCAAAAATCAGCTAAACCAAAATCGTAGTAGTTGACATACCGTTTCATTATGTTACTGCAGACGTGCATAGGGACTAATGATCACCCATTACCGGTTAACATTTCATAAAACAATCCACCAACTGCCTAACAATGCTAACCTTCGCAAATTCTCCTATAATTCTCTCAAAAGAAATTGTGAAGAGTGAGAAGAATATTGCTTGAAGTAGAAACATCTAATTGGGTTTTCTTGGTAGACGTTAAAATAGCTTCTGCAGCTGACGTGCGTAGACTGAAATCATACACCACCGGTCAGAAGACCTAATTAACTATCACCTTGGAAAACTTTTCCTATTATCGTCTCCAGCACTATGATCCATTTGCTACAGTCAACTAGCAGTATCAACTATCCAGTCCGGACAAATGATCAAATTGTAACTATCAACGAGAGGTAAAGAGAACAACTATGAACCTAACGCAGCAGACGGAAATCAGGAAACTATCCACCAACTTCCCGGTCGTATAGAATTCACTATCGAACCTCGATGAAATTCCTCTAACAAAGAAAATAGAACAAACATCTCTTCATATAGCAAAAACATCTCACTACTACAAATTCTCGCTAGCAAAAAATTTCCAAAAAAAACTTTTTTCGAATCAACTTAAAACAACAAAATTTTCAATCCATCAAATAATCTCTTACGCAACTTCGGGCCCCACGTTGGGCGCAATTCTGTAACGTAAAATGCATTTAATGATTAATAAGATGCCTCTTTTCGTTATTAGAGAAAGGAACATAACCACCAAACATCCCAGTAGACCGCTCAATAAATGATCCCAAATTCCTTGATCCTCATTAAGCGTCATCTATGTTATGGCAGACATACTACTCCCTCCATTAACTTCCACTTACAGAAACTCCTTTACCTCTAGATATCTTAAACTCTTCCTCCGGTGAACCGACCATGCTTACCCTTCCCGTAGCACGCTGTCCCTCACCACTCTGGAACATGACAGGTCACTACCCTATTCTACGATCACACCACTATAGAATCTAAGATATCTGCCAATGAACAAGCCTCCTTCTTCTGCTTGTCACACACAACCTAATGCACACAACTAAACCCTACACAACTTAACAACCATGACCATAACAAACTCTGCCAAGTAAACTCAGGAACCATCGACATATGTCCCCTTGCTTCCTCAGAGAGTCCAACGTGGAAAGCGGAACTCCTAGCTTGGATCATCATAATATTTAAGATTGAGAACTATCTCAACCTCAACTACCAGAGATTCAACAAACTAGAAATTCCAAAAAGAGAGGGCCGAGATCAACTATCGCAATTCGGTTCGCACGTTGAGACCACAGACTAGCTCAGTTGGGTCGCGAGTCCTTGCTCTAGGATCTACTGGCGTTGTTACAATTTTAAACCTCTGCGAACCTGCTGAATTCGGATGGAGAAAACTCAAAAATAATGTTTAAATATTATTTGCTAGGGCCCGATCAACTATGCGTAAGTACACTTAAAAGATAGATTTGAAAACAAAGAATTGTTGTTCGGTATAACCGAAAAGAGACCGATATGAGAGAAGACACGTTTAGTGAGCTTCATAGGTGTTCTTAGGTAGAAGAGAACACTGCGTAATTTAGCTCAGTCAACCTCACGAAACGCAACTTCAAGTGTATGGCTGACCAGTGATACGAATACGCTCAAGTATCACTGTTGTAAGGGAGGGAACTAAGATGTGGTCGTTTCTCCATAGCCACCCAGAGAAAGTATCAAAACCTCCTAGACTACTTCCACCATAATGTCTTAGGTAAGCTATTAGGGATAGTAATCCCTGAATTTTATCCTCTAAGACCCCTAAACTTGAATGTGTAGACAACCAAAAAGTCTACTCACATCCTACGCTACATCTTAACTAAACTACTTCCACACACTAAATGTACCAACAACCTAACAATCCGGAATAAGAGAAACAGAACTCTTCATTCCTTAACCTGCCTAATTGAGAAAATGCCGTTATCAATCCATTTCTTACCGGAGCTGTCCACTCCTCCCGAACGTACTTACTTAATACTCCATATCTGAAAAACAATGATATCCAACTTCTGAATAAACAATGTATGCTACCAGCATCGGAAACAACTTTGATTTTTCTTAAACTTTATAATATTTAATATTTATTGATTTTATCTTAAGTCTAAACAAGCTTAACTTTCATTGAAGTTAAAGAGAGGATGCAAATCTTTCACCAAATTTTCTATTATTTCCTTAAGGAATATTGTCACAAGTTAATCTTATTTAGTATTCATATGATTTTGACTTAATTTTCTTTTGTAAGTAAAAAGTTAACAACTGCTTTTAAGAAGTCTTACGATGTTTCTAATTATCGAATAAAACTTTACAATTTAATACCTAAAAGTTACTTGAAATCTAAAACTATATAAGAAATTCCTAAAAGATGTTTTTTTACGATTTTAATCACAAAATAAAGAAAATTTAATGTTCGTCAAGGAAGTAACATACGATTACATATCGTTACTCCAGACTCGCTTATAAAAGAAAGTTATCTTTTGTTATAGTGACTATTGAATTGAGATTTTCAAGTTTATCGTTTCTGAATCTCAAGTAAAACGACTGTAAAAATCATTTGAATGTAAAAAAAAATTAGGGACGGACCAAAAATTCAAATGTAACACGAACTACCAACAATACGAAAAGACAAAAGCGCAGCAAAGTTATGAAAACTCTAAACCCGTGTATGGACTTAGTCGAAGGGTGCGATGATTTTATCTAAACCCACAACCAAACCACAAAAAAAAATAAGGGACGTTAGCCCTTGGGTTTATTTATATAGAAGGAGACCAGGGGCGGATAGTAGGAGAAAAAGTAAAAATATTCAATATAGTTATTATCAAATTCAATATAGTAATGTAAAAATCAATATAATATAATGTATCAAACAGGCGATCCCAGGAGTGCACTGCTGGAAACCACACGCTGTGGAAAAGAAAAAGTTATCTACCTACTAGAGCTACAACACAACTATAAAGATATTAATATACCTTCAACTCTTCTTTGAATCATAAAGGAAAGTACAAGCTTCTCTCAACAAAGAGTAATCGAAGCTATATGTCCTTTAAGATAGAGCTCCTATACAAAGGATCCTCTTCAATACATGGCTATGTATACCACCAGTGGATATTCAAGATAACGCGCGATAACAAATAGTATACAAACACGAACAAATAAGTGACTATGTGTTGAAAATCTTTCAACAATGGAAAGTGAAATCTCACTGGACAAGGAATCTCTATATGGATTCAAGATAAGACTCAATGGGCCGTATTCATAGATGATGTTTAAGTTGTTGCTAGCTAAAGTGGAGTTTAGCTTATGGAAACTTCATCAAGTAAACTCCAGTTTAGCTTAGCAACAACTTAAACATCATCTATGAATACGGCCCAATGTCTTCTTCTGTAAACGGTACAGGAATAATAATAAAGTAATTTAAATCTCGGACGCGAGAAAGATCTGTGAACCAGTAGTTCAAAATTTAAAAAAAAAAATAAAGAAAGTGTTCTACCGACAGGAATATCCTGGGAGAAAAGTGTTAAAAAAAAAAAAAAAAAAAAAAGTGCCTAACGTGAATTGAGAACAAGGTTTTCTATAAGATGGATACGAATAATCAAAATTTGAAGAAAGATACACTACGTAAAGTATCTGAGTGTTTAGAACGAATCAATTCTCATAGGAATTAGTGAACACGAACTAAAAAGGTGCTCTTGAAACACAAGTGAGGATAATTCCGTTCTTCCTAAACGTCGAAATCAAAAAAAAGAAATCGAAACGCAAAGGTAAGTAGGATACACTGACGTGAACGACGTCGAAAAACGCGCACTTAAGGAAACCTTTTATTGGATTCTGAACTTTAATGAATGGACTTTAACAAGGTCCTTCTTTGGACAAATAGTCACACAAACAACACAGATTTTGATACATACCGGACACTAGGTAAGTATGTATGTAAAGAATTCACTTTTGTAAACTTAAAAAAAATTATTTGTAAGTACACAATATAATGTTAATAATGCTTATGAGAATAAAGAAAAAGTATATTTAATAATGAATTAATATCTAAATATATATATATATAATATAATATGATCGAAGATATGTTGTCAAAGTGGGGTGGCTCCACCGTCCGTGGGCGCTTGGATACGTTGCCTCTGATAAATAAGGATTCTCTCAAAATTGAGTGCTGGAGTGCACCCTGAGTTGCTCCTTGAGATGGGATTCCTCTTAGGTATTGGAAGGGCGTTCTTTGGCGCCGGAATCCAATACACACTTTCACGAAAGTGGCTTCCTAATAATAAGAAATAATTTTAGGTTACCTGAGAATTGAAGATTTTCTCATTACTATCTCCTTCCTTTATTTCAGGAACAGATGATGAAGATTTGGTGGGTGTACAAATAAGGCCGTGTCCAAAACAGATCGAGTACCATGCGGATATTAACACGCGTTAGTGGTACGATATGAAATCTTATGTAATTTCCCACGTTGCTCCGTTCTTATTTTCGGAGTTCGATTCTTCGAGGTAGGGGCAGCTTACTGCTAACCAAATCTGCTACTAAATGTTGAAAACGTTGGACGCCATGCGCTGACTGCATGCGTCGACCATGTGGTTGGTTCCCAATTGGAACACCGTCGAGTTCCTGAGGCGGAATCGAAAAGTTGGGAGTAAATCCTGCCCTGTATCAGAACCCTAGTGATAAAAAAAGTAAAAACTTCGTTTGTTCACTAGATTCGTATAGAAAAAATGCATATTCCTTCAAAGTTGAAGAAATATACATATATTCGAATAATGCATGCCGCGCCCATAGGAATTTCTTTATTCCTTGGAATAATTTTATAATATTATGTGCACACGCGATCAAAAACAAATTAAAGTGAATTTAAACTAATATTTCTTTAAAGAAAACTCACAATTTTTACAAGTTGAAGTGTATCGGATGAAAGTTCTGAACTGAATGGCGGATACACAAACCAGCCTACCATACTCATAGCTCCCTGTCCCTCACGACTTGGAACATGACAGGTCGCTACCCTATCTCATGCTTACACCAACAAGAAGTCTAAGGTATCTGCCAATGGACAAGCCTCGCTCTTCTGCTTGTCACACACAACCCGATGCAAACAACTAAACCCTATACACTTGACAACCAAAACCAAACCAACTCAGCCAAGGAAACGCTAGGACCATTAACATAAGCCCTATAATCTCCTTAGAGAGTTTAAAGTGGAAGGCGGAACTCCTAGCTTGGATCGTCATGATACACAAGATTGAGAACTATCTCAATTTCGACTATCAGAGATTCGACAAACTGGGGATTCAAAAGAGAGGGCCGAGATCAACTATCGCAGTTCGGTTCGCACGTCGAGACCACAGACTAGCTCAGTTGGGTCGCGAATTCTCGCTCTAGGATCTACTGGCGTTGTTACAATTTTTAACCTCTGCGAACCTGTTGAGTTTGGATGGAAAAATCTCATAAAGAAAATATCTAATATTGATTGCTAGGGCCCGATCAACTATGCGTAAGTACCCTTAAAGTGATGGAATTGAAAATAAAGAATTGTTGTTCGGTACAACCGACAAGAGACCTATACGAAAGATGACACAATAAGTGAGCTTATAAGGGTTCTTAGATAAAAGAGGACACTGCGTAATTCAGCTCAGTCAACCTCAAAAAACGCGACTTCATTGTGTATGGCTGACTAGTGATACGAATACGAATAAGTACCACTGTTGTAAAGAGAGGGAAGGAACTGTGATGTTTTTGTTCCTCCATAGCTCGTAACCCACCCAGAGAAAGCGTCTAATCACCCTAGACTACCTCCACCATATCGTCTTAGGTAAGCTATAGGGATGTCAATCCCTGAATTTTATCATCTAAGACCCCTGAACCCGAATGTGTAGACAACCAAAAAGTCTACTCACATTCTATTCTTCCTACCATCTGAACTATCATCACACACGAAAAGTTCCAAACAACCTAAATAAACGGAATAAGAGAGACTGAACTCTTTATTCCTTAACCCGCCTAATTGAGAAAATGATGTTACCAATCCATGTCTTACAAGAGATGTTCACTCCTCCCGCACGTACTTACTCAACCGCCATATCTGAAAAATAAAGATAACCAGCTTCTAAACAAACAACGTATGCTATCAGCATCGAAAACAACTTATCTTTTCTTTAAACTTTATAATTTTTAATATTTATTGATTTTATCTAAAGTCTAAACAAGTCTAACTTTCATTAAAGTTAAAAAGAGAGTGAAAATCTTTCACAAAATCTTTTATATTTTCCTTAAGGGATATCGTCACAAATTATTCTTATTTAATGTTCTTATAATTTTAACTTAATTTTCTTTTGTAAGAAAAAAGTTTACAACTGTCTTTAAGAAATCTTACGACGTTTCTAACTATCAAATAAAACTTTATAATCTAATACCTAAAAGTTAAAAGAAATCTAAAACTACAGTAAAGATTCTCAAAAGATGTGCTTCAAAATTTTAATCACAAAAAGAAATATTGAATGTCAAGGTAACAACGTATGATTACGTATCGTTACTTCAGACTCGCTGAGGAAAAAGTTATCATTTGTTATAGTGACTATTGAATTGAGATCATTCAAATGAATCGTTCATGAATTTCAGGTAAAACGATTGTAAATCTTTTGGAAAGAATATAAAAAAAAAAATTAAAGATGGACCAAAGATTTGTAAATCCCGACAAAAAAAACTAATACCGACGACACGAAAAGACGAAAGCGCGAAAAAGTTATGTAAACTCTAAAACTTGTAACGTAAGCACACTATATATTAGAGTAATATAGTGGTAGAGTAATAGAGTAATAAATAAAAAGTGTAATAACGGCCTTATTATTACTACTACTCGTTGTAGATAGAGTGTACCGAGGTTAATGTCACTTCCCACTCAATTAATGCGCACACTCGGGCAATTCCATGGCATGAACATTCGTTCATGCCCGATGCAAGAGCGCCATCTGCACCATGAGACAGGAATAAAAATAACTTCTGTCCACTCACTGTAGCACCAATGACCGTGGCCATAGCCCAACACCAAGAGCGCCATCTGTAATGTAAACTATTAGCGATATTTTATTCTTCCTCCATACAACCATCCTCTTCCACTTCACCTTACCTCAACAGAAATAGCAACTGTTGTCGAGACTCGATGTGCCTCAACCTGTCATTAAATCAGATTCAGAGACTCACCTACTCGCACCTAACCTTGCTATCTATCCTCGGATATGTTCCGATGTCACACATATCCAACTAATACATCAACACATAAACCCAAATAACTCTATATCTAAACTCAGAAATGAACCTATACCAACTCAAGACTCAACTAAACATACCCCTAGACTTCAGAGTAGGACCGGAAGCCCCATACATTGATCATGGAACAGCTATGGCTTGCCCCTATAAGGTTCTGGGTATGAACATTTGATCCTATCCTAATACTCCTAAAGTCTAAGTAAATCATCAGTGGAAGGAACAACGCTCATCGACACCCTAGCCTAGACTCCTCACGGCACACGCCACATTGAGTTGACTTGACAAGAATCTCGAGAGACTACGGGTGTCCGCGATCAACCATCGCATCGACTTGCAGCAACCTTGCCCTACGCTAGCTCAGATCAGGGCGAAGGATCTTGCTCTGGGATCTTCGGACCGTGTTACATTATTATCCTGCAAGTCTACTGTGGATAGATGTTGCATCCACAGAATGTTTTATTATTCGCATCGGGCTCCCTCAACTATGAAGAGGAGGATCCGCGAACTGAGAGAAGTAAATTAAAATTGCACCCCCTTTTATCTAGGTGAGAGAAATAGAGAAGACCGTAAGTAAATCATCGTCCTGATTATCAGCATACACACGTGAGTATATTAACAAACGAACTATAGATGTAAGTAGTCGTAATGGCCTCTCTTAACTCCGCAAGCTATCTCCGCCATCAATGTACCACGGACAGCTGGAGGAAGGTGACTAATTATTGTAAAGGGGAGGATCGAAGATGGTAATTGATCCCCCGGTCTCTTAACCCAACCCAAAACAAAGTGGCCAGAATCAACTCTCTGGTCCGCCTTACCATGGTTTCTAGTAGACCTCATAGAAAACTATGTTATATTTTTAGAAACCCCTAAACTCAAAGACAGGTAAAAATAATTACCTGTGTCCCTTCATCATCAACAAATTTTAACCCTATACATCTTAACTACCGTAAACTCAAAAAAAACGAACTATCCAATATAGCTCTAATGTTGCCTCCTCGTACCACACATCCTTGTTCCAAGAGTGAAGCTCCGTTCACCCCCTCTCTGATACCTTACCACCTCCTATTCATTTTCAGAAATTACACAAATTTCGAAAATAAAAACTTCACGACATCTCATCAAAAATAACTCAAGATAATTTTTTTTTTTTTTTTTCAAAACGTTATAATTAAAGTTTTATTAAAAGGATAAATTCTTAATTACTAACCTAACAAAGGGATATGACTTATTATTATTCTTAATAATATAAGCTTAAATTCGCTAAGCCTATCTATAACTACGGCGATACTATTCTATGTATCTTTTAATTCTAACAAAAAAATTACAAGATTTTAATCTAATAGAAAATCCTTAACCTTTAAAATACTTGCTCAGACTCGAGCTTCTGAGTAGGAATACTAAAAGTTTCCAAATGAAATACAAATTTGTCTGCCCTAATTCAAAAAGTGGTGATTGCAGATCATCAAGGTATATAAATCTTGAAACATACGATGGAATATCGCTGTTGAAAACTAACTCGAAAACAATTACACGACGTAACTGTAAACGATGACAAAACGCAAATCCGGGAACGAATAATTACTATATAACGCTATGGTCTTCCGCGATTATAAATGATCTGATATATCTCAAAGCAAATTATTAATGAGGACTCGACTCTCAATTTGAGATGACCGTATAAAACACTCTCAAACAAAATGTTCAAAATGACCCGAATAAGAATAAGACGAAAATTGACACAATAAGGAACTCGACAAATACCACCCAAGGCAAAAATTGGAAATATCAATATATATATAGAATCTCAAAACAATATAGTTTACCAATAATTAATTACCATTACCATGTTACCTTCAATGAGATTCAATTCGAATCATGCCCTTGTCGCCGACTCAGGAGTGCACTTCTGGATCGCTGTAACTTTCAAGGTTGATTATGTATATATGATTCATGCAATATAAGATGATTCATGCAATATAATATGATTCAATATATTGTAAAGATAAAGTTATTTCCTCTTTCCTGCAATGGTCTACAAAGACTAAACGAGATCGCTCATAAGGAAATGTCCTTAAATAAAGCAAACATAAACTGTACGCGAAAACAAAGTCGCTATCGTACGCGATGCTGGTTCTTTAAAATATTCTTTTCATACGACGACGGTAGTGTTAAAAATAAAAAAAAATGTAGTGCAAAAATCAAAGTTTAAAATGAAAATTAAGTTGTCGGCCAGTGCCAGTGAAAAATCGAAATTAAAATTAGTAGTGAAAATTTAAAAAGTGATAATCAAAAAAAAAATCGAATATTGAATCGTTGTATCTACATCTGTGACAGATTGGATATGTACTGCGTTTTTCGACTTCATGAATTCGTTTCAAAAAAAAAAAAAGCAAAACCAAGAATTTGTTTCTTTTTAACGTACATCAGGTCTATCTGATGCTCTGCATTGAATAATACTGTACAAAGATTCAACTATTAACAATGATCCGAATATATTTGTACTATCTTTTTAGTACTCGTGGAAATCTGTTATAAATCACAATTATAGAAATCTATTGAAACTAGTTTTTAACATCTACACCTGGTCAAAGATGACCTCTTCTTTAAGCAAGAAATTCTACAGATACGTCTCTGCGTATCTCTCTTGAATCTTGAGATAAAATATCTCAAACATGAACCGCATTCAATATTGAACACAAATATTTTAGCTCATAACACAAATTTACTTTTCTTTTCTGAAGAAACATCGATTTTAAACTCCTATCAATACTCATTTCTCAAAAATAAAATAGTATTTGGAAGGATCCACAGTCCGTGGGCTTCTTGGGGCATGCTACAATTCCGAAACGACGTCTCACACCGTGTAAGATAAATGCTTACACAACAGTGTAGCATATATATATAAAATTTCGTATATGTTTCTCTCTCTGAATCTTCACCATAAAAGCTTCTATACTTTAATTGCTTCACTGCGTTATCTTCATAAATATCTTTATATTAAAGAATTTCAATAAACTATCTTTGTTAAACTTCATGTAAAATCACTTCTTTAAATAAATTCTTCTTTTAGGTTCTATAGGGAATCTCGTGGGATAAAATCTTCTCTTATGAGTTATGATAGTAGAAGAAATGTAAAATAAAATAAAATAGAACTATAGATCTGAAGATTTGAACTTTTGAACTTTGAAGTTCTATAGATTTAAAGATTTAAAGAATTAAACTTTTGTAGATTTAGATTTCTGTCGATCTAAAGATTTAAACTTTTGGAGATTTAGATTCCTGTCGATCTAAAGATTTAAACTTTTGGAGATTTAGATTTCTGTCGATCTAAAGATTTAAACTTTTGGAGATTTAGATTTCTGTCGATCTAAAGATTTAAACTTTTGGAGATTTAGATCCCTGTCGATCTAAAGATTTAAGCTTTTGGAGATTTAGATTTCTGTCGATCTAAAGATTTAAACTTCTCGTGTCCAAGATTCACTTTTCTATGCGTCTATGCACATGCCTGCCTAACCACATAACCATATAAAAGATACAGGATTACCTGGGAAAAGTATATAATACTTTTATAAATTTTATTTTTAGAGATGCGGCGTGCTGGGGTAAAATCCAGTGTAACACGATCAAAAAAAATATCGTTGGGGATTGCTAGTCAATGCTAATCCCATTTACAGGAAACAGATGATTCGCATGTTGAGGTGTCCCGCGTGGATGATGGCTCTGCCATGCAGCCATGTGGTTGAGTGGCGCATGTGCCAACGCAATCTTCTGCGACATGCAAATTGTTTAAAATCCTCATCAACCAAATCGTGGTTGGGTGGGGTATTATCCACAGAAAATAATGTAATGATCCTAATCCTCCTTAGGAAGCAATGCTCCTTGTTGAAATCAGTGTCCTTGGACACGAAAAAGTAACCTATGCGTCACCAAAAAGGGAAAAAAAAAAATTATAGTGATGCCGCCTTAGAGTATTTTTCTAAATTCTATTAAATATGGATAACCAGAATTGTGAGAGACACAATTAATAGGTATTCCATAATAACAGAATTTTTCTTACCTTATTTGATGTATCCTTAGTGATTTTAATCACTTTGGGTAAAAACTTGCAAAATAAATTAAATTCTTTGCAAAATCCGCAGCTGCTCTGTCTGGTAGGTCTTTATAGCTTAATGGGTCTCTTCAAAATGGAGTAAGACCAGATGTACTACTACTGCCACTTTAGAGCAAGTAGCCGCGGCAGAGCAAAGAAACTCGCCTCATATTTGCTGCTCATGATAGCAGAATGGTTTAAACTATCATACCGACGTATGGGATTCCATGACGTTTCAGCTGCGCATTGCAGTTGCGAATTTGCTTGTCAACAGTTAATAAAACTCAGAAAGTTGACTTCTGCAAAAGACTTCGGACAGAGGAATTATGTTATAAAACATATTCTGAAGGACGGACAAGATTATTTTGGGTGCCGTAGAGGCAGATTCTTTATATTCTTTTATGTTTTTAGCTCTTCATGACAAAATCTTACTATGGATTTTGCATCACTACATCTGTAGTGGAGCTGTCACCGAAAGGTACTTTATTGGAAATTGGTGTATTTTGACATCTACAACTACGTCAAAAAGGAAAATAGAAAGGGACATTGACATACTATACATGGACTGCCAGTGAGATGTCATTTCCATACAAATCGCTTGGAAAAATTGACTCCACGACAGTGCTCCTCTTGAATCGACTAGCGGCAAAAGTTGTAGTATTTTTAAAAAAAATTTTAGCGACATCTATTGCCACTTGACAAAAGCATAAGCGAAATCCTTAGAAGTGTCAATTCAAACGAAGCATTCTTAACAGCTAAACCAATCTCAAATTGAGAAGTTGTTAACATAGTTGCCTGCCAGGTGTATGGACATACGCTTAGTGCAGCTAGAAAGTTGCGTGCGTGGGACTGACTACGAAAAAGTAACTAAAATCTCTTTATTCCACTAAGCTGTTAGAGTCATACTGGCGAAACTGGTAGAACTATGTGTGCGAATAGCAAGTCTCAAACAGAGACATATATTGGCATTTTTACAAAGTGCAAAAAAAGAAATGATAAATGTCAAAAGCCTTCTGACATGTTTTTGTTTTCATACTTTGTTCAGTCAGTGAAAAGTGAATTGTTAAAAAGTATAAAGATAATTATTCACAAATTAATATAAAAATAAAACTGAGGAGTGTAATGAGTTAATTTATTGAATTCGTGTGCAAGTGTACAAATGTGAATTTAAATCAGTGTATCTGGTGTTACCTTTGAAAAAGCCAGGGTTTTTACCCAATAGCTTACAAATTTTGATTAACATAGCACAAGTTATTTAATTTAAGAGCGAAACTGCCGGCACCAGCAACGATGGTTAAGACAGCAAAATCTGTCGGAGAACGAACCAATCGAGTTTATTTATGTGACCAGAGGCCTTTTGGCACAATTGTCGGATGCGAGAAGTGTTCTATCCGCTATTGCAATGGGCCAGAGATCACTGCCGTTTCCGATAGTCATAAATACTTGTGGGGTCGTTCTAGGTAAGTTCAGTACCTGTTTGTTTTTCAAATTATTCAATAGAATTAATATTATAACTATAATTTATATTAAATTTTTCGGATTTTCATTAATTTTTGTAAAATAATATGTTCTTGTCATTTTAACAATTTTATATTTATAAACAATGCATATTAATAACTATGTATACATTGATATCTCTCTAAAATGATCTTCAATATCTTGTTTTTAACACAACCCAGTATCAATTTCATTGAAAATTGTTAGAAAAGCTTCACTTTTTGTTTTGCTATGTCAATCTGATTTCCTTAACAGTAAAGGCTACAATTTACTCTCAGTGTTTAGCCAATTCAGCTTTCTCTGATTGATGCGAATATCCACTTTTAATTTTCTAGTCCTATGTCGCACTTTGTTGTTGGAGATGGTTTGTAGCATAGACTTACTAATAAAAAAGACAGGCCGCTTCATAGAAGAAAAAAGGAACCGATGTGAGATTGCCTCCACCTTTTTCCTTCCTTCCTTTTTCCAGACAGGTTGCTGTCTTTATTATTAATAATATCTCAAATTGGTTTTCTTGAGTTACGCCCTCTAGTCTCCTTGCTCACAATAACGTACTGTTCTTCGTTACATGCAATATGAATTATTTGTGATATTTTGGATTTTATCAGGGATGCGATCAAATTCCTGTTCGAAGTCAATATGACGAAAATCAACGATTTATACCCTGATGAATGTTCAAAATTAAATAACAGAAGATATTAATTTGGACAAATTATTTGAAATAATGATAAATCCGTCCTTATATTCATGGAAACGATTTCGTTTGCTGTTGTTGGTTGTGATAAATACAGAATCAGTGGACCGAATGTGATTATTGGGAACAGAAAAACACCGATTTTTGTCACAACTCTTGTAGTTGTGTATCAAACCACGGTCGATCACGAGCAAAGTTGAAAGAACAATACTCAATTTAAAAACATAAGATTTATATCTTCTCCTTAGATAAATTATTAACTATATTTCCTCGAAAAAAAAACATACAATATTTCCAATAATAATTAAATTACAGACGAAAAGCACATTATGTATGAAAAACAATTTCTTAACGACATCGTACAGCAAAACTATACCAAATACGATATAAATGTGACCGACTGGCACTCAAGTCGTTATAATTTAATTGGAAATCGTTATATTATAACTAAACGACATCCTGAACGCATAATTAAAATTAATACAGCCGTTTTCGCAGACCTTTTTCAGCATTATAATCGTGTAAGTAATAAACTACACGTTCAGCAACCTGTTATTAATCATAGCAAAGGTAAGTTGTGCTTCAGCAGCATAATATACACAATAAATTTTGTTTATTATTTTCTAGATGCAATTGTAGCGATGACATACCCTATGCACACATTTGGTGTAATCGGAGTGAATTTGTATCTATCCGATCTAGCAGAAGACGTGTTGTCTTATAAAAATTCTGCAGAGGCGTATGCTTGCTTAATGGATATCAATGGAATTGCAATTGTACATCCAGCTCTGTAACAAGCTCCATATTTGACGAAGACACCTCTTCCCGTCGATATTTCCTATGTAGAAAATTCAACGGATTTTCTAAGCTTTCGAAAGATTTTACTAAAGGAAAGCAAAGGAAATTTTAGCCTTTCAGTTGCAAATTCTAAAGATAATAATTCAACGGTAACAAAATCATACTGTTTTCTCCTATATCACACATATTAAAATGTATATTTTTTCTTTACAGAAAACAAACAAACAGGATGACAATAAGAAAGAAAATAACATCAGCGGCGAAAGGTGGCAACTTTTTAACAACAACAAAATTATATATCAACGACTTCGAAGGTAATGTAGGAGAAATTTCGTTTTAACGCACAAGACTTTATTTAATGTTAAAAAAAGATATGAAATAAATAGAAAACCAAACAGAACATATAATTGAAATTATATAAAATATTATATTTTTTAATAGAAAAATGGAGGAGCTATATCATAACGTTTTTTTATAATGAATTACTATCTCCCATTTCAATCTTATTTTATCGATGCATCTCGTTAACTTATATTTATACATACACAATGTTTGACAAATAAATGCTTCTTAAGTTATTTTGTGTCTTTTTGACTTGCGAAGATTAAAGTTTATTCGGTAAAGGTGAAGTCTTGGTTAGAGACCCACTTTCATTTGCAAAGTTTAGTGCATTGTGTTGTGTCCTGCGCCTTGATCGGCCAATTTTGCAGTTTAACAATGTAACGGTTGCTCAATTTTCTTTTTTAACGGTTTCTATTACATATTGCCATTTTTCATTTATTAGTTTCAAAGGAAAACCATGTTATACTGCATTTTATTTATATAATTCAAACATTGTTGCAATGCGGGGAATGGCAAAGCGAAACTAGATAGCTGAGCAAGGATTTTTACTTGCTCAATAGGGCAAGTATTGGTTTCGTGCAGAAAAAAAAAATCGAGGTTTTAATCAAAGATGACATTACGATGATAGAGAAGCCCAAAAAAGTGGTTTTCGCCATACCGTCCGTCGGTCTGTCTGTGCGTCTGTGCGTCTGTGCGGATGTGCGGATGTGCGCTTTTTCACGTCATGCTACAGCCTAAACGGCTTGACGGATTTTCTTCAAACTTGGTATATAGCAGTTTAAAGAAAAACGGTTGTCGAGGTTTTTTTTATTTCGTTTTAGCCCGGCTCAAACTGGTACCTTTCAAGTAACGGTTTTTTTCAATTTGAATTTTCTCGAAAACGGCTCTAACGATTTTGATTAAACTCAAAATTTAGCTTACTTTAAACATTTCTAACAAAACTGCGTTTTCCGTTTTTGGCTCAAATAGTCCTAACGAAAATCAGGTTTTAACTGCTTTTTTTCAAATAGCCATAAGTTCACAACGGCTTGATTGAATAGACTCAAATTTCGTTTGACATAGTTTTTTATAGTTTTCTATAGGATGGCTTTGTAAATTTTTCACTGAAGCCTTTCTAAACGGTGGCTTCCATACAACGAGCCGATAAGTTTTAGCCAAATTTTTTTGATTTTTTCTAATTTGCTCGAAAACGGCTCTAACGATTTTGATTAAACTTTGTGTGTTATATTCTTTTAGTGTTTTTAAGAGAACTGCGTTTTCAGTTTTTGGCTAAAAATGCAAATAACGGAGATCTGCTCTTAACGGCTTTTTTTCAAATGGCCAGAAGTTGTCAACGGTTGCATCGAATTCACTCAAAATTTGTTTGGTATAGTTTCTTTCAGCTTCCTTTCAGATGGCATTGATTTTTTTTCATTTTCTTTTTTTTAAATGGTGGCTCCTATACAAAGAGCCATTAGATTTTGGCCAATTTTTTCGTTTTTTCTAATTTACTCAAAAAAGGCTCTCCCGATTTTTATGAAACTTTGTATATTACATATATAGAATACTTCAAAGAAAACTGCATTTTTAGTTTTTTGCTACACATGACAATAGCGGAAATTGGTAATATCAGTTTTATTAATTTGGCCATAAACGGAAATTTATATCACCCAAAAGACGACATCTAAATTTGATATACTAAAGGATACTTAACGTTAGCTCCCGTATATCGAGTCTTCCAGTTTTAGCCAAATTTTTTTTAATTTTTACCAAATTTTTCAAAAATGAGTTGTTCTTATTGATCGAAAAGTTTGTTTTCGTCGTACTATTGCACCCACAGAGCAAGTACGTGCGACCCAGTCGTGCATTTTATTTATATACATTTTCTGTTATAAAAATATTCTTAAAGTTTAAAGATACCTTTAGTATTTCTTTATAATTAATAAAACTAAGTCGGCAGCGATAATAGCACTTTTTGTGCTAAAGTTTTTATGAAATCTTCAAGTGATTAAATATTTAAAGTTTGGCCTTTGTAGTCTTTTCCACGTTACCCAGGAGGTAGACTAAAAACGCGTTTTTTTTTAATGAGGTTTCCTTAGTAGGCCTAGTCCTCATATTTAAGAATACATTTTACAATGTTCTAAAAGCCGTTAAGGCAGAACATTGAAGACTAAAACACAGAACCCTTAACAAATCCATTCAATGTTCTAAAAGCCGTTAAGGCAGAACATTGAAGACTAAAACACAGAACCCTATACAAATCCATTCAATGTTCTAAAAGCCGTTAAGGCAGAACATTGAAGACTAAGGCACAGAACCTTATACAAATCCATTCAATGTTCTAAAAGCCGTTAAGGCAGAACATTGAAGACTAAAACACCCTATACAAATCCATTCAATGTTCTAAAAGCCGTTAAGGCAGAACATTGAAGACTAAAGCACAGAACCTTATACAAATCCATTCAATGTTCTAAAAGCCGTTAAGGCAGAACATTGAAGACTAAAGCACAGAACCTTATACAAATCCATTCAATGTTCTAAAAGCCGTTAAGGCAGAACATTGAAGACTAAAACACCCTATACAAATCCATTCAATGTTCAAAAAGCCGTTAAGGCAGAACATTGAAGACTAAAGCACAGAACCTTATACAAATCCATTCAATGTTCTAAAAGCCGTTAAGGCAGAACATTGAAAAAAACGTTACTGTCCCATAAATTGTACAGTTTTTGTAAGCCTACTCCTGACAAGCTTCTTGTGTTGGTCAATGTTTGATTTTTTTGCTATATAGTGCAGCAGAACTTTAGAACACTGTTCTATAACTGCCCTTATAAGGTTTACTTATGGTTATCAAGTGCATCACAATTTAAAACATGGCTATCAAGATCAATATAAATAGAACTAAAATCTAGTTTTCTAAACGTACTACTTATAATGAGATTAAAAATTTTTGAGTTGGTGAGTTTGTTTTGGTTTTCTAAAACCCCTATGATTGTTTGGACTAATTTGCAAATTTTAAGGGTATCTTTGTGAGGGTACCTCAAAAAATCCTTTGCTTTTGATTGATATCAAAGAAGACTGTTCCTTTTCAGAAATAATTAGGAACTCTGTACATTTCTTACAATGCAGTGTTTTCAGAATTTTGTATTCTACGAACCCACTGATGTAGAGAATTATTTCCTCCAAAGGCGAATTTCTTAAAAGGTTTTGGCTTACTCCTTCAAAAATAATAATTTCTTTATCACAAATTGTATCATCATATTCGTTGTGTCTTCTTACGGTAGAAGACGATGCAACTAATATGTTCGTATCATCGAACGAAATGCAATTTGCTTCAGCAGATGAACGAACTTCATTGTGAATTAACAGCCTCTGGTATGCAGTTTAACAATGTAACGGTTGCTCAATTTTCTTTTTTAACGGTTTCTATTACATATTGCCATTTTTCATTTATTAGTTTCAAAGGAAAACCATGTTATACTGCATTTTATTTATATAATTCAAACATTGTTGCAATGCGGGGAATGGCAAAGCGAAACTAGATAGCTGAGCAAGGATTTTTTATATACATTTTCTGTTATAAAAATATTCTTAAAGTTTAAAGATACCTTTAGTATTTCTATATAATTAATAAACCTAAGTCGGCAGCGATAATAGCACTTTTTGTGCTTAAGTTTTTATGAAATCTTCAAGTGATTAAATATTTAAAGTTTGGCCTTTGTAGTCTTTTCCACGTTACCCAGGAGGTAGACTAAAAACGCGTTTTTTTTTAATGAGGTTTCCCCAGTAGGCCTAGTCCTCATATTTAAGAATAAATTTTACAATGTTCTAAAAGCCGTTAAGGCAGAACATTGAAGACTAAAACACAGAACCCTTTACAAATCCATTCAATGTTCTAAAAGCCGTTAAGGCAGAACATTGAAGACTAAAACACAGAACCCTATACAAATCCATTCAATGTTCTAAAAGCCGTTAAGGCAGAACATTGAAGACTAAAGCACAGAACCTTATACAAATCCATTCAATGTTCTAAAAGCCGTTAAGGCAGAACATTGAAGACTAAAACACCCTATACAAATCCATTCAATGTTCTAAAAGCCGTTAAGGCAGAACATTGAAGACTAAAGCACAGAACCTTATACAAATCCATTCAATGTTCTAAAAGCCGTTAAGGCAGAACATTGAAGACTAAAGCACAGAACCTTATACAAATCCATTCAATGTTCTAAAAGCCGTTAAGGCAGAACATTGAAGACTAAAACACCCTATACAAATCCATTCAATGTTCTAAAAGCCGTTAAGGCAGAACATTGAAGACTAAAGCACAGAACCTTATACAAATCCATTCAATGTTCTAAAAGCCGTTAAGGCAGAACATTGAAAAAAACGTTACTGTCCCATAAATTGTACAGTTTTTGTAAGCCTACTCCTGACAAGCTTCTTGTGTTGGTCAATGTTTGATTTTTTTGCTATATAGTGCAGCAGAACTTTAGAACACTGTTCTATAACTGCCCTTATAAGGTTTACTTATGGTTATCAAGTGCATCACAATTTAAAACATGGGTATCAAGATCAATATAAATAGAACTAAAATCTAGTTTTCTAAACGTACTACTTATAATGAGATTAAAAATTTTTGAGTTGGTGAGTTTGTTTTGGTTTTCTAAAACCCCTATGATTGTTTGGACTAATTTGCAAATTTTAAGGGTATCTTTGTGAGGGTACCTCAAAAAATCCTTTGCTTTTGATTGATATCAAAGAAGACTGTTCCTTTTCAGAAATAATTAGGAAATCTGTGCATTTCTTACAATGCAGTGTTTTCAGAATTTTGTATTCTACGAACCCACTGATGTAGAGAATTATTTCCTCCAAAGGCGAATTTCTTAAAAGGTTTTGGCTTACTCCTTCAAAAATAATAATTTCTTTATCACAAATCGTATCATCATATTCGTTGTGTCTTCTTACGGTAGAAGACGATGCAACTAATATGTTCGTATCATCGAACGAAATGCAATTTGCTTCAGCAGATGAACGAACTTCATTGTGAATTAACAGCCTCTTGTATGCAGAGGCAAACTGGGTAGAAGTTGGGTTGTTGTTGAACCCTCCCCGTGAGCGAATGCTTGAAAAAAATAACTCAAGGTGGTCCTGAGAAAGCTTATAGCTTAAAATATAGCTGAGAAAACCTTTCTCCTCTACATATTTAATATACAAGTTTCTTAAATTTTTCATGCCTATTATAAATCCTATGAATCCAACTTTATTTTTAGAATGTACAAGTTTTTCATCTTCGAATTTGAGCTCAGACAGATATCTTATTGATTCGTCAAAGAATTCAAAAACAGAGATTTTGTTCATTTCATTTAAGCCCTGTTTAAACCCAAAACCAAATTTGGACTTTGTGTTCAGGCAATCAAAAATGTCGTTAATTTTTTTTAAAAATAATATCGTAGCCTCACAGCCTTCAAAACCAGGTACTTTTCTATTGACTAAAAACAAAAGGGCATTAGCTGCGCTCTCACTTAGAGTCTCTGCTGCAATTTTTACATTCATTATTTTTGAGTGCCAATTAAGGTGCCTATTATTTAATTTATTTGCAAAGTGAAGCCCCAGCTCTCCTTGGTATCGTACAAGTTTTTCTATGAAACTCCACTTTATTGCGTGACCTTTTTCGTCAAAGAAGATTTTTTTGGTTCCCCAAGTATTTCTTATTAACTTTAAGCAGTGACAGGCGTCAAGAAAAATGGAAATACTTGAATCTGTTTCCGGGTTTTTGAATACAGGTTCGTATTGGTTTAGAGTAGCCCCTAAGTGCTTTATCATTCCTATATTGCTTGCATGGCCATCAAACGTCAAGCCTACGATTTCCACATTGGACGACGAAAGAAAACTAATAACTTGTCTAGTAAGACTCGCCTTTTCTGAAGAGCCAAGTCCATTGCTCAAAAAATATGCGACTGGAAGCTTCCATGCACCATTCAAACCTACCAACAAATACACAAGAGCTTCCTTTGCAAGAGGAAGCTCGTCGTTCGAGGAAAAATCGCTGCCGTAGTCAATAGTGCCAATCATTTTTTTTTTTACGTCGTCCCACTGCATATGTTTCCTTATGGCCATTTCGTCCATCATTAGACATGCTACCACTTTCTGGCCTTTCCTCTCTAAGGCAATACTTTTTAGTGTGAGCACGTCGAGAGATTTTTGGGTAAAGCCAGCTGCAACCTCCGTTTGACTGTACCAAGCTCTCAACGTACTTGGTGCAGGCAAATTGTTTTTAGTCAAGGATCTAATGTATCCGTATGCTCTAGGACTATAAAAATGGAGTGTCAATGCAAATGATCTCACATCTTCGGGATATTTCCCCATTTCTTTCCCATTTGACAAAACTTTTAAAAAGTTTTTGTCAAATGTCTAAAAATTAAAGAAAAAATATGTTTTATAGAAACTTATTCAAGTTTATTTAAAATTATAAATATGTATATAATATCTATATTTATTTGTTTACTTAGAATTTATGATATCTTTTATAATAGGTACAACAAAAACTTAACAAAGATAACTCCAAGCAAGTATACTTAAGCTATTTTTATAATAGTTAATAATAAACTTGTTCTCTAATTCAAAATTTGTTTCAGTACTGTAAAAGTTGGTGCTTTGAATTTTCAATATGTATCTATATTTTTTTTTTTTTTTTTACTTAGGTTTTATGATATCTTTTATAATAGGTACAACAAAAACTTAACAAAGATAACTCCAAGCAAGTATACTTAAGCTATTTTTATAATAGTTAATAATAAACTTGTTCTCTAATTCAAAATTTGTTTCAGTACTGTAAAAGTTGGTGCTTTGAATTTTCAATATGTATCTATATTTTTTTTTTTTTTACTTAGGTTTTATGATATCTTTTATAATAGGTACAACAAAAACTTAACAAGGATAACTCCAAGCAAGTATACTTAAGCTATTTTTATAATAGTTAATAATAAACTTGTTCTCTAATTCAAAATTTGTTTCAGTACTGTAAAAGTTGGTGCTTTGAATTTTCAATATGTATCTATATATTTTTTTTTTTTTACTTAGGTTTTATGATATCTTTTATAATAGGTACAACAAAAACTTAACAAAGATAACTCCAAGCAAGTATACTTAAGCTATTTTTATAATAGTTAAGAGTAAACTTTTGGCACTTGATTAATTTCATTGAAAAAACTCTTAAGCTAAATTAAACTGAATTTACCAATATCCTAATTTAGAGGGCAACAAAAAAAAATAGTCGACAGACGTCAAAAATATTTCGTATAGATTGATTATATCGTTTCTTCAGCTTAATTACAAATTATGTTTTCGCTTATCTTAATATAAATTAAATGAATAATAATGAATTGTTAAGTATCTTATAATATTTATTCTATTTAGTTGCTATAGCAAGCTTTTCTTAATTCTCTATTCTAATTTACACTGATTGTCACCCCACATCAGATACTAATGGATTTTCAATTTGATGTTTCATTCACCACTAACTTCCTAGTTAAAGAATGAACACTATTATTACCTTCTTTATTATTAAATTGTTATATAATTTTAAGTTTAAATGTATGAATAAAAATTCAATACAATACAATTCAATACAATTTCTTAAAGACTCAAAAAATACAATACAATATAAATATTACTATGTATTACTTAAACTTAACTAATTGATTTATTTTAAATTTAAAAATTTTCTGGTTACCTTACTAATTAAAAGATAACATGATATATAACTAACTAAAGACTTACATTAAAGGCCTAGTCCAGTGTTTTCATTAAGGAAGGGTTCAATAAAAATTCCATTTTATTTTTCATTCACTCATTTCAAAATTACCTGCAAAACCTCGGAAGCATTTTCTGATATTATTTTTTTGTTTTCCAAATCTTTAATAATCGATGTTAAGGATTTAATTTTTATGTCTTTCCTCGTTATCGTTCGTCTTGCTACTTTCAAAGCATTTTTATTTTTTTTAAATAACTGCTCCAAACGGCTATAGCGATTTTTAAGCGACCTAGGAGTAGCATCTTGTACATTAAACGGCCGCTTCCGACTTTGGACAAGTTGTGAACTGGAATGAAAGTAAATAAACTGCTTTATATTTGTATATATACAAAGGTTTGTTATTAGCTTTAAATGCATAATAAGTAGTCGTTGTCATCTATTTTCCTGGAACTTACTTTTCCCTTAAAACTCCAGCTCCGGAACAATTTTCTTGCAGCTGAATATCAGCTTCTTCGTCTAAGAAGCTGGACACGAACTCGACATTTTCTCTGCATTTAAAGGAATAGAAATTTTGATATTTTGTTTGTCCTATATAAAAAGTTTGCTTACATTCCTTCTTCAAAAAATTTAGGGAAAATAGTTGGAACTGCATCGTCAGTTAAATATTTTTTGTGGCCATAATCCTTTACGTACTTTGGCTCAAAATGATTTTCGCAAATATGAGACGTTGGCAAGACAGTAGACCTGTCCACATTTTGTCCATTAAGTTGCTCAATTGCATCCATCTAATCGTCTCTAATTTTCCCTTTACGAATCAACCTAAATAAACCAAACATACTCATGAAATTTTTTTTTGTAGACAAAATTATGTTGACACGTCTACTATATGACTTTTTTTTTGAAATATATGTTAAAATTGAAAATGGTTTGCAGCATTATTAAGATAACTAATATTGTGACTCAAAACCATTTGAATCTTCAAAATCAAGCTATTAGTTTGGCAATGGCAGCGTTTTGTAAATACCAATTCCTTAAAAAAGTTTCCAATTTGAAGAAACTTCATGTAATTCGTACTTACAAAACGCTGTCATTGCAAAACTAATAGCTTGATTTTGAAGATTCAAATGGTTTTGAGTCACAATATTAGTTATCTTAATAATGCTGCAAACCATTTTCAATTTTAACATATATTTAAAAAAAAAAAAAAAGTCATATAGTAGACGTTTCAACATAATTTTGTTTCAAAAAAAAATCTTGCAACAACTTATGATATAGTTTTTTAATAAATAACTGATTTTCTTCACTCACAGCACTAGAAAAACAATAAATATTACCTGTGAAAGGAAACACGCTTCGAGCAAATGTTTTTGCACCCAAAAACAAAACACTTCATTATTGTTTTTTATAAATTTTTCAATTTTTCTTGCTTTATATCTTTACAAACTTTTCTCTTCTAAATAAAATCAAAAAGTAAAAAGTGCGCCAAATGAAAATGACAACGAAAGAAAAGGACAACAACCAAAGAAATGTCAAAATTTTAGTTCTATCTTTTTCGGAAGGGATCCAAGCGCGCTGGCGTATAAGTGGAACCATCGTGAAGTTGGCAACTAGCAGTCCATGTATAGTATGTCAATGGAAAGGGACATTCCCATGTAGGAATGAATGTTTACAACAAGTGTCATTATGGAAAATGGTATGTTTTGTAAATCCGGACGGATGAATATCTACATTCGACGGACTGTATCCTGTAGTCGAGCTATCTGACAATACAAACATGTCTAGCATTTTCACTTTTCTTTTTGTTTTTAAGCCCAAAAATGAAATAGGCTGTACTATATAATGTACTGCGGCGACATCTGGATTACGGACGAAAGAATATAACTGATAAGTGCGTGTAGTACACACACTGCGATAATTGGTGGTGTGTCAGTGACGTCCTGTCACGAACAATAGAAATATCTAAGTGTCATCAAGATTTCTTCTTGATTACCGGTGACGTCACGGGTAAAAACAAAAAGTGGTATTAGGAGACGAAATATGAATAGGTCTGCCTCACAAATATCTCGTAGGAAATTATTCACATATAAATGCATGGAAGTTTTTCTGCCGATAGGTGGCAGCAGTGGCGCTTGGTATTTTAAATATTTCAGCCCAAGCAGTTTTCCCTACAAAGCTTGGAATTTTCGGCGGAGTATATTACTTCGTCAAAAGTCCAAGAAAAAGGATAACTACCTAAAAAAGAAAAATAGGAATTGTTGTAATCTTAAATCTTACTCAATTTGGTGCGAAGCAAGTTCTGCGACTCTTTTACATCTAGTCGGTAAAAGATAAAAATAAGTGCTTGGTTCAAAGTAAGACGTATAACCATGGCGTATGACGTTTAGTCATGTGTTGAGGCAGTCCTCAATTACCTTAAAGCCTAGTACTCAGATCGCGCTAAGCTAAATTTTATCTCTACAATTTTTATCTCTACACACCCTTGCTAAAAAGGCGCGCTAAATTTTGAAGTTGGAGAGAAAACAGCTGTTTAACAAATTTTATTTAGCATTTAATTTGCTGTTAATAAGCTTTTTACATGGTTTGTACAATAATCAATAATTGTTTTTAACATATTGTATTATAGTTTGTGAAATATACTTTATAATAATTCTGATAGGTCATTGTTATTTATCTTAAGTATTCTTCAATAAATATTTATTGTAGCCGTGGAAAAGTTAAAGTATTTTTTTGCTGTTGCACAGAAATGGATGCCGAAAAGATACCCCGACCATTTCGGAATTCTTAAATGAACACAACACTCTTCCAGAAGAGCCTGGAGAAAAAGGAAGTTTCGAACACTCCGAGTTATTGCCTTCGCCTATTGAGTACTCTCAATCAATGTCATCAGCCATTGAATTGAACACTGCCAACCTTTGCTGTCGCCCTCGCCATTTGACAAAGTTTGATATAGCTGATGTTATGATATTAAAACGATTGTTTACTCATCTCTGAGGACGAGGTTATAGTGGTTGCGACGAGGAACCGTCAGCCAGATGATTTATACAAAAACGGACTGCAACGGAGTAATTTTGTGCCTTTTATTGGGCTCTTGAAGGAAAAGTGCCAGGTCATTCCACTTGACAGCGGCATTGACTAAAGAAGACAACCAGAAGAGCGATGGACATTATTAAGTGTAAGTTGAATTCACTTTGCAACCTGAAATGCCTTGACCTTGTTTATTTTAGAAAAAGTTCGTTGGACGCCAATGCAGAGGTTGACGTTGTTTTCAAAATATTATACAGTCCGGGAGAATGACATCATTCGACCACGTACAATCACTCACTTTGGACGGAATTTGACTTTAGCTAAAGCTTGTGGACAAGTTCTAGACAGTACGTTCGAAGAGCTGCATGTCATATGGAGCCGCTAGGTTGGATTCACACTCAGCCAAATGAACTACCTCAACTTTCCCTGCAGGACATAACGACACATGCGAAAATCATGCAAGACAACAGTTCATGGGACGGCGAGAAGACTTTCGTAATAACGTGTTCCTTCACACCGGGATCATGCACCCTGACTGCCTACAAACTTACACCCTCCGGCTTCGAACAATCCCAGGGGATACCTGCCGTCACACTACGAAAGAGTAGAAATGTTGCTATCGAACGAATTCCTCGGATTCTTTATGGTTTCGGCGCAGGATAGTTGGAATTACAATTTCATGGGTGTGCGACACGATGCGAATATGAAATACAAACAATTGTCCAATCCAAAAAATTCTATCATGAAATCGATAGACCGCATTTCCTGTTTGAGAATTTGGAAGACGCTGGCGATGGAACTGGCACCGACCGGGGAGATGTATTTTCGTCGAGAATGAATCATATTGTTTTCTTGTGTATTTGCTTAATTATTATTTTATAACGTAATTTTTAATTTAGATATGTTTTTAAGGAGATATTTTTTTAAACAAATTGTTGAAAATAAAAAAAATTTAATGACTATACTGTATGAGAAAAAGTATTTGACGTAAAGTTGTTTCTTGGAAATGAAGATATTTGTGTCCAAATAGCTTGCTTTAATATGTACCCGAAAAGATATTGGTCAATTCAAATTCTAGAAATATTTACTGAGAAAAAAGAAAAAACGAAGCTGCTGACGAAGTGGGTTTGAAAGAAAAAAACTTCCAACAATACGCGGGGTGTTCCTTAACTACTCAACTCGGCCTACGAGGCTTATAATTTCAGTGATTGGAGGACACCTGATGGTTCCATCTTAATTTAATGAACTATACAGATTAGATTATAATCTGCCTCCAATTCATGCGCATGTTGGCATTGTGTCAGGAAGCTCAGTCTAAGCATGTCAATAAGTTTGTTCTTACCGAGATAAAAGTGTACGGAGACTGAGAATGTTTTGGCTACTGTAGTGTACTCGGCCATCTTAGCCGTTGAATTTGAATTTTTCTGACTAGGCTTATCTCGCTGTACAGCACGCATCGCCAAATGACATCAGCTTTGTTAAAGGAATAAAGAAGACGACTAGAGATAATGCCATTGGACATCGCAGTCGAAATTGAACTGGCTGCAGAGGCAGTATTCTGTTAAGTAAGGTTTCTTCTAATTTTTGAATCGCTACAAAACCCATGTCCTTGATATTTTAAGTTTTTGATTATAAAGATAGGCTTTATTGATTTATTTGATTGACTTAATACCTACATACATTAAACTACAACAACAAGTCCTCTAAGTATTTCTCAATCTCTTCCTCGCGTTCAACGGTTTCAACTTCAATTTCCTGTTTCTTCCATATGTTCATACTTTCTTCTTCATTGGTATGAGCATGAGCATTACTTGAACTGCTCTCATCCGGCAAGATCGCTGGTTTTGTAATCTCGTCAATGTCCTCTGATTCATTATATTTTCTGTGTAGTCAACTTCCTCAGCGGTATTATCTCTCTGTTTGATTTCTCCAAACGTTTTTGTTTTTTCACCTCACGTTTTTGGTAATTGTAGCTCAGAAGCTTAGAGCAATCTAGACAAAGGTCTTGATTAGGAGAAAGTTTTTGTTAAATAGAAAACACGAACAAATTCCACAACTTACGCAATTTAATGAGAGCATTCTTTTTCTCGCCACTTTCCATATATGCAAAGTTGACCTCCTCCCAAGTCCCAACTGCGAAGAGTCTCTTTCGATGTACATTTCTGGCTACCGCATATAAACTGACCCTTGCCTGCTCCGTTCGCCATCTGAGAGCAAAATCTTTAATATTTCCTCACAAAAACAATCTCAACAACCCATAGCATAACTAAATATTTACCTTGTTTTCCTTGTATCTACTCAAGTCTGAGGTGCAGTACTCCTTGAATAGCTTATCATAGTACTTGATGAACTCCTCCAGCCCCTCCAACACAACACGAAAATGTTCGCATTTGAATTTGAATCCCAGTGGTATAGCAGCATCCACCTTAGCAATATCTTGCTGGTATCTATGTTCTTCTATAAAATTAAGAAGAATTTCTTGTGTGACTAGACACTTAATGCTCTCTGAAACAGCTGCGAAGTAATACATATAAATAAATAAAACAATCACAGAACTCCAAGTTATTATTTTTAATTACTCCATCTTGAGCATTGTTATCCATATTGGCTTCTGCTGCTTCTGGTTCTTATTCGATTTGTCTTTTAGATGGTCCATTACCATCGGAGTCGTCAAATTCTAAGCACTAATCTGGCAATGCAGGTGCTTGGGGTGCGTTCTTCATCTTCATATCTTCTCATTGATGTAGTTGTAGTCCTGTTCATATATTCCTGGCGGTCGAGAGTCGAGACACAGCAAATGCCGCCCGGATTGAACAATCCAGTCGTTCCACCACGTAGGAGACAATGAGGCAGTACCTACGTAGTATTTTTCCTATTTGCATTTGGCACACGTTATCCTCGCAAGGAAGTTTATCTTCTGAAATAAAATAAGTTTATGAATAATAATAGTAATTTATTATCATTTACATAATGTAGGTACTTCCTTTTAAACCTTTCGGTATTTTTTCCATTTGCCGTGTTTGCGGACGTTTGCAATTGTTTTTGATCAAGTTGGAGTTGCTGTATAAACAAAAGAAAGGAAGAGAAATAAAATATAATATAAGAAATTATAAATAAATACAAAATATTACCTTCTTAGACCATTTGAAGCCTGAACTAAATGATTTATGCACTGAGATACAAACATATTTTTTGACAAGAAGCGATAAACGTCAAAATTTAGCTTGCGAAATAATGTATTTTACATTCTTTCGCAAGCTAAATTTTGTGGAGACTTTTCTTAGCCTGATACTGGAATTTAGCTTGAAGTGAGTACTGCTCAGCTAAAAACCCAAGCTAAAATTTATCTTGGGTGGAATTTTGTATGGAAGATAAATTTTAGCGCGATGTGAGTACTAGGCTTTAGACATAAAAACAAAGAGTCTCATGCACAGCTGAGAGCCGGGCATAAGTTACTAATGCTACACCACATAAAAGAAAAAACGATAAAACAAAGAGAAAGGAATTTGGCAAACAGCCAAATTGTATCATAGTAAAAAAAAAAGGTCTTGGCAAGGTTAATATTGCTCAAACAGATAGTCATCTCTTGAGGTCTTTAGTATGAGCTGTCTCTTTATGACCTCTCCTGTCAATTACCTCGTATAGATTATTGCCAATAATTCTGTTAACGCGAACTTTTACAAATTTCGGACACAACTTAGCGCTTAAATGCTTAATTGCGTTACTTAGAACATGGTTCCTCCTGTAGATTTCGTCACCCACCTTGAAATTGATCTTTCTGCTACGAGCATTGTAGGTCTTTTCGCAGGCAGCATGGGTTTTCTCCAACGCTTGTTTGAGGTATGAGTGAAGGATGTTCATCTTCGCGACTTTGGGAAGCCAATCTATCTCCGAGCAGTTCAACCCATTCAACTCTTTCAAGAGGCGGTAGTCTGCCCCATGCTCAATCATCCGTTGCCCGAATAAGGCTTCGTATGGAGACATTGAAAGGGTTGAATGCACTGTCGTGCGTAAAGCACTGCTGATCGAAGACAGATGTGCATCCCAATCCGTCTGCCGAGGATTAACGTACGACCTGATAGCCGCTAAAATCGAACGGTTCACTCGTTCGCTCGCGTTACCCTGGGGAGCATATACCGCCGTCCGGTAATGTTTGACCCCGAAAACATCTAACAGTTTCTGGAACTCCTTTCCAATGAATTGAGTGCCATTGTCGGAGAGAATACTCTCCGGCACTCCATATATCAAGAACACATCGTCTCTCAGGAATTTAACTACATTCCCCGCAGTTGCCTTGCGTAGTGGTTTGATGAAAACAAACTTGGTCAATTGATCCACTACGATTACGATATAGGCGTTTCCACTTCTTGATCTTGGGTACGGCCCAAGGAAATCAACATACAAGTGTTGAAAAGGTCTTTCCACCTGGAAACTATTGCCCATTTCGGCTCGTAGGGTCATGTTCGATGCTTTACTGGTCTTGCATGCTTCACACCGATCAATGAAGATCTTGACCTGAGTGAACATACCTGGCCAATAAAACCTCTCCCTTAACCTATATAATGTCTTCACCACCCCACCATGCGAAGCGCGTGGGGGACAGTGAGCCAGTGAGACTAGAGAATCGGTTATCTCCGACGGAATCCACAACTTCCAAATCAGATCGTCGGCCAAGGGATTTCCAACCGCATGTCTAGTGCGTTTGTAAACAAATCCCTCCGACACTTTGAGGTCTGGCAACCGTTCCTGTTCCTTCCTGATAGGACTGATGATGTCAAGGTAACTTTCCGACTTGAAGGCTGGATCGTTCAGATCGATGTGGAGCACCTCCGAGGGCTCGATTTGTGATAGGCAAGAAAGGTATGCTGCGACGGTTAACTCTTCGTCTTCGTAAGCTCTGGACAGAGCGTCTGGTACAACATTCAACGTTCCTTTCCTATGTTCTACCACAAAATCAAAACCCTGGAGACGCATGCTCCACCTGGCAAGTCTTCCGGTTGGATCCTTCATACTCATCAGCCATTTCAGGCTGGAATGGTCCGTGATGACGCGGCAACGGTATCTCTCAACGTAGGATCTGAATTTTTGGATACCCTCAAAAGCTGCTAAACACTCGCGTTCCGTCACCGAATAATTTCTCTGTGCAGCGTTCAGTTTCCTGGAGTAGTAGGAGATGGGCTGCTCTGCTCCAGATTCGTCCCGCTGACAGAGAACGCATCCGATGCCGGAAGCTGATGCATCGCACAGAATGATGAACTCCTTGGTAAAGTCTGGATTGACTAACACAGGCGCTGAAGTCAAAGCCTGTTTGATACGCTGGAAAGCTTCTATAGCTTCTAGACCGAGCTTGAACGCTTTCCCTTTCTTCAGTGTCTCGGTCAAAGGTGCGGCTAGGGTGCTGAAATCTTTAACGAATCGACGGTACCAACCTGCCATGCCTAGAAATCGGCGAACTTGGTGTGTAGTGGTTGGCAACGGAAAGTTAGTTATGTCCGCGATCTTGTCTTGATCGGCCTTCAAACATCCCTGACCGACCTTATAACCGAGATAGTGAAGTTCGTCGAAACAAAACTTAGACTTCTCGACGTTAATCGTCAGTCCTGCGTCAGTCAAACACTTGCTGACCAATCCCAGAGTCCTTAGGTGTTCGTCGAAATCCTTCGACACAACCAACAGATCGTCTAAGTATACAAATACTTGATCTCGTAATCCCGATGGGATTACTCGACTCATTAGATAGCTAAGACTTTGTGCCGCATTGCATAGACCGAAGGGCGTGACCTTAAATTGGTACAGTGGTCGGCCAGGTACCGTAAAAGCGGTCTTCTCCCTCGAACTTTGCTCCAGCGGTATCTGCCAGAAGGCATCTTTCAAATCCACGCTAGAAATATAACGTGTTTCTGAAAAGCGTGCTAACAATCCCTCTATATGCGCAATTGGCCTCGCGTCTTTCTTGGTTACCGAGTTAACCTTCCGAAAGTCCAAGCACAATCGGTTCTTACCAGGCTTGCGCACTAGCACAACTGGGGAACTCCATGCGCTGGAACTCTCTTCGATTACTCCCAACGAAAGCATACGATCCAATTCCGCGTACATTAGGGCTTGTATCGCTGGAGATACGGGATAGTACCTCTGCTTTATTGGTACGGCATCTCCCGTATCTATGAAATGCTGCACTAAATTTGTTTTCCCGAGTCCGTTGACTGCGAACGAAGGAAAACTACGAACAACTGCTTGGAGTCGTCTGGAGTCGTCTGGACTCCTCATCACTCAACTTTATTTGGTTAGTGGGTCTCTCGTCTGGCCCACTGTTTAATATTCCTGATAGACCTGCAACTATGTGAGGTGCAATTTGGAACATTCGCCAAAAGTCCACGCCTAAATATAGACGCTGGGCTAATGACGGCACAATGTATAAATCGATATCTTTCCTTAGATTTTTGTATTGGATCACAGTCGTGACCACCCCTACTATGGATTGCTTGTTTCCATCAGCCGTGGACACGGTAGACTCTACCTTCCATATCGTAGTACCTTTCTCCTTCAGGTTAGGAAGAACATCAGTGCCTAAGCAGCTAATGCTCGCCCCTGAATCGAGAAGACCTAAGAACTGATCCCCGAATAAGTCGACATTCACATACGGACGTGGGTCACTTGATTCTCGGCCTAAGGTTGCTGCGGCGATGCTACGATAAGTAGCCCGCTTCTGATGGAAGCACTCCCTCATCCTTCTAGTTCGATTAGATATCTCAGGAAAAGAGACGACCCTATTGCGGACCTCGTAGTAGTTGCGCAACCTTTCGTGAAAAGGTTTACGATACAAAGGTTCTGACATATTTTCTTTAAAATTCAAATTCATTTTTGGGTTGTTTTCTAAATTCGTAATTGGGTTTGACTTTTCGTTGTTAAAATTCTGGTTTTGTGTTATACTAATTGTTTTGTTTGGCTTAATAATAATCTTTGGAGTGTCAACAAGAGATGACTTTGACTCTGTTGTTTGAACTCCGGGTACTTCTAATTGGAGCGAACCCCCCCGGTTGTTGGGTTGTTCCTCGTCTCGTTTCCCGCTAAACATTTTGGACAGGACGGACTATATGTATCTGGTAAACCACATGTGGCCCAGTACTTGACAATTCCAGCATTTCTGTGGCTTACAATCTCTCTGGATAGCTTCAACGCTTGTAGAGGGTAATGCCACAGTTAATTCCTGACAAGGTTCGTCAATGATTTCGTTGACATATCGCCTTGCAGGTGGACGTTGTGCGCAGGCACGAAATTCGGACGAAAATTCTCGTACTGAGACTGAGCTTTTTCGATAGCTCGACAGTAATAGGCCAGTTGCCTTAGACTGGACGGACTGTAGGTGATGAGTAGTTCACCCATGCGCCTACGGACATTAGTTTTTAAAATTTTTATCAACTCCTTTTCAGGTCTTGGTACTAGCATCCTGGAGTTTAAATATTGAATAGCATCAAAGAAGTCATTGAAAGACTCGCCATTCATCATCTTACGATCGGATAACTTGCGGAATAACTCGGTATCGCTTTCCAAACTGCGGTATTGTTCCACCAAAGCAGTTTTCAATTCGTCCCACGTCGTCTGTTTATTTCCTTTAAGATATACCCAGTACCACGATTCCACGGAACCTGATACGAAATGGTAAAAGTTCGCGGTAATTTCGTACCACGACACTCCGTAGCTATTACGGATACACCCCAGGCGGAACAGGAAATCGTCCACGGACATATTTTTCCCATCGAATTTTAATCCCCATTTGTGGAAGGGATGCACACGGTTCGAAGAAGTGGCATTCGATGGTGAAGGTCTGGGTGGCGAAAGAGGTGACTCGTCGTCGAAATTGAAAGTGTTTAACCGGGACATGAACTCGTCTAAGTTAGAGCCTAGAGGCATTTGGGCCGGATTGACATCCGACAAAGGTGGCACTCTGGTTGGCTCATAATGTGGTGTGTATCGGTCTGCCAAATCGATTTCATCGTTTGGTCTATACGCGGACTGGACATTTTGGTTAACGACACGTGTAGTGTCTGGGTTGGCTAAGTTAACTTGCCGTGCGACTTGCTGTGTTGAAGTAGCATTAGGTGGAACAAGTGGTCTTGTTGGGGGAGCAACTGGCTTAGGAGGGGCGACAGGTTGAGTGGCTTTGACTGTTCGTTTTTGTAGTAGCAGGGCCACTTGGTCAAGTAAGCGCATGTGACTTTTCTCCAACGCTTCCGCCATAAATTTCCTATGGTCAGCAGCATCCTTGCGCAATTGCTCTTCCGCTCTTGCTACTTCGTCGTCGTCTACTACGACGCTTCTATCGACTGTATTATCTCTCGGTAGACTCTCGGCTACGCTGTCTTCGTCCTCGGAGTGATCTTCCGCGACGTCGTTCTGAACGCGGTCGGGTATTGGTTTTGATCCCCCAGGAGCCATCGGGTTGAAATCCCTGTACTTCGTCAAGAACGTACTTTTGACTGTGCGCTTGGGTCTTGAGCCTTTCATTCAATAGCAACCAAGAAGAAGTCGGGTGTACCACGTCAAACGTGTAAATCAAGGATTTAAAAACAAAAAGCAAAAGAATTTATTTTATAGCCCGTGAGAAATTCCTCGAACGGTCACTGCTCAAGCAATACAGCAATAAAAAAAAATTAAAGTCAGGGGTAGGTGTACGTGAAATTGATGATATACCGTGAGCAAAACCTCGAACGGCTTTTCGTTAATACTATTCCACGTAAATTGTAAATCCGGTAAATTGTAAACAACAACAAAATTTTTAAGTATTCCGTGAGCAAAAATCTCTAACGGTCACTTAATGTAATAATGTAATTCAAAAAAAAATTCAAGTGCTTAAAATTACGTAGTGAGAAACTTTTCAAAGGTTTCCTTTGAGAATATTTCTTCGCGGTATTCAAGAACCTATCAATATAATGAATGATCTCAAAAATAAAACAGTTTATACTTTAACTAACTGTTATCCTAACAAGACTAAACTTCAGTGCTTAATACTAAGGGTAAGTAAATATATCTAGACTATTCGTCTTTAAAAAACAATAATTCAAAAGTGTTTTCAGAAATCTTATAACCAAGTAGATGCTTAAATATAAACTTAAGGGGAAATATACTAAGTGTTTAACTATATCTGAAGAATTCAATATCAGGAATCTATTATTAAATCGTGTTCAATACTTAATTATGTACTATATGACCTGTAAATCTAAATTGTATACTAAATTGGCGGGCTCTATCCCAAAAGACTGTAACTATAATGTGGGCTCTATCCCAAAAGACTAAAAGGCGGGCACTATCCCAAAACTGTAAACTGTACTGAATGCGGGCACTATCCCAAAAGACTAAATGACGGGCTCTATCCCAAACTTACACGACAATCAAGAAGTTACGTCCCAACTTGATTGACGGAAACTCAAAAAAAACTCAATAATACCTTAACGCAATAATCTGTAAACTGTAAACTCAATATTACTTCAAAATTACTCAAAATTACTCAAAATTACTCAAAATCTCATAAACTCATTGGGGGCAGGAAACTCCCCTCTGGAACAAGGTGTGTATTTCGAACTCAGCTTGCAACTAGACTGACTTCAAAATTCAAAAAAACTTAGTGTGCTTAGACAAAATTAAGCTCAACGGTGTGCAAAAAAAACTTTACCAAAAGGTGAACGATATTGCTCCGGTGTAGTAAGTAGTGATATTACGCTACTGCTGACGTTCATCGGGTATACAACTCCAATTACCGGTTAGCGCTTCATATCACTAAGCTACGCCATCACAATACGAACTCATCCTGACAAATAAAAGTTCAGAACTGAATGATATGATTGAATTTGCAAGACGAAATCTCTTCTTCGAATGATAATAGGTGAGGAAGTGCTCGGGCGAGCAACCAGCTTCTGCAGCTAACGTGCGTCAGGAAATGCATCACTAACCACCGGTCAGAAGACCTGCTCACTCTACCTTTTACACATCCTATTCTTCGTTAATCGATAAACATTATTTCTCCACCTTCGCAACAGACAACTGAGCAGCAGACCACAATACTCAGTCCGGACAAAGATCGGAAAATAAACAACAACACAAAAATATCGGGAGGCTTGAGGTTTTGAGGGTGGACCTAATGCAACAGACGACCGAGCAGAAAAACAACAATACCCAGTCCTGGACAAATAGAACCCACATCCCTATCCTCGAATCTATCCTTCTTCGGGAGCCCCACGCTGGGCGCCATCTGTAACGTAAGCACACTATATATTAGAGTAATATATTGAACATTCGTTCATGCCCGATGCAAGAGCGCTATTTGCACAATGAGACAGGAATAAAAATAATTATCTACGCCACTTCTGTCCACTCACTGTAGCGCCAATGACCGTGGCCATAGCCCAACACCAAGAGCGCCATCTGTAACGTAAACTATTAGCGATATCCTATTCTTCCTCCATACAACCATCCTCTTCCACTTCACCTTACCTCAACAGAAATAGCAACTGTTGTCGAGACTCGATGTGCCTCAACCTGTCATTAAATCAGATTCAGAGACTCACCTACTCGCACCTAACCTTGCTATCTATCCTCGGATATGTTCCGATGTCACACATATCCAACTAATACATCAACACCTAAACCCAAATAACTCTATATCTAAACTCAGAAATGAACCTATACCAACTCAAGACTTAACTAAACATACCCCTAGACTTCAGAGTAGGACCGGAAGCCCCATACATTGATCATGGAACAGCTATGGCTTGCCCCTATAAGGTTCTGGGTATGAACATTTGATCCTATCCTAATACTCCTAAAGTCTAAGTAAATCATCAGTGGAAGGAACAACGCTCATCGACACCCTAGCATAGACTCCTCACGGCACACGCCACATTGAGTTGACTTGACAAGAATCTCGAGAGACTACGGGTGTCCGCGATCAACCATCGCATCGACTTGCAGCAGCCTTGCCCTACGCTAGCTCAGATCAGGGCGAAGGATCTTGCTCTGGGATCTTCGGACCGTGTTACATTATTATCCTGCAAGTCTACTGTGGATAGATGTTGCATCCACAGAATGTTTTATTATTCGCATCGGGCTCCCTCAACTATGAAGAGGAGGATCCGCGAACTGAGAGAAGTAAATTAAAATTGCACCCCCTTTTATCTAGGTGAGAGAAATAGAGAAGACCGTAAGTAAATCATCGTCCTGATTATCAGCATACACACGTGAGTATATTAACAAACGAACTATAGGTGTAAGTAGTCGTAATGGCCTCTCTTAACTCCGCAAGCTATCTCCGCCATCAATGTACCACGGACAGCTGGAGGAAGGTGACTAATTATTGTAAAGGGGAGGATCGAAGATGGTAATTGATCCCCCGGTCTCTTAACCCAACCCAAAACAAAGTGGCCAGAATCAACTCTCTGGTCCGCCTTACCATGGTTTCTAGTAGACCTCATAGAAAACTATGTTATATTTTTAGAAACCCCTAAACTCAAAGACAGGTAAAAATAATTACCTGTGTCCCTTCATCATCAACAAATTTTAACCCTATACATCTTAACTACCGTAAACTCAAAAAAAACGAACTATCCAATATAGCTCTAATGTTGCCTCCTCGTACCACACATCCTTGTTCCAAGAGTGAAGCTCCGTTCACCCCCTCTCTGATACCTTACCACCTCCTATTCATTTTCAGAAATTACACAAATTTCGAAAATAAAAACTTCACGACATCTCATCAAAAATAACTCAAGATCATTTTTTTTTTTCAAAACGTTATAATTAAAGTTTTATTAAAAGGATAAATTCTTAATTACTAACCTAACAAAGGGATATGACTTATTATTATTCTTAATAATATAAGCTTAAATTCGCTAAGCCTATCTATAACTACGGCGATACTATTCTATGTATCTTTTAATTCTAACAAAAAAATTACAAGATTTTAATCTAATAGAAAATCCTTAACCTTTAAAATACTTGCTCAGACTCGAGCTTCTGAGTAGGAATACTAAAAGTTTCCAAATGAAATACAAATTTGTCTGCCCTAATTCAAAAAGTGTTGATTGCAGATCATCAAGGTATATAAATCTTGAAACATACGATGGAATATCGCTGTTGAAAACTAACTCGAAAACAATTACACGACGTAACTGTAAACGATGACAAAACGCAAATCCGGGAACGAATAATTACTATATAACGCTATGGTCTTCCGCGATTATAAATGATCTGATATATATCAAAGCAAATTATTAATGAGGACTCGACTCTCAATTTGAGATGACCGTATAAAACACTCTCAAACAAAATGTTCAAAATGACCCGAATAAGAATAAGACGAAAATTGACACAATAAGGAACTCGACAAATACCACCCAAGGCAAAAATTGGAAATATCAATATATATATAGAATCTCAAAACAATATAGTTTACCAATAATTAATTACCATTACCATGTTACCTTCAATGAGATTCAATTCGAATCATGCCCTTGTCGCCGACTCAGGAGTGCACTTCTGGATCGCTGTAACTTTCAAGGTTGATTATGTATATATGATTCATGCAATATAAGATGATTCATGCAATATAATATGATTCAATATATTGTAAAGATAAAGTTATTTCCTCTTTCCTGCAATGGTCTACAAAGACTAAACGAGATCGCTCATAAGGAAATGTCCTTAAATGAAGCAAACATAAACTGTACGCGAAACCAAAGTCGCTATCGTACGCGATGCTGGTTCTTTAAAATATTCTTTTCATACGACGACGGTAGTGTTAAAAATAAAAAAAAATGTAGTGCAAAAATCAAAATTTAAAATGAAAATTAAGTTGTCGGCCAGTGCCAGTGAAAAATCGAAATTAAAATTAGTAGTGAAAATTTAAAAAGTGATAATCAAAAAAAAATCGAATATTGAATCGTTGTATCTACATCTGTGACAGATTGGATATGTACTGCGTTTTTCGACTTCATGAATTCGTTTCAAAAAAAAAAAGCAAAACCAAGAATTTGTTTCTTTTTAACGTACATCAGGTCTATCTGATGCTCTGCATTGAATAATACTGTACAAAGATTCAACTATTAACAATGATCCGAATATATTTGTACTATCTTTTTAGTACTCGTGGAAATCTGTTATAAATTACAATTATAGAAATCTATTGAAACTAGTTTTTAACATCTACACCTGGTCAAAGATGACCTCTTCTTTAAGCAAGAAATTCTACGGATACGTCTCTGCGTATCTCTCTTGAATCTTCAGATAAAATATCTCAAACATGAACCGCATTCAATATTGAACACAAATATTTTAGCTCATAACACAAATTTACTTTTCTTTTCTGAAGAAACATCGATTTTAAACTCCTATCAATACTCATTTCTCAAAAATAAAATAGTATTTGGAAGGATCCACAGTCCGTGGGCTTCTTGGGGCATGCTACAATTCCGAAACGACGTCTCACACCGTGTAAGATAAATGCTTACACAACAGTGTAGCATATATATATAAAATTTCGTATATGTTTCTCTCTCTGAATCTTCACCATAAAAGCTTCTATACTTTAATTGCTTCACTGCGTTATCTTCATAAATATCTTTATATTAAAGAATTTCAATAAACTATCTTTGTTAAACTTCATGTAAAATCACTTCTTTAAATAAATTCTTCTTTTAGGTTCTATAGGGAATCTCGTGGGATAAAATCTTCTCTTATGAGTTATGATAGTAGAAGAAATGTAAAATAAAATAAAATAGAACTATAGATCTGAAGATTTGAACTTTTGAACTTTGAAGTTCTATAGATTTAAAGATTTAGGCCCATATTTATCGAACAATATCAAACCGCTCGTAACTTTAAGAGCCTCTTAACTTAAGTTCGAAAAGTGCTATTCATCGAACACTATTAACTCTAATTTGTATATTCGAAAAATGGCGGATTCCTTCTATCAGGAACGCACCCTAAACTTATTTATTCTATTTCCACGCTGTTTCTTCGAAAGCGAATGTCAAAACAAAACAAACAAAATGAGTCAGACAAAAAGTTAGAATACACAATAGAAATTCAAAGCACAAAGCAGGTCTTGGATTAGAGGTAATGCTGCTTAAATATAAATTATTAGTTATTACAAAATGATAATAAATATCTTACATTTTCCAGGCTTCCAAAGGTTCAAGATATATTTACTGCAATGCCATCAAAATAAAGAAATTCGTGTGTGTCTATTTATGTAGATTTATATCTTGAATGTGTAATTTAAATTTTTGGTAAGGAACTATCCAAAGAACAAAAACGGATGATCATCTTGTAGGTGGAATTCCAGAGATTTGTACTGCACGCTGGGCATGTTATTAAAGGGACCCTATTAGAGAATGTGGTCATCTATACAGAATACATTGGAGGTGGTGACAATGAGCAATCAAAAGATGAGAGGACACATGCAGGTTGTCATTGAATCGTGCTTTCTAAGAAGACAGATGCTCTGAGAATCAATACACCACTTGAATGGATTGGTCAACACACTTCCCTGATGCGTTCATATAAAAAAATTAATCAATGTTAGATAACTGATAGACTAATATTTTAAAAAAAATACAAAAAGCAATAACTTTTCTTCATTAATTTTTTAATTGTCCAATTAAAACTGTCACAAATTCAACGCAAACGATTTCTGAAGAAGGAAATTGCAATCAAATTTTTTTCTTTTTTTGGCAATTTTAAAACAAATTTAGCTTTTTCATCGATTATGAAAGGATTATGCCAAGGATCATCAATTCGTTCGTTATGAGCGGTATAAATCAAAAATGTTTGTGGCATTTGTGTGACTTCTGCTTTCTTCTTAAATGTCAAATTATAAAAAATCGTAGTCTATTCGTACTCAGCAACAAATTAATATTTAGTCTACTTTGCAAATTATAACAAATCTAAAAAGTTGTAAGGCATCAAAGTTGACATCTTTAAACTCGACTTGCGGCTAAACTAAGCGACCTAGCGACTTCAAAAATGCATATTCGTGGTCTAGGAAATACCACCTTTCAATTGATGTATCGCATTATATGAAACATTGACTTTTATCTTTAAACAGGATTTGCGGCTAAACTAGACGTGCTAGAGGCATCAAATTTGACATCTTTAAACTCGACTTGCGGCTAAACTAAGCGACATAGCGACTTGAAAATTGCTTATTCGTGGTCTAGGAAATACCACCTTTCAATTGATGTATCGCATTATATGAAACATCGACTTTTATCTTTAAACACGATTTGCGGCTAAACTAGACGTGCTAGAGGCATCAAAGTTGACATCTTTAAACTCGACTTGCGGCTAAACTAAGCGACCTAGCGACTTCAAAAATGCATATTCGTGATCTAGAAAATGCCAGTTCTAAAAAATCAAAAAAAAGTTGGTAAAAAAAGTTTTTTTCTAAAACTTTCCAAAAAATACGGTACTTGAAATTTTTCAAACAAAATATTAAAAAACAGGTCAGTTCACTGACGGGGTTTCTTCACTGGCACAACGAGCAATTTCGTGTGGTGCCAGTGATGGGACATGGTCAGTACACTGACGCTCTTGTCATAAAAGTGTGTCAGTGGTCGTATGGACTAGTGACAACTTATCATATAAAACTGGTTACACTGCTGCGTGCATATAGACTAATGATTTCGAATATTTTTCGAACATACCGCTCGTAACTTAGGAGTGGTCCTGACGCCTCATAACTTTTGCGAGCGCTCGTAAATCAGTACTAATAGTGCTTGATAAATAGACTTAAGAAGCTCTTAAGTTGAGAGCGATCGATAAATACGGGCCTTAATGTAATTGGGACCAGCTTTTAGTGATGTAGAATTAGTTTTGTTGAAAATGTCTTCAAGCTGCACCAGAGCATGCATAAATTTTGCGTTCGGTTTTCGCAGTCCTCCTTCCGTCACTTGATCCGTCCATGTGAAACTTTGAGACGATTCTTCCTCACAATAGCTTTGAAGTAAATTCGGTATTTTTGATTTAAGACGGTGGAGAATGTATCATGCAAGGTACTCCAAAGCATCGTATTCCAGCTCACTCAAATCGGCCATCGACTCTCCGATTTCGGCCTCTTCGTTCACAAGACTTATGAGCATACTCGATGTAATGACCGTCGCAGAACTAATTTCAGTTTCTGAAGGATTTAGTGCGTCTTCATTTTCGACACATGGGCCAGATATAAGTCCATCACTCACATCTATTTGCAATTGTTCACTGGTATCACACTCAACATTTGCAGATTGTGAAACGATGCTTTCATTTCGGCCCAAAATATAGCTACGGAGCCGGTATTTGAATTTTAAGGCTGTGGGGTGATCATATAGCCCGCCCTTGGCCCACATCACACCGAAAAACATCTCCAAAGGGTCTTGATTGAGGTGGAATGTAAGCAAATATTTTATTTGGTACTCATGTTCTAGGTCCTTGAACATCATTTTGAGGGCATTTGTGTTGGTAAGTATTCCTTCTTGAAATGGTAGCAACGACTTATGACTTCCGATTCGCATGTTTCTAATAGTCGAATCTATTCGCTTCCAAATTTCCTCCTGATGCTCAACTTCCCAGCCAAAGGCTGCCATTCTTGGACGTGAATCAATTCTTGGGGATCTGATATTAAAAAGATCAAACCAATCATTTACCTGTTTCCAAAGAAAATATTTTTAAATAGGTTATTGAAATGTATGGTAGTAACCAACCTCTGCATAAAACAGACACCTCCATCCAATATTTAGATGTTGCCAGGCCTATGGTACCCAATCTTTTTAACGCGCAGGAGTTTGTATGTGAAAAAAGCTGCGTGGCGAATTTGACTTTTTGCCTTTTCGCGGCCTTAACCAATAAGTGAGTAGCGGTTAAGCGACTAGATATTTTTAAGTCAGACCCTGACTGTTTTGCCAACAGCTCTTCCAGTGGCTCTTTCGTTAAATGTTTGCCATTAAACGTTACCCCTGTGTCCAAGAAATGGTTTCGTAGCAATTTTATAAGATGTGGAGTGTCACTAAAGACATAAACTTTCTTTTCCTTGTCACTGGGATGGGAAAAGTATGGTTGGCTCTCGCTTTTGCCCATTTTTGTCCAGAGTCCACGGTTACCCCCTCCCAAATCCGAAACTATAGCGACAACATGGTATTCCATGGAATGAAGATTCTTGACGATTGTTTTGAACATTTCTTTTGTCAAAGGAGAATCGTAATTGTAGTATACAGGTTGTTTCCAATTTTCAAACAGCCCTCTTGCCATTACAACTGAACATAATTAGCGGGGGCCAAGAGAGTATCGCTTTTCTTATCGTACTCATATGATCGTTGAATTTTCATTTCATCTGCCATGAGAACGCAAACTTTTGAAAGGTGGTAAGATTGACATTTCTCATCAACGCAACCACTGAGCTTAGGTAGCCAAGGTTAATTTCAACTTTTGACGCCCAATTTCTTAGCGTAACAACAGCTGGCAAAGGAAAATTCCTCTTTAATAAAAGTCTGCAAGCTTTCGGACCACATGAATAAATTGCAATGGCAGATGAAATGTCGTTTACTCTCCATTGAATCTTTTTGCCATTTGCTTGCAATTTCCTTCTTTGGCCAGGAGTAAAAATGGTACCTATACACTTACTTTCCTGTCTAAGTAAATGAACTTCTTTCATAAGATTTTTATTTTGTTTTATGAGCTCATCCATTTGTATTCTTTATGTAAAATAAATTATTAACAAACTAAATCCTCGGTGTTAGTAGATTTGTTTAATTTCGAGACTAAACCTTCCACTGATGGTTCTTGGATTTCCACAGTTGTTGAAATTTGTTCTAAATTATCGGGGTCTGGCTCAATAACACCACTCCTTTTGGGACAAAATATCATTATTAACCCTTCAGGTAAGTACATATTAGTTATTTAAAAAAAAAAACTTACAAAATTTCCTGGATGGTTTGCTTTGAATCCCGTTTTTGTTTCCTTTCTTGGCGCTTACTTACGCCAGCGGTCGAAGACAAAGGCAAATTTTCTGTTGGGATAGCATCCGACTTGAGCTTTTTACTATTTTTTGGCGAGTATTGTAGCAATTTGTGCATCAAGTTCCGAAAATAATGTTCAGCGGTGAAATGCTTGGAACACATAAATGCATTGTTTGCATTGAATTTACATTTTCGACCGCACTTAAAACCCCCAAACTTTTTGAATACTTTGTTCCTTTGGAAATCGAAAGAATTTTATTTGTTCGTTTTCTAATTGGTTTCTCTTTAATTTTTTATCATTGCTGCTATTGCAGCCAAATACCGCACAAATATCCATTTTATTTATAAAATAATTTAAACACACTGAAATTACCGAAATTACCAAATTAATTCAATGACAGCCACGAGACAATAAAAACAAGATACAGATGACGTAAATATCTATGAAAGAGATGGAAATAAACATGCGCAATATCATACCATTATTACACTATATACCTTAGCTATATATTTGTATAGTACAATTCAAAACCGGAACGCAAGAGGCGCCATCTACTACACTCCGCCAGAACCCTGCGATTGGAGAGCTCTCCAAAAGCTTTATTGACAGCGGCGATAAACAGCGATAAACAACGATAAACGAGAAGAATGTATAGAATTTCCTTGGGGTTTCGAGGGAGATAAGGCAAAATGATTTTTGTTTAGAATGCTATGGGAAGCAAAGATAAAAATAAATATAAATTAAAGTGGGGGTAAATAAATACAATATAATGAAATTAACATTCTTTGTATGAATTGAAAAATATGTGATTGTATTGGATATGAGTTTCAAGACGATATTTTGTTTGCTTTGAAGAATTTTTGTTAGGAACATTTTTGTGGATTTTTGAATATTTGCTTAGGCCTGGGAGCCAGGCTTGCCAACTAGCAAAAAGTTTTCTGCCAAAATTTAAAAATGTTTTATAGGTGGATTATTCATTTTTTAGTTTAATTAGGGTGAAAAAGAGCTAAAACGTGTAGGAAGAGTTGACATAAGAAAAAAATATTACTAACGCGTAATGTAAAAAAGGGAATTTAACGTGAAGTGACAAACAAAAACTATTTTACTTTTCAAACCCAGTTCTTTGCAATTTTTGTTTGTACCTACTTAAAACATTTTGTATTTTAAAGAAATCTGTTGCTACTTTTTCTTATCAATACCCAATACCTAGGTATTCTAATAGTTTTGCAGGTGTATCTTTCGAATGACAACTTTTCTCTTAATCTTTTTTGAAGCAAAATAGATTAAGAAAAAATTTAATTTGCATCCCAGTTGTCATCTTTATAAGTTAAGTCACAAAAAATGTCATTTTGAATTTTGAAGCAATCTGAATTCTAGTAAAATTATAATGTTCGTTGCCAGAAAGTTGGCAACTCTATCATCTTTTGTGATATTAAATGTAAATGTATGATTGGGTTGCACGAACTTGCTCTAGCTTAATAAATCACTGTCAAAAGAATAACCCTAGGAATACGAAAGAGAACTCGAATAAAGTATAGGTACCTAAGCTGAAACACGGAATTATGCAACCTGCTTTTAAATGTACCTATTCTCTAGTAAAATAGGTAGGTATCTATTGTGAGAGATTTTTCGCAAATTTTTAAGTAATCAACATTTACACACAACATTTAAGATTAAATGTTCATACATGTAACTAGGTATATAATATTTTGGAAGAATCGGTTAATCTGTTTTTGAGTGGAAAAAATAGGTCAAATGTGAGGAATAACGTTGGAGTTTTTTGTAGGTAATTGTAGGGAAAAACTTTCTTGCCCTCCATTGGCTTCGTAGGAAAACCTACTTGCCCTCCCACTACAATAGATGTTCGCAACTGGTGCCATCTATCGGGCAAACCGATCGTCGACCCACATTGTGCTGAACACACGGAAACTATGGTCCGCCATTAAATATGAGTCCACAGCTAGAATCCACCCCGACGAACACATTCCACTTCTCATGGAAACCACTTGGCCTCCACTCTCAAAAGAGAATTTCCAAGACATGCGCAGTTCGCCATTTCCATGGAAGTGTGATTTTTGAGCGATAGGCGACCCGAAATTGTCGCTACGGATATTTTACTCGATCTACATGCAGAACTACACAAAGTGTGATTTACACGGCAATCTGCAGAATGGTATTTACCCCATCCAACATATGTAAACTTGAAGAATTTCTGCCTGACAAATGAACGTCAGATTGCTAAATTCTTTTATTATCTGAATTACGGGTATACTCTCATCATCCCACTGAAGTTGTCAAACGTAATTGTTAATTCTGACGTAAGTAACTTTAACTGACGCTTACACTAATGGCAATTCCGAGGCCATTCAAGGAAATCGTTTTGACAGATGAGTATTACATTGAGCGAGAACAGCCAGACGTTCACTACTGACGTCATCGGTGAAATAGGTTTATTTCCCTTTTCTCGTTCCTTACTGCACAGCAGAAACACCTGCTTAAGTCTCGTTTCATAACATTAACGACCCGACAATATAAAATGTTAATGCGATTTGATACATTGTCAAGTGCAGACGCGCTTTGGGTGACAAAGTTATTTTCGGCAATGGTTTTGTATTTACTGGCATTTACACGTACTAAAACCAGGTCAGTTCACACATGCGAGGTAAGAACAACGTTCAGGATGAGAACGTCCGTAACATTATGGTGATGACAGTTTCACTGACAGAAATTTCAAGTCGCTCGACTTTACGTCAAAGTTCATCCATCCATTTTTATTGTACTGCTCATTCCTGAAAGCATGTGTATTTCAGCCTAGTTTTACCATTTGTCACTTTCTGACATACGTGTATGCGCAGAGCGTGAAAAATATCATACTCGACTGTGAAGCTTGCCATACTTACCATTTGCCCAAAACGCAGAACATCTAAAACCAGAAAGGTGTAAACAGACTATAAAGACCTACATCACAGAGGACCTATAGGAGAGTGAAATCTTTCGTACGTATCACCCTCCGACACCCATTTCCGGTCATTTTTTTTTAGTTGTTTGACATCGTGTCTGTGAATAAATGTGAAAAACAACAACACAAAACGACGAGGTGAGTTTTGTTTGTTTTGACATTTCATTTTTTTTTGCTTGATGACAGATGTAAGTCAACAATTTTAGAAATTATTTATTTTGTTCTCAAAATAAATCATTTTATGTAATTATTTATAGTTTTTGGCGTGATAAAATCGAATTCCACATCCAGGAAATGTCGACCAGGACCGAAGCAGTATCTTTACATTTGTTTGGCTTGGATGTATCTTGGAGAATACCTCCAATCGCCGTTTGTGATGAAAACTAAGAAAAGGTAAATTTCTACAATCCTTATTGTGTGCAATTTTATTTGAATAATAAATTCATATTAATAACTCTAGAACACACAAGCAATGGTGCAAAGAACTTAAGAAACTAAGAAGAAAAAAAAGCTGTCAAAGGATTGCGGACGACCCTTCAAGCAAAAATCACTGACTTCAGAATTCTCGTTTCAATTCTGGCTCACCTGAGTCTGCGTTTAACGAGGCCTCTCACGAAATTGCATGTTTGGCATACAAAATAAAGAAAGAGAATCGAGAGTCGAGCATTTTTTTTCTCTTTTTCAATAGATTGAGAGAGGGAGGGAGAGAGCAGGAGCCTTTTATTCATGTATAATATGTTTACTTTTTAGTAAACATCATGGTCTTTTTGAGTGGACACGTACTTAATACTCGTGCTTCAAATACGTTTATAAAGTAATTAGTTATTTGCCTAAAATTCAGAGTTGTCTTAATATAATTAAACAACAAATAAATATAAATTGTGTAGCGCGGCCACTTCTATATTCGGCAAATATATATTAATACCGTGTTAATTTATAATTAATGAAATGTAATCGCACCCTGGAAAAAAATCTCAATAAAGTTATACAACTACTACTACTATGTTTACTTTTTGGTTTATAAAGAATAAATAATAAAAAAAAAATAAAAATATGGCAACAAATTTTATTTATATTTTGTTTTGGACGACAGAAGTTTTTTTCGATACTCTTCAACTCGTTTGCTTTTGTTACATTTTTGTTTTCAAGTTTGTTTTGGGTGCAATTTCGCTGAGCGGGACGCGCTCGCTCGCTCGCTCTCTCTTTCTCTCTCTCTCTCTCTCTCTCTCTCTCTCTCTCTCTCTCTCTCTCTCTCTCTCTCTCTCTCTCTCTCTCTCTCTCTATTTCTCTCTCACAAGTGAGTCCGTGGGAATTCTAATTTACATACTAAATGGAGCCGACAAACGTCGTTTTACGGCTCCTTATTTGGGTCCGTATGCGGAGTCTAGTATGTGAATTTGACTCCGCGCGTGGATCCAATTCGGATCAATTTGCTTGAAGGGGAACGAAAAAAATTTGTCACCGAAGGTACTTCTACTTTTAATTATGATTGCACATTAATGTACATGTACATATATCAATTTTTTTATGTTTATTAAGAATCCGCCAGGTTAAATGACCCAAATTACTTCAAATGGCTCCAAGAAAAGGAAAAACTGAAAAAAACTTGAGCTCGAACAAGAACACCTAGAACAAGAAGAACTCTGGTTGCGTCGAGAACTTTTGGCCAGAAAGAAATTCCACGAACAGCAAAAGGAACAAGACGCCACTGCTGCCGTGAAAGAAGCGGAAGTTCTTCGAATTCAAAACGAGTTCGAAGAACTCCAGAAAAAAGCTGAACAACGTTTTGAGAAACGCCTGCAACGCGGAGAACCAGCTAAACGAGACCACGAGCACATGATGGAAGAACTGACATCCAATATACATATACAATATCATTTATGTGAAAAAAATATAAATTCCACAAAGTTTGTCCACACTGTACATAAAGATATTTTTATATATTTGAAATATCGATATTTTGATATGCAGTCGAATTCTGGTAAACCGGTTAGCCCGTTAATTGCGAAAACAAATGCTTGTCGTTATGGTGTGATGTGCAGCAGGAATCATATCCGACCTAAATTAAGTCTTTTTTCAAAGATTCGATAAAAAGTCAAATTCTGAAAAAATAGACAATTACAATGTGCTGTTTTTTCCAAACGGTTTGACTCACAGATATGGTTTATACATATTTGTAATCTACATTAAATTGTGCTAATGATAGCATTTTTAAATTTTGGTTTAAAACTGAATATAATAAAATTGTACACCAAAAGAACTTTCCTTTCAGATTTTTCAGTGATATAGCGGAAAATCTGAAAGGAAGCTTCTTTTGGTGTAAAATTTTATTAAATTTTGCTTTAAACCGAAATTTAAAAATGCTATCATTAGCACAATTTAATGTAGATTACAAATATGTATAAACCATATCTGTGAGTCAAACCGTTTGGAAAAAACAGCACATTCCAATTGCATCTTTTTGTCAAACATTCGATAAAAAGTCAAATTCTTTTTTTTTTTTTTAATTGTGTAGTTTGGTCAACAATTTTTGTTTCTATATTTAAAAATAAATAAATACATTAGGGGTATTCACGATCTGGTGTAACTTGTCTTGCATCATTGTAAAAGTGGAGAAGTGCTACGTTTTCTTGCAATACAACAACAAATATACTGGATGTCATTTTGTTACACTTTTGCACTTTATCTATACCTCAACCCCATTGCAACAGGAAAATACAAGGGTGTAAAATTTGTACTTTTGATTTTGACATTTGTGTCAACCTGATTTTGACATTTGTGTGAGTTTTGCTACAGATTAGAAGAAGTGAGTTCACGATCTACAAGAAATACAAACAATTTCGCACTTTTACAATACTTGGTTGCACCAGATCGTGAATACCCCTATTATATTATATTATCAATTTGTTTAAAAATCAATTTAATTATTGTGCTATACGCAATGAGTAATAATAATTGAGTTGAAAATTGAACTCTTTTTGAATTCGAAGAACTTCCGCTTCTTTCACGGCAGCAGTGGCTTCTTGTTTCTTTTGCTGTTCGTGGAATTTATTTCTGGCCAAAAGTTATCGACGCAACCAGAGTTCTTCTTGTTCTAGGTGTTCTTGTTCGAGCTCAAGTTTTTTTTCAGTTTTTCCTGTTCTTGGAGCCATTGGAAGTAATTTGGGTCATTCAACCGGGCAGATACCTTTATATAAAAACATAAAAACAAATGGATAGACAAAGGCACATAAATATACAATCATAATTACGAGTAGCAGTATAACTTCGGTGTCGTTTTTTACGTTCTTCCGCAATCCTTTGACAGATTTTTTTCCTTCTCAGTTTTTAAACTTCTATTCCTTGTGTGTTCTAAAGTAATTATTAGGAATTTAGTATTCAAATAAAATTGCATATATAATTTGGATTGTAGAAATTTACTTTTTCTTTGATGAATCTTCAGCACAGAGAGGATTTTGAAGTATAGAAAATGAAATGGAACTTGGTTTTGCTCACACATTTTTCGCATAAGATATGTACTGCTTCGGCCTCGGTCACTAATTCCTGGATGTGGGATTCGATTTATCACTGCAAAATTCATAAATAATTATAAAAAATGATTTATTTTGAGAAAAAAACAAATAATTTCTAAAATTGTTTACTCACATCTGTCATCAAGCAAAAACAAAATGAAATGTCAAAACAAACAAAACTCACCTCGTCGTTTTGTGTTCTTGTTTTTCACATTTATTCACAGACACGATGTCAAATAATAACAAAAAAAAAACTGGAAATGGGTGTCGGAGGGTGATACGTACAAAACATTTCACTCTCCTATAGGTCCTCTGTGATTTATATACTTTGCTTTCAAAAAAACAATTCACTTTTTTACTTTTTATCAACTTGAAATTAGTTTTTAAAATATACCTATTTGCCGCCAATTTGTTTGACATTTCATGAGCTGTGGGGAGTTTTGCTCATGCATTAGGGTGAATTTTCAGAAACACGGATATGTTCACGAAGTAAACAAAGCTGCGACTACACTTGCAGCAATTTGATTTTTTTAAGCAAATCTTTTAACAAAATTTAAAAAAATATATTAGATAATAATAAATAGATAATAAGTAATATGATAATGAGAATAAGAATAAGGTTGTTAAAATCTATTTGTAAGAACTGAACAATATGTAATAACCCCGTTAAGGGGTCAGTTATAGCGATTAGAAGAATTAATCAGTGAAAATTGGAAACGAATGAAGTTTTTTTGCTGATGGAATTATGGTAGTAAAAAATAATAATAACAATACATCGTCTTTTTATTCTTTCTGGTTGGAAATGCATCAGTAAGTGGAATGAATTGTTTCATTTGGGGGATATGACAATCAGCTGATTAGCAAAGTGTTGTTCGTGACCGATTTGCATATCTTTGCTATAAATGGCCAATAAAATGTATTATCGCCAGTAAAATCGTATTATTAGTTGTCCGCAACAAATGCATTTTCAAACCAAAATTTTCTTTAATAAAATTATGTTTATGTTATTCTTCACCGATTTGCATTTCAAACGTATTAAATATCAACATTTAAAATGTAAATAACCCTACCTAGATATGTGATAAAAAGTTCCAACGACTTTAGTCGAAAGCGACTTGTGCATGAAAGTATAGTAATAGCTGTATCTAAATTTATAATCAAAATTTCAGGTTTATCAATATTCAAAACACAATATTTTTCTGAGCAACTACGTTTTCATTAAAGCAAAAAAGGAAATTTTCGAAGCAAATTTCCAAATTCGACTCCATTTCCAATACAAAATCAAATATCGAAATTTGTTCATTTGGGCGAAATTTATGTTGCAAATGTAAACAAAATCAAACCCAACTGAATTGAAAGAATTGAACAAAAATATTTTCTAAAATGTAAATTTGGAAAGAAAACCCAAGGCAACGGCAAAAGTAAACAAAACAAAATACAGTGAATGACGGTTATAAGAAACTCCGAAATGACACAAGTTTTTTTTTTCTTATAGCGTGTGTTTCTTACATCGGAACCATGGATATTGTGAAACAAGTTTCTCAGAAAAAGAACACGGATACAAGAAACAAGAAAAAGAAGTTTTTTATAAAAATATTCTTCAAAAAAAAAAAAACATTTCTTCCATATCATGGAAATGCGTGTCCATGTCTTTTCTAAGGGTGTGTTCACATTTACGGAACATTTAGATTGGCGTTGAAATAAAATTCAGGGCAACGTCAGTGGTAAACAAAACAAAAAGATGGCCAAACCAAGTGCGCAAACCTTGATGAAAACACTTCATGACCAAATTTCCAAATGACCTCACTTCGGCACTAATGAAAACGCAGTATAATTCTTCCAAAAATAAACACATTGCTTGCTATAGTCTATCACTTATTAAATTGTTGTATTTGAAACACTAAAATGTATTACGAAATTGTATACAAGTTAAACTATGACAGAAAATCTTCTATCAAGCGTTTTAATTATTTGATCAATTTTAAAATCAGCTGTTAACATACTTTTTACATCATTCTGTACGATCTTATGTTTCAAATCGATTATATCTATAAAAATATATCAAAATCATAAGACAACTAAATTGTGCAGCACGTTGAACGAAATCTTACCATGTGTGAAAGGGGCATAATAGAAAAACCTATTACTTTTGAACATACCCATAACAATTCATGAACTTTCAAAAATAACCGCCAAATTTTTAAAATAACTGTCAATTTAGTGCTTCCGTGGTGAACCTCATAGTAGCTGTGAGTGTATGAGAGTTTTTACGCACACTTTCGCAGCTAATCTGAGGTTTCTGTCAAATCAGCTTGTAGGCAAAATTCCATTTCCGGCCTACATTAAACTCTCTTCATATATGCTCTCTGACCTACATCTACTTACCGACATTGACGTCACAGACACACGAAATTACGAACTGATACGTAAGAATTCCTACTGGAAAACAGGGCGTTGGCTGAGTGGAACGTGGAAACACAATCCAGGAAGCCAGACAAAAAGATACCCCATTTTGAAGAAGACCATCAATTCTGCACCAGAACAGAAAGGCAAGTTACCTTTTTCTTTGGGAATTTTTTTTACTTATTTGTTGCTGCCATCATTTATGATGGAAGAATAATAGAAAATCGTTATTACTTTTCTTTATTCTTCCATCCATCATATAAACAAAAGGAGATATTAACAAAACCAGGTAAGTTTTAAGAATTTTGTTATCCGAGCAAAAGATTTCGGACAACTTACTCGGATATATATACCTACCTACCGAAACCAGTGTTTCTAATAGAATTCTCATCCGCGTGGTATAGGTGGAATCATTATCTAACTACTGGGGACATGAAGTAGTAACTCAAAGAACGATTTAGCCAACGGCGCCGGAATCCCACTAGGATATCGACCAGCGGAATTGGAGCTTGTAGTGCCACCGAATATGCGGATTATTTGGGCCGCCAGACCATATATCATGTGTGAAATTCATTACGTGCATTAAAATATTTGTGGCCAAAAGATCCAGCGCCTATAACATTCCTTTTTTTTTACAACTGCGTCTCGCATATAGAGAGCAGGTAAAGAAGAGGGTGCTATCATATGTCCCCCCCCCCCCCCGCAGCACGAGAAACACAAAACGTAATATTCGTGCCGGCTGGTTTTTCATGTGGCAGGACTGAAAAGGTGTTGATCCGCTAATTGGCTCACCTATAGACGCAACCACGCCACATATTCCAGCCGCACCACCTTTTTATTCGTGGACATTCTGAGGAATTAATTACTTCCTCCTCTCCTTTCATCAATCCACCATAAAGAACGCAAGCGAGGCAAGATATCCTGCCATTCCACGCAGATATTTGTGCCATATTACAAGGAAGTCAACCTTCTCATCATTGGTGCCATATATGTAGGCACTCCACGAGGCAACTCAGCGTAGAAACGCCTCCTCAATTGTTCAAGGTTCTTCACTGGAGAATACTACCTCCAGACCCGGGAATGATAATGCTCTATTGAGGGAATCTGGTATTTTTAAACCCCACTCCTTCACTACCGCCCTGTCGGCGCAGCATTTTCAATCACTTTTTATACTTCACTTCATCCTGAGGATTTCACTCCAGAACCCAGTCACGATAGGCTGAAGTAACACGCCGTGGGATTTCTTAGAACACGCCGTGGGATTTTAAGCAACATTTTTCATCTCGATTTTCATCGCGGGATATACTACACCAGGACGTCTGGCGAGTGTGTCGTCACTGATGCCGGTCCTCTAACCACAGCAGATCAGTATTTTCATCTCTAACACCATCAGATCCTGTTCTTTATAAATATTACATGATAAATAAGATATCTTAACCAGGTAACGACTTGTTTTGTCTGTGTTATAAATGCATGTGTGAATGTTTGATATTATGAGCGTGAAGCTCCAACATACGACTTGATAGTCTACAGACGACGTTCATCCTCGTACGTCGCGTTAAGCGAAGACGTACAGATGCAAGTTATAGTCCACGGACGGTGGTAAAGAATCTAAGACTACGATTTTTATGTTAAGAACATATTATGATAAATTTATATACAGTGTTTTATATGAAGAGTGTTCTATATTAGTGCTATATTGCTTAGATGGTATACCTACTCAAATTTAATCCGTTTTAAACAAAATATCGAAACTTTTCTTTTCTTTTTGATCACGTAGAAAGAACATCGTGATTAATTTTCGGTGTATATTTTCAAGAGCCCATGCTCACAAAATTTTTTTTTACATTTCGTGTACATGTTCTTTACTTATCACGCCCGCCGTTGATTTCAATCAAATATTAAGACATATTTTTCGAATCACTTGCTTCGTTCGCAGTGAATTCATCCAGCTAACTTTTTGCTAACATTATCGTGTCGTGATTCAATTTCCAAAAGCACCTATTAGTCGTTTAGACAACATTAACTTCTTGGCATTTAGCGTCGGTAGCGACCAGAAACGTTCGCGTTGAACGCCGCGTTTGATTTTATTTTATTATATATCGTCAATACAGTCTGTAAATCTGTGTCTATTACACAGTCGCGCTTGATGACCACACGCGGTTAAGCGTACCAGCTAGCAGATATTATGCTACAGTCATCACAATCATATATTGAATCAACGCTTGAAACTTATTCTGTCGCGATATCGTGTATAGGAATCTTCTTCTTTTGTAATTGTCCTCGTTTTTATTCACGAACAAGCTTAAAGCAACACATATTAGAAGCGTCAAACATAATAGAGTTATACCTCAGTTGAAGGAAGGTAGTGTCATAACGAATTAACGTAACCATACTTTCATTTACAGCCCAGCTCTAGAGTGCACTTCCGAGAATAAGCTATTTATACTATAATATCTCCACTGCCCCATTGGCAGTGCCGTATTGAAATCACTATATTGCTTTGCTTTTTATGACATTATATTGCTTTTTGGCAACACTGCTGTAAAAGTGAAAAGTTCAATTTTTAAATTGCTCCGATATAATCACAATTTTTAACAGTTTTATTTAAATAATTAAATCCAAAAAGTAAATAATAGTGAAAGTAACTGCACATACTTTGAATATATCTGATAGACACAGGTAACTTTAACTAATTAAGATGCAAAATAAAACCTTTAAGCTGCGAATCAAGTCACATGATCGACAACAAAAGAAAAATCGACCAAACTTCACCCGAAGAAAATTCAAATACTACTTCCAACGTAAACAGAGCACAAAAAGTTTATAAACAGCACCAAAACATGTCTATCTCCCAATCGGATTTACAAAAAATCAGAGCTATCATTGAAACTTCGCTTAGCACAGAACTTACCAAAGCGATCGCCAATTTAGCTACTAAGGACGATGTCAACAAGTTAAACAATGAAATAAGTTCTTTACGTCAACAAAACCAGGATTTGTCACAAAAAGTTCAACATTTTGAAATGCGATGTTGTGCCCTTGAAGATGAGCTCGAGCTGCAGAGTCGTGTGATCAAAGAAAAAAACATTATTTTCACGATACCAAATGATCAAGCTGACCCCCAAGAAAGAATACAGGGTTTAACCAAAGTTTTGTTGGGCAATGCACCAGAGCAGATGCCACCAGCTATCAAATTAAGTGAAAATAACAAAGTTATTAAACTTAAGCTGAACACCGGCTCTAACGAAAATGCAACAAAAATGCTAAGAAACTCTTCAAAATTAAAGGGCACAGGTGCCTATATCCAGCGTGACCTAAGCAAACAATCGCAGCTCAAACGCCGAATTCTACTTGGCTACCGCAAGGCTATAAAAATGTCGAGACCACACGAAGCAGTTTTAATTAAGAATAACACTTTGGTGATTGGTAGTAAAATATTTTATTTAAACAATTATTATAATTTAAAACATAAAAACGAAAATGGAGAAAAGGTTCTACAAGACATATTTGGCAAACTTAATTTCGAAGCCGTCAACGAAATCATGATGTCAAACAAATGTCAAAGTGAATGGTCGAGACCAGCTGAGCTAGCTGCAACAGTGATGCCACTTTATGCTGAAAACGCTAATTGTAGTAGATTAGACCAAAATTGAGAATTATATGCCGTCAGCTCAAATAACTTATTTTCTACAAGCATTCTATCTTACAATATATCCGGATTAAATAATAAAATACTGTTTGTAGACTTTTTTAACTATGTTAAGCTTTTTGAAATATTCTTTTTGTTTGAAACACATGTAATAAGTGAACATTTATGTAAATTTAACAAATATTTTAACGGTTTCAAGCTCATCTGGAGTTCAGCAACCAAAACTTCTGTGAAAGGTCGTGCAAGCGGTGGAAGCCTATTTGGCATCAAAACATCAATCTTAAAAGAGTATGACTTCGATGAATATGAAGGAACTACGTTTGTCAAATCTAAAAAACACGCAAATATGTACATTGTGCCGTTCTATATTAATTGTAATAAGTGGACTTCTGATTTTGAGCGGTTAAACAATACAATCCAACACTTAGCCACCAAAAACATATTAATGGTAGGTGACTGGAACGCAAGAATCGGCAACTCACAAACCACCCTAGCCCAAACCATAACTAACCCACTCGTATGTCATACCAACAGGAAATCTAAAGACAATGTTTGCAACAAAAACGGATCCGAAATCCTAGAAATGCTCCAAATGTATGATTTCATAGTGTTAAACGGTTGTACCCAAGGAGATGCAGAAGGTGAATACACTTTTGTTGGCGGACAGGGTAGTTCAGTCATTGATTTTTGTGCTGCAAGTAACGAATGGATCGAACGAATCAATAAATTCGAGGTACAATCTAAAATTTTTTCGGACCACATGCCCATTGTAGTTGGATTTTCAGATCAAACTTCTTCACAATATACAAATTTAAGCCTACTTCCTCGACTCAAATGGAAGAATGATGAAAAAACACCATACAATCGTGCTTTAGACAACTTGCTCTTGGCAAATGACCCGTTCCCAGAGTCTATTGAAGAACTTTCAATCAAAATAACCTGTTCAATACGAAACGCCACACCGAACAAAAGCTGGAACAGTAGTCCAACATTCAAAGAGAAATGGTTTGATAAGGAATGTCTTACTGCGCGGAAAAAATCGTTTGCCCTTTTGCGAGCCTGGCGAACTTCTAATAGCCATGAGATGAAAAACTGGTACATTAACGCTAATACCAGCTACAAAAATGTATGCCTAAAAAAGAAAACGGACTTCGAAAATCTACAAGCCCATAAGTTAGGACAAACTAAAAGCTCGAAAGATTTTTGGAAGCTGGCTAGAGAGATAAATGGAATGAACTTCCAAATAGGAACTGGACTAGGTGCTGATGAACTATCTACTCACTTCAAAAATCTTTTGCATAATAATACAAGCCTAATGTTCTCGTACGCAGACCCTTTAATCATTGATGATACATTAGATGATGAGATAACAACTGCTGAAATAAATGCTGTACTCTTAAGAGCAAGGAATGGAAAAGCACCAGGCGAAGATGGGATTCCCTACGAATTCTATAAAAATGCAACTCCGGCAATGTTAAACCACTTAAAAACTTTATATAACAGAATTTATTCAAATGCTGAAATCCCCACATCATTCAAAAAATCAGTGATATTTCCTATTCACAAAAAGGGTGCATTAGATAATGTTGAAAATTATAGGGGAATTTCATTTATGAATGTACTAGCAAAGATATTCTGCAGTATACTTGCGGATAGATTGGAAAAATGGGTAGATCAAAGGAACATTCTTTCAGACTTACAAGCTGGGTTTAGAAAAAAATTTTCAACCGTCGATCAAATTTTCACTTTAACTTCAATAGTCAAAGCGTTCCAAGCTAGAAACAAAAAAGTTTATGCTTTTTTTGTTGATTTCAAAGCAGCTTTTGACCTTGTTAACCGAAACGCACTCTTCTACAAATTGTCTCAGTTAGTTCTATCTACAAAATTCCTAAAAATAATTAAAAATTTGTACACTGATTCGAAGGCAGCAGTTTGGGATGGTAAAGTTTTTTCGGAATGGTTTGAAACTGAAACTGGAGTAAAACAAGGATGTCCTCTCAGTGCTTTATTGTTTTCCTTATTTATTAATGATATAGAAGAAAATCTTCCTGGTGGTATTCGCATTGCAAATACAATTGTCAATGTACTGTTGTATGCCGATGATCTTGTGATTCTGTCAGAATCTCCTGAAAATTTACAATTAATGATCAATCGGTTGGCTTGTTACTGCGAAAAATGGGGTCTTACCATTAACACAAATAAATCAAAAATTATGGTCTTTTCACGATATTCTCGGGGACAATTTGGAAACAACTGGTACTACAAAGGAGATCGATTAGAAAATGCGAAAGAACTCAAATATTTGGGAGTAAGCTTGAATCCAACTCTGGACTTCACCAAACATCTAACGGATAAGGCTAACGCTTCACAAAGCTTGATTAATTTATCATGGAAGAATGTTTTTTCGAACAAAAGGATTAACCTTTCTGCAAAATACAGAATATTTGATGCAGTTGTGCAATCAAATCTTTGCTATGCTTCTCAAGTATGGGGATCAAACGAATATGAAGTAATTGAAAGATTCCATAGGAACTTTTTAAAAAAACTTTTCAACTTACCAATGAAAACTCCCAGTTACGCAATTTATTTAGAAACGGGTCTACCAACGCTTTTGACAAGCACCCTAAAATGTCAAGCTGATTACTTACTAAAAATAAGTTTGTATCCAGACTGTCGTCTAACGAAAAAAATGTTCTTGTATGAACTGAGAAACAAAGATTGGTGGATGGCAAGATGGCAAAACATTGGTAACGCGTGTGGTGAAACTCTTGGGATTGATTCCAACTTAAACGGCATAAAAGATCAACTTTATCGAATAATTCAGAGGAACGAAGACTCCATACGCAAAGCATTTATTGAGAAGGCTCGTGTTTCCGAAAGCAGGATACTGTACTCACAACTCAATTATAACCTAGAAGAAAGGAATTATTTCCATGACTTACACAGTTATAGTGAAATTTCTATGATTTTTAAAGCAAGATGTGAACTACTGGGCTTAAATGGCAGTCCATACAACGGAAGCTTCAATCAGTTTTGTACTATTTGCAACTTAAAAGCAAAAGAAGACTGCTTTCACATAATTGGTGTTTGCCCTATATACCAACCACAAAGACTATCATACTTTGGAAAAAAAACATTATCGATGCAGGAGATTGTTCAGATATTAAATGAGTGCGACTGGAAGGTTTTGTTTAAGTATCTGAAAGTCATATATAAGTATAGAACGTTGATAGTAGGAGAATATGCTGATTAAAGTTATCCAGAAACTAGCAAAGTTTTCACTTTATTTATTACTAATAATTAAAAAAAAAAAAAAAAAAAAAAAAAAAATTGTAACCTAACTTCTTGTAATATATATTTGCTAACCGAGCTGACGGCTTAGCCATAGCTTTAAATTCATTCATAATAGTGTAACCTATGTAAATCCAAAATTATCCTAATAAATGAATCTTTACTTACTTACTTACTTATTGCTTTTTAAATTATAACTGATCGATTATACTCAAGAAAACGAATTGTGATCTTGTGTATATGGTTAATTTTTTTAACTTCGTGATCTTGTCTGTCCATTTTTATGTTGAGGGAATTTTATGCTTTCAAACAAATTCGGTACTTAGTCGCGAATTAGATGAGACTTACGATAGGATTTGAATCAAATTCATCCCTTAAGACTATCGGGTATAGTTCTTTAATATAGTATTACTTTCTTATCGTCGCGTAAAGCTTTCATATACCAATTCGTTCATAGCGTCATCGCTATCGGTAAATACCATCTTTTCACTCACTTTTTGTTTTATTTTGTTGATTTTTTTTTTGTACACTGTGAAATAACACCCTAGTTTTAAGTCAAATTCTTCAATTTAAATCAGAAGCAGCTTAACTTTTTTTTTGTTGAAATTAAACTAAAGTCTTCTTTTCTTTTTGGAATAATGAGTTTCTTTGAATAATAAAGAATAATTTACTCTAAAAATAGACTTTCTTAAGCTTCCAAGAATAAATTTTGATTACAAGAATAAAACTTTTGATGAATTTTTGATATCTGCGATATCAACCATAAAGAATACTGTTGTAAAAAATACTTTTCTTCAGATAAAGAAGATATATACAATATTATAGAATTAGGTATTAATAAGAAGAAGGATTTCTTTCACATCCTTTAAGGTAGATTTAAGTAAATTATTAAGATCTTAAAATATTAAATAAAAGACATTACCGTTTTTATAACGTTTATAGAAATTTTCTAGTTTACTTTTTATGAAGACTTATAGATTTTCGTGACTAGATGCCACAATGCATTTAATTATGGATTAAATATTTCAGAGGGAGGGCGGTACCCCTCTCACTTCCTTGGCTAAGGATATGTAGTGTGTGTGTGGTTTCTTTTTCCCTTTCGTTGAGATTAGAGTTTTTGAGATAATAGTTTTTGAGAGTTAGAGCTTTGAGATTAGAGTCTTGGTAGTTTTTTTTTGGTTATGATTGAGTTATTTAAGTAAGCAAGCGAATTTTCTGCTTTTTATTTTAGTTAAGGGGTTGCCCAATTAAACTTATGAGTCGTAGGGACTCTTTGATCCACGGACAACCATGGTCAATATAGAGAGAGATGATTTTCTATATTGAACTGGGTGGGTTGAGAGACCTGGAGGGTCTTTTATCAGCCTTGATCCTCCCTCCCTACAAAGTGAGACACCTCGACATCCGTGCCCAACATTTCATTGCGGCAGTTGGACACGTCGATGATAGTAGTTAGCCGTAGTTGCCTCGACCATCTAAGACACATTTTAGACTAAGAATACTTACGTGCTGGGGTTATATGTGTTAGGACAGTAGTGCAGACAGGGTTTCCTACTTCCAGGCTAGGGTTATTCACATCGCGATATGAGGTGCAGCGTTGGGTTCGACTTTATATTCAGTCAGTTCGGTATGATCGAGTTTTCAAAAGTTATGAGGGCCATCAAGCATATTAAAATACTTATTCGAACTCGACCACCAGGGTTCAACGGTCGGCAGGATAATAAGAGGTAACACCGGTCAGGTAGATCCCGGAGCAAGTGCCCATGGCCTGACTGAGCTAGTTGTGGCATGGGTGCTGCCGGCCAACGCGACGGTCGATCTCGGCCACAACCTTACGTTGTCGCATGCCGTCCTTACCGTTTACTTTTAACGAGTAGCCGGCGAGGAAGGGGGCGTTGCCGACATAAGGTTGCTTCCATCCCAATTCACGACAAATCGAGCTGATGGTATCTAAACACATAGAGGTTAACTGGAGCATAAGCTCTGGGAATATGATGCCGTGATAACAAAGATAGTCTTCCAAGTTTAGATTCATCAGTGGGGTATGAGTAAGGTTATGGTTTACAGGTGTAGGCTACCGAGTGACACAGCTGCGAGCAGAACACCTAGCACTCGCAGCGGATAGACGGGAATATGCCTCTAGGCTGTTCTACGGTGTTTTGTAGTCAGTACCTATGGTAGGCCGATGGATAGTTTTCGTTTCTGTGAGAGGGATGGATATGAATTTGAGACTTTTGGGAGGGAAATGAGAGAGGAGTAGATGGAGCTGGAGGCTACCGCTTTGAGATGTAAGTATGTCAGGAATGTAGGGGCATTGGATACATCTGTACACAGGCGATGGATGGAAAGATTGCTGGTCCTTGGCATGAGAGCCGAGGCGTATTAGGTGCCTATCTCTGTCTGCTTCCTCTCGGGTTTGGATTGTTGATAGGCGTCTGATTTAGGATCTTGAATATCCACAGGGTGTTTAGGTGATGAGGTTAGGTGTTTGTCAATGAGTCGAATCCCCATGCTGTTTTCCGGTATGCGCCTTCTTATTGCTTATTAGCATTACAGATGGCGTGAGGCAGTTTCCTTTGTGGGTTGTCGCACGGTCTTTGTATAAAGTTAGAGAAGAGCAGCGTGTGAAGAAGAGCAGCGTGTGAAGTATCGTTTCCCGGTGTGAATAGGGATTCTATTATAATATCAACGTTACAGATGGCGTGGGGCTGAGTTCGTTTTAGTCTCACGGGCACCGTCTGGTGCGTTGGGTTATGGGTGGAATTTTTATTTACATTTATTCTCAGAAATTTTTCTAAATTCAATTAAAACTTCGTTACAGATGGCGCCCAACGTGGGGCCCGAATTAGCTTGAGAAAAACCGATTAGAATTGATTTAGTTTTGGTCGATTCAGAGTAACCTAGTTTGAAGTTAGAAATTTTTCAGATTTTTAAAATTTTTTTTTGATTTTCCTTTTTTTTTGTCGAAGTATAGTTTGTATATTGTTCAGGTTTCTTGGATGGAGGAATACCATCAAGGTTAGTGGAGTAGGCACTATTTTGTCCAGTGATTTGGTGATAAAGTTCCTGAGTCAGTCTGTTGCATTAGGTCTACTTACTTCACCTCTACCTGTTGTCACTTAGGCATGTTTTCGATCTCTGTCCGGGTTGAGCAGGAGTATTTGCTTGATCGTGAAGTGCGAGAGCAGTTTGAGCAGGTCTTCTGACCGGTGGTTGGTGCTTATTGCCCGACGCACGTCAGCTGCAGAAGCTGGTCATTCACTTGAGCACGACCCATTTGTTTCATCTACTTACGATTTACTTCTTTTAGCTATTGTTCTAGCCGTATATTTGTTTTAGAAGTTTCAGTCAGTTTTGAAATTCATCAGGATGTGATGATATTCAACGGGACTTGAAGCGCTAACCGGTAATTGGTGTCTTTATACCCGATGTACGTCTGCAGTAGCGCAAAGTCTCCGTTGCATGTTTGATCAACCCATTTGATTGTAAGAATTGTCTTTTCTTTTTCATCCAGAATTTCGTATAGTGTCGAGACCACACACACTAATAATTTTTTTTTTAATCGTTTGTGTATAGTACAACCGAGCCCACACACGTCGCAACATTCCAAGGAAAGGAGGGTTACCACCTCCCGAATCCTTTTATGATACACCCTTTTATATATTTACAGTTATATTAATTTTTTTTTGAGACTTATTATAGTTCAGTTTAGTATAGATTTTCGTATTTTTGAGTTCCGTCAATTGAGTCGAGACGTAAACTTCTCAATTGATGTGTAGTTTTGGGATAGTGCCCGCTTTTTAGTATTTTGAGATATTTTTTTTTGAGTACAGTTTTGAGTTTATTTTGAGTTTTCCGTCAATCAAGTCGAGACGTAAACTTCTTGATTGGACGTGTAGTTTTGGGATAGAGCCCACCGTTATAGTATTTTGAGAATCTTTGGGATAGTGCCCACCTTTAGCTTATAGTTTGGGATAGTGCCCACCAATATAGAATAGCGTTTAGGTTGATAGACATAATAGTACTTAGTTAAGTATCAAACACAGTTTATTAAGTGATTTCTGATATTGGATTTTTCAGATATAGTTAAACATACGTTATACTTCCTTTTAAGATTATCTTTAAGCATTTACCCAGTTATAGGATTACTGAAAACATTTTTGAATTATTGTTTTTGAAAGATGAATAGAGTCTATATCCACTCACTTTTAGTATTAAGTACATTTAGATTAACAAAATTTTTTTTTATACTTACTTTTTTTTGAATTTACTCTTGAGCAAATTTCCGTTGGAGGTTTTTATACTCACGGAACATTTTGAATTTTCCTTTTTTTTGAGTAAATCGATTAACTTTACTTACTACCAGTAGTAACCGTTCGAGGATTTCTCACGGGCTACTTGGATTATCTTAATCCACCGGATTTACTTTTATACCGATTCATACTGACGATTATCCGTTAGAGGATTTACTCACGGGATATTCGTAAACCTTTATACCTTGACTTACCTTTTTTTTATTGTTATATTTCTTGGTAGGAACCGTTGAGGAATTTCTCACGGCCTACAGAACCTTTTATTTTTGATTTTACTTACCTAAAGTTTATTCCGTCCAATTACCTTTACGGTTGAATGACTGACCGCAGCCGTAGGAGAGCCATTAGAAGCACTTACCTGACTAAATATAAAGATTACGAGGTCATGGCTCCTACAGCTCCGAAAACCAAACCAGGCCGTAGCCGGAACGATGTCGTAGAGAACGTCTCCGATGATGACGTCAGCCAAGCTGAAAGTCTACCTGGGGATGATATTGGTAATAGGAGTATAGATGTAGACGACGAAGAGGTAGCGAGAGCAGAAGAGCAATTGCGCAAAGATGCTGCTGACCATTCAGCATATATACAGAGAGTAGTTTTAGCTACTATAGACCTACACAGGGTCGACGACAGGAAGTTCATGGCGGAAGCGCTGGAGAAAAGCCATATGCGCCTACTTGAACAGGTAACTCAACTCCTGCAGAAGCGAACTGTGAAGGCAACTCAACCTGCTGCTCCTCCTAAACCCATCGCCCCTCCGAAGTCATCTGTCCCTCCTAGATCAGTTGATCCCATTGGCATCACGTCAACACAAAAGGCTACGCGGCAAGTCAATCTAGCCAACGTAGACACTCCACGTGTCACTAATACTTACATAGCTAATGGTCCATATACTACTAATAATGTCCAGTCCGAGCAGAGGCCTATCGATAATATCGATATATTAGATCGCTACACGCCACACTACAAACACGCTAGAGTGCCACCTTTGTCAGAGGTCAATCCAGCGCAAATGCCTCTAGGCTCAAACTTAGATGAATTCTTGGAGCGGGTAAACGCTTGTAATTTTGACGACGAGTCATCTGTTTCGCCTCCCAGACTGCCACCCTCGAATGCCACTTCTTCGAACCGTGTTCATCCATTCCACAAGTGGGGATTGAAGTTCGACGGGAAGAACATGTCGGTGGACGACTTTTTGTTCCGCTTAGGATGCATTCGAAGTAGCTATGGTGTGTCATGGTATGAAATCACAGTAAATTTCTACCACTTCGTATCAGGATCAGTGGAATCCTGGTACTGGGTATATTTGAAAGGCAACAAACATACTACATGGGACGAGTTGAAGACTGCTTTGGTAGAGCAATACCGCAGTCTAGAAAGCGATACCGAGCTCTTTAGAAAATTGTCCGACCGAAAGATGATGAATGGCGAGTCATTTAACGACTTTTTCGACGCCATACAAAACTTAAATGCCAGGATGCGAGTTCCCAGGCCTGAGAAGGAACTTGTAGAAATAATTAAAACTAATGTCCGTAGGCGTATGGGAGAACTCCTCATAACCTACAGTCCGTCCAGTCTAAGGCAACTGGCCTACTACTGTCGAGCCATAGAGAAGGCTCAATCTCAATACGAGAACGTCCGTCCGAATTTCGTGCCTAGTGCACAACGTCCACCTGCAAGGCGATATGTGAATGAAATCGCGGGAGAACCTTGCCAGGATCTAACGGTAGCATTACCGGATACTAGTGTAGAAGCGATTCAGAGAGATCGCAAACTCCAGAAATGCTGGAATTGCCAAGTTCTGGGCCACAATTTTCGCGATTGCGCAAAACCAATCGACAACATTTTCTGTTTTCGATGTGGCTTACCAGAAACTTATAATCCGTCCTGTCCAAAATGTTTAGCGGGAAACGAGAGGAGGAACAACCCAATGACCGGGGGGTTCGCTCCGATTAGATAATCCCGGAAGTCAAGTGTCCGAGCCCATAAAGCCTCTTGAACTTCCTTAAATTACGATTTTAAAACCGAATAAGAAACAAAATGAATTACCGAATGATAATACTCATGATTGTAGAACAATCCCTATTTCAAGTACAGAAACCAAACCATTAACGAATTTGAATTTAAACGAAAATAATACAGAACCTTTATACCGTAAGCCTTTTCATGAAAGGTTGCGTAATTATAATGAAGTGCGAAGGAGAATAGTCACCTTCCCTGTTTTATCCAAACGGATACGTCGAGTAAGGGAACGCTTCCATCGGAAGCGGACTACTTACCGTAACATCGCGTCAGCTACCATAGGTCGAGAATCAAATGACCCACGTCCTTACGTGACTGTCGGTTTATTTGGTGACAATTTTCTTGGTCTTCTCGATTCAGGGGCCAGCATCAGTTGCTTAGGAACCGATATATTGCCCTATCTGAAAGACAAAAATGTTACGGTAAGGAAGGTAGAGACTACCGTGTCCACGGCCGATGGACAGAAGCAATCCATAGTGGGAGTGATCACTACATCGATCACTTACAAAAATGTGACTAAAGATATAGACTTATATCTCGTGCCATCCCTAAGCCAACGTCTATATTTAGGCGTAGACTTTTGGCAAAAATTCAAAATCGCACCAAATGTAATTGCGGGTCTTTCAGGAATAGTGACCGGTGAGCCAGATGTAAGGCCCACCAACCAAATAAAGTTGAATGATGAAGAGTCTAAACGACTAGAAGCTGTTGTTCGTCGATTTCCTTCTTTCGCAGTCCATGGACTCGGGAAGACAAATCTAGTGCAACATTACATAGATACAGGCGATACCGTACCTATAAAGCAGAGGTACTATCCCGTATCTCCGGCGATACAAACCCTTATGTATGCGGAGTTGGACCGCATGCTTTCGTTAGGAGTCATCGAGGAAAGTTCCAGCGCATGGAGTTCCCCAGTTGTGCTTGTTCGCAAACCTGGTAAGAACCGATTGTGCTTGGACTTTCGGAAGGTGAACTCAGTAACAAAGAAAGATGCTCGTCCTATTGCGCATATAGAGGGGCTGCTGGCACGTCTGACAGAGACACGATACATTTCTAGCGTGGATCTGAAGTATGCGTTTTGGCAGATACCGCTGGAGCAAAGTTCGAGGGAAAAGACAGCTTTTACGGTACCTGGCCGACCACTGTACCAATTTAAGGTCATGCCCTTCGGTCTATGTAATGCGGCACAAAGTTTGAGCTACCTGATGAGTCGCGTAATCCCATCAGGGTTGCGAGATCAAGTATTCGTGTACTTGGATGATCTCTTATTTGTGTCTAAAGATTTCGACGAACACATACAGACTCTGGAGATAGTCGGAAAGTGTTTGACGAATGCAGGACTGACGATTAACGTCGAGAAGTCGAAGTTTTGTTTTGATGAGCTTCACTATCTCGGTTATAAGGTCGGTCAGGGATGTCTGAAAGCCGATCCAGACAAGATTACAGCAATCACTAACTTCCCATTACCAACCACAACTCGCCAAGTCCGCCGATTTCTCGGTATGGCAGGTTGGTACCGGCGATTTGTTAAAGATTTCAGCACCCTAGCCGCACCCTTGACCGAGACACTGAAAAAGGGAAAAGTCTTCAAGCTCGGTCCAGAAGCTATTGAAGCATTCCTGCAAATCAAACAAGCTTTGACTTCAGCGCCTGTATTGGTCAATCCGGACTTCTCCAAAGAATTCATCATTCTCTGCGACGCATCCGCGACTGGCATCGGATGTGTACTCTGCCAGCGGGACGAATCCGGAGCGAAGCAGCCCATATACTACTTCTCCCGGAAACTGAATGCTGCACAGAGAAACTATTCGGTGACAGAGCGCGAGTGCTTAGCAGCTTTTGAGGGTATCCAGAAGTTCAGATCGTACGTTGAGGGATACCATTTTCGCGTGATTACAGATCATTCCAGCCTGAAATGGCTGATGACTATGAAAGACCCAACTGGAAGATTAGCGAGGTGGAGTATGCGACTCCAAGGTTTCGATTTTGTGGTGGAGCATCGGAAAGGAACGTTAAATGTCGTGCCAGACGCTCTATCCAGAGCTTATGAAGACGATGAGCTGACAGTTTCAGCTTTCCTTTCATGTCTACCACATATCGGTGCCTCGGAGGTACTTCACATCGATCTTGAGGATCCGTCCTTTAAGTCTGAAGGTTATCTTGATATCATCAGTCATGTCAGGAAGGAACAGGAACGACTACCTGATCTCAAAGTGTCGGAAGGATATGTTTATAAACGCACTAAACATGCGGTTGGTAATCCCTTGGCGGATGATCTAACTTGGAAGTTGTGGGTTCCATCAGAGATGACCGAATCTCTAATCTCATTGGCTCACAATCCGCCGCGTGCTTCGCATGGTGGAGTGGTAAGGACCATTTATCGGTTGAGAGATAGATTTTACTGGCCCGGAATGTACACACAGGTTAAGCTTTACGTAGACCGGTGTGAGACATGTAAGACCAGTAAAGCTGCCAACATGACATTACGAGCAGAGATGGGAGACAGTTTTGTAGTGGAAAGACCATTTCAACACTTATATGTCGACTTTCTCGGACCGTATCCCAGATCGAAATCTGGTAATGTATACATCGCGATCTTGTTGCATCAACTAACGAAATTTGTCTTTATCAAACCACTGCGCAAGGCAACAGCAGCGAGCGTGGTCAAGTTCCTGAAGGATGATATATTTTTGGTTTATGGAGTGCCAGAGAGTCTTCTCTCGGACAATGGCACGCAATTCGTTGGAAAAGAATTTCAAAAGTTATTGGATGTTTTTGGGGTCAAACACTACCGAACGGCAGTGTATGCTCCCCAGTCGAACGCAAGTGAACGCGTGAACCGTTCAATCCTTGCGGCCATTAGGTCGTATGTCAATCCTCGACAGACGGATTGGGATGCCCATCTGTCTTCGATCAGCAGTGCGCTACGTACGACGGTGCATTCAACTCTTTCCATGTCCCCATACGAAGCCTTGTTTGGTCAACGTATGATAGAACATGGGGCAGACTATCGTCTTTTGAGAGAGTTGGGTGGGCTGAACTGTTCGGAGATAGATTGGCTTCCTAAGGTCGCTAGGATGAACATCATACATTCCTATTTGAAACAAGCGTTAGCCAGTACTCACGAAGCCTACGAGAAGAATTACAATCTTCGCAGTAGAAAAGTGATGTACAAAGTAGGCAACGAAATCTACAAGAGAAACCAGATTCTGAGTGATGCAACTAAGCACTTGAGTGCAAAGTTGTGTCCCAAGTTCATTAAAGTTCGCGTAAACAAAATATTCGGTTATAACTTATACGAAGTAGAGGATAGGCGAGGCCACAAATCCACTTGCCATACCAAAGACCTTAAGAGGTAAATTTAAAACTCAATGATTCTCATTACACCTGATTTGCAATCCTCTTTACACCTTTTTTTTTTTAGAAAGAAAGTAAATAGAATCATAATTTTTTTTATCGGACATAACATACAAGTACCTTATAGTACTATAAGATACTTAACCCAGATTTACAATTTTTGAACTGATGCCCGGCGCTCAGCATGAGACACTTGGTTCAAAATACTTCCCTGACTTAACCATATGTTTTTTTTGTTTTATGTTTTTTTGTTTTCAGATATTCGCCTGAGTATCTAATCTATGACTGTACGTCATGCATAACATTCATGTTTTTTTTTGTCTTCGACCGACTAGACGGTAAAGAGTCGCAGTGTGACACCGACACGAAGGATTAGAAGATTCTAGACGCAACGATGCATTTGCAGGAAGTTCTCCTTTTTCTTGGAAGTTAGACTAAGTGGACTTAGTCCAAGTTCCAAGTTTTGTAGGGAAAAACTTTCTTGCCCTCCATTGACTTCGTAGGAAAACCTACTTGCCCTCCAACTACAATAGATGTTCGCAACTGGTGCCATCTATCGGGCAAACCGATCGTCGACCCACATTGTGCTGAACACAGGGAAACTATGGTCCGCCATTAAATATGAGTCCGCAGCTAGAATCCACCCCGACGAACACATTCCACTTCTCATGGAAACCACTTGGCCTCCACTCTCAAAAGAGAATTTCCAAGACACGCGCAGTTCGCCATTTCCATGGAAGTGGGATTTGTGAGCGATAGGCGACCCGAAATTATCGCTACGGATATTTTACTCGATCTACATGCAGAACTACACAAAGTGTGATTTACACGGCAATCTGCAGAATGGTATTTACCCCATCCAACATATGTAAACTTGAAGAATTTCTGCCTGACAAATTAACGTCAGATTGCTAAATTCTTTTATTATCTGAATTACGGGTATACTCTCATCATCCCACTGAAGTTGTCAAACGTAATTGTTAATTCTGACGTAAGTAACTTTAACTGACGCTTACACTAATGGCAATTCCGAGGCCATTCAAGGAAATCATTTTGACAGATGAGTATTACATTGAGCGAGAGCAGCCAGACGTTCACTACTGACGTCATCAGTGAAATAGGTTTATTTCCCTTTTCTCGTTCCTTACTGCACAGCAGAAAAACCTGCTTAATGGTGGATTTACATGTAATCTTCGACGTCTGCATCTGCAAATTTGCAGAAAAGTAAAGCGGGTGAGCTATACGACATAACACTCAAGAGTGAAAGAGTACACATATACCTACCTGTTTTTACTTGCTATAATTTTTAAAGCCCGGTGACAGATGTCAAAGTCATCTGTTTTGCTGTAATAAAGATAATTTATATCACGAAGTGTTCATTTTCTGCTTTTAAATATTAAAATATATAAGAGTTTGACGACAAAAAAAGAAAATTAATGAGGTTGTTTTTGACCAAGACGGTGCTACGTGCCACACAAGCAATGAAACCATCGATCTTTTACGGGAAAAGTTTCCGGACCGTGTTATCTCTAAGAGGTGATCACAATTGGCCACCGAGATATTGTGATTTAACACCTTGCGACTTCTTCCTTTGGGGCCAAGTGAAAGACAAGTTCTACGCCAACAGCCCAGCGTCGATTTAAGACCTCAAATATGGAATTCGTGAAGCTATTGGAGCATACAGCAGCCACTTTGCGATTTGCGATTTCCATTATCAATGGCATATTTTACTCTTTACGTTGAAATAAACATCCGATCATTTATCTCAAAAAATGCCTTTTTTATTTGAATATCAAAATAACACTTTTTATTGGAAAACCCTTTATAAGCACCAGCCATTAGTCTTACTATATCTTTGGACAGTTCGGATCAAGTTTTGTTGCGTCTTTTAAAACCTTTTCTGCAATGCGTTGTTCACCTAAAACATGATGAATCTCTCCAAGCACCCGCAAGGATTCAGTATGATGATCAGCAACTGCGTTTATTAGGCATTGTTTTGCATCAGCCCATTGTTGAAGGTATATGCAAATTTGACCCCGCTAAAATAAAAAAAAAAAAAAATTTTAAATTCTAGGTTTAAATACAAAAAAATCACCATAAACATTATCTGATGATATTGTGGATTGAGTTTGGCAGCCTCTTGAATGCAGTTTAACGCTTCATTTGGTTCTTCAATCTGTAGTTGCAAAAACAATGTTTTTGATAATTTTCTCATTTGCATTAATTAAGAATTTAGTCTCACCCTCAGCTAAATAACCCAAGACCTGTGATTCCCCATGCGCGGGCTAAATGAACTCAATGAACTGGCCGTTTCAGTTAATGCCTGTTCTACTCGGTTAGCTGGAACCAAAGACGTAGCATACACCGAATCTAGAACCAAAACAAAATATTTACATATATTTATTTTTTGTTTCGTTTAAGACTTACTATATCAACTTACTTGAATCTTTGTCAGGCATTTGAGAAACATGTACAACACTTCTTGTGTCGGACTGTTTTTCTAAATCATTCTTATCGCTACCGACGACCATATTGCCGCCATACGTGCCGTTCAGCGAACGAAAACTTAAGAGCTTTTTCGAATGATTCATTAAGCAAATAAACAAGGCCCCATCGAACTGCACCTAGAGTGAGAAAAAGAAAACTAATAACGCCATCAGTAGCACTATTGAATGTAGAATACAAAAATGTATAATTCATTGCTGTGAGTCAAACCTTTTGACAAAATCGGCATAGACCAATTGAACTTTTTCAGATTTTACTGAATTTCTCAACAAAAAAAATCAATCGGCCTGTGTTTTTTTTGCAAAAGGTTTGACTCACACCAATGAATTATATATTTTTGTATTCTACATTTAATAGTGCTACTGACGGCGTTATTAGTTTTTAATTTTAACCAAAATATAAAAAAAGTAGAACAAAAGAAAGTTCCTTTTAGATTTTTCCAAAAACCAACAACCGGAGTTCTTTTGTTCTAGGATTTTTTTATATTTTGGTTAAAATTTATAACTAATAACGCCATCAGTAGCACTATTAAATGTAGAATACAAAAATGTATAATCGGGCTGTGTTTTTTTTTCAAAAGGTTTGACTCACAGCAATGAATTATACATTTTTGTATTCGGCATTAAATGCGTCTACCTTTGGTAATTTAAACACTTGCCATTTTTTTCTTGTGGAACCAGCTGATCACTAACCATTTTGCTGGAATTTATGGGGGAAGGCGCAGTACTCTGGGCATCTGATGCTTCATCATCTAAGAACTCAAATTCCATATAATCTGAAAAAATTACTATAATTATCATTTTACGTTACACAAAAAAGTAAAACAATTATAAAAACCTGGAAAGCCTTCGAGGTATTCTTCAACTTCCTCAAGAATATTCATTGAGTCTTGATTTTCTAAGGGAGTAAAATTAATTGTAACAAATACATTCGATGGTGGATACAAATATAAATATATTAAGTACTCACTTTTTTGTTTTTTGGCTGCTGCTGTGTCCATATTTTTATAATTAAATTTTCGAAATTAATTTTCCTAGCACGCTTTTGCAAATCAAAACATATAATGAAAAAAAAAAAAAACAGATTGTTTGACAGTTCAACAAAAAAATTATGGTGCAGATGAAAAAAAATTATGGTGGATTTACACTAATCTGCATCCTTACTTCTTCAAAAAAGAAGGATACAACATATAAAAGTCATACGCGTGTGATAGAGAGGGGAGATAAAAATGAAGAACATCTTCATAAATCAAGATTATAGGAAATAGGAGAAATAAAGATGAAGATTATGGTGAAGACAAACATGTTCATCTTCATTATAGCATGTTCTTCTGCATATCGAGGTTCCTATAATTTCTATAGTTCAGGCCAACAGTTTTTCTCGTTTTGACACCAATTTTTGAATTTTTTTGTTCCAAATTGAAAACTTCGCCTCTGAATCCTAATTACCTGAACGCAACAGAAGTCAAAAATTCTTCTGTCATTTTTTTTTTATTAAATGTCATTTGCCAAACAACAAGGAAATAGCCAGCTGCAAAAAGCAAAAAAAAAAAAAAATACGAAAATGTTAAAATGTAAGTAATAATAAATTATAATTATTAACTATTATTCAATATTCACAACCTTTTTTTTTATTTCAGAAAATAATAAACGTCTGATGCCGCATTTTGTATCACTCTGAAGTTGTTAAGTTATTTATTAGATAAAAGTAAAATAAAATGTTACGAAATTTATCAAATTTTATCCAAAACTCTTCAACCCGAGCATACACTGTCGTAGCTCCAGCTGCCAAGCTCACAAAATCACCCAAACCAAAGAAAATCCCTCTGATAGAGTGCAAAAAACGCGAGCTAAATGTCCCTTTCGGAAGGCCCTTAGTTGAAGCCAAATTTGGAACAATCCCACTGGCTTCAAAAGGCTGGATGCACCGCAGATCAAAAGGTGATTATTCCATAGTTCATCCTTCAGTGAATGAAGATGATATCCTGAGCCAGATGCAAGATATAAAAACACTTCAAGGATCTCTTCAACTATCTGAGGATTTAATAAATAACTTGAGTTCCGAGTAGGAAATAACTCAACTAACAAAAATCCAATCCGATGCTATTCCGATCATTCGTGACTGCAATCATGCACTCATTGCCGCTGAGACTGGCTGCGGCAAGACACTCGCCTATCTGTTGCCAATTGTCCAACAAATCCTTGAAAGAAATTATCGATTTGAAGAGAGACAACTAAACAGTCCGCTTGTGCTGATTCTCACCCCGGGAAGGGAACTGGCCCTACAAATTGCAGATGTTGCACAAAAACTAACCAAATCCACTGGGTTGAGTGTCAAGTGTATTCTGGGAGGGAACACGAAACAAAAGATGGTAAACCCAGAGTTCGAGCATGTCGATATTCTCGTGGGCAGTATAGGAGCGATAAGTAAACTCGTCACTACAGGCATATATCGCATGGACAAAGCTCGGCATGTAGTTCTGGATGAAGCAGATACTCTGCTGGATGATAGCTTCTCTGATAAGCTGTGTTATTTCTTGAAAAGATTTCCGGTAAGTGAAAAGCAAATCTCATTTTACTAATGAACTAATAGATCTTTTCTTTGCTACCAGTTCCACAAGAACCACATTCAAGATGACAAAGTTGTGGGTAGCCAAATTATTCTCGCCTCGGCGACAATGCCCACAAACACACGGCGATATGTTGATGAAAATCCGAATGGGAAGATTTGAACAGTTCCAACAGGGCAATGTCGATGTTCTCTCTACGACAGACGTTGGCTCTCGTGGTCTGGACACAACTCGCGCGCGACAGGTCATCAATTTTGATTTTCCCCTCCATGTGGCTGACTATATCCATCGCTGTGGACGAATAGGACGTGTGGGTAGCCAACAAAAGTGTCTAGTCACGAATTTCGTTTCAAGCCAGCGTGAAATCAATCTGGTGCAGAAGATCGAGCATGCAGCACGAACCGGCACTCTCCTGCCCAATGTCAATGCGAATATCACAAACATCATTCAAACCCGCATAATTGGCGACATGAAGAAGTATGGAATCGACGAGCCGGCCTTTTAGTGATACAAAATAGAAACAGCAAAAGTTTAAGACAAAAAAAAAACAAAGACTTTTATTCCAAGAAACACTCTTAGATCCTTAAGAGATGATAGTTACTTAGATGGACACACTTTTGTTCATCAGTTAGGGGTTTGAAGAGTTTTCTTCTCGAGATGACAATCTCTTTGGATGAGTCGGTAGCTTTTAACCGTTTGTATCCACCACATTGGTGGTAGGTTTGACTTTAACGGGAATTTGTCGGCAGCCAGAGAATTTAAAACGGATCGCAACACGTGATTTGGCAGGAATCTCTAGATCTGGGAAGTAGTTGTCGATTGGTGTGTGTTTCTTTTCAGGAGGCGACCTAGACGATGACGAGATGATAATTCGCTTTGCTAAGACCTTAGGTATGATTTTAAAGGTGGCTGCGCGTCGTTTGAGATGGCGAAGGCGTATGAGCTTTTGATGGTAATCTGTTAACAGGGGAATGATGAAGAATCATTGACGCGATGTTTTAAAATTGTGTTGTTGGGGTGTACTTACGTGCATAGTGGGTCACGAAAGGCAGGAGTCTATTTGAGCAGAGTTCGTTGAGCCATTCGTAGAGGAAAATGTCATCATGGCCGCGTAGGAAGATGGCACAGCGCTAAAAGAAATTGATTAAATTTATTATTGCAAAGAGGAACGTTTAGATCTTTTCAAAGCTACTGTTTCACAGAGTCTATGAATGACAGCACCTTTGTCAGCCGCTTGATATATTTTTTTTGACATGCATTTTAGCCCAATCCTAACCTTAAATAATTGCAAAACCCATCCCTTAACACAAAAAAAACTTCCCCGAATCTTTGAAACCAAATTTCAAAAGCTTAGAGTGAATCTCCCATTCCCACGACCTCATTTCATCATTACTTACAGCGAATTCAACCCTAAGACTGTCCGGGATAGCATCATTTTCCAAGATGTTCATCTTCTCCATGAAAGGTATGAATTCCCGGAAAGCATACTCGCCCAACGCAAACAATCCCCGGACGACAACGTAATCGACGACGACAACAACCACGACGGATTCAGATTTATGAATTGATCATCACCGCCGAACACAACACGACGACCAACGAATAGTTTTGGAATAGAGAAAATGTTGACGACCATTCTTCTGCGATCGCGATTAACTAGGATATATAAAACTATATTGTCCTATTCCAGAATTAATTCAACGAAACATTTTTTGTAAACAAATTTTAGACAAAAAATCATTTTAATTTAAACTCATCTTATTATTATTTATTATTTCAATTGAAATCTGTAATATTTTTGACAGCAAAATAATATGACTTTGACTTCTGTCAAAGGGCTATAAAAAATTATAGCAAGGAAAAATGAGTACGTATATTGTGTATTCTTTCACTCTTCTGTATAATCACGTATATCTCCCCCGCTTTACTTTTCTTGAAATTTGAAGATGAAGACGTTGCAGAATAATGTAAATCCACCATTATGGTGCAGATGAAAACGCTATAAAAAAGATGAACATGTTCGTCTTCGCCATAACTTTCATCTGCATGAGTCGAATTTCCTATAATCTGCATCCGTGCAGACGTCTGCATTTTTGTCTTACCTCTCTATCACACTAGTATGATTTTTGTATCTTGCGTCCTCTATTTTTGCAGATGATGGCATGCAGATCAATGTAAAGCCACCATAAGTCTCGTTTCATAACATTAACGACCCGACAATATAAAATGTTAATGCGATTTGATACATTGTCAAGTGCAGACACGCTTTGGGTGACAAAGTTATTTTCGGCAATGGTTTTGTATTTACTGGCATTTACACGTACTAAAACCAGGTCAGTTCACACATGCGAGGTAAGAACAACGTTCAGGATGAGAACGTCCGTAACATTATGGTGATGACAGTTTCACTGACAGAAATGTCAAGTCGCTCGACTTTACGTCAAAGTTCATCCATCCATTTTTATTGTACTGCTCATTCCTGAAAGCATGTGTATTTCAGCCTAGTTTTACCATTTGTCACTTTCTGACATACGAGTATGCGCAGAGCGTGAAAAATATCATACTGGACTATGAAGCTTGCCATACTTACCATCTGCCCAAAACGCAGAACATCTAAAACCAGAAAGGTGTAAACAGACTATAAAGACCTACATCTACTTACCGACATTGACGTCACAGACACACGAAATTACGAACTGATACGTAAGAATTCCTACTGGAAAACAGGGCGTTGGCTGAGTGGAACGTGGAAACACAATCCAGGAAGCCAGACAAAAAGATACCCTATTTTGAAGAAGACCATCATACTATCAAGTTCAATTCTGCACCAGAACAGAAAGGCAAGTTACCTTTTTCTTTGGAAATTTTTTTTACTTATTTGTTGCTGCCATCATTTATGATGGAAGAATAATAGAAAATCTTTATTACTTTTCTTTATTCTTCCATCCATCATATAAACAAAAGGAGATATTAACAAAACCAGGTAAGTTTTAAGAATTTTGTTATCCGAGCAAAAGATTTCGGACAACTTACTCGGATATATATACCTACCTACCGAAACCAGTGTTTCTAATAGAATTCTCATCCGCGTGGTATAGGTGGAATCATTATCTAACTACTGGGGACGTGAAGTAGTAACTCAAAGAACGATTTAGCCAACGGCGCCGGAATCCCACTAGGATATCGACCAGCGGAATTGGAGCTTGTAGTGCCACCGAATATGCGGATTATTTGGGCCGCCAGACCATATATCATGTGTGAAATTCATTACGTGCATTAAAATATTTGTGGCCAAAAGATCCAGCGCCTATCACATTCCTTTTTTTTACAACTGCGTCTCGCATATAGAGAGCAGGTAAAGAAGAGGGTGCTATCATATGTACCCCCCCGCAGCACGAGAAACACAAAACGTAATATTCGTGCCGGCTGGTTTTTCATGTGGCAGGACTGAAAAGGTGTTGATCCGCTAATTGGCTCACCTATAGACGCAACCACGCCACATATTCCAGCCGCACCACCTTTTTATTCGTGGACATTCTGAGGAATTAATTACTTCCTCCTCTCCTTTCATCAATCCACCATAAAGAACGCCAGCGAGGCAAGATATCCTGCCATTCCACGCAGATATTTGTGCCATATTACAAGGAAGTCAACCTTCTCATCATTGGTGCCATATATGTAGGCACTCCACGAGACAACTCAGCGTAGAAATGCCTCCTCAATTGTTCAAGGCTCTTCACTGGAGAATACTACCTCCAGACCCGGGAATGATAACGCTCTATTGAGGGAATCTGGTATTTTTAAACCCCACTCCTTCACTACCGCCCTGTCGGCGCAGCATTTTCAATCACTTTTTATACTTCACTTCATCCTGAGGATTTCACTCCAGAACCCAGTCACGATAGGCTGAAGTAACACGCCGTGGGATTTCTTAGAACACGCCGTGGGATTTTAAGCAACATTTTTCATCTCGATTTTCATCGCGGGATATACTACACCAGGACGTCTGGCGAGTGTGTCGTCACTGATGCCTGTCCTCTAACCACAGCAGATCAGTATTTTCATCTCTAACACCATCAGATCCTGTTCTTTATAAATATTGCATGATAAATAAGATATCTTAACCAGGTAACGACTTGTTTTGTCTGTGTTATAAATGCATGTATGAATGTTTGATATTATGAGCGTGAAGCTCCAACATACGACTTGATAGTCTACAGACGACGTTCATCCTCGTACGTCGCGTTAAGCGAAGACGTACAGATGCAAGTTATAGTCCACGGACGGTGGTAAAGAATCTAAGACTACGATTTTTATGTTTAGAACATATTATGATAAATTTATATACAGTGTTTTATATGAAGAGTGTTCTATATTAGTGCTATATTGCTTAGATGGTATACCTACTCAAATTTAATCCGTTTTAAACAAAATATCGAAACTTTTCTTTTCTTTTTGATCGCGTAGAAAGAACATCGTGATTAATTTTCGGTGTATATTTTCAAGAGCCCATGCTCACAAAATTTTTTTTTACATTTCGTGTACATGTTCTTTACTTATCACGCCCGCCGTTGATTTCAATCAAATATTAAGACATATTTTTCGAATCACTTGCTTCGTTCGCAGTGAATTCATCCAGCTAACTTTTTGCTAACATTATCGTGTCGTGATTCAATTTCCAAAAGCACCTATTAGTCGTTTAGACAACATTAACTTCTTGGCATTTAGCGTCGGTAGCGACCAGAAACGTTCGCGTTGAACGCCGCGTTTGATTTTATTTTATTATATATCGTCAATACAGTCTGTAAATCTGTGTCTATTACACAGTCGCGCTTGATGACCACACGCGGTTAAGCGTACCAGCTAGCAGATATTATGCTACAGTCATCACAATCATATATTGAATCAACGCTTGAAACTTATTCTGTCGCGATATCGTGTATAGGAATCTTCTTCTTTTGTAATTGTCCTCGTTTTTATTCACGAACAAGCTTAAAGCAACACATATTAGAAGCGTCAAACATAATAGAGTTATACCTCAGTTGAAGGAAGGTAGTGTCATAACGAATTAACGTAACCATACTTTCATTTACAGCCCAGCTCTAGAGTGTACTTCCGAGAATAAGCTATTTATACTATAATATCTCCACTGCCCCATTGGCAGTGCCGTATTGAAATCACTATATTGCTTTGCTTTTTATGACATTATATTGCTTTTTAAATTATAACTGATCGATTATACTCAAGAAAACGAATTGTGATCTTGTGTATATGGTTAATTTTTTTAACTTCGTGATCTTGTCTGTCCATTTTTATGTTGAGGGAATTTTATGCTTTCAAACAAATTCGGTACTTAGTCGCGAATTAGATGAGACTTACGATAGGATTTGAATCAAATTCATCCCTTAAGACTATCGGGTATAGTTCTTTAATATAGTATTACTTTCTTATCGTCGCGTAAAGCTTTCATATACCAATTCGTTCATAGCGTCATCGCTATCGGTAAATACCATCTTTTCACTCACTTTTTGTTTTATTTTGTTGATTTTTTTTTTGTACACTGTGAAATAACACCCTAGTTTTAAGTCAAATTCTTCAATTTAAATCAGAAGCAGCTTAACTTTTTTTTTGTTGAAATTAAACTAAAGTCTTCTTTTCTTTTTGGAATAATGAGTTTCTTTGAATAATAAGGAATAATTTACTCTAAAAATAGACTTTCTTAAGCTTCCAAGAATAAATTTTGATTACAAGAATAAAACTTTTGATGAATTTTTGATATCTGCGATATCAACCATAAAGAATGCTGTTGTAAAAGATACTTTTCTTCAGATAAAGAAGATATATACAATATTATAGAATTAGGTATTAATAAGAATAAGGATTTCTTTCACATCCTTTAAGGTAGATTTAAGTAGATTATTAAGATCTTAAAATATTAAATAAAAGACATTACCGTTTTTATAACGTTTATAGAAATTTTCTAGTTTACTTTTTATGAAGACTTATAGATTTTCGTGACTAGATGCCACAATGCATTTAATTATGGATTAAATATTTCAGAGAGAGGGCGGTACCCCTCTCACTTCCTTGGCTAAGGATATGTAGTGTGTGTGTGGTTTCTTTTTCCCTTTCGTTGAGATTAGAGTTTTTGAGAGTTAGAGCTTTGAGATTGGAGTCTTGGTATTTTTTTTTTGGTTATGATTGAGTTATTTAAGTAAGCAAGCGAATTTTCTGCTTGCTATTTTAGTTAAGGGGTTGCCCAATTAAACTTATGAGTCGTAGGGACTCTTTGGTCCACGGACAACCATGGTCAATATAGAGAGAGATGATTTTCTATATTGAACTGGGTGGGTTTAGAGACCTGGAGGGTCGTTTATCAGCCTTGATCCTCCCTCCCTACAAAGTGAGACACCTCGACATCCGTGCCCAACATTTCATTGCGGCAGTTGGACACGTCGATGATAGTAGTTAGCCGTAGTTGCCTCGACCATCTAAGACACATTTTAGACTAAGAATACTTACGTGCTGGGGTTATATGTGTTAGGACAGTAGTGCAGACAGGGTTTCCTACTTCCAGGCTAGGGTTATTCACATCCCGATATGAGGTGCAGCGTTGGGTTCGACTTTATATTCAGTCAGTTCGGTATGATCGAGTTTTCAAAAGTTATGAGGGCCATCAAGCATATTAAAATACTTATTCGAACTCGACCACCAGGGTTCAACGGTCGGCAGGATAATAAGAGGTAACACCGGTCAGGTAGATCCCGGAGCAAGTGCCCATGGCCTGACTGAGCTAGTTGTGGCATGGGTGCTGCCGGCCAACGCGACGGTCGATCTCGGCCACAACCTTACGTTGTCGCATGCCGTCCTTACCGTTTACTTTTAACGAGTAGCCGGCGAGGAAGGGGGCGTTGCCGACATAAGGTTGCTTCCATCCCAATTCACGACAAATCGAGCTGATGGTATCTAAACACATAGAGGCTAACTGGAGCATAAGCTCTGGGAATATGATGCCGTGATAACAAAGATAGTCTTCCAAGTTTAGATTCATCAGTGGGGTATGAGTAAGGTTATGGTTTACAGGTGTAGGCTACCGAGTGACACAGCTGCGACCAGAACACCTAGCACTCGCAGCGGATAGACGGGAATATGCCATCGGGTACCCTCTAGGCTGTTCTACGGTGTTTTGTAGTCAGTACCTATGGAAGGCCGATGGATAGTTTTCGTTTCTGTGAGAGGGATGGATATGAATTTGAGAATTTTGGGAGGGAAATGAGAGAGAAGTAGATGGAGCTGGAGGCTACCGCTTTGAGATGTAAGTATGTCAGGAATGTAGGGGCATTGGATACATCTGTACACAGGCGATGGATGGAAAGATTGCTGGTCCTTGGCATGAGAGCCGAGGCGTATTAGGTGCCTATCTCTGTCTGCTTCCTCTCGGGTTTGGATTGTTGATAGGCGTCTGATTTAGGATCTTGAATATCCACAGGGTGTTAAGGTGATGAGGTTAGGTGTTTGTCAATGAGTCGAATCCCCATGCTGTTTTCCCGTATGCGCCTTCTTATTGTTTATTAGCATTACAGATGGCGTGAGGCAGAGTTTCCTTTGTGGGTTGTCGCACGATCTTTGTATAAAGTTAGAGAAGATGGGAGCAGCGTGTGAAGTATCGTTTCCCGGTGTGAATAGGGATTCTATTATAATATCAACGTTACAGATGGCGTTTGGCTGAGTTCGTTTTAGTCTCACGGGCACCGTCTGGTGCGTTGGGTTATGGGTGGAATTTTTATTTACATTTATTCTCAGAAATTTTTCTAAATTCAATTAAAACTTCGTTACATAATATTGATTTTATCAAAATCGTCGGAGCTGTTTGTACGATTTAATTTAACGGTCATATAGCAAGTACGTTGAATTTTTTTTAGCAAAATATACAAATATACCCTCAGACAGACAGACCAAGTCTTAGACCAATTTTTTTCATCTTCGCGTTCATCATATGTCATATATGATTTTAATTTTTTTAATTTTTACGATAAAATAACTTGCCTTAAAGTGCCTACATAAATCGCAAATAGAACCAAAAAATCAAATTGAACAAATAATGTAAATAAATAGAAATTCTTCAAATTGCGATGTTGTCAAATAGCTCAATAGCTAACACATTGAAGAATTTCTTAAACACAAACACATATTTTCTGTTTTTTTAATTCCTTATTGACATGGCAACGAGTGATCTATCGGCTAGCTCCCTTATTCCCCCTATTGTTGTCAGAAGCAACGTAATACAACCACTGATCTCTATAAACACTGGATAGCGTATTCCCTAGAAAGTATAACAGTTTTTGTGTGGCAAATTGAAGATGACAATTCCTCTGTGGTTGGAGGTTGTTTACCAGTTTGACAGCTGATTTAAAAAAAAAAAAAAAAATCTAATCAAAGAGAATTAGGTAATTTATGATTTAGAATATTGTAATTATTATTAATTTAAAATAATTAAAGTATTTTTTTTAATTCTAGTGACAAATAAAATGGTTAAAAATGGTGTATAGTTGCAGACACTGCAAAAAATCAGGTGGAAAAGAAGGCCGAACTCTTCATAGGTAAGATACTTTTGTGATATTTTTGATAAATGAAATATAAATACAAAGTTTTGCAGGTTCCCATTAGAAGACCCGCCTCTTTTGGAAATCTGGAAGAAGAACCTTGGGATTGGCCAATTTTGTGTTCCTTCAAAGCTGAGCAGACTCTGTTCTGACCACTTTAAAGGAAATTGCTTATAGGTCTATGTTGAACATAGTGGTATAGCAAAGAGAGGCATAGCTACAATGACTCAAATCCTGTAATACACATTGAAATCAAAAACTTAGAATGCAGCTTTCTAGTACATGAACAAGGGATTACAAAAATGTATCAACCGTCAATGTAGGTCTTCTGGTATAGCAGAGAGAGGCATATGCATTTATGCATTTTTTCCAAAAATTGATTTTAATGACAAAGTACTAAATGATTTTGCCTTTCTCTGCCAGACTACAAGACATACAGAGACAAGTGATACATTTTTGTAATCCGTTGGTTATGTACTAGAAAACTGCATCCAAGGTTTTTATTTTCAATGTCTATTACAGGATTTGAGTCACGGTAGTAACATATACATATTTTAGAATTTTGGTAAATTGCTACAATGACTCAAATCCTGTAATACACATTGAAATCAAAAACTTAGAATGCAAATGTATCAACCGTCAATGTAGGTCTTCTGGTATAGCAGAGAGAGGCATATGCATTTATGCATTTTTTCAGGTTAACTGATATGAAGAAATCTTGGTCGCAGTATTTGCAGCCGTGCCGTGCCTACAGTTGAGGCATCTTGTTGGGTACGCAGAGAGATAGACTGGCTGAGCACAATGGTAGGAATGTCAAAGCTAATGACAAATAAAAATACAATGTGTAGCACTGAACTCAAACAAAAATCATGTCTGCCTTTTCGACTGTTGTTGTTTTGCAGCACCGCACGTTCGTGAAGTTGGAGACGAGTAGACTTGTACTTACCAACTACTGCTACACCATTTTGCTCAGCCAGGGAAGGATATGATGGTCTTAGCCCAATGCTCCAGGACTAGTTAGAGTGTTGCTTCCAATTCCAGCTGCCGGAAAACAAGAAGAAGAAGAGTATACAAAATTAACAAAGTTAATTTAATCTTAAAAGATTTATTTATATTTATTTTTAAAATCTTCATTATATTATGTAAGTTAAAATTTAACACTGGACAAACGAATTTTGTTTATAAGCATACTTTTGAAATTTGATAACTTTTGAGAATCAAGCAATAGAATAGTAATAATAAAATTCACATAAAATCAAGAAGCATTTATTTTAAAGTAATATGTATATTTGTGGAAAAACATATTCAAATAGTTAATACTAATCAACATTTAACATTACGAATTTTGCTACTATACCCTCAATAGTTACATGTTGCACAAATGTACATGCTGTTTTATTAATAATAAAAAAATTAATTTTGTTAAGTTTTATGTATTTTCAAAGAGGGTGCGGCCATTGCAATATTGGCTTGAATATTTGTATATTTTATAAATATGAATCGGCTTCAGTGAGTTATCTCGGAGAGCGTTTCTTTACCACACTCGTTCGCGAATATCGTCCTCGTCCGCGACGAACTTCAACGCCAATGGCAAAGCTATCATTGGAATTGGCTGCCTTCAATTGTCGGTAGACAATCTCTTTGTGTAAGCTGAAGCTTTGGCACCACTAGAAAACACTTCATCTATTAATAAACCTTTCATTCGGAAGAAAATGTAACCTACCTGATTATTCGTGCCAAAATTCAATAAACTCTTACCAATAATGTCCAAATTATTAAAATTTATGTTTGCTATTTGCAATGGTTCGGTGTCGGCTGTTGAATTAATGAAGTTCACTTCCACAGTAATGAGAGCATCTGCTGAAATAATGCAATGCAACCCACTGATCTTAAGTAACAATTTCTTTGTTATTGATTATAAAACTAATACATTTAATTTAATTAAAGCTAATAAAATATAAATAATTATTACACGAACTCTCATTTAACCTTTCTACGAAAAGTAAACAAACCCCAATTTCGACATTTGAGACACTATTATACTGTTATACTGGTATACTAATAAACAAACGAAAATGGTTTGTTTACCAGTATAACAACTCTTCAAATTGCCACACCATTTTGAATTGATACGCTATCCAGTGTTTATAGAGATCAGTGAATACAACGCGCTCTTTCTTCTCCCCACCATTTTTTTCTCTCCACTACCAAAATCAAGCAACCTACAGCGCCACAGTACGTACTCCGCCGGAAACTAAAGAGTCAGTCTCATTGACTTACTATGTAAATATCATTGACATACTATACATGGACTGCTAGTGAAATGTCATTTTCATACAAATCGCTTGGAAAAATTGACTCCGGTACAAGTGCTCCACTAACTCAAAAGCGGCAAAAGTTGTAATTATATTTTCAAAAACATGTAGCGACATCTATTGCCACTTGCCGAAAGCATAACAAAATCCTTAGATGTGTCTATTCATACGTAGCCAATAAGATGAGTGATGTGATTGAAAATTTTTCTTTCACCTTTCAATACAAAATTATATGACTGGACATACGCGTAGTGCAGGTAGAATGTTGCGTGCGTGGGACTGACTACTCTAAAGTAATAAAAATCTTTATTCCACAACGCTGTAAGTGTCGTACTGTCGAAACTATTAGAAGAATGCGTGCGAATAGACAGTATCAAACAGGGACATCTATTGTCATTTTTATAAAGTGGAAAGAAGAAATGACAAAATGTCAAAAGACTTCTGCCAAAGTGAATTTAAAGTAAATAAAATTTGGTGTTATTTTTCTTTTATTTTTGAAACTCTTGGAAGTGCGGAATCGATCTAATGAACTCGCAGTACTTATTGTAAGTACGAAGTCGTGTTTTAAATCTATCTAAGGCTGTTATACCAAAGTAGTACATCTTTGAGTTGACGGGCTTTCGTAGAGCATCCAATACACAACGAAGAGCCAGTCCAAGTGTGAAGCAAGTTGGAGCCAAATTGCGTTCGATGATTCCACCAAAAAGTTGAGCTGTGGTCTGGAGCTCTTTATCTGGGTACTGGGGAAAGAATCGATACTCTTCGAAGAGATTGCGCAGCATACACTGATACACCTCCTGTTCCCTGCGAATGTTGGATTCCTTAAAGCGCTGCAGCATATCCAAAACCTCATCTATTGACAATGTCGGATGCGGTGGATGGTTATAAATGCGTTGGAAATAGCTATTCGCCTCATCTTCAACTTTCTTTGAGACGGGTTGACCTAGATCAGAGATGACTCCTTGGTTGGCATTCGGAGTTGGTGGTATGCGGCCGATATTGTTTGCATTCGGCGGTGCCTGAAGGGCCATAGCCATCGGATAGGGGCTGTTCTGCAGCATTCATAAGCCTTGAAGGAGAAGCTGGTGTGGACACCAGCTTCCAGAGTACATTTCCAAAATGAATTGATCCATTTGGTCCACCTAGATTCAATCCAGCTATGTTTGTGCTTAGATTCGATAAAGTATCCACTGACAGTCCAAACATCTGCGCGGCATTCAGATTTGCATTGAATGGAGCCTGCTCTATGCCACGATGGGTTCGGATCACACCTGGCGGTGGTGGCTGCTGTTGACGTGCCTTGTTGGTTATCAAATTATAATTGGACGTCATTTGAATGATCAGTTCGCAGAGATCTTGCGAAACATTGGCTGCACATGATTGCAAACAGGTCAACATTGTGGTCAATGTTTCATGTGGAAGTTGGGCAGCCTTTGGTATCTGGTCGTCAGGTTCTTTGGCTCCTGTTATTTGAGGGCAACGTCGTTGAAGAAACGTATTCGTTATTGGTATATGATTCGATGAGTTGCGGAATCGTTCGTTTCAGGTGTTCGCTAGCGAAGGTTTGAATCTTAGCATTGGATGAGTGGGTAAGGGCGAGTGCAACAATAACCTCACTAATAGCGAGTTTCATTCATGAAAAGAATTGCACTTTCTGTCAAAAGTTTTGACCTTTTTCACTTTTGAGAGTTCCATTCATTTAAAAAGTGCAATTCTAGATCGATTCTCAACACGAAAGAATGCATCTCTCATGGGTTGGGAGATTCGTTCTGAATACTTTTGTGTCAAACGTCAGATGAGAAATAATTTGTTATTTTTTGTTGTTTGTTGTCAAATTGTGCCAGTATGTAATAAATATAACAAAAAGAAACAAATAATGAACGAAGAAGTTAATATGTACTTTAATTATCCAATTATTTATCAATTATGTAATGATTACTTTTTCCAATGACAAAAGACAAAAATAAAATGACAAAAAGTCAAATTCAAATTGACATGGATACCCAAAACAAGTTTCATTCAAAAGGGCAATTCTCGATTTTGAGAACAGTTTTTCCAAATTTGAATGAAACTCGCTATTAGAGTGCAACGGTGTACACGTTGGATCAGTAAAATTTACACTTGAGAATAGGCAACGCAGACAGTGGCGATCTGCTTCAAGGCCAAATTCGTCTATTAACTGAAATTACAAATGAAATATATTTTTTTATGTTAAATGAATTATTTTATTCTTTTTTTTTTTAATTAAAAAATCTCAGTTCATGTTTGAATTTTGACTCTTATTCTTAACTTCTGAGTCGGTAAACCGGTCAAATTCTGGTCTGATATATACTTTTGTGAACTTAGAAACTTAGAAAGAGTCGAAAATTTATCGTTTTGGTTCTCTGTAACGATGTTTTTTTCAGGTGAGGTTACATCTTACCTTTTGTCTTACACTACTTACCTTCCAACCAAATTCGCATAAACAGCTGCATTATGGGGCACGATTTAATTATCCGGAAAACGCATTTTTATGTAAGAACCTAATTTAATTTTAAAAAAATTATTTGTATAGCTTAAAAATACTACTTGTATTTCCATGCAATTAAATAACCTATGTTTTTAGAGCAATATAAGTTAATTCAACTGATTTCGAAAATAAGGACATAATGGGAATATTGAAAATGATACTTACTTCGATATTCAAGAACAATTTTAATCACAGCAGCTGATCTTGCCTAAATAGGAAGTTGATAATTTCGCAAAACATGGCAACACCAGCTGCACTGTTATATCTAACTGCACCCTTTGTGCTAAAGTTTTCATGATCTCTTTGTAGTCTTTTCCACGTTACCCAGGAGGTAGACTAAAAACGCGTTTTTTTTATTGAGGTTTCCCCAGTAGGCCTAGTCCTCATATTAAGGACTAAATTGTAAAATTTCTAAAAGCCCTTAAGCCAGAACCTTATAAAAATCGTTTCAACGTTCTAAAAGCCGTTAAGGCAGAACATTGAAGTCGGAAACGCAAAAACCTAATACCAATATTTTCAACGTTCCAAAAGCCGTTAAGGCAGAACATTGAAGTCCGAAACGCAAAAACCTAATACAAACTTTTCAACGTTCTAAAAGCCGTTAAGGCAGAACATTGAAATCGGAAACGCAAAAACCTATACAAATCTTTTCAACGTTCTAAAAGCCGTTAAGGCAGAACATTGAAGTCCGAAACGCAAAAACCTAATACAAACTTTTCAACGTTCTAAAAGCCGTTAAGGCAGAACATTGAAATCGGAAACGCAAAAACCTATACAAATCTTTTCAACGTTCTAAAAGCCGTTAAGGCAGAACATTGAAGTCCGAAACGCAAAAACCTAATACAAACTTTTCAACGTTCTAAAAGCCGTTAAGGCAGAACATTGAAATCGAAAACGCAAAACCCTATACAAATCTTTTCAACGTTCTAAAAGCCGTTAAGGCAGAACATTGAAAAAATCTTTACTGCCCTATAAATTGCACAGTTTTTGTGAGTCTACTCCTCACTAGTTTCTTGTGTTCGTCGAGGTTTGATTTTTTCGCAATATAGTGCAATAGAACTTTAGAACATTGTTCTATAACTGCCCTGATAAGATTATATTTGTGATTATCAAGTGCATCACAGTTTAGGATATGGCTATCCAGATCAATATAAATTGAGCTATAATCTAGTTTCCTAAATGTGTTACTTACTATGAGAGTAAAAATATTTGCGCTCTTAAGTTTGTTTTGGTTTTCTAAAACCCCTATGATTTTTTGAACTAACTTGCAAATTTTAAGGGTATCTTTGTGAGGATACCTCAGAAAACCCTTGCTTTTAATTGATATAAAAGCAGACTGTTCCTTTTCAGATGTAATTAGAAACTCTTTACATTTCTTACACTGCAGGGATTTCAGAATTTTATATTCTACAAACCCACTAATGTAGAGGATTATTTCCTCCAACGGCGAATTTCTTAGATGATTTTCGCTTACTCCTTCAAAAATCATAACTTCTTGGTCACAAATTTCGTCAGCATATTGCTTCTTTCTACTTACAGTAGAAGACGATGCAACTAATATGTTGGAATCATCTAACGAAATGCAATTCGCTTCAGAAGATGAACGAACTTCGTTATGAATTAGAAGCCTCTTGTATGCAGAGGCAAACTGGGTAGCAGTTGGATTGTTGTTGAACCCACCCCTTGAGCGAATGCTTGAAAAAAATAACTCAAGGTGATCCTGAGAAAGCTTATAGCTTAAAATAAAGCTGAGAAAACCTTTCTCCTCTACATATTTTATATATAAGTTTCTCAAATTTTTCATACCTATAATAAATCCTATAAATCCAACTTAATTTCTGGAATCTATTAATTTCTCGTCTCCGACCTTAAGCTCGGACAGATAATTAATTGAATCGTCAAAGAATTCAAAAACAGAGCTTTTATTTACTTCATTTAAGCCCTTTTTAAACCCAAATCCAAACTTGGACTTTGTGTTCAGGCAATCAAAAATGTTGTTGATTTTTTTTAAAAATGATATTGTAGCTTCACAGCCTTCGAACCCAGGTACTCTTCTATCAAGTAAAAATAAAAGGGCATTCGCTGCACTCTCACTTAGAGTCTCTGCTGCGATTTTGACATTCATTATTTTAGAGTGCCAATTAAGGTGCGTATTATTTAATTTATTGGCAAAGTGAAGCCCCAGCTCCCCTTGGTATTGTACAAGTTTTTCTAAAAAACTCCACTTTACAGCGTGACCGTTTTCGTCAAAAAAGATTTTTTTGGTTCCCCAAGTGTTTCTAATTAACTTTAAGCAATGACAAGCATCAAGAAAAATGGAAATACTTGAATCGTTTTCCGGGTTGTTGAACATAGGTTCGAATTGGTTTAGAGTGGCCCCTAAGTGCTTTATCATTCCTATGTTGCTTGCGTGGCCATCAAACGTCAAGCCTATAATTTCTACTTTCGAGGACGAAAGAAAACTAAGTACTTGCCTAGTAACACTTGCCTTTTCTGAAGAGCCAAGTCCATTGCTCAAAAAGTACGCTACAGGAAGCTTCCATGCTCCATTTACACCTACCAACAAATACACAAGAGCTTCCTTTGCAAGAGGAAGCTCATCGTTCGAGGAAAAATCGCTGCCGTAGTCGATTGTACCAATAAATTTCTTTCTTGCGTCGTCCCATTGCATATGCTTCCTTATGGCCATTTCGTCCATCATTAGGCATGCCACTACCTTCTGACCTTTCCTCTCTAAGGCAATAGTTTTCAAGGTCAACACGTCGAGATTTTTGCGTAAAGCCAGCTGCAACCTCCGTTTGACTGTACCAAGCTCTCAATGTACTTGGTGCTGGCAAATTGTCTTTCGTCAAAGACCTTATGTATCCGTATGCGCGAGGACTATAAAAATGCAATGTCAAAGCAAACGATCTAACATCTTCCGGATACTTCCCCATTTCCTTGCCATTTGACAAAACTTTTAAAAAGTTGTTGTCAAATGTCTAAAAATTCAAAAATATGGTAGGTAATTATAAAAATTTATTGAAAATCAGCGTTTTGGGTGCTTTTAATTAAATTAATAAATAGACAACTTAAAGCAAGTATACTTAAGCTATTTATATTATATTGTAAAGAACACTTATTCTCTATTTTAAAATTTTATTCTATTCTGTAACTTAAAAGCTGGTGCTTTGAGTTGATAATTTATATCTATTTATTAGTTTTTTGAAGTTATATTAACTTGTGTGCTAGATAGAAAAAAAGTTTACAAAGTTACAAACTAAGCTTAATTTATTTAGGGCCAGTTGAACAAGTGGTAGGTACTTAGTTCATTTGAATTGTAGCTTTGTTCTTTTTTCCTATCAAGCGTTTTCACCCCAATAATATCGTTGGCACTTGATTAATTGTATTAAAAAAAACTCTTAAGCTATGCACTTAAATTTAACAGAACTCTTTTTCTTATTTATAGGGCAACCAAATTTGTTTTTAATTTCACCTGAATACAGTGGTGAAGCTGTAGCTGAAGTACGTATCGCATTAAAAGTGAAAAGTACTTACGTATTTCACGGCTACAATGAAAGTTGTAGATGTATTGCAAAAAGTAGGTAGTTGTAGTACAAGTCAACTTAACTTTTACTATAGCATCAGCTATATATTATTTTAATCTACAGACGGCAAGAAAATGCTTTTTTTAATTTAACATTGTTTTCTCAGAATTACAAATTGTATTCGCTTCTACATATTAATCTAGTAATCTTAATATTAATCTAATCTTAATCTTACCATTAATTAAACTTAAGCAATTGATTATTTTATATACAATAATTTTTTGGTTACCCTATTTGTTAATAAATTAGATTTTATAACATATTACTAACTAAAGACTAACATTAATCAAGTCTCAAGTCCAGTGCGTTAATTAAGGAAAGGTGCAATGAAAATTCCGTTTTATTGTTCCTTCCTAGTCAGCCCTGGAAATACAAGAATGCAAAAATACAAAAATTACCTGTAAAACTTCAGATGCATTTTCTGACAACATATTTTTTTTTTCTAAATCTTTAATTACTGCTGTTAAAGATTGAATTTTTGAATCCTTCCTCATAATAGTACGCCTTGCCACTTTTAAAGCATTTTTATTTTTTTTAAATAGCTCCTCCAAACGGCTATAGCGTTGTTTTAAGGTCCTAGGAGTGGCTTCTTGCGCGTTGAATGGCCGCTTTCGACTTTGAACACGTTGTGAACTGTAATCAAAGTAAATAAACTGCTTTATATTGGTTGATGCAGATTTGTTGTAAACTCAAAATGCATATATGATTCATATATATTACATTTATATTCGTTGGGCTTGTGGTTTGGAAGAAACGAGCAGATCCATTTAATTCTTGAAAAAGTCATCAAAGTTGGAAATATATATGCTTCTTTCTTCCAAACCGCAAGGCCTGCGAATATAAATGTTATATATTCTGATCTGATGATAATTTTTTTTTTTCAAAATCGGACCTCTTCATGAAGAAGTCATCAAAGTTGGAAATATATATGCTTCTTTCTTCCAAACCAGAAGGCCTGCGAATATAAATGTTATATATTCTGATTTGGTTGCTTATGCTCTAAAATGTAGCATTCAAAGTTTTTTATTATAAGCAGTACACAAAAATTTGACTCCCAGAACCAAGTACATTACAAGGAATTTCACAACTTTGGTGTTGATCTTGTGAGTCAAATTTTGAAATTATGCTTAGAATCAAAAACTTTAAATGCAACTTTTAAGATCATAAACAACCAAATCAGAATGTGTAACAATCATCTCTGTTGGCCTTTTCAGATTTTGTACTATATCACTGAAAAATCTGAAAGGAAACTTCTTTTGGTGTAAAATTTTATTAAATTTTGTTTTAAACCGAAATTTAAAAATGCCATCATTAGCACCACTTAATGTAGATTCCAAATATGTACAAACGATATCTGTGAGTCAAACCGTTTGGAAAAAACAGCACATTGCAATTGAATTTTTTGTCAAACATTCGATAAAAAGTCAAATTCTGAAAAAAGAGACAATTGCAATGTGCTTTTTTTTCCAAACGGTTCGACTCACAGATATGGTTTGTACATATTTGGAATCTACATTAAGTGGTGCTAATGATAGCATTTTTAAATTTCGGTTTAAAACAAAATTTAATAAAATTTTACACCAAAAGAAGTTTCCTTTCATATTTTTCAGTGATATAGTACAAAATCTGAAAAGAAACTACATTTGTTATACAATTGTATTATATTTTGTTTTAAACCGAAATTTAAAAATGCTATCATTAGCACCACTTAATGTAGATTCCAAATATGTACAAACCATATCTGTGAGTCAAACCGTTTGGAAAAAACAGCACATTGCAATTGCATTTTTTGTCAAACATTCGATAAAAAGTCAAATTCTGAAAAAAGAGACAATTGCAATGTGCTTTTTTTTCCAAACGGTTCGACTCACAGATATGGTTTGTACATATTTGGAATCTACATTAAATGGTGCTAATGATAGCATTTTTAAATTTCGGTTTAAAAAAAAATTTAATAAAATTTTACACCAAAAGAAGTTTCCTTTCAGATTTTTCAGTGATATAGTACAAAATCTGAAAAGAAACTACATTTGTTGTACAATTGCAAATGGCAATGGATTGGTCACACACTGAGGAAATCAAACGATGATATTGCTAAGCAGTCCTTTGAATGGAATCCTCAGGGGTCACGGGGGATTGGAAGACCAAGAACAACATGGAATCAACATTGCTAGCAGAAGCTAATTCCCAGCGAAAGACGTGGTCACAGCCAAGGTATCTAGCTTCAGACCAAGAGACAGACCGAGCGGGTTTACAGGACCTGACGATGATGATGATAAAATTAAACTTACTTGTGAAAGGACACTTTATCCAAATACGATACGTCGCATCCTTGGATACAGCACTTCATTTTTATTTCAAATATTTTAAAACTTTTTTTATTTCCGAGAACAATAATCACAATAAACTTTTTGGATTCAAAGAAAAACAAAAAGTTAAAATCGCGCCAATTATAAATTACGACGACGACAAGGACAGCAACAAATGAAATGTCAAAATAGTAGTTCTACCTTTTTGCCGTGTTTGAGTTAGTGGCGCTGGCGTATAAGTGGAACCATCGTGAAGTTGGCAACTAGCAGTCCATGTATAGTATGTCAATGGTAAATATATAGCAAAGCTATATACCTTGTTCCAGTGTTCATTTTTGATTTGCGCATCTACGTCATAAGAACACCTGAAGTTTCCGCCTCCTTCCCGTATAACTTTTGTTTCGTTCTACTAACGGACCAATATACAGACCGCCAACTCGTACTCCTCTTGCCTGAAACACCCTCGAAATATTTGTATCTGTCTGTGAATACGTGTACATTTCTCTCTGTGCATTTTGTAATGGCAACTATACCTGCGTATGCCATTTATTTTTTAGGTGAGGTTGCTAAATGGGTTTTAAAAGCAAGGGAGAGCGTCAAAATCTCAAAATAAATGGCATATCAGCTGATTTTTAGCTTGTGGGCAAAAAGAGAAACCATACAGTGAGTTGGCGGTCTGTATCTTATTGGTCCGTGGTTCTACTCATGTAACAACTACTAGAGGTAACGCCTTCCTAGTTTCATTTTTGATTTGTTCTGCGCATCTCGTCATAAGAACCCCTGCCTTTTCGTTTTCGCCATCACGTTTAACAACACTTTTAACTTTTGTTTCGCTCTACTCTATGCCCTCTTCATCATAAGAACCCCATAAGAACACGGGGAGTTTGACAATATTTTGACGTTTTGTTTGGCACCATGCGCAATGCCATATCTTTATAAGTTGTATCATGCTCTCTATACATTCTACACATTGACATAATTTACATACATATAGGTAGTATGTCTATGTGTTTGTGGGCTCTACGTCATAACCATTGACATACTATACATGGACTGCTAGTTGCCAACTTCACGATGGTTCCACTTATACGCCAGCGCCACTAACTCAAACACGGCAAAAAGAAGAACTACTATGTTGACATTTCATTTGTTGCTGTCCTTGTCGTCGTCGTAATTTATAATTGGCGCGATTTTTACTTTTTGTTTTTCCTTCATTCATTTCATTATAAATGTTTGTGATTTATTTAATTGTTTAAAATAAATATTTTTTTAATCCTTAGCCTTTAGATTTTAATACCTAATAATAGGCTGCTCAAAAATTGATCTTGCTTGACTGTTTATTCGCAAGTAGATTGGTTCACCTTCTAAGATGTCCAATAAAAATGGCAACGTAGCAACTTTCAAGCTTCTTCAAGAATTAGTGTGAGGCCAGGGGTCTAAATTATTATAAATCAACAATGTCTGCTTGAGGATCACCTCCTTAATCCGTTTAGGATACCACATCATCCCAAATGAAGGGAAATTGATGGGCTTCTGGCACTATCCAACATTTGAATGCTTGTCGATGTTTTTAGTGCGACTTGGCTAATTACTCAACATTTTTATATTCACCAGTTCGAATCGAATAAGAATCAATTTATTTCAAAATAAAAATTTTATTTTCAAACAGAGGAAGAATTTTAGTTAACTTACAATCTACACAGTTCCAAAAAATAAAAGCAATCCAATTTACAAATTTACAGACACCTGGTGATAAGATCATTGATTGCTTCCTTTCGGTTGCCATATTCTCCGCCTCGTTTGTTACTCACACTGACCTTCTTTTGCCAACCGTCTTCGGGATTGTTTAGCTAAAAAAATATTAAATTTTAATTTTGTTTCTTTTTTTTTTGTAGAAACCAACTCACCATAAACGGACTAATGAATGCGGTAACTGTGTCGAAGTTCGGCCCTACTGTGAATATCTCGTGGATGGTATCCTCCAAACATATGATTCCCTTCTCACCAAGCTGCTCTTCAATCATTGTATTCGATTGAATTGGTGTTTTCTTTCCGTCGATCATGGCAAAACCTTTCTTGAACAACAATTCGCGGATGGTGGTCAAGGTGGGATAACCGTAACAAACAAATGGCTCTGCTAGCCTCAACAGAATCTGGTTTTCCTTGTTGTTTTTCAAGAATACGGCATGATGGCGTTTCGGTATATTCCATGATTTGAATATTTTATTTGTTGTGTCGTCAAAAAAATTTTTTCTAAGAGAATACTTAAATGGTAGGATTATTCAGTAAAGCACTTTTGGTTGTTTTTGTATTTCGTTTATTTTTCTGAGATAATAAAGTCCTTTATAAATGAAGAAAACAAACAAACTTTTTTAATATGGTTTGTTACAGTTATTTTGGAACACATACAAATATTTCTAATAAAAATGAAGTCTCTTTTTTTTGAGAATGTAATTTTTTTTAACTTCATTCAACTCATATCGAAACCGTATACATCATCCCACCAGTTAATCTTTTCATCTTTGTACTGACGATCTTCGATGGCAGTAATGTTAAGTGTACCACGGTCGGGAACATCATACCGTCAGACTTGAGCCATTTATCGCGCGCGTACAGTACTGTGTCTAACATGGACTCATAAAACAGGCAGTAACCCATCCACTCGGAGATAATGATGTCAACCTTCTCAATGCCATTGGGCAGCTCGATTTCCTCAATTTTTCCCTTAACCACCTTGACCACATCTGTGAGATTATTGTCAATCACAACTTGGCGGGCATACTCTACAATATTCGAGCAATCAACAGCAATGACTTTGGCCGCTCCAGCTTTAGCGGCAAACATTGACAATATTCCAGTTCCACAGCCAACATCAAGCACCACCTTTCCACGGAACAAATGCTTGTTGCGGTACATTGCATTACGATAGGTTATGGTTCGCACCTCGTCCTTAAGCATTTCCTCGTGAATGCCAAAATGGGCATAGGAATCAAAGTAATAATCCCGCGATGTCATTTCATCGGCGGTAGCTGTCGTTGTTGTGGCATTGATCTTCTTCACCGGAGTAGTATTGTTTTCCATTGCAATATCTTCTGACATTTTAATTCTTTTGGGGGGAGTGTCTGGTTTTGGTTGAGTTTTCAGTTTTGTTTTGGGTTTGATTTTCAGACTTTCCTGGGGAATGCTGTACAAATTTAACTACTAAAGTCCTGAGTTCAACAGTTTGATAAGGATAAATAAATAGTTTTGCAAGAACTAAAAATGTTTTCTGGATTTAGCAAATGGAATTTATTTTAACCGCACACGCACGATTTTGGTTTGTGTCCTCTTCCTTTGTAACTTTGGTGTGCAATAGAGTTTGCCTTATACGCTTCGATGTTCGTTCCGCTTCGATGAAGCCCATAACAAATGATTCTGCACGTCGGAATTTGTGGTGGTCCTTTGCTTTTGCGATGCGTTTCACACGCTCCTTGCGCTTTTGCTCGACAACCGATTCGTCTTGGAGATTTCTTCGTTTACGATGGGCAAGAACGGCGACTGTTTTGCCAGGGAGTTTGTTTGGAACTGCATACCTGTGTAAAGAATTTGTTGGTAGTGTTTTATTTGATAAACAAGAGCAGGAAACTTACTTGTCGGACATTATATGCGATTTAAATTAAAGAAATTTTAAACAAAAATAAAATTATTAATTTTTCGCACTGTAAACACGTGCGGCATTGACATTGGCAGAAGTCTTTTGACATTTGTCATTTCTTCTTTGCACTTTATAAAAATGACAATAGATGTCCCTGTTTGATACTGTCTATTCGCACGCATTCTTCTAATAGTTTCGACAGTATGACACTAACAGCATTGTGGAATAAAGATCTTTATTACTTTTGCGTAGTCAGTCCCACGCACGCAACATTCTACCTGCACTACGCGTATGTCCAGTCATATAATTTTGTATTGAAAGGTGAAAGAAAAATTTTCAATCACATCACTCATCTTATTGGCTACGTATGAATAGACACATATAAGGATTTTGTTATGCTTTCGGTAAGTGGCAATAGATGTCGCTACATGGTTTTGAAAATATAATTACAACTTTTGGCGCTTTTGAGTTAGTGGAAGCACTTGTACCGGAGTCAATTTTTCCAAGCGATTTGTATGAAAATGATATTTCACTAGCAGTCCATGTATAGTATGTCAATGGTCATAACCAGAGAGGATATATGAAAGAGAGTTTAATGTAGGCTGGAAATGGGATTTTGCCTACAAGCTGATTTGACAGATAAATCATACCATCTGCGAATGTGTGCGTAAAAACTCGCATACACGCACAGTTGGTATGATATGATTTTGTGTTGTTGTTCTTGCATTTATTCACAGACACGATTTCAAATAATAAAAAAAAAAAACCGGAAATGGTTGTCGGAGGGTGATACGTACGAAAGATTTCACTCTCCTTTAGGTCCTCTGTGGTCATAACCAAAGAGGATATATACATAAGGTGTTTTCCTTTTTTCATTCAGAAACGAGCTCTGAACAGAGTTCGAGTATATCGAGCTCGCTCTGAACGTCCTCTGAACCAATTGTGTTCAGAGCGCTCTGAACTATTAATGAAACGAATTTAATATCCCATTAATTCCCTTTACTCATGCCACTTGAAAAACCTGAAAAAAAAGTTTTTTTTAACATTTAAAATACCTTCGGCGGCCATTTTTTAATTTCAGCCGCCGCTAAAAAGTTCTTTTTATCAATTGAATTGCTTTGGAAGCGTCTCACTTTTGACGTTTATATTTTTGTTCAGCTTTTGCTCAGTCTGCCCCATCTATTTATTTGGAGCTCGTAGAGTGCACTCTGAGCACACTCTGAAGGAAAAAAGAAATACAAATTCTAAGCTCTGAACACTCTGAAGCAAAAAAGAAACACTTGTTTTTTTTTGACAACTCAGGCTCTGTTGTGAACTAAAAAAGAAAAACGCCTATAGAGTCCAATCTTGTGCCTTGTTTTGATTTTGCCTACAAGCTACAGCTGTCATATTGTTCTTTTTTGTTAAACATGGGTGTGTGCTTCAACTGTCATATTGTTCTTTTTGTTAAACAATTGTGCGTGCACACCTTACTACTTACCTCATCATTTCGTGTTGTTGTTTCACACGGACAATAAATACAATAGGAAAGAGACCACGAAAATTTTAGCAGAGGAGGATGGAACGTAGGAAAGATTGGTCATAACCAAAGAGGACATATATATATAGAGTCCAATCTTTCCTACGTTCCATCCCCCTCTGCTAAAATTTTCGTGGTCTCTTTTCTATTGTATTCATTGTCCGTCTGAAACAACAACAAGAAACAATGAGGTAAGTAGTAAGGTGTGAACGCACACATGTTTAACAAAAAGAACAATATGACAGCTGTAGCACACACACATGTTTAACAAAAAGAACAATATGACAGCTGTAGCTTGTAGGCAAAATCAAAACAAGGCACAAGATGGGACTCTTTATATATATCCTCTTTGGTCATAACACTCGGAGTTTGACAATAGTTTGGCGTTTTGTATGGCATCATGCGCAAAGCCATCTCTTTATTAGTTGTATCCACTGATCTCTATAAACACTGGATAGCGTATTCACTAGAAAGTATAACAGTTTTTGTGTGGCAAATTGAAGATGACAATTCCTCTGTGGTTGGAGGTTGTTTACCAGTTTGACAGCTGCTTTCAAACAAAAAAAAGAAATCAAATCAAAGTGAAATAGGTAATTTATAATTCAAAATATTGTAATTATTATTAATTTAAAATAATTAAAGTATTTTTTTTTTTAAATTCTAGTGACAAATAAAATTGTTGAAAATGGTGTATAGTTGCAGATACTGCAAGAAATCAGGTCGAACTCTTCATAGGTAAGATACTTTTGTGATATTTTTGATAAATGAAATATGAATACAAAGTTTTGCAGGTTCCCATTAGAAGACCCTCCTCTTTTGGAAATCTGGAAGAAGAACCTTGGGTTTAACCAATTTTTTGTTCCTTCAAAGCTTACCAGACTATGACCACTTTGAAGGAAATAGCTTGTAGGTCTTGTGGTATAGCAGAGAGAGGCATATGCATTTATGCATTTTTTCCAAAAATTGATTTTAATGACAAAGTACTAAGATTTTGCCTTTCTCTGCCAGACTACAAAACATACAGAGACAAGTGATAGATTTTTATAATCCATTGGTTATGTTCTAGAAAACTGCATCCAATGTTTTGATTTTCAATCTCTATTACAAGATTTGAGTCACGGTTGTAACATATACATATTTTAGAATTTTATGATTTTCTCAATTCATTGAATTTAGTAGAGAAGTATGACTTCTCAACTGGCAAATGGTGGTTTGTTGCGCCTCTGCTTCAATCCATGCACATAATCGAGGTGGTGGCATTGAATTGGATGATCTGCGCTTTCGATGTTGGTGGTGTTGGTTTCATACAATGCTATGATCCGTCGTCCAATGAATGGTCTACTAGATCAAGAAAACAAGAAGGTTCCCGATTTTAGGGTATTTCAATGATAACATAAGCAATACAGTTGAGCGTTACAATCTATGATATGATATGATGATACTTGGTCAACCATGAAACCAATGGAAGTCGCTAGGAGCGGTGTTAAATGCGCCGTCCTCAATAATCGCATAGTGGCTTGTGCAGGGCGTGACTATGAGGGAATCTTCACGCGAGTAGATGAGTACAATCCAATGAAAAATGAATGGAAGGAATTGGCTCCATTGTTGACTGTCATTTATGGTCAGTCCAGGCTATTGAGTTATTAATAAAATGTTTTACTATTCTTATTTTCTTAAATTGTTGTTTTATTTCATCGATACTTTTTAAAGTTTGTTTTTGCTGTTACACTTTTTCGGTTAGTGGATCTTCTTCCATCTTGTTTAGGCTCCTACTTGTCCAATTGGGCGACAGCCCGGACCAGTTTTAAGCGAGGTGTGTGGAGTTTGTATGTTTTTTGAAACTGAACTCCATTTTAATAGCTGTCACTTGGACGATAAAATGATTCCTGGCTAATACCATAAGTAGGCTTTAAGATAATGTCCACTAAACAGTCTACACACCGGAGCATTATATAGGAGACGACGACTTGTGCCTTCGCTATTCTGGCTAAAATTAGTAAATCTAGCAAAATTTCTCTACGCAGTAACCTACGACTATTTGAATGCAATGTTGTGCTTGAGTTCTTGACAAATGTCTCGAGAAAACCCTAAACTTTTGTGAACTGCAATGTACGCTTCATGTTAAAGACAAAACAGCCACACTATATTCAAATAGGAGTCATCGCAATCAAGTCCTACTGCATGTTAACTTGTGTAGGGAAAAATGGCCATGGATTGGTGACACACTGAGGAAGACAAACCACAATATCGCAGAGCAGTCACTTGAATGAATCAAATAGTCTAGGCTAGACAAATATCGACATGGAGACAACCATTAAGACGAGATAAAGTCGAAGTTCACCTCATCTTTGCCCTTAGTTGAGTATGCTTCAATTAATATAAAACCCTCTTCATTTGATAAAATTAAAACTACAACAAAAACAAGTTATTTAAATATCATGGTTTTATTCATCGCAATCGCTGGTAAAAATCTCCATTTTTTGGCCCGTGAATTCAAAGAAAATTACTTCTTTTCTACGGCTGCTACTGGTGGGGCAGCATCGGTTGGAGCCTGATTTCTGTTTGGATCATCTGGTTTCATAGCAGGGAACAGCAAACCCCCTGCAAAAAAAAAATGAAAACAAAAGATGAGATGAGTACAATAACCAAAACCATAAAAAAAGAACACACCTTAATGTTATTGGAATCGGTAAGGAACATCGTCAAACGATCAATTCCTTATTCCCAACCTAATGTTGGCGGCATCATTTCATCAACCAATTGTGCCTCGTCACGAAACATAAATAGTTTCTTTTCAGATTTTTCGCTTTATCACTGAAAAATCTGAAAGGAAACTTCTTTTGGTGTACAATTTTATTATGTTTTGTTTTAAACCGAAATTTAAAAATGCTATCATTGGCACTATTTAATGTAGATTCCAAATATTTACAAACCATATCTGTGAGTTAAAGCGATTGGAAAAAACAGCACATTCCGATTGCATCTTTTTGTCAAACAGTCGATAAAAAGTCAAATTCTGAAAAATGAGACAATTGGAATGTGCTGTTTTTTCCAAACGGTTTGACTCACAGATGTGGTTTATACATATTTGGAATCTACATTAAATAGTGCTAATGGTAGCATTTTTAAATTTCGGTTTAAAACAAAATATAATAAAATTTTACACCAAAAGAAATTTCCTTTCAGATATGACGTATGTATACGTCATCATTAATCGTTACGTGCATACCGGTGATATTTTCTTTAGGATAAGCCTACTTTATTTACACACTGTATTCGAAATGACCTTCCCATTTATGAATCTACTCCTGTGGTTGTGATTATTGGTGAGTTCAATAATGACCTTAATCAATTAGTTGATTTTCATTGAGTGAGTTTTATCTTAGGAATAGGTGGCGGAGCGTATAACAAAATCTTCGAGCACAAATTCGAATTTGATATCTGTGATGGACACAACATATTCGGAAACCTTGCAGTATTTAATGGCTATAACACTTAGCCATTCAGCGTTGTCAATGTTTGTTAATTCATTGACAACAGCCGCAGCTTTTTATGCATCTTATCTTTGCTCTCTAACTTCGATTAAATGTTTTGGATGAGTTGATTTTTTTTTTACAATATACATATTACGAAAATGTTTTAATTTCATTTTTGCTTTTAAAGTATTTTTGCTGGAACAGCTGTTATGTCGATTTTTTTTTAATGGTAATATGGTTACCAGCTACTGTTTCTGTTATGGAACGTTTACCGTGTGATTGTGGAAAGTGCATATCGCAAAGTATTCTTCAAAATCTTAAAAAGTCAACTAATCATTTCTGCAGAATGTTAGAAGACTTTACTGTTAATGCTGTACCTTAATTTCCCATTGTGTTGGCGGTTTTATTTAGTAAGTAGTGTTCTCTTATACATACCTATGTTTACCTAAATGTTTAAAGTTTTGTTTTGTCTTCAATAGGTACTCTTGGCATTTGCAGTGGCATTGCTGTTTTATATTGTCCTGGTATTCAGTTACCAGATTCATCTGATTTTCAATTATTTGTTAATTCACATCCGTTCGAGTTGTATGATTCAAAATTTTGGAATGAATTCGCGTTTGAGAAAATGGTTCAACTAAACATTAAAATTTTGAATTTATAATTCACTTTTCTAAAATTTCAGAGAATTCCTTGTTTCTAACAACCTAAAAATAGTTTTATTTTGTTTTTTTTTTTATTTAAAGTAATCAACCTGGTAACTTGGCCCATTTTGTAAGTTTTTTATTCTTTGCAATAATATAATTTAGACTAGGTATAAACCTAGTTATCTTAACTTTCCCAGCTTTGTAAGCTTCTTAATAAATATACAATTTATAATGAATGAAACAAACTAACTGATTTTACACCTTTTTTATATATTTTTTGTTTTACGTGCAAGAATAATAAATAATTATATAAAATTGTTCACAAAATGTATTTGCAAAAACAATCACAATTGTATTTATAATAACAAATAAGAAAAAATATATTAAGAAGAATAACAAATTAAATAGCTCTTACAAAAGCAACAATATGCTTAAAATTACATTATTTATATTTCCTTACGATTTTATAATTAACAACAACAACAAAAAAAAAAAATTGCCACAAACCCATTTAAAACTTTTTTAGAAATACTCTTACAAACATTTATTTTTGTTTTAGCAATAGACATTATCAAATTAAGCATAACATTTTCAAACTTTAATAAATACTTGAAATTTTAGAATAACAGTTCGGCATATTTCATTTTAAAAGTTAAACATTAGTCCCTAACCTTGTAAAATTCAGTTAATGAAAACACACATAGTAATATAAATAATTTAAAATAAATATTAAAAAAAATAGAAATGAAATTTGTATATATATTATGTAAACAACAAAAATTAAAACAATGGCTTGAATGGATTGAATAGATCTTACTTTCGAAGAGATAGTCCTGGTTTCGTATCCCTAGTTGCATTACAAAAAAAAACACGAATCTTTTCTTTTTTTAAATATAGTAGGGATGCTACCGCTTATTAGAAGAGTCTTCGATTTCTTTCTTTCGAAGCACCTTTCCTCAAAGTGGTCCGAACATAAATTTGTATATTTAGTTGGAACAAATGATGCCTCGAATTTAAGATTCATCCTCCAGATTTCCAAGAGGGCAGGGTCTAATGGGAATCTGCAAAACATTGTATTATTATGTTTCATTTATTTTCTTTGCTATGGAAATAACTCAAAAGAAGTTACTTACACATGAAGTGTTCTGCCTTCCTTCCCACCTTCTTTTTTGCAATATCTGCATTTATTAACCATTATTTTTAAATTTGTCACTAAAAGTGAAATAGAATTAGGTCATTTATTTTCACTTTTGGATCTCAAGATTTATTTGAACTTGAATCAAAAATATTAAACCCATTTTTTTTATAACTTTGGAATAAATGGGCAAAGAAATACATTGATTAAGTGAAAACGGGGGATGCATAAAGTATCAGGAGATCTAGCAGAACTGGGAAACACCAAAATCTTTAATATTGCATTGATAGATGCTGAGAAAACAAGATTGTGTGTTTCTGTCCATATAATAGGTCATTTTTGTGGTATTTTTTTTCCAAAAACTTAATAGTCATTATATGAAAATTGTGGTGATGAAGTTATTTAGATGAGCTCATAAGTGACTGAAAAGTACCAAAATCAAAAAGATCTGATAAGTAACTTATGAGATCTAGCCTTTTTTGTACTCTTGAGAGGCATATGGCCAAAGAAACAAACCTTATATGACTTTTTTTTAAATACATTGATTAAGTGTTGCGGGTTCCTTGCTTGCCGTCGGGATCGTTGCTGGCATGCTTGACCGGCCTCACGCTCGCCGGAGGGAGTAGGAACTTGATCCCTGTCAGAACCGCGCAGACAAAACTCATGCCAGGCTTTGCGTCCTGCAACCCTGCCATGGTTGGCGTACTCGTCTGAGCAACCCCTTAACTCGCCATCTTCCGCTTCCTTCACCTCAGCTTACCATCTTTCCATTTCTGCAACCCTCATCCATCCTCCTAAAAACTTACTCAATCATATCCATCACTTATACTTTCTTATGCTCATCTGAAAATCTCCCTATTCATCTTCATTTAAAAACAAACAAAACTTTTCAAAACGTTATAAATCAAATTTTAATAACTAGCAAAAAATCTAACAAAACAAAAAAGTATTTAAACTTACGCTCTAAAATAAATAATAAAATAAACAGGTAAAAAGTAATCTTAAAATGTACCTAATAAAAAAAAAGTATCTTTAACTTTAACTAATAAAGTTGCCTTACAAAAATTAAAAACAAAATTGTGACAATACAAAAATAAGAAACAAACAAGGTAAAATATTTAAATCTGCATTCAAAATCAATTTTAACTATAATATTAACATGCTACAGGTAGGTATGCATATGTTAATGTATGTATGTTTGTAGCTGAATCATTAATCAGTGCACTTCCACTCGATTTTCAAATTCCCAAATTCCTTTTCTCCCTTATACCAACGATACCAAATATTCTAGTTATCAGAAAAGGTCATTGATTCACCCTTTTTATTACCTTTGGTGCACATTCAAATCAGCTGTTGATGCCGTGGCCACTGCATCAAGGCTGATTATATCGATGATAAAACCTTGTACCTACGAATCTCTTTTTAAAACTATACTTTGTATCATCATACTCAACAAAAAAAAAGGAGCTTAAAGTTGGACCTCAGTGCTTTCAACAAACATGTAAATTTTGGGTACCTACATGTACATATACATAAAAACAAGCACGAGTAAACAAAAATTAAAATTAAGATTTAAATATTTTAAGCCTAGCCTGTCTTCAATTAAATTAAAACGATAATTGATTTGGCAACTACTTAATGATTAAAATACTAATAAAAAAAAAAAGAACATAAATCAAAAATAAAAGGTATTTAAAATAAAAAAAGAATACATTTTCTGCTACTTGCTGTCTCGTGCTGAGTGTGGCAACTTATCCGTTAGACCACCGAGGACTTGTAAATTGTTTGGCTTATTAAGGCGTATAATATGATGGTGCATTTACTGAAGCTGTATATTAAAATTGTGTAAATGCACAGCCGGTGAATATAATAATATTGTTGGATGCTACTGCATACACAAATCGCTTGGCTGCTGTTGCGAAAATCGGCGCACAAAACCAAATTGTAGGTTGTTGCAAAAAAAAAATTCAACGGCTACCACTTTCAGCGGTGACCGTAGTGCGTATTTTTTTTCTGATTTATGAACCAGCTCTTTCTTAGGCTTTCCTGTACCTAGTCACTGGTCTTCTGAATAGTCGTTCGGTTTCAATTTAAACTCCACTTAGAGAATTATTGGTTATTAGGTAGGTACTTTTACAATAAATTATTAACTTAATAAAAATTATTTGGACCGCACTTTAAAAAAAAAAACAGCCTTGTTAGAAGCAGAAAATTCACTTAATTGTTGTGAAAGCTTCCTCTAGAACTGAGGCTTTGTTCCCCAACACATTTGTAGTGTGAACGGTGCTCCAAAAACCACTCCATCCTCGCACACTTATACCTCATCTCATAGGTACCTAATCCTTCTTTCGAAATATTAGATATTTCGAAATACCTACATATGTGTGCACGACACATTTCCCCTTCGATGATGCGTTTGGGGAGATGTAGGGGAGAATGGAGTAAAATAAAGAAAAAATGCAAGAAAAACTTGAAACGTATTTTAAAATATTTTTAAATGCACATTTCGCAACAAAGGGCTTTGCGTTTGGTTTACATTTATAAGTGAAAACAAAATTGCAAACAGAACCCACATGCTGTTTAAAAGATAAAAATTGAGTATTTAAAAATTTACGAGGACATTTAAAACGTGGGGCCTAACCCACTACATAGCCGGACAAAACCTTGTCTGAAATAAACAGTAAGCTTGTTTTCCTAGTCAGGAACAATCCTGTGAAACTCTCTTCAGTTAAAAACGAAACGACCTATATCACTATTGCCTTATATCTTTGGCATGAAAGACTCCGATAAGTCCTCCACTCAGAGTTTCCAATTCATACATGCAGTTTCCCACAACTCGAAAAACTCGAGCTTTGAGGAATTTAGGCATCAATTTTGCATTTTTGCCCTGTGCAAAATTGCTCTGAGTGAAATTCCTATAAAAGACTTCCTGGCCAACACAGAACGAAGTTGGCTAAGCACTTTTCGACTTCTCGTGTGCGATCTGCAAGTTTCTGGACAACTTTTGTCGTGCAAGTGCAATTTTCGCTTCGCGTGGCGTAACATCTAGTTCAGGATCGTGAAGTGCTTTTAAATTTCTGAGAATTTTGTAAGATGACCCATGGTTAATCATATTTTGCCCAAACATCGCTATATATGGTTGACATCCGAGTGAGTCATGGGTATCCGATCTCAAAGCACAAGCTATGCTTGAAAGATGAGAATCCCAATTATCTTGCTCGTCTCTTATAAAAGCTCTCAGTTTATTTAAAATACTTCGATTCACCCTCTCCGATATATTTGCCTGCGGAGAGTAAAATGCTGTTCGGACTTGCTGCACGCCATAGTTGTTCAGGAACCTCGCAAACTCAGAAGATATAAATTGTTTGCCGTTGTCTGAGTGCACGAATTCGGGTGTTCCAAAAGTATATGTTAGACATCGGCTTCCAAGAATTTCACAATATTCGCTGACGTTGCTTTTGGTAACGCTTTGAGAAAAGTGTATTTGGAAAAATGGTCAACAGCGATAAAAATGCAAATATTTCCAGCTTTTGTACGTGGATAAGGACCAAGCAAATCCACATACAAACGCTGCATCGGTCGCTCAGAGACGATTTGCTTCGTAATAGGAGGAAAAAGAGACTTATTCGGCGCTTTTATGGTTTTGCAAACCTTACATTGACTCACATAATTTTTGATTTCAACAGAAATTTTCGGCCAGTAATATTTTTCTCTGACTCGAACGTAAGTCTTAGAGAAACCACTATGACAACACAATTTGGTGTCATGGGCCATTTCAATTACGTTGTGAGTCAATGTGTTCGGTATCCATAAACGCCATAGAGAATGTTCGCCTTCAAGCTCCTCACTCCTAAATCTAACTCTTTTGTATATATATTTGTCGGATACAACTAGATCTGGAAGTGAGGCTTGGTTTTTGACGATTTCCTCTCGAAGTGTACTATATTCTGCAGAATCGAACTCTGGCGAGTCGATATCTATTTCCATTCCTATCGATGTGATCGAAATCTCTTCCATATCACCTCTCGAAAGTACATCGGGAACAACATTCAGCGAACCCTTACGGTGCTCAATTCGAAAATGGGAGCCTTGAAGCTCCAAACTCCACCTTGCGAGCCGCCCACTCAAATCTTTCAATGACATAAGCCATTTCAGACTTGAATGGTCAGTAATAACGCAAAAAGGCAAGCCTTCGATGTATGCACGGAACTTTCTGATGCTGAGCACTGCTGCCAGACACTCGAGCTCTGTCACCGTATAGTTTTTCTGTGCCTTATTTAACTTTTTCGACATAAAAGCTAAGGGTTTCTCATTGCCATCTGCATCCAACTGGAACAGCACACCTCCGACTCCCTCAGACGACGCATCACATTGAATGGTGAATTCCTTCTTAAAGTCGGGCTGAGAGAGAACCGGAGCTGAAACTAGCGCTTCTTTCAACTTTTCAAAACCTTCCTTCGCTGCAGATGTCAATTCGAAATCCTTTCGCTTCTTTAGGCAATCGGTTAGTGGAGCTGCGAGGTCTGAATAGTTCCTGATAAAACGCCTGTACCAACCCGTCATACCGATAAATCGTCTCACTTGTCTGGCCGTTTTCGGCAAGGGGAAGTTCACCATCGCGTCTATCTTTTCAGGGTCTGTTTTTAGCGTGCCCTGACCAACGATGTAACCAAGAAACTTTATTTCACGCATGCAAAACTTGGACTTATTTAAGTTGATGGTTAAGTTTGCACTATGCAGACAGGATGCTACGTCCGCCAGTACTTGAATATGAGTTTCGAAATCCGTTGTGCATATTAAAACGTCATCGAAATATATGAAAACATGTTGTCTGAGTCGAGCAGGAATGACTCGGTCCATCAGACGACACATTCTCTGTGCGGCGTTACATAAACCAAACGGCATCAAATTAAAGTGATACAGCGGCCGTCCTGGTGCTGCGAATGCCGTTTTTTGCTTTGACTTTTGATCTAACGGGATCTGCCAAAATGCATCTTTAAGATCAAGACCCGTTATGAAATGAGTGTCCTCTAATCTACTGATGATTCCTTCAATATGCGACAATGGATATGCATCATTAATCGTTTTGCTGTTAAGCTTACGACTATCCAAGCACAGGCGAACTTTTCCTGGCTTCTTAACCAACACTACAGGAGAACACCACGGTGAATTGCTCTCCTCAATAACTCCAAGTCCTAACATGCGATCAAGCTCCTTGTACACCTCCTCTTGCTTCACTGGTGACAGCGGATAGTGTCTTGACTTGATTGGCACTGCGTCGCCAGTATCGATGGTATGGGTCTCGACGTGCGTTCTACCAAGACCTAAATCAGCAAAGTTCGGAAAAAGCCGCTTTATCGAATCCAACTTGATTTGCTGAATCGTCGTTAAATCGATAAATTCAGCCTTCTCCTCAACATCGTTGCTTTCCTCAAAAACGTTGTTACTGTCGATCTGGCTCACCTGTGGAGTCAAGTGAAATTCGTTCCAGAAATTCATACCAAGATAAACCTTTTGCGTCAAATTAGGAATTACATAGAAAGTAATGGTCTTCGTTATACCATCGAGAGTTGTCGGTATATCACAATACCCAACGATATCGTGGGATTTTCCGTCAGCTGTTTTAACAAAACTCTTGTATGGCAAAACTTGAATTCCATTCCTTTCTATGAATTCAAAACAAGCGTCTCCCAAAACAGAGATAGAAGCTCCACTGTCCAATAAACCTGAAACAAGTTCATCTTTCAACTTGATTTGAGCATACATTCTACCATCGGTTTTGGAAGACAAGATTGTCTCGACTATGCACGTCTGGAAGTCCTTTCGCTTCTTATATCTGTCCCTACACTTTTGGATCTGGGTACTTACAACCGCGGGCTGACCAACAATTTCGGATCGCCTCCTGTAATAGTTCTGCTTTCGCTCGTGAAGAAACTTTAAAGCAAAAACTTTTACAGGTTGACTAGCCGAAATTGGAAATTCTCGTTGAAGAATCCTGACAGGACCATCAGACTTACAAACCTTTCCGACCTCAGAATTAAAACACTCAGCAGACATATTAGGCAGACTTTGACACAACCCGTTTGAAACCCGATCACTCCTCCTTTCAAGCTCGTCTCCTACTTCTGCTTCCTCTGGTCGGGGTAACTAGTTTGTCGCTCTCTTGGCGGTTTTCCTGGTGTTTTTGGCATTCTGGGGTACTCACGCCTTTTTCTCCACAGAGATAGCAAAATAGCTTTCTTTCATGTGACGGGCAATGAAAAAAGGAATGACCAAGCTTGTCACAATTCCAACAAACCAGTGTTGAAGCTGGTTGACGGAAATTCCTGCTGAACGCTGCGACTTCATCCAATGGCTCCTCATCAGTCTTGTCTTCAAAATGGACTTCATGAACGGTCTTATGGGACGCTGTTCGTCTATTTAAGAAGCGTTCAGCTTCTCTAGCTTTGTTTCTTAGATGATCTAAGCTAGTCACACTCGCTGCCAACAGTACCTCCCCGATCTTGTCCCGAGCCTTGCTTTTGATGATTTCCATCAGCTTCAATGAATCAAATGGTTCATTTAAACGGTCATTCAGACCAACGACTGAGCTGAAGAAATCATCAAAAGTTTCCTTAAATCCCTGCTTTCGAGTGAGCAGGCGCATATAAACTTCCACATAATTTTCTTTTCTGCCAAATTCTCTCTTCAAAGCCGATTTAATTTGCGCCAAAGTCGCATCCGGACTCTTTCGTAAAAATGCCCAAAACCATCTATTTGCTTTGCCGCTAAGCAACGAATGAAAATGGACACTGATCTGCGCATCGCTGTAGCCCGAAGACATTTGCATCCTTTCGACTTTGAAAAGAAAATCGGCTATGTTGTCGGTACTGTCGTATTTTATGTCCCACCTATCCAAACGACATTTTTCCGGTGCATTCAAAGCGCTTTGCGGCCTTGTGACTACAGAAGGTGCACCGCGTGCAGTGTCCGGAATCGTAGGTGGGTACATATTTTGTGTCCTTGAACTGCCTGCACCACTCTGCAGCTGGGGTTTACTAGGATGCTCCAAGTCTGGAAAATTCTGTTTGGAGCGAGGGTTACTTATGCTGTCCAGCTTTCCCTTAACCTCGCCCATGAAGAGTGCCATTTGTTGAACAAGACGTAGCTGGTTGTTCATCATCGTCTTCTCTATCCGGGAGACCACGTCGTCCGTCACTGGGTCATTGCCAGTCCTGGATGGTGCAAGAATTTCTTCGATGTCTTGGACGTCCTCATCCTCAGGTTGTTCATTGCCGTCCGACATGTCTACTGAATACTGAAACTCTGAATCTAGTGAGTCTTAAAAACTCAACTGGTTTACGGCCTGATAAAACCTTTCAAAATCCTCCTCCAATATTCCTACGTTCTGGTTTCTATCAGGACTAATAATAGGAGTATGGAAGTTATCGTTCATAACCTTCCAAAAGAACCAAGAAAAGTCTCAAAGGAAGAAACCTAACCACGCAAACACCAAAGAAAAATTCAGACACCAATATCGCCCAATGTTTGTTACAAAAGGATAACAAAAAAACGAAACCAAATAGTACCTGGAACGCACCAAGTATCAAGACAAACCAAAGATTGAAAAACGCACAAAAGAGGTAAAGAAATCAATATTATATAAAAAAAACACAAAAAATATATATATAAAGATGGCAACTCTGAAATCGCCAATTTAAAAAAAAATATTTGAGTATATAAAATCAATAAATTAACTAATAAATAAATAAATAACTATTCCTATAACCTAAACTAAGCCTACAAAAACTAACCTAACTACTCTTCTTTTTTTTTAAATAAAAAGCTAGAATAGTTTACAAAAGACTTTAAAACTTTCTAGAAAGAAATTACAAAAAAACTAAAACTAAAAACTAACCTAATCTCCTTAATCTATAACTAACTTAACGTCGAAATTCAATAAATAACATAAAATAAAAACCAATAACTTAAATGAAACTGAAACCAAAATATCTATAAACACTATTAACAAAAAAACCAAAATTAAACAGAAAACTTTACTTTACTTTACTACACCTATTTTCAAAAAAAAAGACTCAAACTAAACTGCTTGACTTAACTAACATCTAACACCTAAAAAATTTGAACTAGAATAAAACACTAAAATAAATTAACACTAAAAAAAACTAACTCAAAAAAAAAAAACGTTTAAATAAATTAACACATAGAACTGTCAAAAACTATCTATCATAAAAACGTGTATATTCATTCAACAAAAAAAAAATTATGAACTATGTATTTGTATATAATAACTAAAATGTATATTAATGAATACCTATGTATAACTTGAACTTTTCAAAAATAACTATTTTTCATGTAACGGATCTGGATGAGGATCACTTACTCTGGAGAGAAATGAAATGCTGGAAACAGAAGATAGCAAAGTCCTGCGAGCCAAAAGAAAAGAGCGAAAAAAAAAAAATAAAATATTCTACGTTAAACAAAAAAAAAAACTGAAACTGCTTTACGGTGCTTATTCCTAGGACGATCTGAAACCAAGACTTGATTCCAAACCGACTCTAGGAAATCGCTTTGTAGATGGAAGGTACTTCTGAAAACTCAATGTGAATTTTCTATGTCTCTTCCATCGTTATTTTTGTGTATATGGTGTCGTACGAACTTGCTCTAATGTGTTAAAATGGTCTTGGGTGCTTGAGATTTTGGGAAAAAAGCGTTGAAAAAATCATATGAAATTTTATAAATCACTTAAAGATTAATACCTAAACCGTTTTTTGGAGAAAATGAAGTAAGCCATCAGGTATCTTTTACGTTTTTGAATTTTTACGAAAAAAATTTTCAAAATCGTTGGACCAGTTTTTTCAAAAAACAGTTTTTTTTGAAAAACTTTTCGAAAATATATTCCAAATTTTTTTGGAAAATAAAAAAATAAAATTAAAAAATTATAGATTAAACCGTTTTTGGAAAAGACTAAAATTTAAAAAAAATTTTTGAAACTTTTTTAAAAAACTCAAAAAAATTTTTTTTGAAAAATTTTCGAAATTATATTATTTCTTTTATAAGAGGGCTTCTACATTAAAAGTTTCATCGAAATCCTTGAAGTGGCTTACGAGAAAATCGGATTTCAAAAAACCGGTCCTATGGGAGGTACGGTTATAAGACTTTTCCCGAAAAATCTATTCCAACCAAAACATAAAGTTTGCACAGAAAACACAATTCAAAAAGTTTTATCAAAATCGTAGGAGTCGTTTTTGAGAAAAATTAATTTTTCACAAAAAATCTTATGGCAGGTACCGTTAGTTTTAGAGCTAGAATGTTAATTCCAAAAACTCCTCTGTATGACGTCATAATAATACTATGTACCAAGTTTGAAGCAAATCGGTCCAGCCGTTTAGGCTGTAGGTAACTATACAGGCAGACACACGGACAGACAGACAGACAGAGAGACAGAATTGTCGGACCCACTTTTGTCGACTTCTCTACCATCGTAATGTCATGTTTGATTGTTAGAATTTTTTTTTTTACGAATGCATAACTTGCCTTATAGTACCTATAATCGCAAGTAAAAAATAGTTAAAAGTTTAAAATGACTGAAAAAAACTGAATCTTAACTGAAAAGAACTAATTGCAATGAAATGAAAATTAAAAAAAAAAATGAAACTGAACTCTAAAAAAAAAAAACAAATGATGTGGCTCAAAATATCTAAAAGGTTCGCTACTTTTCAGTAGCGAAGCCTCCTCACGTTCTGGGCGCCATTGTTGCGGGTTCGTTGCTTGCCGTCGGGATCGTTGCTGGCATGCTTGACCGGCCTCACACTCGTCGGAGGGAGTAGGAACTTGATCCCTGTCAGAACCGCGCAGACAAAACTCATGCCAGGCTTTGCGTCGAGGTGTTGTGACGCACGAGATGTTTGTCTATACCCACCCTGCCATGGTTGCCGTACTCGTCTGAGCAACCCCTTAACTCTCCATCTTCCGCTTCCTTCACCTCAGCTTACCATCTTTCCATTTCTGCAACCCTCATCCATCCTCCTTTTATTACCTTTGGTGCACATTCAAATCAGCTGTTGATGCCGTGGCCACTGCATCAAGGCTGATTATATCGATGATAAAACCTTGTCCCTACGAATCTCTTTTTAAAACTATACTTGGTATCATCATACTCAAGAAAAAAAGGAGCTTAAAGTTGGACCTCAGTGCTTTCAAAAAACATGTAAATTTTGGGTACCTACATATACATAAAAACAAGCACGAGTAAACAAAAATTAAAATTAAGATTTAAATATTTTAAACCTTGCCTGTCTTCAATTAAATTAAAACGTTAATTGATTTGGCAACTACTTAATGATTAAAATACTAATAAAAAAAAGAACATAAATCAAAAATAAAAGGTATTTAAAATAAAAAAAGAATACATTTTCTGCTACTTGCTGTCTCGTGCTGAGTGTGGCAACCGAGGACTTTTTAATTGTTTGGCTTATTAACACATATAATATGATGGTGCATTTACTGAAGCTGTATATTAAAACTGTGTTAATGCACAGCCGGTGAATATAATAATATTGTTGGATGCTACTGCATACACAAATCGCTTGGCTGCTGTTGCGAAAATCGGCGCACAAAACCAAATTGTAGGTTGTTGCAAACAAAAAATTCAACGGCCACCACTTTCAGCGGTGACCGTAGAGCGTATTTTTACTTGCGATTATAGGTACTATAAGGCAAGTTATGGATTCGTGCAGAAAAAAAAATTTGAGATAAACATCACACATGACATTACGATGATGGAGAAGTCGAAAAAAGTGGGTCTGGGAATTCCGTCCGTCTGTCTGTCTGTCTGTCTGTCTGTCTGTATGTCTGTTCGCGCCTCTGGAGGCTGAACGGGTGGGCCGATTTGCTTCAAATTTGGTATTTCGGATTTATTTGGCCGTCCCTCGGAACATATTTTTTATTTTTGCTCTAGGTCCAAAAATAACGGCACCTGCCATACAATCTTGAAGACAAAAATTGATTTTCTCAAACGGCTCTAACGATTTTGATAAAACTTTCAGAATGCTATTTTTGCAAGACAGTCTATCTTTTGGTTTGAAATTTTTTTTTCAAAATTTGTCTAATAACGGTACCTCTCATAGAACCAGTATTTTCAAATCAAATTTTCTCGTAAACTATACATTTGATTTCAATAAAATTTTGGCCACAGGAAGTCATTCATAATTTTATTAATATGACATTTAAAAATTTTCAAAAACTTTTTTTTTGATTTTTTATAATTTTTTCAAAAAAAATTTTCGTTTTCGAAATATGTTGAAAACGGGTACATTGATTTTTTTTAAAATTATTTTTCAAATGTAAACTACAGATTGCCATATATTTGCATACTCAAATAAATTTCAAAATATTTTTTGAAAAAGTTTTTCAAAAATAACCTTTAAGAAAAAAACTGGTAAAACGATTTTCAATATTTTTTTTTGCTAGATTGACGTATAGCTTTGAAATTTTATTGCATACTTAGTTTTTCCGAGAAAACTCTTAAACTAATTTAAAAAATAAAAGAATTTTCAAAATTATTTATTTTTTTTTAATATCCATATATGCAGCCACTACGCAATTTATTGAACATAAGAGCAAGTTCATGCGACCCAGTCGTGCATTTTATTTTTTCTGATTTATGGACCAGCTCTTTCTTAGGGTTTCCTGTACCTAGTCACTGGTCTTCTGAATATTCGTTCGGTTTCAATTTAAACACCACTTAGAGAATTATTGGTTATTAGGAAGGTACTTTTACAATAAATTATTAACTTAATAAAAATTATTTGGACCGCACTTTAAAAAAAAACAGCCTTGTTAGAAGCAGAAAATTCACTTAATTGTTGTGAAAGTTTCCTCTAGAACTTTGTTTCCCAACACATTTGCAGTGTGAACGGTGCTCCAAAACCACTCCATCCTCGCACACTTATACCTCATCTCATAGGTACCTAATCCTTCTTTCGAAATATTAGTTATTTTGAAATACCTACATATGTGTGCACGACACATTTCCCCTTCGATGACGCGTTTGGGAGATGTAGGGGAGAATGGAGTAAAATAAAGAAAAAATGCAAGAAAAATTTGAAACGTATTTTAAAATATTTTTAAATGCACATTTCGTAACAAAGGGCCTTGCGTTTGGTTTACATTTATAAGTGAAAACAAAATTGCAAACAGAACTCACATGCTGTTCAAAAGATACAAATTGAGTATTTAAAAATTTACGAGGACATTTTAAACGTGGGGCCTAACCCACTACATAGCCGGACAAAACCTTGTCTGAAATAAACAGTAAGCTTGTTTACCTAGTCAGGAACAATCCTGTGAAACTCTCTTCAGTTAAAAACGAAACGATCTATCCCACTATTGCCTTATATCTTTGGCATGAAAGACTCCGATAAGTCTTCCACTCAGAGTTTCCAATTCATACATGCAGTTTCCCACAACTCGAAAAACTCGAGCTTTGAGGAATTTAGGCATCAATTTTGCATTTTTGCCCTGTGCAAAATTGCTCTGAGTGAAATTCCTATAAAAGACTTCCTGGCCAACACAGAACGAAGTTGGCTTAGAACGCAAGTTATAAGCACTTTTGGACTTCTCGTGTGCGATCTGCAAGTTTCTGGACAACTTTTGTCGTGCAAGTGCAATTTTCGCTTCGCATGGCGTAACATCTAGTTCAGGATCGTGAAGTGCTTTTAAATTTCTGAGAATTTTGTAAGATGACCCATGGTTAATCATATTTTGCCCAAACATCGCTAAATATGGTTGACATCCGAGTGTGTCATGGGTATCTTGCCTGCGGAGAGTAAAATGCTGTTCGGACTTGTTGCACGCCATAGTTGTTCAGGAACCTCGCAAACTCAGAAGATATAAATTGTTTGCCGTTGTCTGAGTGCACGAATTCGGGTGTTCCAAAAGTATATGTTAGACATCGGCTTTCAAGAATTTCACAATATTCGCTGACGTTGCTTTTGGTAACGCTTTGAGAAAAGTGTATTTGGAAAATGGTCAACAGCGATAAAAATGCAAATATTTCCAGCTTTTGTACGTGGATAAGGCCCAAGCCAATCCACATACAAACGCTGCATCGGTCGCTCAGAGACGATTTGCTTCGTAATAGGAGGACGAAGAGACTTATAAGGCGCTTTTATGGTTTTGCAAACCTCACACTGACTCACATAATTTTTGATTTCAACAGCCATTTTCGGCCAGTAATATTTTTCTCTGACTCGAACGTAAGTCTTAGAGAAACCACTATGACAACACAATTTGTTGTCATGGGCCATTTCAATTACGTTGTGAGTCAATATGTTCGGTATCCATAAACGCCATAGAGAATGTTCGCCTTCAAACTCCTCACTCCTAAATCTAATTCTTTTGTATATATATTTGTCGGATACAACTAGATCTGGAAGTGAGGCTTGGTTTTTGACGATTTCCTCTCGAAGTGTACTATATTCTGCAGAATCGAACTCTGGCGAGTCGATATCTATTTCCATTCCTATCGATGTGATCGAAATCTCTTCCATATCACCTCTCGAAAGTACATCGGGAACAACATTCAGCGAACCCTTACGGTGCTCAATTCGAAAATGGGAGCCTTGAAGCTCCAAACTCCACCTTGCGAGCCGCCCACTCAAATCTTTCAATGACATAAGCCATTTCAGACTTGAATGGTCAGTAATAACGCAAAAAGGCAAGCCTTCGATGTATGCACGGAACTTTCTGATGCTGAGCACTGCTGCCAGACACTCGAGCTCTGTCACCGTATAGTTTTTCTGTGCCTTATTTAACTTTTTCGACATAAAAGCTAAGGGTTTCTCATTGCCATCTGCATCCAACTGGAACAGCACACCTCCGACTCCCTCAGACGACGCATCACATTGAATGGTGAATTCCTTCTTAAAGTCGGGCTGAGAGAGAACCGGAGCTGAAACTAGCGCTTCTTTCAACTTTTCAAAACCTTCCTTCGCTGCAGATGTCAATTCGAAATCCTTTCGCTTCTTTAGGCAATCGGTTAGTGGAGCTGCGAGGTCTGAATAGTTCCTGATAAAACGCCTGTACCAACCCGTCATACCGATAAATCGTCTCACTTGTCTGGCCGTTTTCGGCAAGGGGAAGTTCACCATCGCGTCTATCTTTTCAGGGTCTGTTTTTAGCGTGCCCTGACCAACGATGTAACCAAGAAACTTTATTTCACGCATGCAAAACTTGGACTTATTTAAGTTGATGGTTAAGTTTGCACTATGCAGACAGGATGCTACGTCCGCCAGTACTTGAATATGAGTTTCGAAATCCGTTGTGCATATTAAAACGTCATCGAAATATATGAAAACATGTTGTCTGAGTCGAGCAGGAATGACTCGGTCCATCAGACGACACATTCTCTGTGCGGCGTTACATAAACCAAACGGCATCAAATTAAAGTGATACAGCGGCCGTCCTGGTGCTGCGAATGCCGTTTTTTGCTTTGACTTTTGATCTAACGGGATCTGCCAAAATGCATCTTTAAGATCAAGACCCGTTATGAAATGAGTGTCCTCTAATCTACTGATGATTCCTTCAATATGCGACAATGGATATGCATCATTAATCGTTTTGCTGTTAAACTTACGACTATCCAAGCACAGGCGAACTTTTCCTGGCTTCTTAACCAACACTATAGGAGAACACCACGGTGAATTGCTCTCCTCAATAACTCCAAGTCCTAACATGCGATTAAGGCCCTTGTACACCTCCTCTTGCCTCACTGGTGACAGCGGATAGTGTCTTGACTTGATTGGCACTGCGTCGCCAGTATCGGTGGTATGGGTCTCGACGTGCGTTCTACCAAGACCTAAATCAGCAAAGTTCGGAAAAAGCCGCTTTATCGAATCCAACTTGATTTGCTGAATCTTCGGTAAATAGATAAATTCAGCCTTCTCCTCAACATCGTTTCTTTCCTTAAAAACGTTGTTACTGTCGATCTGGCTCACCTGTGGAGTCAAGTGAAATTCGTTCCAGAAATTCATACCAAGATAAACAGTTTGCGTCAAGTTAGGAATTACATAGAAAGTAATGGTCTTCGTTATACCATCGAGAGTTGTCGGTATATCACAATACCCAACGATATCGTGGAATTTTCCGTCAGCTGTTTTAACAAAACTCTTGTATGGCAAAACTTGAATTCCATTCCTTTCTATGAATTCAAAACAAGGGTCTCCCAAAACAGAGATAGAAGCTCCACTGTCCAATAAACCTGAAACAAGTTCATCTTTCAACTTGATTTGAGTATACATTCTACCATCGGTTTTGGAAGACAAGATTGTCTCGACTATGCACCTCTGGAAGTCCTTTCGCTTCTTATATCTGTCCCTAGACTTTTGGATCTGGGTACTTACAACCGCGGGATTTAACTTTTTCCTTTTCGGAATTCAGTTTTAAAAAATTTAAAATCAAACGAAAAACAATTTGTTTGTTAAAGTAAGAGTAAGTTTATTCTACGTGTTCTCTTGTTTAATGCCCGCAAACAACTCAACTTTAATTTACAATTATTTTCTCATGACATGTCTTAGAATTATGCTTGTCAGTAAAATAACCGTTCTCATGAAAATAGAATCTCTTTTTTCACTGTCTGCTCCGTGAAGGAATGTGCAGATTGTTGCAGTATATTATTAAAAGTATCCGCCAACCGGATATCTAGCATAGACGGAGAAGAATGTGTTATATATGTAACTTCTCCCAACTTTAGTTTGAAATTCTCCTGAATTTTATTAATAATTTTTAATTTAATTTTGTTTTGTAAAATATAGCTGAAAATAACTAAAATGATTAAAAATATAATTAACGTGACGTTAATTCCATTAGATATATTCTTATGATACTGCAGTTCTTCAATTTTTTGAATGTTATTTTCAGTTTCAAATTTAATATCTTCTAAGGTTATTTTGCTGCTAAAATTTTTAAAAGTCTTATTCATTGGATAATAAAAACGGTCTTGAAATATTTCTTTTACATTTGTCCAATAATGGTCTAAAATTCTTATTTCACAATTATTAAAATTAATTAAGATATTTCCCGTTACATTCAAATTTCTCTCGTCACAATTTTGTGTTATGTTGAGATTGTTTGCGTTTTTGATAATAATTGTTTCATCATCAATAGTTAAAATATCAGCTTGATTATTTTTTATAAGTTTACAGTTTTCTAGGTATACACAATTTTTACTTCATTGTAGTTCATTTAAATATTTACTTTCTTCATATTTATATGTTAAATTTTTATATTTAAATACAACTTCCATGGGACTGTCGATTTCTTCTTTCATTAAATTTGGAATAGGTAAAATGATTTTAAGCTGAATTTTTTCAAAATCTTTGGGAATTTTAATAGCAAATAACAATAAATTTTCTTTGAATTTAATTACTCCCATTTTAATATATTTCATTTTATTTAAATCAATTTCATATTTTTGTATTTCTAAATCAGTTAACATATTTGGGTTTATTTGTCCGTATCTAGCCGAAGCTATATTACTTTGAATATGATCAATTTTTTCTTTTATAATTTGTAGTTTAAAATACTGGTCATAAAATAAATTGTTCTGAATTTCTCTACTTGATACACTATTTAATTGACCTAATATAACTGCTCTATCTTTTTCTAAAACTGTTTTTAATTGTTGGAATGTTTTGTTAAAATGATCGTTTATAACTACCTGTTGATTAATATTGCTTATAGCATTGTGATTATTTATTTCAATATTTAAAAAATGATTTTCTATGCTAACTCTGTCCTCTTCATCCATCGTTCCAAACAACCATTTAGATGCGCTTCCGACAATATTTGCAAGCCCTCTTTTATGTCTTTTTTCAATTGGAATAAGTGTTTGTATTTTATATTTAAGATGTTTAAGTTCGGTTCGAATAATTTCTATATGTTCTATGTCCAATCCTTTTATATTTATTGAAATGTTGTCCAGAATGCTAACAATTTCATTTGGATTTATGACGTAAATAATAATGTCTGTTTTTGTTATTAAATCAGCATCATTTCATTTTATTTCCGAAAATCCGTTCTGTTACTTTATTTCGTTAACATTGAGTCTTCCGTTAGCTGGTGATACCAGTAGAAGTAGGAAGATTGTCATGAAGAGCTGAAAATTTAGGTGGGCTTTTTATAGCGGGTGATTTTTTAGCTGGTTTGGTTTTGGCAACACTGGTTTTGACAGCTGACGTGTGTTTAGTACCTTGTGTCACTGTCAAACAGCTTCAGTTTGGTTTGCAATTTAACCATGGATCGTCTTACAAATGAACAACGCTTGCAAATTATTGAATTTTACTATCAAAATTCATGCTCGGTTCGAAATGTTTATCGCGCGCTGCTTTGTGTTCAGCGATGAGGCTCATTTTTGGTTGAATGGGTACGTAAATAAGCAAAATTGCCGCATTTGGAGTGAAGATCAACCAGAAGCATTGCAACAGCTACCAATGCATCCCAAAAAAGCCACTGTTTGGTGCGGTTTATGGGCCGGCGGCATTATTGGGCCATATTTCTTCAAAGAAGATGCGAATCGCAGCGATACTGTCAATGGTGAACGCTACCGAGCGATGATAACACACTTTTTTTTGCCCGAAATGGAAGTTCTTGACTTGCATGATATGTGGTTTCAACAAGACGGTGCCACATGCCACACGCCACACAGCACGCGAAACAATGGCGCAATTGCGAGGCGAGTTTGGTGAACAGTTAATTTCACGTTTCGGGCCGGTCAATTGGCCGCCTAGATCGTGCGATTTGACACCATTAGACTATTTTTTGTGGGGGTATGTCAAGGCTAATGTCTATAGGGACAAGCCCGCTTCGATTGACGCACTGGAAGCCAACATCCATGCATTCATTCGTGAGATACCGGCCGATATGTGTGAAAGAGTATGCCAAAATTGGACTCAGCCGATGGTCTACCTGAGACGCAGCCGCGGTCAACATTTGCATGAAATTATCTTTAAACATTAAATTGCAAGGTTCAAACTATCGATTCAAATAAATATTTCATTCATTTTTTCGAATTTCTTGTTTTTTTTTTTAAAAAAAAGTTCTAAACCTCTTAAAAAATCACCCGTTATTAGTGACATGTATATTGGAGAGCTTACTCCTCCTAAATCTAGGCTGATGTTTATGTCTAACTGCTTTATAATTTTTAATAAATCCTGTCGATCTTGTTTCTCGATAAGATTCTCGCCTTTTGTTTGCTTTTTCTATACTACTTTTCTTCATCATAACTAAATTATTTCTGATTTTATCGAATTCTATTTTACGAAATTGTACTAAGGCTGGGCTGGTTTTAATTGTCGAATGAAATCTTTCATTATAATTTCTAATTGCCTGTTGAACTAGGCTCTTAACTGAAACGTTTAGTCCGTTTAATTTTAAAATCCTACACTTTTCTAATAAGGTGCTGTGAAATCTTTCCACGTCGGAATTTCCGGTGTGGGAATTGGGTTTAGTCAGATGAATATTGATATTTTCGTTTTGTAAAAATTCTTTAATAAGAATTGAGTTAAACTCATTGTCAGCTACAATCTTTTTTGGTTTTCCTGATTTAGCAAAATGGCTCTCTAGTTCTTCTACTATTGTTATATGATTTCTGTCTGACAAATAGTATGCAAATCCGAATTTGGAAAATTTATCAATTATAGTTAAAAAACTGCATTTAAGAATTACGAATGTGTCTACATGTATAATTTCATTTAGATCTGATGGTGTTTCTGTTAAACTAAGCTTTGGTTTTATCGGTTTCCTATCGTATTTAACCTGCTGGCAAACTTCGCATTGATTAATTATTATTTGTATCAATTCCATTAGTTTTGGGTAATAAATTTTATACTTAATATCATTAAATGTCTCTTGTATACCTGAGTGCATGCTTTCCTTAACATGATAAAGTGAAATTTGTTTAACTGCTTCTATTTCTAATTTTATATCTTGTGCTCGGTACGAACATTTTATAAACTTTATCTGATTATCGTTTGAGAATAATTCACTTAATTTTTCCTGTACTACATAATACTTACTATCGTTTAACTCTGAATATATACCTATAAGTCCTTTTTTTATGCATCTTCTAAATAACGAAGTAGTTTTTGTTTTTAGTGGACTTTATTGAATTGAAATTCAAAATAAAAGTTTAGTGACCTTTAGTCCAAATGCGTTTCGCCCAGGTACAACAGTTGGGCTCATCAGTTAGATGCTGTTGTACCCTTCTAAGACGCAAAATTTTAGTCGATGGTTACCGACATTTGATAAAATTACAGCATGAATACACTGTTAATTCTATTTTTAGGGGAATTCGTTTGAATTCATGCACCTAAAACTATACATATATAAATATATATATACACCCGTGGTCTAGCCGAAGTTAACGAAGTAGTTTTTGTTTTTAGTGGACTTTATTGAATTGAAATTCAAAATAAAAGTTTAGTGACCTTTAGTCCAAATGCGTTTCGCCCAGGTACAACAGTTGGGCTCATCAGTTAGATGCTGTTGTACCCTTCTAAGACGCAAAATTTTGGTCGATGGTTACCGACATTTGATAAAATTACAGCATGAATACACTGTGAATTCTATTTTTAGGGGAATTCGTTTGAATTCATGCACCTAAAATTATACATATATAAATATATATACACCCGTGGTCTAGCCGAAGTTAACGAAGTAGTTTTTGTTTTTAGTGGACTTTATTATATTGAAATTCAAAATAAAAGTTTAGTGACCTTTAGTCCAAATGCGTTTCGCCCAGGTACAACAGTTGGGCTCATCAGTTAGATGCTGTTGTACCCTTCTAAGACGCAAAATTTTGGTCGATGGTTACCGACATTTGATAAAATTACAGCATGAATACACTGTGAATTCTATTTTTAGGGGAATTAGTTTAAATTCATGCACCTAAAACTATACATATATAAATATATATATACACCCGTGGTCAAGCCGAAGTTAACGAAGTATTTTTTGTTTTTAGTGGACTTTCATTCTATTTCTTGGACTTTATTATTTGTAAGTATGATTTGAGTTTTATACTTATTCACAATTTCTTCTTTAATAGGAATGTGATCTAACAATTCTTCTTCTGCGGAGTGTATAGTAGCCAGAGTTGTGTCATTTTCATCATTTTCATCTTCTAGATTGAATAGTAATCCTATTTCTGAAACATCGTCTTCATACATTTTTGAAAAGTTGTTACACATACTTTGGTTTTCTTCTTCAGACTTAACGTCTTCATTAATTTCAATTCTACTGAGAAAATCTGCTACTTTATTATCCTTTCTCTTTAAATACTCTATCTCAAAATTATATTCTCCTAACTTTAAAAGCCACCTTTGATGTCTAGGAGACATATCTTTACCTTTATATTTGGAATGTAAATATTTAATTGGTTGGTGGTCAGTATAAATTTTGAATTTATTACCATACAAGTATGGTCGAAAGTATCCTGTTGACCACATTATTACTAAAAATTCCTTATCTGTTGCAGAATACTTGATTTCATGCTTATTGAGAGTTCTAGAAGCAAAGCACACTGGGTGCCCTTCCTGTGACAGAACTGCTCCTAACGCATATTTCGATGCGTCTGTTGTTAATTGAAATTGTTTTTTAAAATCAGGAAATCTAAGAATAGGATGAGAACAAATAAGACTTTTAAGATTCTCAAAAGCTGCTATGTAATTTGGATCTGTAGTTCTTAGTTTAGTATCTTTCTTTAAATACTTTGTCATAGGCTGCGCAATTTTTGCGTAGTCCTTTATGAATTTTCTATAAAATCCACTAAGACCTAAAAAACTTTTTATTTGTTTTTGGGTTTGAGGTAATTCTAAGTTTTCAATTACTTTAATCTTATCAGGATTTGGCTTAAATCCATCTTCCGTAAGAACATGACCCAAGAAATGCGTTTCTTTTTTCATGAAACTACATTTATCTATTTGAATTTTTAGTTCCGTAGTTTCTAAAACTTTAAATATTGCTGTTATTGCTCGAATGTGTTCCTCAAGTAAAGTGCTGAAGATAAGTATATCGTCTAGATATACTACACATGAAATATTTATGAAGTCTCTTAGAATTTCATTCATTAGCCTTTGGAATGTCGCTGGGGCATTCTTTAACCCGAATGGCATTCTAACAAACTCATATAAACCCTGGGGAGTTACAAAGGCTGTCTTGTGTATATCCTCCTCTTTAACTAATATTTGATAATAGCCTTTAGCTAAATCAATTGTTGTAAAATAATTTGACCTTCCCATCTTGTCTAATATGGCGTCCATATTAGGAAGTGGTTGTTTGTCATCTACTGTAATTTCATTTAATTTTCTATAGTCAATGACTATACGAAACTTTTGGATTCCTGAATTATCGTTCTTTTTCGGAACGACTATTAAAGGACTCGAATATTTTGATCTACTTTTTCGGATTATCCCTTGGTCTTCCATTTCAGCTATCTGTCTTCTTACTTCTTGTTCATGTTTTGGGGGATACCTATACAATTTTGCGTTAACCTAGCCATCTGTAATTGTTTTAATCTCATGTTTTATTATTGGGGTACTAGTTAACTTATCACCTTCTTTAAAAAATAATTTGCTGAATCTTTTTATTATTTTATATATGGCCCCATATTCTTCTGTATTTAGATAATCAAGCTTTAATCGGTTGATTACACTATCCTCTACCATCTCTAAAGTATGTATTTCTTCATATGTATATGGATTTCCTAGTATTTTTATTCGTTGTTCGTTGAGAACTATTGTTCCTGACTCCAAATCAATTAGGGTGTTTAGTTTATTGAGAATGTCGATACCAATTATAAATTGGTATCGTCTATTGGGTAAGTTCTTAACTTTCCATTTAATAAAAGCTCCTTTAGGAAACTGAAGTTCTTCAGGCGCTGGTGTATGCGCTTCAAACTCAATTGCATCCTTACCATTTATGGTTGTAAAATGCATTGGTTTTATTTTGACCTTCTTAAAAACACCAATCCTATCGTCCATAATACTAAGAGTAGACCCCGTATCTATTAAAGCTAAATATTTTTTGTTTTCTATAGTAATTTCTATCGTAGGTAATTCATCCGAGGCTAGTTGATAAAAAACTCAACATTATTTATCTCACTGTTATTTTGTGAATTCTTTGTCTCTATATTGCCTATAGACATGGGCTCTTCATGTCTTTGATAATTTTGGTTTTGCAGGCGATTTTGACCTGAATGTCCATTATTATTTGAGCCATAATAATTTCCTGAATTTCTATAAATATTAAAATTACCTGAATTTCTATAACCATTAAAATTACCTGAATTTCTATTACCATTAAAATTACCTGAATTTCTTCTATTAAAGTTATTGTAGTTACTTGCATTTCTGTTATTTGTATTATTGCTTATGTTTCTACTGTTTGTAATGTTAAAATTACTAGTATTTCTATTATTTGGATAATTATTGCTTTGATTAAACTGCCTAAAATTTCCTGAACTTCCATTATGTTGTTGACTGTTATTGTAATAATTATTCTGATTTCTAGCAAATCCTATCTTGTTCTGATTTTTAATTTGTCTATTATCTATTTTATTGGCATAATTTTTTTTTAAATTCATCCCTAATACAACTGTCTTCATATCTTCTCTTTATCATTATTTCAAATACTTTATCTAGATTTTTCTCTTCATAGATTTTGTCTAACAAAACACCCTGACTCATCTCTTTGATTATATTAACCAGCATCGCGTTTACAGTACTTAAGTCTATGGCGCTATCGCCTTTATAATATTCTTTTAGCTCGTCACTTTTGTATTTAATTTTTTGAGTTTCTGATAAAAGTTCACTTACTGTATTTACTTTGATTGCATAAATTGCCCTATATAAATCTGATGGTTCGGTGTCTGGTTTGAAGTGAAGTTTCAGCTGTCTTTTGATTTCATCCCAATTTTCCGGGTCTTTTATGTTGATCAGCATTTCTTTCGCTCTGCCTTGTATCTTCTCGTTATAGATAGTCCTCACCATGTAGTTTTTTGTTAATGTGATGAGTTCATCAGCAAGATAATACTCTATTTTTTTCACGAAGCTATTTATAGTAACTTCATTGGTTCCAGTGAATGTTGTCATATGAGATACCTCACGAATAACTCTCTCCCGGTCCAACCGTGCTGCTTCTCTTGTTTGCAGACTTTGGAATGCACTATTTAGTTGTTCTAATTGTTGTTCCCGCAATCTTAGTTGTTGTTGGAGTTGTTGCTGCTGCTGCATTTGCTGTTGCTGTTGCTACAGTTCATTATTTGCTGCTTCCATTTCGATTTGTAAATTTCGGCTCACGTCAAATTTATTTTGTTTCTTATTCCTTGTTATCATTAACACTTCTTATTTTCACAAATTTGTTTTCTTTTGTTGATTTTCACTTAGCCACAATTTAATCTTTTCGATTTTTTTTTAATTGGGTTTCACTGATTCATTTTCTCGTTATCTTTTTACTTTTAATACTTTCGAGTATTATTTTATTTATGAACAGTCACTCTTTATAATCTTCGCGATTTTTTATTTTTCGAGGTAGTTCGTATCACTAGATCCTTAATTTATATCAAAAAGGATCCTACCGACTGCGCCATTTAACTTTTTCCTTTTCGGAATTCAGTTTTAAAAAAATTAAAATCAAACGAAAACAATTTGTTTGTTAAAGTAAGAGTAAGTTTATTCTACGTGTTCTCTTGTTTAATGCCCGCAAACAACTCAACTTTAATTTACAATTATTTTCTCATGACATGTCTTAGAATTATGCTTGTCAGTAAAATAACCGTTCTCATGAAAATAGAATCTCTTTTTTCACTGTCTGCTCCGTGAAGGAATGTGCAGATTGTTGCAGTATATTATTAAAAGTATCCGCCAACCGGATATCTAGCATAGACGGAGAAGAATGTGTTATATATGTAACTTCTCCCAACTTTAGTTTGAAATTCTCCTGAATTTTATTAATAATTTTTAATTTAATTTTGTTTTGTAAAATATAGCTGAAAATAACTAAAATGATTAAAAATATAATTAACGTGACGTTAATTCCATTAGATATATTCTTATGATACTGCAGTTCTTCAATTTTTTGAATGTTATTTTCAGTTTCAAATTTTATATCTTCTAAGGTTATTTTGCTGCTAAAATTTGTAAGAGTCTTATTCATTGGATAATAAAAACGGTCTTGAAATATTTCTTTTACATTTGTCCAATAATGGTCTAAAATTCTTATTTCACAATTATTAAAATTAATTAAGATATTTCCCGTTACATTCAAATTTCTCTCGTCACAATTTTGTGTTATGTTGAGATTGTTTGCGTTTTTGATAATAATTGTTTCATCATCAATAGTTAAAATATCAGCTTGATTATTTTTTATAAGTTTACAGTTTTCTAGGTATACACAATTTTTACTTCATTGTAGTTCATTTAAATATTTACTTTCTTCATATTTATATGTTAAATTTTTATATTTAAATACAACTTCCATGGGACTGTCGATTTCTTCTTTCATTAAATTTGGAATAGGTAAAATGATTTTAAGCTGAATTTTTTCAAAATCTTTGGGAATTTTAATAGCAAATAACAATAAATTTTCTTTGAATTTAATTACTCCCATTTTAATATATTTCATTTTATTTAAATCAATTTCATATTTTTGTATTTCTAAATCAGTTAACATATTTGGGTTTATTTGTCCGTATCTAGCCGAAGCTATATTACTTTGAATATGATCAATTTTTTCTTTTATAATTTGTAGTTTAAAATACTGGTCATAAAATAAATTGTTCTGAATTTCTCTACTTGATACACTATTTAATTGACCTAATATAACTGCTCTATCTTTTTCTAAAACTGTTTTTAATTGTTGGAATGTTTTGTTAAAATGATCGTTTATAACTACCTGTTGATTAATATTGCTTATAGCATTGTGATTATTTATTTCAATATTTAAAAAATGATTTTCTATGCTAACTCTGTCCTCTTCATCCATCGTTCCAAACAACCATTTAGATGCGCTTCCGACAATATTTGCAAGCCCTCTTTTATGTCTTTTTTCAATTGGAATAAGTGTTTGTATTTTATATTTAAGATGTTTAAGTTCGGTTCGAATAATTTCTATATGTTCTATGTCCAATCCTTTTATATTTATTGAAATGTTGTCCAGAATGCTAACAATTTCATTTGGATCTATGACGTGAATAATAATGTCTGTTTTTGTTATTAAATCAGCATCATTTAATTTTATTTCCGAAAATCCGTTCTGTTCCTTTATTTCGTTAACATTGAGTCTTCCGTTAGCTGGTGATACCAGTAGAAGTAGGAAGATTGTCATGAAGAGCTGAAAATTTAGGTGGGCTTTTTATAACGGGTGATTTTTTAGCTGGTTTGGTTTTGGCAACACTGGTTTTGACAGCTGACGTGTGTTTAGTACCTTGTGTCACTGTCAAACAGCTTCAGTTTGGTTTGCAATTTAACCATGGATCGTCTTACAAATGAACAACGCTTGCAAATTATTGAATTTTACTATCAAAATTCATGCTCGGTTCGAAATGTTTATCGCGCGCTGCTTTGTGTTCAGCGATGAGGCTCATTTTTGGTTGAATGGGTACGTAAATAAGCAAAATTGCCGCATTTGGAGTGAAGATCAACCAGAAGCATTGCAACAGCTACCAATGCATCCCAAAAAAGCCACTGTTTGGTGCGGTTTATGGGCCGGCGGCATTATTGGGCCATATTTCTTCAAAGAAGATGCGAATCGCAGCGATACTGTCAATGGTGAACGCTACCGAGCGATGATAACACACTTTTTTTTGCCCGAAATGGAAGTTCTTGACTTGCATGATATGTGGTTTCAACAAGACGGTGCCACATGCCACACGCCACACAGCACGCGAAACAATGGCGCAATTGCGAGGCGAGTTTGGTGAACAGTTAATTTCACGTTTCAACCCGGTCAATTGGCCGCCTAGATCGTGCGATTTGACACCATTAGACTATTTTTTGTGGGGGTATGTCAAGGCTAATGTCTATAGGGACAAGCCCGCTTCGATTGACGCACTGGAAGCCAACATCCATGCATTCATTCGTGAGATACCGGCCGATATGTGTGAAAGAGTATGCCAAAATTGGACTCAGCCGATGGTCTACCTGAGACGCAGCCGCGGTCAACATTTGCATGAAATTATCTTTAAACATTAAATTGCAAGGTTCAAACTATCGATTCAAATAAATATTTCATTCATTTTTTCGAATTTCTTGTTTTTTTTTTAAAAAAAAGTTCTAAACCTCTTAAAAAATCACCCGTTATTAGTGACATGTATATTGGAGAGCTTACTCCTCCTAAATCTAGGCTGATGTTTATGTCTAACTGCTTTATAATTTTTAATAAATCCTGTCGATCTTGTTTCTCGATAAGATTCTCGCCTTTTGTTTGCTTTTTCTATACTACTTTTCTTCATCATAACTAAATTATTTCTGATTTTATCGAATTCTATTTTACGAAATTGTACTAAGGCTGGGCTGGTTTTAATTGTCGAATGAAATCTTTCATTATAATTTCTAATTGCCTGTTGAACTAGGCTCTTAACTGAAACGTTTAGTCCGTTTAATTTTAAAATCCTACACTTTTCTAATAAGGTGCTGTGAAATCTTTCCACGTCGGAATTTCCGGTGTGGGAATTGGGTTTAGTCAGATGAATATTGATATTTTCGTTTTGTAAAAATTCTTTAATATGAATTGAGTTAAACTCATTGTCAGCTACAATCTTTTTTGGTTTTCCTGATTTAGCAAAATGGCTCTCTAGTTCTTCTACTATTGTTATATGATTTCTGTCTGACAAATAGTATGCAAATCCGAATTTGGAAAATTTATCAATTATAGTTAAAAAACTGCATTTAAGAATTACGAATGTGTCTACATGTATAATTTCATTTAGATCTGATGGTGTTTCTGTTAAACTAAGCTTTGGTTTTATCGGTTTCCTATCGTATTTAACCTGCTGGCAAACTTCGCATTGATTAATTATTATTTGTATCAATTCCATTAGTTTTGGGTAATAAATTTTATACTTAATATCATTAAATGTCTCTTGTATACCTGAGTGCATGCTTTCCTTAACATGATAAAGTGAAATTTGTTTAACTGCTTCTATTTCTAATTTTATATCTTGTGCTCGGTACGAACATTTTATAAACTTTATCTGATTATCGTTTGAGAATAATTCACTTAATTTTTCCTGTACTACATAATACTTACTATCGTTTAACTCTGAATATATACCTATAAGTCCTTTTTTTATGCATCTTCTAAATAACGAAGTAGTTTTTGTTTTTAGTGGACTTTATTGAATTGAAATTCAAAATAAAAGTTTAGTGACCTTTAGTCTAAATGCGTTTCGCCCAGGTACAACAGTTGGGCTCATCAGTTAGATGCTGTTGTACCCTTCTAAGACGCAAAATTTTAGTCGATGGTTACCGACATTTGATAAAATTACAGCATGAATACACTGTTAATTCTATTTTTAGGGGAATTCGTTTGAATTCATGCACCTAAAACTATACATATATAAATATATATATACACCCGTGGTCTAGCCGAAGTTAACGAAGTAGTTTTTGTTTTTAGTGGACTTTATTGAATTGAAATTCAAAATAAAAGTTTAGTGACCTTTAGTCCAAATGCGTTTCGCCCAGGTACAACAGTTGGGCTCATCAGTTAGATGCTGTTGTACCCTTCTAAGACGCAAAATTTTGGTCGATGGTTACCGACATTTGATAAAATTACAGCATGAATACACTGTGAATTCTATTTTTAGGGGAATTCGTTTGAATTCATGCACCTAAAACTATACATATATAAATATATATATACACCCGTGGTCTAGCCGAAGTTAACGAAGTAGTTTTTGTTTTTAGTGGACTTTATTATATTGAAATTCAAAATAAAAGTTTAGTGACCTTTAGTCCAAATGCGTTTCGCCCAGGTACAACAGTTGGGCTCATCAGTTAGATGCTGTTGTACCCTTCTAAGACGCAAAATTTTGGTCGATGGTTACCGACATTTGATAAAATTACAGCATGAATACACTGTGAATTCTATTTTTAGGGGAATTCGTTTGAATTCATGCACCTAAAACTATACATATATAAATATATATATACACCCGTGGTCTAGCCGAAGTTAACGAAGTAGTTTTTGTTTTTAGTGGACTTTATTATATTGAAATTCAAAATAAAAGTTTAGTGACCTTTAGTCCAAATGCGTTTCGCCCAGGTACAACAGTTGGGCTCATCAGTTAGATGCTGTTGTACCCTTCTAAGACGCAAAATTTTGGTCGATGGTTACCGACATTTGATAAAATTACAGCATGAATACACTGTGAATTCTATTTTTAGGGGAATTCGTTTGAATTCATGCACCTAAAACTATACATATATAAATATATATATACACCCGTGGTCAAGCCGAAGTTAACGAAGTATTTTTTGTTTTTAGTGGACTTTCTTTCTATTTCTTGGACTTTATTATTTGTAAGTATGATTTGAGTTTTATACTTATTCACAATTTCTTCTTTAATAGGAATGTGATCTAACAATTCTTCTTCTGCGGAATGTATAGTAGCCAGAGTTGTGTCATTTTCATCATTTTCATCTTCTAGATTGAATAGTAATCCTATTTCTGAAACATCGTCTTCATACATTTTTGAAAAGTTGTTACACATACTTTGGTTTTCTTCTTCAGACTTAACGTCTTCATTAATTTCAATTCTACTGAGAAAATCTGCTACTTTATTATCCTTTCTCTTTAAATACTCTATCTCAAAATTATATTCTCCTAACTTTAAAAGCCACCTTTGATGTCTAGGAGACATATCTTTACCTTTATATTTGGAATGTAAATATTTAATTGGTTGGTGGTCAGTATAAATTTTGAATTTATTACCATACAAGTATGGTCGAAAGTATCCTGTTGACCACATTATTACTAAAAATTCCTTATCTGTTGCAGAATACTTGATTTCATGCTTATTGAGAGTTCTAGAAGCAAAGCACACTGGGTGCCCTTCCTGTGACAGAACTGCTCCTAACGCATATTTCGATGCGTCTGTTGTTAATTGAAATTGTTTTTTAAAATCAGGAAATCTAAGAATAGGATGAGAACAAATAAGACTTTTAAGATTCTCAAAAGCTGCTATGTAATTTGGATCTGTAGTTCTTAGTTTAGTATCTTTCTTTAAATACTTTGTCATAGGCTGCGCAATTTTTGCGTAGTCCTTTATGAATTTTCTATAAAATCCACTAAGACCTAAAAAACTTTTTATTTGTTTTTGGGTTTGAGGTAATTCTAAGTTTTCAATTACTTTAATCTTATCAGGATTTGGCTTAAATCCATCTTCCGTAAGAACATGACCCAAGAAATGCGTTTCTTTTTTCATGAAACTACATTTATCTATTTGAATTTTTAGTTCCGTAGTTTCTAAAACTTTAAATATTGCTGTTATTGCTCGAATGTGTTCCTCAAGTAAAGTGCTGAAGATAAGTATATCGTCTAGATATACTACACATGAAATATTTATGAAGTCTCTTAGAATTTCATTCATTAGCCTTTGGAATGTCGCTGGGGCATTCTTTAACCCGAATGGCATTCTAACAAACTCATATAAACCCTGGGGAGTTACAAAGGCTGTCTTGTGTATATCCTCCTCTTTAACTAATATTTGATAATAGCCTTTAGCTAAATCAATTGTTGTAAAATAATTTGACCTTCCCATCTTGTCTAATATGGCGTCCATATTAGGAAGTGGTTGTTTGTCATCTACTGTAATTTCATTTAATTTTCTATAGTCAATGACTATACGAAACTTTTGGATTCCTGAATTATCGTTCTTTTTCGGAACGACTATTAAAGGACTCGAATATTTTGATCTACTTTTTCGGATTATCCCTTGGTCTTCCATTTCAGCTATCTGTCTTCTTACTTCTTGTTCATGTTTTGGGGGATACCTATACAATTTTGCGTTAACCTAGCCATCTGTAATTGTTTTAATCTCATGTTTTATTATTGGGGTACTAGTTAACTTATCACCTTCTTTAAAAAATAATTTGCTGAATCTTTTTATTATTTTATATATGGCCCCATATTCTTCTGTATTTAGATAATCAAGCTTTAATCGGTTGATTACACTATCCTCTACCATCTCTAAAGTATGTATTTCTTCATATGTATATGGATTTCCTAGTATTTTTATTCGTTGTTCGTTGAGAACTATTGTTCCTGACTCCAAATCAATTAGGGTGTTTAGTTTATTGAGAATGTCGATACCAATTATAAATTGGTATCGTCTATTGGGTAAGTTCTTAACTTTCCATTTAATAAAAGCTCCTTTAGGAAACTGAAGTTCTTCAGGCGCTGGTGTATGCGCTTCAAACTCAATTGCATCCTTACCATTTATGGTTGTAAAATGCATTGGTTTTATTTTGACCTTCTTAAAAACACCAATCCTATCGTCCATAATACTAAGAGTAGACCCCGTATCTATTAAAGCTAAATATTTTTTGTTTTCTATAGTAATTTCTATCGTAGGTAATTCATCCGAGGCTAGTTGATAAAAAACTCAACATTATTTATCTCACTGTTATTTTGTGAATTCTTTGTCTCTATATTGCCTATAGACATGGGCTCTTCATGTCTTTGATAATTTTGGTTTTGCAGGCGATTTTGACCTGAATGTCCATTATTATTTGAGCCATAATAATTTCCTGAATTTCTATAAATATTAAAATTACCTGAATTTCTATAACCATTAAAATTACCTGAATTTCTATTACCATTAAAATTACCTGAATTTCTTCTATTAAAGTTATTGTAGTTACTTGCATTTCTGTTATTTGTATTATTGCTTATGTTTCTACTGTTTGTAATGTTAAAATTACTAGTATTTCTATTATTTGGCTAATTATTGCTTTGATTAAACTGCCTAAAATTTCCTGAACTTCCATTATGTTGTTGACTGTTATTGTAATAATTATTCTGATTTCTAGCAAATCCTATCTTGTTCTGATTTTTAATTTGTCTATTATCTATTTTATTGGCATAATTTTTTTTTAAATTCATCCCTAATACAACTGTCTTCATATCTTCTCTTTATCATTATTTCAAATACTTTATCTAGATTTTTCTCTTCATAGATTTTGTCTAACAAAACACCCTGACTCATCTCTTTGATTATATTAACCAGCATCGCGTTTACAGTACTTAAGTCTATGGCGCTATCGCCTTTATAATATTCTTTTAGCTCGTCACTTTTGTATATAATTTTTTGAGTTTCTGATAAAAGTTCACTTACTGTATTTACTTTGATTGCATAAATTGCCTTATATAAATCTGATGGTTCGGTGTCTGGTTTGAAGTGAAGTTTCAGCTGTCTTTTGATTTCATCCCAATTTTCCGGGTCTTTTATGTTGATCAGCATTTCTTTCGCTCTGCCTTGTATCTTCTCGTTATAGATAGTCCTCACCATGTAGTTTTTTGTTAATGTGATGAGTTCATCAGCAAGATAATACTCTATTTTTTCACGAAGCTATTTATAGTAACTTCATTGGTTCCAGTGAATGTTGTCATATGAGATACCTCACGAATAACTCTCTCCCGGTCCAACCGTGCTGCTTCTCTTGTTTGCAGACTTTGGAATGCACTATTTAGTTGTTCTAATTGTTGTTCCCGCAATCTTAGTTGTTGTTGGAGTTGTTGCTGCTGCTGCATTTGCTGTTGCTGTTGCTACAGTTCATTATTTGCTGCTTCCATTTCGATTTGTAAATTTCGGCTCACGTCAAATTTATTTTGTTTCTTATTCCTTGTTATCATTAACACTTCTTATTTTCACAAATTTGTTTTCTTTTGTTTTCACTTAGCCACAATTTAATCTTTTCGATTTTTTTTTAATTGGGTTTCACTGATTCATTTTCTCGTTATCTTTTTACTTTTAATACTTTCGAGTATTATTTTATTTATGAACAGTCACTCTTTATAATCTTCGCGATTTTTTATTTTTCGAGGTAGTTCGTATCACTAGATCCTTAATTTATATCAAAAAGGATCCTACCGACTGCGCCATTTAACTTTTTCCTTTTCGGAATTCAGTTTTAAAAAAATTAAAATCAAACGAAAAACAATTTGTTTGTTAAAGTAAGAGTAAGTTTATTCTACGTGTTCTCTTGTTTAATGCCCGCAAACAACTCAACTTTTATTTACAATTATTTTCTCATGACATGTCTTAGAATTATGCTTGTCAGTAAAATAACCGTTCTCATGAAAATAGAATCTCTTTTTTCACTGTCTGCTCCGTGAAGGAATGTGCAGATTGTTGCAGTATATTATTAAAAGCATCCGCCAACCGGATATCTAGGGCTGACCAACAATTTCGGATTGCCTTCTGTAATAGTTCTGCTTTCGCTCGTGAAGAAACTTTAAAGCAAAAACTTTTACAGGATGAGTAGCCGAAATTGGAAATTCTCGTTGAAGAATCCTGACAGGACCATCAGACTTACAAACCTTTCCGACCTCAGAATTAAAACACTCAGCAGACATATTAGGCAGACTTTGACATAACCCGTTTGAAACCCGATCACTCCTCATTTCAAGCTCGTCTCCTACTTCTGCTTCCTCTGGTCGGGGTAACTGTTTTGGAAACGACTCTCCCCCACTAGTTTGTCGCTCCCTTGGCGGTTTCCCTGGTGTTTTTGGCATTCTGGGGTACTCACGCCTTTTTCTCCACAGAGATAGCAAAATAGCTTTCTTTCATGTGACGGGCAATGAAAAAAGGAATGACCAAGCTTGTCAAAATTCCAACAAACCAGTGTTGAAGCTGGTTGACGGAAATTCCTGCTGAACGCTGCGACTTCATCCAATGGCTCCTCATCAGTCTTGTCTTCAAAATGGACTTCATGAACGGTCTTATGGGACGCTGTTCGTCTATTTAAGAAGCGTTCAGCTTCTCTAGCTTTGTTTCTTAGATGATCTAAGCTAGTCACACTCGCTGCCAACAGTACCTCCCCGATCTTGTCCCGAGCCTTGCTTTTGATGATTTCCATCAGCTTCAATGAATCAAATGGTTCATTTAAACGGTCATTCAGACCAACGACTGAGCTGAAGAAATCATCAAAAGTTTCCTTAAATCCCTGCTTTCGAGTGAGCAGGCGCATATACACTTCCACATCATTTTCTTTTCTGCCAAATTCTCTCTTCAAAGCGGATTTAATTTGCGCCAAAGTCGCATCCGGACTCTTTTGTAAATGTTTTGTGAAATCAGAATTGTCCAATACAATTGACTGATTTAAGGTTCTCTTACTGTCCAATACAGTGAGAACGATGATTGCGACGTATCTTACTGTGCATAAACAATAAGATTGATGATGATTCAAGATCCAAGCACTTGAACTTGTTCTTGTGGAATGAAGATTCGTAAAATGATAACAATAGTACACTACTGGTTGTTAATGAACGAATGAATTTATTATAGACATTATGTCTCTTTTATACTTAAATAACAAACAATTGATTACAAACAATTCATTACAAATCAAATATAAATTAGGTCAAACAATTTGTTTACAATAACATTTAATATATTGAATATGTCAACATAAAATAAAAACAATAAAAACAAAATAGAATGCGCTGGTCATTGCTTCCTGCTGTGTCATCAGTATTTTGTTGTAGGTCGTGAAGACAATGAACATTGCTTGTGTCGTCAACATTTTGTTGTATGTAGGTCGTGAAGGCAATAAACATTCTTCCCCGCGTTGAATGGGTACTCATTCAAGAATTATACCTCTGAGACGTTGTATTGAGTTTTGTGCGGTAAAGGAAGGGGAATTTCGTTTGATGTTTCTTGCTTCCGAGCTCTGAACAGAAATATGATCCCAAGACAGACTGCTATGATTAAAGCCAGATAGCTGATTGAGTAATGGTGAATGTTGTCCGTAAATATTTTTTCATTGAGATTTGCGAGATTCTGATTTTGCAATGTTGACAGCTGAGTTTGGAGTGTTGTTAGTGAATCAATATGAGTGTTGTTGAAAATTGGGATTAGATCTAAAGCTGCGTGAACATCACTAGGCTTCGCTATTGCTGATAAATTTCCAAAACTAATGAAGGATGAATGTACATTGCTTATCGTCATCTGGGTTCCTTGAATTGTAACCAGATTGTTCCGTATTCTGCAATCGCTCTCGATTGAGAGAAGTCCAGCTCCATATAGTTCCATTTGAAGGGTTTCGGTTTTGCATACAGCTGTAAGTTGAATATTTTGAAGTGCTCCAAATATCCATTGATTTCTATTGTTCAATTGGGTCCATAGAATGTTGTTGATGGATTTAACAATTTCACATGATGTTGCGGTGTCATTGATAAAAAGAGAGAATTCACAGTTAAACGCTTGTGAACCGGAGTGATATTTTGCCTTTCGGTTTGAGCAGAAGAACTGCATTTCCTTTCCTTTGTTGCATTCCTTGAATTCTGATAAAGTCATTGGAAAATATTGGTCTCTATGACGGTTTATGGCCAGGATTTCTATGGCTGGATTAATTTTCAGAAGCGTGTTGTTAAGTATTAAAGGAACAGGTGTTATTTGGAATAATTCAAATGCTTCTTGTTCAACGAGAGGAATGGTGATTACGAAAATTAAGTGTTTTCCTGCGGAGCCACCCTTCGTTGTTGATATTTTGTAGAATTGGAGCAAATCTTCTTGCTCGAATGGTAGTTTTTGTGACAGTGGTAAGTGATTTTTTATGTTTATGATTTCAGCCTTAAGTTGAGTAGGTGAAAGCAGTAGAGGGTTGATGTTGCCATAGTGTACATCCGTTAATGTATTAAGAATCGTGCCTTCGACCCTTTGAAGATTAGATGCCATCATCATTAGTTGCATTGCGAGTGTAGTGAAAATTTGAAATACTCTAAACTGGTCAGTTGCATTTCCGATTCTTCCAATGATCTCGTTGGCTTGGTTTTGAAGCATGTTTATTCGATTTCGAACCTCAAGCTGATCATGCTTTATTATGTTGATGGTTGAGTCGATGACAGACGTCTGATTTTTCAACATCGATAATAAAAGAGCCTCATTATTGTTTATATGGTCGATTGTTTTAGACAACTCTTCTGCATAGTCGGAGTCCAGTAGCCCAAATAAAGAATGAGCTATGTTTCCGACAACGTTTATTGATGCTCTAGTACTCCGATGTCTTGAGATTAAGTTGGTGTCTCCTTGGAGTGATATCTTCATATTTGTTAGGTAGGTAACCATCGCATTACATGTTGTTCTAAGTTGTAGTTGATTACATAAGTGTTGGAGAGCCATTGTTCCGTTGTTGAATGCCTCAAGCTCAGCTCGGATGGGTGCTAGGTCATAATATGTGACTAGGTTCCATTCGTTTGCAATCAGGTTAGTGGAGCCAAGATTTTCGAAGTATAGTCCAGGATTGTTTTTGAATCTTGTAATGTTTATCGGTGATGCGATAACCATTGGAAGCAAGAATAAGGATAGAATTACCGTTGTGATTAGTGAAGTATTGCATGTTTTCCGTCGTTTTGGTGATGTTTCTGCTTGTGTGTCCTCATCTTCCTGTTTCTGGTTGACATCTTCGCTATCTTCAAGGAGTGGAGCTAGACGATGAATAGGTCGTTTTAGTATTCCTGACTGCGTTTTTACGTTAACCACTCGAACTACGTCATCCTGTCCCTTAAAGATGTCGACAATTCTTCCCAACGGCCATTTGAGGGTTGGAATGTTATCTTCCTTGATGATGACTAGGTCGCCGATTCTTATATTTTGTTGGCTCTTGTTCCACTTGTTTCTTTGTTGGAGTTGATTGAGGTACTCTGTTGACCATCGTTTCCAAAATTCGTGTTTAAGGTAGCAGATGGTGCTCCACCGATTTCTTAGATTTTTGTTCTCTGGAACTATATCGGGGTCGATTTGTGCAGTAAGGGGTTCTCCTATTAAGAAATGTCCAGGTGTAAGTGCGGCAAGATCATTTGGGTTAGTTGACAGTGGAGTTAGTGGCCTTGAATTCAGAATTGCTTCTATTTTGATGACTACAGTTTCTAATTCCTCATGGGTTAATGAGGCTGTAGATACTGTTCGGAGTAAAAGATGTTTCGCTGATTTGACTGCTGCTTCCCATAATCCGCCGAAGTGGGGGGCTCTTGGTGGAATGAACTTAAAGGTTATTCCCTTATCGCTGCTGGCTTTGATGATGGCTTCTCTTGCTTCTGTTGTGTGTAATATATCCTTGAGCTCGGCAAGCTGATTTTTGGCTCCAACGAAATTGGTTGCATTGTCACAATATAGCGTCTGGATTCTTCCTCTTCTACTAATGAATCTTCTCACGGCCCCAATAAAAGCTTCAGTGGTTAAATCTGTTACTATTTCCAAGTGCACTGCCTTAGTTGAGAAGCAGCAAAACACTGCTAAGTACACCTTATGTGGTTTCTTACCTCTGATTTTGAAGTGTACCCACAGAGGTCCAAATCTACACCGCAGATAAAGAATGGTCTATTTGGCGTAACTCGGTCGGCAGGAAGATTACCCATTATTTGAGTCATTAGGTGTGGTCTGGTTCTTGTACATCTAATGCAGTTATGAACTGTGTGTCGGGCTGTGATTTTCCCCTTAATTGGCCAAAACCTTTGTCTAAGAATGGATAATAAGGTTTGCGGTCCACAGTGATTGTGTGAGTCATGTTTAAGTTTGAAAAGCAACTTTGTAATTGATTCGTTGTATGGGAGTAATATTGGATGTTTTGCATCAAATGATATTGATGCAGCTTCTAGTCGTCCTCCTACTCGAAGAACGTTGTTGTCGTCTAAAAATGGTGCCAGAGTTATAAGTGCACTAGATTTGCATAAGCCCTTATTTCTTTTAAGATCTTGAATTTCGCCTTTGAATTCAGAGGATTGTATCTGCCTTATGATTGTCATGAGAGATTCGTTAAGCTCCTTGGGTGAAAGTGCCTTCTGTCCCTCAGGATTCACCTTGAGTTTCCTGGCCCTTTTGATGAATCGCAGCATATAGCCAATGGTATTTTGTAGAAACTTGAATGAATTTCGATGTTGTATCTTGTAGATGAATTGACTTGGAGGATCGTCTTGTAGTGCTATAGCAACAATGTGTTTTTTTTTTTCGTTCAAGATCTGAATGAGGTTCTTGTTCCCTTGGAGATGTTTGTGGCCAAGCTGATTCATTTCCATGTAAAAATAAAGGTCCATAAAGCCACATGTGACAGGACATGAAGTTTCGTGCAGATATCCCTCGAGAGAGCAAGTCTGCGGGATTTTCCTTTGATGGCACATGACGCCACAGTGCTCCCCATGAGTGTTCTTGTATTTTTGCGATTCGATTTGCTACGAAGGTGTGATATGAAGATGACGTTGAGTTTATCCAGGAAAGAACAATTTGGGAATCTGTCCAAAGAAATACTGGTGCTTCTGGGAGTCGTACATCTTCTCGTACTCTGCTGGTGAGTTCAGCTCCTAATACTGCAGCACATAGTTCGAGTCGAGGAAGCGTTTGTTGTTTTATTGGGGCTACACGCGATTTTGCACATAGTAGCCTGTTGATAGTTGTTCGATCTTGGTATGTTGAACGTAAATATACCGCAGCTCCATAGGCTCGTTCTGAAGCATCCACGAAAGTATGAATCTGTCTAGACGTAGGGTTTCCCTTGAAAACGTGTCTGGGAATTTTCGCTTGGTCGAGATCAGCTATGTCCTTTCTGAAGCTGAACCATTCTTCTTTGAGGTGTTGTGGAAGCTCGTCATCCCAAGCAAGTTTTGAATGCCAAAGTTTTTGCATGAAGATTTTGGCTTGAACTACAACAGGGCCAAATAGTCCCAATGGGTCGAAAATTCGTGCAAGTTCGGAACTTACCACACGTTTGGTGATTGAGGAAGTATCATTTACCTTAGACCTCCCACATAATTCGTCTGATTTAGGTTGCCAAACGAGTCCAAGTGTTTTTATTGTGCAGTGGCTGGCATCAGTGAAGTCAAGACAGATTTCCTGATCTTCAGGGCGAATGTCATTTAACAATTGGGGATGGTTTGCACACCATTTTCGAAGTTTAAATCCGGCGTTGTCCAGGATTGACCTTAGTTGTTTTTGAGCTTCCTTTGCCTGAGTGATGCTGTTGGATCCGCTAATGCAATCGTCTACATAGAAGTCTTCTAACAGAATTTGGCTTCCTATTGGATGCGTTATTTTGCTTTGAGAGGCTAAAAACTGCAGGCATTTGGTTGCCAAATAGGGGGCGGCTGAGGTTCCGTATGAGACGGTTTTGAGCTTGTAGTATTTTATGTCTTCTGATGGCTGCGTCCTCCACACTATGAGTTGATAATTCTGATCCTCTTCATGAACCAGAATTTGTCTGTACATTTTTTCGATGTCGGCTGTAAACACAAATTTATGCATTCGAAATCGGAGTAGGATCGAGAAGAGTTCACTTTGAACTGTGGGTCCAGTATGGAGTATATCATTGAGAGATAAACTCGTGGAGGTTTTAGCCGATGCGTCGAAAACAACACGTAGTTTTGTTGTGCTGCTATCAGGTTTAAGTACACAGTGATGAGGGATGAAGAAGTGGTGTTTTGGAATATTGGTTGGATTGATTTGTTCCATGTGTCCAAATGCTTCATATTCTTCCATAAATTTGACATAATCCCTCCTCAATGATGGGTTCTTGTTTAGTCGTCTTTCTAATGACATAAAACGGTTGAGTGCTACTTGCTTTGAGTCACCCAAGGCTCCACCATTTTCTCGGAATGGCAGTCGAACTTCAAAGCGGCCAGTATTAGACCTGGTTACTGTTTGAGTGAAATGTGTTTCACAAAATCTCTCAGCTGTCGTCATCGATTTTGGTGAGTCTTCGAAGTCATCCAGCTTCCAGAACTTTTCGATGAGGTCATTCGTAGAATCGTCTTCGCAGAAGATTGCACAAGTAGCATTGTTATAGGCTACGTTTTCAATTTTTCCTGTCACAACCCAACCAAGGACAGTGTTCTGTAATAATGGCATCTTGTCACCAATTCGTATTTGTTCTGGACGTATGAGTTGATGATACAATTCTGCTCCAAGAAGAATATCAATTTTGTCGGATTGATGAAAGTTTGGGTCTGCTAGATTAATGTTTTCAGGAATGGACCAGGTTGTTGTATCCAGATTCTGCGTAGGTTGAGGTGACACAATGCTTGGAAGGATGAATGCTTCCACTCTGCAGTTGAACTTTCCAATTGACGATTGGAGTTTGATGTTGACTCGTTTTGTGGAGCTTCGTGTTCTTCGTCCGATGCCTTCGATACATAGAGATGATGGTTTGGGTGATAAAGATAGGCGTTTGATAAGCCTCTCTGATACCAGATTGATCTGCGAACCTGAGTCTAGAATCGCTCTGACCACACAAGATTGCCCATTGTTTGCGGCGATGATAACTCTTGCCGTAGCCAGCAGCACGTAGTCCTGGTTGTAATTAAGATTTTGAATCGTTGCTACAGTCATTGGTGTCGAAGCCTCAGTCTTCGTAATGCTAGGTTTAGCGGTTGTAGTCTCTGAAGTAGTTGCGCCAGTTGGTGCGTTGGATGGTCGTGGAATTTTCGGAACCAAGTGCAACAGTGTGTTGTGCTTGCCTGTGCATTTGGAGCAACTTCGTGACACACACGTTTTTGCCGTGTGATCGGCCTTGAAATAGTTCACGCATAATCGTTGTCTTTGCGTCCATCTTAATCTTTCAGCGGCTGACATCTTCAAGAACTTTTCGCAATAAAAAATTGGGTGGTTCGTATTTCCACATACCTTGCAGTTACCAATGTTGGAGGAAGCAATGTTGGACACCACCTTGGTTCGGTCCTTTCCCCCAACAGCTTCTAGGGCCTCAAAACGGTTCTTCAAGAATTTGATAAATTCTTCCATTGTTGGAAGTTCTCGAGGGTTTTTGACGGATTGCTCATATAGTAGATGGCTTTGTCGGTCTAATTTCTTCGTTAACAGATGAATGAGTAGAGGAGCCCACGAGTCTGTATCAATGCTAAGAGCCCTCAAAGCTGCTAAAGATTCATGAATTGTATCATGAAACTCTCTCATAGTTTTTACTTCGGAGTTTTGCTGCGGCAAGCCCAAAATTTTTTGAATAAGGGACAACGTCTGGGCTCTTTTGTTGCTGAATCGATCCTGAAGAGTCTTCCATGCAATCGGATAGTTTTCCTCCGTCAGCTCTAAGTGTCTTAGCAGGCGTTCTGCATCACCAGATACATTTGTTTTTAAATACCACATTTTTTGTACTAATGGTAGATCTTGGTTATGTATCATCTTGGTGAAGATGTCGGAAAAGGTTTGCCATTTTAGGTAATCGCCGTCAAACTTCGGGATTGTCATCTTTGGAAGCTGTACTGACAGATGATCATTTTTTGAATTATTGGCAGATCCTTTAAGTGAGGATCGGTTCTTCAGAATTTTGATTTCAAACTCTGAATAAGAGTTCATGTCATAACCCTCTGTAAGTGGGTTTTCGCACTACTCCCAAATTGAATAATGTAGTTCTTCGATTTGGCTCCAGAGTTTATTCATTGCCTCTAGACATTGTATGGGGACTTCTTCCTTAACTCGACCGTCAATGAGCCGGGCTAAAGAGTTCATTAATGCCTTTTGGCGTCGCATGAGAGTAAGCACCTCATGCGATGTTTGTTTTTCTCCCTCAGATGTTTTTACTTTTTCCTCGGGCGATTCAGGTGTCTTCTTAATTTCGCTGGAATCTATTCCAGTTAGCGGCTCCTTGCTTTGGCTGGTCTCTACTTTAGTAAGCGAATCCTTGAATATTTTCCTGTACTTTTGAGTTATCTCTTTAATTTTATCGAAATAACACGAGGTGAAATATTCGTCATCGACTTTTAGATTTGATGACCGAATTTCTTCGTCTCTGGCTTCAAAATCTTTCCAAATAGCTTCGATTTGGTTTAACCGTGAAGCAAAGTATTCCTTAGTTGTTTTTCGCGTAGCCGAGTCCTTGTTAAAGTTCCGGATGATGGTTTGTATGTCCTCTCCGGCCTGACGTTGTTCAGTTGTCCAGTTTTCCATTGTGAGCCTTCTTGACAAATTTTGATGCTTAGTTTCAGCTGTTGATTCCAGTAAGACGTAATGTATCGCTGACCAAACCCTTAGGTTGACGATTTGTAGTCGGGGTCACCAAATGTTTTGTGAAATCAGAATTGTCCAATACAATTGACTGATTTAAGGTTCTCTTACTGTCCAATACAGTGAGAACGATGATTGCGACGTATCTTACTGTGCATAAACAATAAGATTGATGATGATTCAAGATCCAAGCACTTGAACTTGTTCTTGTGGAATGAAGATTCGTAAAATGATAACAATAGTACACTACTGGTTGTTAATGAACGAATGAATTTATTATAGACATTATGTCTCTTTTATACTTAAATAACAAACAATTGATTACAAACAATTCATTACAAATCAAATATAAATTAGGTCAAACAATTTGTTTACAATAACATTTAATATATTGAATATGTCAACATAAAATAAAAACAATAAAAACAAAATAGAATGCGCTGGTCATTGCTTCCTGCTGTGTCATCAGTATTTTGTTGTAGGTCGTGAAGGCAATGAACATTGCTTGTGTCGTCAACATTTTGTTGTATGTAGGTCGTGAAGGCAATAAACAGTAAAAATGCCCAAAACCATCTATTTGCTTTGCCGCTAAGCAACGAATGGAAATGGACATTGATCTGCGCATCGCTGTAGCCCGAAGACATTTGTATCCTTTCGACTTTGAAAAGAAAATCGGCTATGTTGTCGGTACCATCGTTTTTTATGTCCCACCTATCCAAACGACATTTTTCCGGTGCATTCAAAGCGCTTTGCGGCCTTGTGACTACAGACGGTGCACCGCGTGCAGTGTCCGGAATCGTAGGTGGGTACATATTTTGTGTCCTTGAACTGCCTGCACCACTCTGCAGCTGGGGTTTACTAGGATGCTCAAAGTCTGGAAAATTCTGTTCGGAGCGAGGGTTACTTATGCTGTCCAGCTTTCCCTTAACCTCGCCCATGAAGAGTGCCATTTGTTGAACAAGACGTAGCTGGTTGTTCATCATCGTCTTCTCTATCCGGGAGACCACGTCGTCCGTCACTGGTTCATTGCCAGTCCTGGATGGTGCAAGAATTTCTTCGATATCTTGGACGTCCTCATCCTCAGGTTGTTCATTGCCGTCCGACATGTCTACTGAATACTGAAACTCTGAATCTAGTGAGTCTTCAAAACTCAACTGGTTTACGGCCTGATAAATCCTTTCAAAATCCTCCTCCAATATTCCTACGTTCTGGTTTCTATCAGGACTAATAATAGGAGTATGGAAGTTATCATTCATAACCTTCCAAAAGAACCAAGAAAAGTCTCAAAGGAAGAAACCTAACCACGCAAACACCAAAGAAAAATTCAGACACCAATATCGCCCAATGTTTGTTACAAAAGAATAACAAAAAAACGAAACCAAATAGTACCTGGAACGCACCGAGTATCAAGACAAACCAAAGATTGAAAAACGCACAAAAGAGGTTATGAAATCAAAATTATATAAAAAAAACACAAAAAATATATATATAAAGATGGCAACTCTGAAATCGCCAATTTAAAAAAAAATATTTGAGTTTATAAAATCAATAAATTAACTAATAAATAAATAAATAACTATTCCTATAACCTAAACTAAGCCTACAAAAACTAACCTAACTACTCTTCTTTTTTTAAAATAAAAAGCTAGAATAGTTTACAAGAGACTTTAAAACTTTCTAAAAAGAAATTACAAAAAAAAAAACTAAAACTAAAAACTAACCTAATCTCCTTAATCTATAACTAACTTAACGTCGAAATTCAATAAATAACATAAAATAAAAACCAATAACTTAAATGAAACTGAAACCAAAATATCTATAAACTCTATTAACAAAAAAATAAAAATTAAACAGAAAACTTTACTTTACTTTACTACACCTATTTAAAAAAAAAAAAAAACTCAAACTAAACTGCTTGACTTAACTAACATCTAACACCTAACAAATTTGAACTAGAATAAAACACTAAAATAAATTAACACTAAAAAAAACTAACTCAAAAAAAATAAAATGCACGACTGGATCGCACGTACTTGCTCTGTGGGTGCAATAGTACAATGAAAACAAACTTTTCGATCAATGAGAACAACTCATTTTTTAAAAATTTGGTCAAACCTAAAAAATGTTGACTAGAACTGGAAAAAACGATATACGAAAGATAACGTTAAGAAACCTTTAATATTCAAAATTATGATGTCATCTTTTGAATGTTGTAAATGATACAAATGTCCACTTATGGCTATTTCCGCTATTAGCATGTGTAGCCAAAAACTAAAAATGCAGTTTTCTTTGAAGTATTCTATATAATGTTACATACAAAGTTTCATAAAAATCGTGGGGGGCCTTTTTTGAGTAAATTAGAAAAAACGAAAAAATTGGGCTAAAACTAATGGCTCTTTGTATAGGAGCCACCATTTAAAAAAAATAAACTGAAAAAAAATTAATGCCATCTGATAGGAAGCTTAAAGAAACTATACCAAACAAAATTTGAGTGAGTTCGATGCAACCGTTGACAACTTATGGCCATTTAAAAAAAAACCGTTAAAAGCAGATCTCCGTTATTTGCATTTTTAGCCAAAAACTGAAAACGCAGTTCTCTTAAAAACACTAAAAGAATATAACACACAAAGTTTAATCAAAATCGTTAGAGCCATTTTCGAGCAAATTAGAAAAAACCAAAAAAAGTTGTCTAAAACTCAACGGCTCGTTGTATGGGAGCTACCATTTAGAAAGGCTTCAGTGAAAAATTTACTAAACCATCCTATAGAAAACTATGAAAAACTATGTCAAACGAAGTTTGAGTCGATTCAATCAAGCCGTTGTGAACTTATGGCTACTTGAAAAAAAACCCGTTAAAACCTGATTTTCGTTACGGCCATTTGAGCCAAAAACAAAAAACGCAGTTTTGTTCGAATACATAAAGTTAGCTAAATTTTGAGTTTAATCAAAATCGTTAGAGCCGTTTTCGAGAAAATAAAAATTGAAAAAAACCGTTACTTGAAAGGTACCAGTTTGAGCCGGGCTAAAACAAAATAAAACAAATTTCGACAATGGTTTTTCTTCAAACTGCTATATATGTAGTTTGAAGAAAATCCGTCAAGCCGTTTAGGCTGTAGCATGACGTGAAAAAGCGCACATCCGCACATCCGCACATCCGCACAGACGCACAGACAGACCGACGGACGGTATGGCGAAAACCACTTTTTTGGGCTTCTCTATCATCGTAATGTCATGTTTGATTAAAACCTCGTTTTTTTTTCTGCACGAAACCAATACTTGCCCTATAGAGCAAGTAAAAACGTTTAAATAAATTAACACATAGAACTGTCAAAAACTATCTATCATAAAAACGTGTATATTCAACAAAAAAAAAAATTAGGAACTATGTATTTGTGTATAATAACTAAAATGTATATAAATGAATACCTATGTATAACTTGAACTTTTCAAAAATAACTATTTTTCATGTAACGGATCTGGATGAGGATCACTTACTCTGGAGAGAAATGAAATGCTGGAAACAGAAGATAGCAAAGTCCTGCGAGCCAAAAGAAAAAGCGAAAAAAAAATTAAATATTCTACGTTAAACAAAAAAAAACTGAAACTGCTTTACGGTGCTTATTCCTAGGACGATCTGAAACCAAGACTTGATTCCAAACCGACTCTAGGAAATCGCTTTGTAGATGGAAGGTACTTCTGAAAACTCAATGTCAATTTTCTATGTCTCTTCCATCGTTATTTTTGTGTATATGGTGTCTTCGCAAATCTGGGCATTGATGCCAGCATACACTGCCAGCTTTATGACTCAGATCGCTAAACACCATGTCAAAACATTTGGAACTAACTCCAGTCATCGCAACGCAGTACCAAGGCCACGCCTCAGATACTGGGACTTATGGCTGAAAGTCAGTTCCTACATGCAAATCAAAAATCAAAACTAAAATTCAAAAATGTAAAAGAAACAGAAAAAAACAAAAATTAAGTGCACGACTGGGTCGTACGAACTTGCTCTAATGTGTTAAAATCGTCTTGGGTGCTTGAGATTTTGGGAAAAAAGCGTTGAAAAAATCATATGAAATTTTATAAATCACTTAAAGATTAATACCTAAACCGTTTTTTGGAGAAAATGAAGTAAGCCATCAGGTATCTTCTACGTTTTTGAATTTTTACGAAAAAAATTTTCAAAATCGTTGGACCAGTTTTTTCAAAAAACTGTTTTTTTTTTGAGTATGCCAACTTCTAGCACTTTGTAGTTTTTATCAGAAAAATAAAATTAAAAAATTATAGATTAAACCGTTTTTGGAAAAAACTAAAATTAAAAAAAAAATTTTGAAACTTTTTTAAAAAAATCAAAAAAAAAATTTTGAAAAATTTTCCAAATTATATTATTTCTTTTATAAGAGGGCTTCTACATTAAAAGTTTCATCGAAATCCTTGAAGTGGCTTACGAGAAAATCGGATTTCAAAAAACCGGTCCTATGGGAGGTACCGTTATAAGACTTTTCAAGAAAAATCTATTCCAACCAAAACATAAAGTTTGCACAGAAAACAAAATTCAAAAATTTTTATCAAAATCGTATTAGCCGTTTTTGAGAAAAATTAATTTTTCACAAAAAATCGTATGGCAGGTAAGTAGGAATAGGTGCACTTCAGACTGGGAATTTTTCAGTGGTGCGTGAAATGAGTGTGATTGTTTATGTTGAATCCGCAGTCATGAATTTTTTTTTGTTGTGTCTGTCTCAAATTATTAAGACAAAATTGTTTACACTTCTTGTGTAATTGAATTGAGAGATTAAACCTGACACAGCATAGCTGTGCAGAGCGATCGATTGGATTCGATCGTTGTTTTTTTTTTTTCATTTAAGTCGAGAACTCCAGAAAAAAATGATGATAATTGATTCTTATATTTATTCTTCAAACGCTACAACAGACGTTGGATTTTAATTAAGATGAAACAATCTCAGTATTTAAGATATGGGGGGGGAGGCAAAAAGTGAATTAAGGAAATCGATATGAAGTTAAGTTAGTATGGAATTGGTATGAATATGGGAATTATTAAGAAAAGTAGGTATGAAAAGTATGTCTTGGAATTTTTCAAATGGTTCGTGAAATGAGTGTGATTGTTTATGTTGAATCCGCAGTCATGCATTTTTTTTCTGTGTCTCAAATTCTTAAGACAACAGAATGATTGATTGGATTCGAGTGCTTGAAGTGTGTCTTGTCGGCGAAAGTCTTTGAGATATGGTTAGGCATGGAGTACCTACTGACACACTTTTAACGACCATCACTATCGCTGTATATATTTAGAATACATTTTGAGTGGACGATGCAAAGAGTCTGTTAAATAATTTTTATTTTTGAAATTTTGAAGCAAAGAGATATTTTATAGGCTTTCAAACTGGAGTAAATGTTAAATCAAATATTTTTTTTTTTTTTTTTTTTGTATTTTCTTATTTTTTGAATAGGTATCCAGGAGTTGTGATCGGAAGAAAATCCCAACCATTTTACAAACATTTTATTTTTTTTCTTCAGAAGTATTTTTTCAATTAGATATGTATCGGGGAATTTGGTTTTTTGTAGTTCTAATTTATAGAACCCACCTCTGATAGGGTTGCCTTGATAGTCTTCTAACAAGTATGTAATTAGATTAGTTCGCTGAATCTTTGTTATTTTAAATATTTCTGTTGTCCAATTTGGTGTGTATCCTTTTTCAAATACATGTTTGTATTTACTTATTCTAACTGAGTCTCCTACCTTGAATCTAGGAGTAATATGAATTTTCACGTAACTATAAATTGTAGAGAGCAAATGCTTTTCGTTTGCAGCATTGACTTCAGATGGTTTGATTTTGATAGTACGATGTTTTGAATTATTGTAAGTTTCAGTTAGTGTTGGTAATATATCAATCCATTTGTACGAACCATTAGTACTGAATTCTTTCCACATAAGGTTTTTTAATGTTCGATTAAATCGTTCCACAATGGAAGCTTTGAGTTGAGTAAACGTCGAATAATGATTAATTTGATATTTTTGCATTAAGTTTTGAAAAAATTTGAAAAATTCTTTTCCATCATCTGTGTGTAGATTTTTTGGCCTGCGACCTTTATTGAATATGTTCTCCATAGCTGTTGTGACATCTATAGCGGTTTTGTTTTTTATAGGAACAGTCCATGCAAATTTTGAAAATGTATCAATCACAGTGAGTAAATATCGATAGTTTTTGTTCTCGTCTGAATACGGAAGCATTTCTACAAAGTAAGCTTGCCATAAATCATCAAGACCCTTGATAACTACTCTCCTTTTAGGATAATTCCTACGTGAGGGCTTATGTAGCTCTTCCACTACTTCTCTTTTACTCATTTTTAAATTAAATAATAGAAACAACAGAGTGTTATGAGTTTTTATACAAATAAAGTATGTTTTTATTGTTTAATTAAATGATAATAAATATATATATACATATATATATATATTCGTAAATTATTTAAGTCTTTCATATAATAACATTAATTTCTTTACTCTCATTATTCTATTATCAAGCATGTAACATGCACAGGTATCAGGTCCAATTCGGCATTCATTTGACGACCAGCAACAGTTTGTAAAATGACAACCATTCTTAGAGTTCTCCCAGTTGACATTTTCAAAATTTTTGAGAAAACTTATAAGATTTAAAAACTCCTCATAGTGTTCATCAAGGATAATTTCTTTATTTTCTTTAAGAAGTTTTGAGATATCTTGCACAATTAATTTATAATTTACGTTAGACATATTGAACACTGTCACGTGTAAGGTACACATTTGACTGAATCGAATTTAAAACTTGACATGAAGATATATAAATATATGTATATATTTAAGTTTTTTCTTTAACATTTTTTTCTTTAGTTAACAATTTAATTTTATCGATTTCATCTTTCAAATATTCTTTTATTTGCTTAATTTTTTCATCGACATAATTTTTGGTAGTGGCATCGTTTAGGTCCTGAGGTTCCTTAATGTTTTTTAATTGTTTCCAATTAATATTGTAGTCACTGTTTTCAATTTTAAGAAAACCTTCACCAGGTGGTCCAGATACCCCACGCTCTCCACGGGGTCCCCTGGGTGGGGCTCTATGTGAAAAACGACCGAATTTATCAACTGGCATTTCTAATTTTTGTTTAATTGATAATATTAGCCTCTTTAAGTTCTTCAATAATAGAAATAATTTCATTTGAGTGATTGTTATGTCCAGCTTGATGTGAACCAACTAGAAGTCTCAATCGCTCTACAAGCTCGGGTCATCCCAAAATATATAGTTTTTTTTATTTTTTGAAAATTGCATTAATCCTCTACCTGTTGGTGTTGTAGTTGAAATAGGTGATTGTAATGAATCATCAAAACTTGATGAAGTCTTTCCTAAAAATGAGCGTATAATTTTTTTATGTGTATTTATAACCCCCATTGCCTTTTACTTGTTTCTGTGAATCAAATGCTTTCCTATACGCATTTGTATCGTTTAATATGGTATCGTAATTTTTCAAGTCTTCCTTAGTGTAAATAGTTTTATCTGGAATTTTCTTAAATATTAACTCATAAAGACCTTTTGTCCCTGGAAAGGTTTTATTTTGTATTCTTATATTTTCTCCAATAATACTGAACTCCCCATTGCCAATAAACAATTTCCCATCTTTGGAATGTATACCGTATGTCTTATCAATACTTTTCGAATTATTTATGAACAAATCAAAATATTTTTTTGGGATTTCATCGAATAGTTCATTTGGTAATTGTTCTGCAAAAACTATCGGTTTCTCTTCCACCTATTGGTCTTTCTTGGGTACTATACAATACATTAGTGTCGTTAAAAGTTTTGGGAGTGGTGAATTCATCTTTAGAATAGTTTTGTATTTTTGTTTTCTTTATAGGCGTTTGGTAATAGTTACTTTCTTCTTCTTTGTCTTGATTGGTATTGATTGTTGATTTTTTGATCAATGCATTTAGAGGCTTAGTAATAGGTTTGAAAGTTTCCTCGAATTGAGATTCGTAAAATGTCTTATTGTTCTTTAGAGCTTTGAATTTTCTTCGAAGGTCATCGGTCGTTTTAATAAGCTCTTTTGTTAATTTAACATCTACATTCGTCATATTGTTAGAATATTAGTTTCTTTTACATAGACAAATGGAGAAAAAGTTATGAATCAGCTCGAATATTTGTTCAATAAGGTTCAATCTAACTTTAATTTTAAGGTTACTGGTCTTAACCGTTGAAAAGTGGGAGTCTAGCTGGACTGAACTGCTTTTTACTGGTAAAACCTCTTCACTGAACTGCAGGTAACTGGTCTTGACCTTTGAAAACTGGGACTCCAACTGGATTGAACTGCTATTTACTGATAGGGCTTTTTCACTAAACTGCTCTGTACTGTTTTCATCAATCATTACAATGTTAATGGTCTAAATACTGAAATGTTGGCGGTTTTTATAACTTGAGAAAACAGTCAAAACCCTTTCTATATCGACCGTCATTCAAAGGGCTCTCTTTGTCAACTACCAAAAAACCGTACTTTGTGTTCCAACATTGTGCACATGCTTTTTGGAATGTAATAAATTTTATATCCGAATTAACGTGATCATTGTAAATGTGTCTTAAATTCATATCGTCTTGTTTAAAGATGATTAGAAAATTTGCATTGTCTCGAATTAAATGTTTTGGTATTCGGGTATAGGTTTGACACAAGTAAAAACTATCTAATTGATGATGTCGTCCCATACTAAAGTAGATTCGTATTGTGTCCTGCTTTTCACAAGCAATGTCATCAAAAATATACACAGAATCTCGCTTAGCCTTTTCTGGTAAAATAACATCGCAGTTGTTTGAAAATGTAAAAAACCCAATTTTTTTATAGGTTTTATTACTTGTCTTAGGAACTCATATTTTGGTTGATGTAGAGATTTTGAGTATATATATATATTTTTAAATCTTAATCCGTTTGGATGTAATAGCAAACTCAACATAGTATTTGTTTTTCCACAGTTCGATGGACCAGTAATTAGACATCTTATACTATTGGGGAAAAGCTTTCCATGTTTTTTATTTATTTTAAGATTTGATGTAACTTCTAAGTTTCGCACAGGTAATTTATATTGTTGTGTAATGAAGCGCATAGTGCCAATTACTGAAAAAGAATCCTATATATGTAGAGTATTTATTTAAAAAAATACCATGTAGTTTATAATCTTTCTATAGCAAGGATGATCAAATAAAAATGATTGACTATTCGAAAAATTTCATCAGTAAACAAAAGTTAGCGAAAGGTAAAGGTTTATTGAGCACAGTTATAAACAAACTACCCTTTGAATTACATTTGCCTGGTTATCAGTTTTGTGGACCTGGAACAAAACTCCAAGAACGGTTAGGAGATTCAGGAATAAATATATTAGATCAAGCGTGCAAAGAGCATGATATATCATATTCCAAAAACAAAAATACACCTGATCGTCACAAAGCCGATAGAATTTTAACTGAAAAAGCTTGGCAACGTGTAAAATCTAAAGACGCTAGCTTATCTGAACGAACAAATGCATTCTGGTAACTAATCTTATGAAAACAAAAGTAAAACTTGGAATGGGTTGTTCTAACTTAACCAGACAAAAGCGGAAGGGGAAAACTGACGCTGGCACTGGTACAACTAAAAAAAAACAAAATTAAACAGTTTACCTTCAATAACTTGAGACAACTTATTGGAACACAACTCAAACGAAAGAAACCTTTCAATTTAGAAAATGCTAGCAAAATAGCCTTATCTTCTGCAATGAAAACCGTAGAAAAGAAAAGAGGGAAGATTGAAACCCCTAGAGTTATTTCAGTACCAAAAGTTGGAGAGGCAATTCCATTCCTTGTACCTCTATTTGCTGGCCTTTCGGCTCTTGGAGCTCTGACGGGAGGTGCTGCCGGTGTAATCAAAGCTGTCAACGATGTAAACAATGCTAAAAAGGATCTTTTAGAGAAAAAACGGCATAATTTAAAAATGGAATGTATTACAGTTGGTCATGGTTTACACCTTAAACCTTACAGAAAAGGATTTGGCTTATATTTAAATCCTCAGCCAAAAAACTTATAAAGTCGCTACCCAATCGTGCATTAAATGAAATAGATATACAAAATTTTGCAAGCAAATGCATCCCTCATTTTCGAGGAGTCTTTATGCGAGATAGTCTACCGAAGACTAAGCCTTTTAAAAATGAGTATGGAATTGTTAATCTAGATTCACCAATTTGCCTCGGAACACATTGGGTAGCGTATTATAAAAAAGACAAACATATTGAATATTTTGATAGTTTTGGTAATTTGCAACCTCCTATCGAAATAATTAATTATTTGGGGGACGAAATTGGCTATAATTATACCAAACATCAAAATTATGATTCGTTTAACTGTGGTCATTTATGTTTAATATTCCTATACGATTGTTATTTTCAAAATAAATAAATAAATAAATAAGTTAATCATTTAGTCTATTTCTTATCGTCATGGCAATGACACTTACTTTAAGCGGGAGATCTTCCCAACTATCAGCAGAATATTTTCCACCTTTGGACCTTGCCAAGGTCTTTGTTTGTGGATTGATTGATTTTCAAACTTATAACTCCATACCAAATGTTGACGAACGTAACAATGTATTCCATATAGGGGAGCATGCAATTGAAATTCCTGAAGGATCGTACGAAATTGAAAATATTGCTGACTATATTACCGACAAATTATTATCATTAAACTCAACTATTAGTTGTACTATAGAAGCAAATTTCAATACAATGCTGACTACAATGAAATCTTCAGAACAAATATTTTTCAATAAAGAGAGAACCATTGGAAAACTACTCGGGTTCAGCAACACTGTTCTTTCTGCCAGTGAATTGCACACGTCGGATTTACCTGTAGACATAAATAAGGTAAATGTCATCAGGATTGAGTGTAATATAATAACTGGGTCTTATTTGAATAATACTCCTGTACATACTATACATGAATTTTCACCGGAGACAGGATCAGGGTATAAGATAATAGAAGTTCCAAAAAATGTTATCTATTTACCTGTGAATGTCAAACGAATCAGTTCTCTGACGCTCAAACTCGTAGACCAAGACGGAGACTTAATAAATTTTAGAGGTGCGCTTGCATTTAATTCCAAAATCTGAATAATGTTAATCTATAATAATAATAATAATTATAAAACAAATACCAGAAGCTTTCACTTGATTAGTTCTCCTCCGACAGTAAAACCCTTAAGACCAACATTAACAACTGAAAATAAAGCTTTTCTTCAAAGCTTAGGCTTTGAGTTAAGATAGTACAATAATGAAAACAATATGAACGATATATTAAATATATCTGATGGACCTGTCCATGATAATAGTATAACAAAGTTCGAGTATCACAGTTATTCACCCTTTGTTCAGTCATTTAATACAAGCGATGAAATACGTATTGCAATACAGAATCAAGACTTGTGTATTTTACCTAGTGAAAGCTATATCTATATTGAAGGAAGTCTTACAAAACCTGATAACACATTTTCCACTACAACAGGATTAACAAATAATGCCATGGCATATTTATTTGAAGAAATACATTATGAGCTCAATGGAATAGAAATTAAAAACAATAAAAACGTTGGCGTTACAACGTCATTGAAAAATTATATATCTTCTAGTAATGAAAGTAAGCGGTTAGAAAATGGATCATGGACTGGAAATGATACAATTCCAGCAAAAGATGTTTTCAATTTTTGTATGCCTTTAAAATCTCTGATGGGGTTTGCAGAAGACTATAAAAAAATTATAACAAACGCAAAGCATGAATTAATTCTAGTTCAATCTCGAACCAATGAGAATATTTATCTATCTAATTCAGATGAAAATGAAAATTTAAAGTTATTGATTTCTAAAGTACACTGGAGAGTTCCACACATTACATTATCCGATTCAAATAAACTTACCCTATTGAAACAAATTCAATCAAAACCAATTCAAATACACTCTAGAAATTGGGAGCTCTATGAATACCCGACACTGCCAGCCACTACAGATCTTGTATGGACAGTAAAAACTTCAACTCAACTTGAAAAACCAAGATATGTAATTCTCGCTCTACAAACTAATAGAAAAAATCAACGTTCTAAAGATGCAAGTAAATTTGATCATTGTGACGTATCCAATGTAAAGGTGCATTTAAACTCCGAATCGTATCCTCGTGAAGATTTAAATTTTAAATATACAGAAGATCGGTATGCTGTTCTCTATGAAATGTATTGTAAATTTCAAGAATCATACTATAATAAACAATCACAACCGCTCTTATCACGAAAAGATTTTAAAGATATTGCCCCTATTTTAGTTATTGATTGCCCACGTCAAAATGAAGTTATTAAAACAGGCCCTATAGATGTAAAAATTGAACTAAAAACATCGGTTACAATTCCAGCTTTCACATCTCTATTTTGTCTGATACTTCATGATCGTTTAATTGAATATAACCCTATTACTGGAGAAGTTCATAAACTGACTTAAATTTAATGTCGTAATTTAAAACTTTGTCAGAACGTAGTGTGCATTTATCGCGAACACACACATTATCTTAATTATGAATATTGTAGATTTCCAAGGCATTGGAGGATTGAATAAAGAGTTCATTTTGAAAGAACTTGCTATACTGTATGAAGGACATCATCATCATCATCATCATTTTATTGTTACACCCCCGTGCAATTTGAGTCTATTATCTACATCACTCAGAAGACAAGCCCACTGGTTATATAATAATTATCATGGATTATGTTGGAATGGAGGGTATATCAGTTTTGCAAAAGTAAAAATATTCCTACGAAGAAAAATTCAAAATGGTACTGTCTACGTTAAAGGCATCGACAAAGCAAAATGGCTTAGAAACTTACTTGCTAATGAAAATGTAGAAGTCAAAAACGTAGAAGATTTTTTTAGCTGTCCAAATTGAAAAAAACTCAGAAGTATTTATCCTAATCAAATAAAATGTGAAAGCCATGTAAAATGTTGTGCACTTCAAAATGTTTTTCTTTTAAGTATGTTCTTGAATGAGTGTAATGCGAAGTAAATAAAATAAATTTTTATTTTTGTAAATTTAAATTTTCTTTTATTTCACAAGTTTTTAGAAACATTATTTTCATATAAGGATTGCCTTTTATAACCGTAAGGTAAGGAACTATGGTCTTCCAAAAAACGACGTTTTTCTGCTTTTGCCCTATACGTTTTTATTTCTGGTATGGTGATAACTTCATGCTCTTGAGTTCTCCGAATATTATTTGATGTTATTATTATACTGTTTTCATTATCTGATGAAGAAGAATTCAGTTTAGCATTCTTAATTGTATCAAAGTTAATTTTTTGTAATGATTCATAATTCAGGAAAATGCCTTTTACCTTGCAGACAACGTGTTCAGTATTATCTCTTGTACTAAATACTTTAAAAGAATAATTTTTAGGGCCTCCACTTACAAACTCCGTTATAGCGGGTGATTTTTTAGCTGGTTTGGTTTTGGCAACACTGGTTTTGACAGCTGACGTGTGTTTAGTACCTTGTGTCACTGTCAAACAGCTTCAGTTTGGTTTGCAATTTAACCATGGATCGTCTTACAAATGAACAACGCTTGCAAATTATTGAATTTTACTATCAAAATTCGTGCTGGGTTCGAAATGTTCAAATTGTTCAAATTGTGTTCAGCGATGAGGCTCATTTTTGGTTGAATGGGTACGTAAATAAGCAAAATTGCCGCATTTGGAGTGAAGATCAACCAGAAGCATTGCAACAGCTACCAATGCATCCCGAAAAAGCCACTGTTTGGTGCGGTTTATGGGCCGGCGGCATTATTGGGCGAATGATGCGAATCGCAGCGTTACTGTCAATGGTGAACGCTACCGAGCGATGATAACAAACTTTTTTTTGCCCGAAATGGAAGTTCTTGACTTGCATGATATGTGGTTTCAACAAGACGGTGCCACATGCCACACAGCACGCGAAACAATGGCGCAATTGCGAGGCGAGTTTGGTGAACAGTTAATTTCACGTTTCGGGCCGGTCAATTGGCCGCCTAGATCGTGCGATTTGACACCATTAGACTATTTTTTGTGGGGGTATGTCAAGGCTAATGTCTATAGGGACAAGCCCGCTTCTATTGACGCACTGGAAGCCAACATCCATGCATTCATTCGTGAGATACCGGCCGATATGTTTGAAAGAGTATGCCAAAATTGGACTCAGCGGATGGGCTACCTGAGACGCAGCCGCGGTCAACATTTGCATGAAATTATCTTTAAACATTAAATTTCAAGGTTCAAACTATCGATTCAAATAAATATTTCATTCATTTTTTCGAACTTTTTGTGTTTTTTTTTTAAAAAAAAGTTCTAAACCTCTTAAAAAATCACCCATTATAACTTCCAACGCCGTAACTTTCTAGTTCATCTGTCATATCACCGATAAATTTCCCAGTTGGTGGAAGGAAATACCCTGGTCGACTAACATATATAACTGAATCTGTGTCATAGTAGAGAACTCTTTCCTCTAAACTCTCTAGATAGCTGTAGAGTTTAAGACGAGCTAAGGTAGTTGTATAAGCAGCAATACAAACATTAACTGTCGATAGGGAGTCGGCTGCTTCTTCTTTCATTTCAAAGTTAACAACAATGTTTTCTTCATTTACGGGGAGAATATGCAACACCTCCACTGATGGATGTGTTAGTAGATGAAATAATGTTGAAGGGGTGTTCAAAACAATTGTTTGAATTTGATTTTCATGCTGTCCAAATTTTCCCCAAAATGAATTCAATATAAGCTTAGCCAGCGATCTCTTGCCTGAATTTTTGCAAATTTCTGAATATTCCAGCTTAATATTTTCCTTTGCAAGAAAATCATCTATGTATTTAACCTTTTCTTCGTGAGATGAACATTCACTTGGCCATCCTGATGCTTCTTGTTTAATCTTTAGAAATTTGTTCATCATGGAAGTAAAAAGACCGACAGAATTCGTTTCTAAGTTATATTCCGCAACATCATATTCCCATATTTCGAAAATAGTAATTATAATATATCCTTTTTGAACTGCTTTCAAGACTTCGTCAATTACCCAGGTTCCAATTAATGCTCTTTGCTCGTTGGAATGAGTACACATCTGGTCTTGATTTTTTTCATCACTACAGCTTTTGCTCAATGAAAACATGAGTTTTTTATTTTGCTTAATTGGTAATACCGGGTGAAGTAGGTGTTCTGGGGGTAGAATTTTGCATTTGACAATACCATTTACGTGTTCTAGTTTTGTTGGTGAACAATAATTAGCACTTCCGTATACATGGATTTTAGGATGACCAATAGGAAATTTTCCGGTTTTACAGAACAAATATCTATATAATGAATCTTTTCACCTGACTTACATTTAAAATAATTAAATGAATTCCCAGTTCGTCCACCGTAAAAAGCATCACGAGGATTCAGCGGAGAATTTTGAATTAATTCATGGCTTTCAATGAAATTTAATTCTTCTTTATTAAACTTCTTAATAAGATGGTGAAACTCACAAGACCACATTTCAATGACTTCGTAATTAAGCTTTCTTAGGTAGGTAGGTAGAGAGGGCGGTTCTAATTTGAGTTGAAAAACTCCTTAAAAGAACCCATTTAGCGCTGGTGTGCGCCGTTTTGTTACCATTAACCAAACAACTTAACGGAAGCTTAGACGGATGTGATGGTATGTGTTCCACGGAGAAGGACGGGAAGAACTAGTTTTCTTTTGGAGAGGTGACTCAATCTACCAGACCAAACCATAGGACAGTTCCATGTAGCCCAACTCCAGACTTTATGCCACCTAGGAAGGTTGCTGGTTGGTAAAGGTACACTGGTTCTGTCCAGGGTTGGTCCAGTATGCGGGCTTGGCGCAGAAGCCCCCAAGAAACACAAAACCGCCACCTAGGCGAGATGTATGGTTCTCAAGAGGGCTTCCCCGTCAAGAAAAACATGATTGATTAGAGGGATTGTGAGAAAAGGACTACGAGAGGGAAAGGAGGGAAGGGGAGACAATTATAAGCCACCCAGTCACCCTTGAGTCGGCTTCAAGCAACCAAACTCCAGACTATATGCCACCTAGGCAGGGTGCTGGTTGGTAAGGTCGTATTGAATCCGTCAAAAAGGGCTGGCCAAGTAGGGGGGAGGTAAGATAATTATAAGCTGCCAGAACACTCCCAGGTCGACTTCAAGCAGCCAGACTCCAGACTATATGCCACCTAGGCAGGGTGCTGGTTGGTGAGGGAACATTGAAATCGTGCAGGGAGTTGTCCTTGTAAAAGGGTCCAGCATAGGAACCACCCAGATCATACCCCACCACCTAGGTGAGATGTATGACCCTCAGATGGGTCCCATGCTGATCCCCTGATTGCTTGAATGGGGGGACTAGAAGGATTTTAAGAAGAGGGATGGGATGAACTAGTTGGGGATGTGATTGTCGGGAGAGACGATATATTTATAGCCATTTTGTCGCATTCAGGAATTTAATCAAATCTTTGATTTTTTTATTTGACAGTTCCCCAAGGTCCTCGTAAAAATCTCCACCCAGTGTTCGCATCCTGATGCGAGATAGAGCTGGGCATTTGCAAAGTAAGTGGAAAACAGTTTCCTTCTCTGCTACATCTCTACAGGATCGGCAGTAATCGTTGAAAGGAATACCAATCCTTGCAGCATGCACCCCCACTGGCCAGTGGCCCGTGCTTATTGCTACCACCCTGGCTATATCTGACCGGTCCTTGCAGAGCAATGCGTTAGTTCGTGATTTATTGTAGGCAGGCCACATCTTCCTGGATATGATGCAATTGGTCAAATTGCTCCACCTTTGATTAGATACGGATGTAAAGTGTGATAAGACAATGCCCTTCACAGCCCCCAGCGGAATGTTGACGGCTTCGGCGAGTGAGCTGTGAAGGGCTGATCCTTGCCTGGCAAGCTCATCTGCTTTTTCGTTCCCCTGAAAACCACTGTGCCCTGGAACCCAGAGCAGAGTGACTTTCAGGTTTGAGCCAAGATCATCCAGTTCTTCCTGGCATTGCCTGACTAATTTGGAGGAAGTGGATGTCGAATTCAATGCCTTGATAGCGGCCTGACTATCGATTAGTATAGCAACATTTCGGTTTAGATGCGAGTATTGTTGCAGTAATTTGCAAGCCCCCCTGATTGCAAGAACTTCTGCCTGGAAGACGCTAGCAAAGTCAGGGAGTCGAAAGGACTTGGATACATTGAGTATTTCTGAAAAAACGCCCGCACCTACTCCACACTCCATCTTGGAACCATCAGTGAAGATCGTTATGTCAAAGTCTCCTATAACATCATCGTTTTCCCATTCTATTCTAGAAGGAAAACCTGTTTTGTAACTTTTATGGAGGCTAAGAGATGGTTTGCAGTAGTCGGTGGGGTATAGGGTTAAGTCGGCAGGTAAAAGAGTTGAGATATTGCTATGACCGTATGGTCTTTGGGTCCAGCAACCGGTCTCCTTTAGTCTAATTGAGCTACAGGACACCAAGTATTTAGTGTGAAGGTCGGGTGGTAAAAGGTTCAGAATAACATTTAGGGCATCTGTTGGGTAAGACCTGAGAGCCCCTGTGACACCGATGCTAGCCGTTCTTTGGACCTTATTTAACTAGTCAGTATTGTAGGCTTTGCTGAGAGCGGGCCACCAAACAATCGAGCCGTAGGTGAGAATAGGTCGTACCACGGCTGTGTACGTCCACAGAATCATCTTCGATTGAAGACCCCAGTTTTGACCGAATGGGGTAGAGAGAAGGTTGGTATCTTAGTTTTGGTTGTAAAGAGCATCAGTTCAGTTTTACTTTGGTTAACTCCAAGACCACAGCTAGTGGCCCAGTTGCTGACTTTCCTCAAAGCCCTTTCTGTTATTTCACTAATAACAGGTAAGAACTTTCCTGACACAAGAACGACCAAGTCGTCCGCATAAGCTACGGCCTTCACTCCACTGTCCTCCATTTCGACAAGAATTTTGTCCATAACAAGAAGCCACAGTAGGGGTGAAAGAACACCTCCCTGTGGTGTACCTCTATTAACGAATTTGATGGTTTGGATATTGCCTAAAGATGCCTGAATAATTCTATTACTGAGCATAGAAACTATCCAGTTACGTATGTATTCATCGACTCCGAAGTCGACTAGTGATTGACGAATTGATTCAGTTAAAACATTATTGAAGGCCCCTTCCACATCTAGGAAGGATGCCATTGTAAATTCTTTGTAGTGTAAGGTTTTTTCTATCGTTCTTACTACCTCATGCAGAGCCGTTTCGGTGGATCTGCCTTTGAGATAGGCGTGTTGGGATTTTGAGAGGGGAGATCTTTCTAGGATTCCTCTTATATGTATGTCTAGGATGCGCTCAAGAGTTTTCAGGACAAAAGACGTTAGACTTATCGGCCGAATATCCTTAGCGGATTCGTGCCCTCGCCTGCCGACCTTGGGAATGAAAACTACTCTAACCTGCCTCCAAGTATTTGGAATATGGTTAAGTGATAGAAGATTGCCTCTAGCCATGGAATAGTCATTTCTAGTGTTTTCTGCAGCATAACTGGCAGAATGCCATCCAGGCCAGGGGACTTATACGGGTCAAAACTCATTATAGCCCAGGTTATGTTTTCTTTGCTTATTACGGTTCTGTGATTGTCCAACAGTGCAGTCTGCACGTCTAGATTTTGTGGTATGTTGGTATTGCTGTCTCTGCAACCCGGGAAATGGGTGGTCATCAGAAGATCAAGGGACTCCGCAGGAGAGTCAGTCCAGGAACCATCCATCTTTTTAAGAAAAGATGGATTTGTATGCTCCTTAGACAAGATTCTACCCAATCTTGCAGAGTCCTTAATGTCTTCTATAGAGTGACAGAACTCCCTCCAGGACTGTTTCTTTGCTAAAAAAAGAGAACGTTTGTATATTTTAAGGCAGTCTTTGTACGGTTGGAAAAATTTGTATTTGTGGCAGATATTGAAGATAGCCAGTCATTTTCCTGAGATTTGCTAAATCTTCGTTCCACCACGCAGGGAAGGTTTTTTTTACTGTACTTGATTGGGCAAGATACCTTAAAAGCAGTGCTCATGGCTTTTTCAAAGGTGCTAACTTTTGCCTCTAGTTCTGTAACCGAGTCTATATTAATATTTGGTATCCGGCTAAGTTTGGTTTTTATTATTTGACCGAATTTCTCCCAGTCAATTTTTTTCGGGTTTCTATATGGTGGAGGGTTTTCAGTTTCGAAATTTAAATTGAAGAGAATCCACTTGTGATCCGAAAACAATTTCAAGTTGGAAACTCTCCAGTTCTCAACTAATGACTTTATATTGTTCGTACCTACGGTTATATCTAATACATCTTCCCAACCTTCAAAGTTTTCAGTACTTGGAAAGACGAAGGTGGGGGTATTACCTCTGTTTTATACGGTTAAATTTTTGTTTATAATGAAATCAAATAAAGACTCACCCCGTTCGTTGATAGTCGAACTACCCCAGAGCGAATGACGCGCATTGGCGTCACATCCCAGGAGCAGGTCCGTCTTCTTTGACTTGGCTTCGGTTATTACCTGCTCGACCTCACACGGCGGTGTCTCTCGATCGTGAGCCAGATAGGCAGATGCCAGCAGGAGGCTGTCGGTTTTATCATTCCCCAGTTTGACGACTGTCAGATCCGGTGTACTAAGATTTGGACATAAAAAGGCTTTTAAATGTTTCTTAGCTAGAATGCATGTACGAGGCTTACCTTGGATTTGATTGTCCGGCTTATAAAAGAGATCATATCGGCTGTCTTGACGACCTCTTATCTTGAGGCCATTGATCCACGGTTCTTGAACCAAGCCTACATCGATGTCTTCCTCTATTAGGAAGACTCTCAGATTATCTGAGGCACATTTGCTGTGCTTCAGATTAATCGGAATCAGTTTCAGCTTGGTTCGATTCATCTGCCTCGTCTGGTTGTTCGCTTCGGGCATTTTCAATTTCATCGCCCTTTACTTCTGCGTTTGCAGCGTCCAGACTTGGCAGAATTTTGATTTTGGCACTCCTGATGCCAAAAAACAGCTTGTGGTTGGCTTTGATTATGGCTGGTATGCTTTCCTCACTTATCATCAGGAGGAAAGTGGACGAGTTTTTTTGTGGTTCCTCAGCCTTAATAACAGACCACTCATGCATAGGAACAGTCGGGTTTTGCCTTTGTAACCCACGAATGAGATCCGCACCACTAGGTTTGATGCTCATTTGCGGTAACCAAATGCGAGCTTTGGGCTGTCTAGGGATATCCTTAGCTGGAATTAGTTTGAGTCTCAAACCCTCCCAGTCATTGCTAATCTTAGCAATGCATGAACTAAGGAACTCCCTAGAGAACACATCACCGCATTTGATCACCCTGCAGCCTCTGAGCATCTCGCTAGAGTCGAAACATGGGCATGGGCCTTCGGTCGTAGAGGTTGAGTAAAGGAACACCATTTCCGAGAGTTTTGCTTCGATGGAATTCCACACGGGCAACAAAGATTTGCCACTCGAGCAGAGCTCATCTACCACAGCTACCTGGAGATCGTCTCTGACTGTCTCGCTGGCGGTACGCTGTGGGCGCATCGCTCTCGATGATGATGCTCCTTTCTCAGTCCTACTCTTCTTAGCAGCCTGACTGTCCTCTTCGGTTGATCGGTTACGTTTTTTGGATTGTTCAAGAAGATTGTTGTACTCTTCAACAATCTTCATATACTTCTTTTTCGTATTTTTCGGTTTTTTTGGCACAGGCGTACTATGGCTGGTACTTCCTGTACCGGACGGTTTGGGCAACTCTACCGTACGGAAGCTTCCAGTACTGATATTGCTACCCGTGAGTGTTTCCTGGCTCGAAGCCAGTAGTTCATCCTCAGATGAAAAACTTAAGAATTTTGCTGTCACTGGCGACTTATCCTCTTGCGGGGCCAAGCCCGTGCCGGCAGTCGCGACTCCTGCCGACATTTGAACGTATATCCCCGTCCGATTTGTTTCTTCTGTCTTTTGTGTATTGTCCATATTTGTTAATTGTTGTTTGTTTGTTTGTTTTGGGCTTTGTTGGTTTTCCACTCTTTATTTGTTTAAAATTTTTGCCGACAAATATTTCTGGAGTGTACTTAAGCCCCCTCACCGACGCCAAGGTCAAGCCCGCGAGGGGGTAAGCTTTCTTAATCGCTCAGTTTTAGCTATTGTTCTTTCATACCGTTGATTTAGTGTATCTGTTTCATTTTCATGCAAAGGTTCATCGCGTTTATGTTTCAAACATAGAGGATGACCATGAATGTAGCAGCCGTGGAATTCAAAAATTTGCTTTGTTTCTTTACAAAAACCATCAACCTTTACCCCGTTTATAAGTTCTTCTCTCCCATTATATGCGTAATTTATGTTAATGTTTCTTTTTTTTTCTTCCCAAATCATCCACTGTATTGCTTGAACAGATTGGTTATCAATACATCTGTATCCATTCTTAGGTATTAATCCTATAGTGTCAGGTTTCAGAAAGTTTCGTCTGAAAAGAAGATTACACGCTGATGCAATAGTTATCGCTTCAAAAAATGGTTCAACATTGCTTTGTTTAAGAAATAATTTTCTAAATTTTAAACAGTATTCTACAATTTCATGATGCATGTCAAAACTATCATTTCTATGCTCCGAATACCATTTTAAAAAGTTATCACGATTTTCAGTTTTCATCGCATCAGGATTATAAAACTCTACTGCTGGTAGTTTACCATTGTAGTGTTCATTTTCCTTTGTATTAAATAAATACGGAAAGTAACCTTTTTTGAGAACCGGAGCCAAATCAAAGGCTTTCGGGAGTTTTGATAAAGCCATAGGAAAGTAATTTATTGAGTCGATGAATTTGACGTTTCCAAGCTGCATGTTTAATATTTTTGTACCTCGCATAATTAGTTCAGGGCTTAATTGTGTTTTTTTTTTAAACGTAATTTAGGATAAACTGATGGTCATACGCCTGACCATTATGAGCTATCACAATTACTTTTTTAAATTGTTTTCTCATTTCAAGCACATGCTGAAGAAATGTTGATGTGACCATGTCTCCTTTTAAAACATTGATTGATAACTTCCAACGTTGACAAAAATATAAATCTTCATGATCTATGCATTGATCACACTTGTGTTGAAATACACACAAATTTGGTTCATGTTGTTTTGTAACAATGTTTGTTTCCTCTTCATCTTTTTTTTTAATAATCTTTTCTTGCCGACACTCAAGATCATAAAATATATATAATAAATCTTTAAGATTAGGTGTCTTCGTGTCAGGGCGAATGTAACTAAAATGGTCTTTTGGCACATGTTGTACTTTGCAATATTTGCAAAAGAATTCTCCACAAATGTGATCTCGTCCTCCTCTATAGGATTTCAGGCAAAGAAGACATATTTTTATTTGATCACAAATAGACAGTTTTCCTGATGAACTGGACATTTTGTGGTTGTCATAGCAGTTAGTCCCCTTAAAACTACGATTACAATCTGAACATACAATTTGCAGTTTTGTCTCTGAACATATTGGTGACCGCTGACATTGAGAACACTGTTTGATGCATTTTTTGTGTTGTATGGTAAATGGCAAATTTCACAATAGAATGAGCAGCAAAATGCGGCGGTTAGGGAAGTAATCACATTAAAATGGTTGTTGAAGTATAGTAAATTTATTTTTTTCTCATTGGAATTGGAAAACCCTTCGTACATTATTTTCCTACCTTTAGTCCCGTATTCATACACAGTTATTTTGTAGTCTTTTAAATGATTTTGAAAAGCTTTCAATTCTTCTATTCCAGAACCATGTGCTGGTACATTTATTTCGGAATCATATAAAAGTTTTATTGTTCTCTTTGTTTGAACTTTTAAAATATCTCTTCTTATTTTATCAGTATCTACTTCCTTATCTGCATATGCCTTTGCTACAACCAAAGCACGTGGAAGGCATAAATTATCTGTATTTTTTATGTACACAATTCCTTTTCGTTTGATGCATTCTTCGTCGAAAGTGTTGTACATCTTTGCTGGATTACTTCCCTCCCCAACTGGCATCTGCACCGAAGTAACCGATAAGCAAAAAATATCTGTGCTTATTCCTTCGGAGTTGCTCTGGAAAATTTTCGATATCATGTCCCGTATATCAAAAAAACTCAATTCTGAGCAATTCTTATAATTAATCCACCCACTACCGCATTTGCTTAAGAACCTTTTACAAGTAAAAGTCACACCCACCTTATCGTTGGGACTAACATCTTTGATGGCTAAACATAAAATATCTTCAACTTGTAACGTAAATAAAATATTGATGGAAATTATTATTAAAAGATGGCTCAATTATTAATGAAAGAATTTTACCCACAACCGCCCATGGACACCAACCTCTTCACCCAAACACCCTATGGACATCTAAGATCCGAACCCATGCCCATTAACGTCGCAAGCCAGAGAGGAAGCAGGAAGAAACAAGCACCCCAAACATCCATGGGCCCTATGCCAAGGATCAGCAACTCCATAGACCTTCGCCCGTACATCGGTGTATCTGGCACCCCTATAAAAGACATACTTACACTTCGCTAGTACGGTAACTCATTCTCCCTACTCCTCTCCCCATTCTTCTAATTTCCATCTCCATCCCTATCACAGAAGCGTGAACCATCCACCAGCATACCTCCAGGTTCTGACCACAAAGTCCCGCAGAACAGCCTGGAGCGTATCTGATAGAATGTTCACGCCTATCCGCCGCAAGTCCTAGATGTTCACCCTGCAGCTCCATTATGTTTTAGTACACACCTAAAAACCAAGGACCCTACTTAAATCATCACGAACGTAGCTAGATCTATGATGCTTTCTTAGTATGAGGAACTTTAGACAAATACCAGAGGTCTTACTCCAGTTAGCAACCGGGTATCTAGCTATCGTAAATGTTTCTGTGCCTATGGGATGGAAGCAACTCTATGCCGGCAACGCCCCCTTTCTCGCCAGGTACTCAAAACGAGTGACCGGTAAGAACGGCATGCGACAACGTAGAGTCGAGGTTGAGATCGACCGTCGCGGTGGCCGGCAGCACCCATGCCACAACTAGCTCAGCCAGGCGGTGGCACTTGCTCCGGGATCTACACAACCAGTGTTACCTCTTATTATCCTGCCGACCGTTGAACCCTGATGGATGAGTTCGAATAAGTAATATTAAATCGCTTGATGGCCCTCATAGCCGCCCTAGTTAAGACATTTCTGAACTGTAAGTGAAGAAAGATCGAATCTAGATAGCACCTCTCAATCTCTAGTGAGTAGATGCGTAGTTGAAGAAGAGGTTTCATGTTTGGTTTATACTGTTTGCCCTACAGAACGCTACACGTAAGTATATGATTTTATTAGCAAACCTTAGGTAATCGAGGTTGCTGTGGCAAGATATAAATATCATCCAATCATACAGCTGCCACGATGATGTGCTGTATGACGATGTGGAGGTGTCTAACTCTGAGGGGAGGGAAGATCTAGGATGGAGTACTATCCCCCTGGTCTCTCAACCCACCCAATCTGTTTTTGAAAATCAACTCTCTCAAAAAACAGCCGTGGCTGTCCTATGGACCTACGAGTCCCCCGCGACTCGATTCAATTTTACTGGGCAGCCCCTAAACATGAGAAAGCAAGCACTACTGCTCGCTTACTTCTCACCTAAATCTACAGTAAGGTATCTACAACTGGATACCATACCCTATACCATCAACGCTGCAAATAAAGAAAGAATACTTCACTCATACCAAACCATGTTCCACAAATAAAAAAGACGAGGGTTACCACCCTCCCTATGGAAAACTTAATCTGTCATATTCGACAACCTATAATTCCGTACACCAAAAAGAAAAGTGAACCTTAAGAAAATGAATGTACACTTCATAATTTCTCAAACGTTATAAAAAACTATCAAAAATGTTTATTAAACCAAATCTTACAAACTAACAAGGTAAATATTCTTAATAATCTTAAAAAGGTAATATTATTCTTAAATTAACTTAGGATATCTTTATCTCTTAAACTTCTTCAAAAATCAGAAACAATATAGATTTCCCTTCAAGTAAGGTAAATCGTAAATGATCTTTCAAAAATATTCCAATAACTTTAAGTTCTCAGAGAGCGAGATAAATTGAAAGGAAAGTCTTAATTAAAAAGTATAATTAAACGTCAATCTTTAGTCAGACTTCTATTCAAACTGACTTTAAATTTCGTTTGATTTAAATAATTAAATTTGTATGTATCAGTGTTAAAAAAAAGTGAATCTTCAAGATCATAAGGAGAATTGAAGACGGGTCGAAGCACCGATCAATAATGTGCTTCAGCTAAATACAAGAATTGTTTAGCTCTTTTATCTATCGCGATATTTAAAATTCCAAATTTAATATTCTGTTACTTTTGCTATTAAACAAAAATCAATGTACCAAAAGGTAAATAAATTTATCGCGTATTTAAAAAAAAGTAACGACGATAGACGGACTCGACAAATTACATAACAAACGACGCTCAAATTACTAAAGACAGAACAACCGAATACGCGTAATGAGAATCCCCACTTATCCCAAGCTAAACCCCAAAAAAAAAATTACAGGACGTTAGCCCGTGGGTTTATGTTGTGGAGGGAGACGTTAGAGTATAGGATAGAAAGAGTATTAAATAAAGAAAGTCAATATAGTAATATAGTTTAAATAATAATATCAAATCAAAAGAAAAGATTAATATAAGGCGGTCAATGTAAGTGATGTTGACGTCGATAATCCAGTCTCAGCAGCCTGCGATAAGTGCACTGACCGCAAGGTGCTGTAACAAAACGGGGTTAGTCAAATACAACAACTACAAAATAAAAGAAAGATATAACTATATGTCTACAAACTTCCTTCAACTCTATAGATCTTTGAATACTACAAATCTCAAAGAATAGTAACCAATAGTTAGGTAAACTCCGTTACTACTGTTCGCGTATATACATTAAACATATACTTTCGACAAACAATGTACTTTAATCGATGTGACATACGGATCACGATATAGAAAATGTTAAACTCTAGAGAAGCTATTTCTCGGAAAGCGCATGTTCGAAACAAGACGCTATGCCCTCTTCTGTGTCTATGCACAGGGAGTGTAGTGTTTGGAGACAATCTACTGACGAAAGAACACACAGGTCCCAAAAAGTAAAGGTTCTTGACCTGTATAAATGAAGTAACGAATGGTAAGTAAAACAACCTATGAAAAGGCGACGGACTGAAGAAAGATCAGATACTATTCTAGTACCTGTTCAACGAATCGTGGATATCCCGATCCGAAGCGGATGTGGTATCAAACTACCAGAAGAAACCGGGTATTGAAAGTATCTGAAGAGGAGTAGTCAACGGTGACTCTCTTGACGAAAGCTATTAAGCTACGAGGACAGATATGCTCAGCGCTACCACTTTACTTCAATTGAAGTAGATCTGTTTCTTTTTATCAAAAAAATTTAAAATCTACTTCCTACTTCGCACCATCATAAAAATACTGAAATCTGCTTCATTTTTAAAATATCTGTTTCAACCTACTTTTATTTTACAAGAAAAGGCTAAATCAACTCCCTTTTTTGCCATTTCACTCTAATTTTTGTTTACATACTACACATGTAGAAATGAAGATGAAAATAATTTTTTTTTTGTTAAATTAAATTAAAAAGTGTTATGAAACAATATACAATATATATATTAGAAGTCGGAAAGACTTTTAGTTTGGTTTTCGTTTGATTGAATTAAGGCTATGTAAAAATTTATAATTTAAAGGGTGCCCAAACCCAAGTTTTTTTCGGGCTGTAGCTCAGGGATTTCTTGGGAAATATTGGCCTTGAGTTATATAATCTGTTCCGGATTGTTGGCATAACGTCGGTCCTTCCCGGTTTCCTAAAAAAAAAGGTCCAAAGTAGTCAAATCGCAGCTCCGAGGCGGCTAATCAATAACACGAATTTGGAATTGAGTGAGCAAAAGATCGATTGGAGCCTCATTTTCGACCAAAAATGGTCTAATGAACGATTAACCCACTTCACGATCCGCACCAAACTGTCACACTCTTTGTGGATGCATTGGCTTCTCGACAACAACGGGCGAGTTTTCCCGAGACATTTTGTTTGTTAACGTAGCAGCCGAGATGAATATGCGCCTCGTCAGAAAAGTTGATTTTTTGCCGAAAATCGTTGTCCAATTCAAGCTGCTCTTAGCCCCAACGAACTTACATAGCATTCACTTTGAAAATAAGTTTTCAATATTTTCCAACGCTGTTCAAGCATAAAGACACTCATTTCCTTCCGCGGTGGTATGGTACTGACTATCTTTCAAGATTTCGAGCGGGAAACATCTGTCAATGTCAAAATAACCTACGATTTAAAAATAAACCACTAAATAGCCCCCCCTAGATGTAGATTTTATAAAAAAGGTTAATTTTGAAATCTACTTCGATTTTTTTCAATCTACTTCACTTTTTTCTTCAAATCTGCTTCGATTTTTTTCCTGAAGTGGTAGCACTGGATATGCTTTCACTCAACGTGTGAAAAGAATATTCTTCCGATCGAAAACCGGTGAGACGAGATATAGAACCGCGGAATAATCGCAGGATGTTATCATAGAAAAGTGAATTGTAATAATCAACCGAAAAGTACCGATATACGGAAGTGTAATAAAAAAAATTAAAAAGTGAAAAAAAAAAATTAAAAAGTGCAAAATGAATGAAAATCAAAAAGTGAAAAATTAAAAAGTGCAAAATGAATGAAGAATTAAAATAAGGACATTTAACTTTGGATAATCTTGAGAGCGAATCCTCGAAAACTGGCCTTGACCATGTGGAGATCTAGAATCCACTTAAAAGTACACTGGTACACTGATAGACACAACACAAATTTTTTTTGAGATTATTTCTCTTCTTTCAAAAAATTCTTTTATAGATCCTTCTTTTAAGGATAATTGTGATTCACACCTTCATAAATATTTGTATGTGTACGTGATATAAGATATAAATCCTAAGATAGAAATAAGTGCTTATTGCATAAAGATAAGGATAATAAAAAAAAATTTGCGTGACACCACCGTCCGTGGCGTTAAAAAGTCGCGTTGGCTATAGGAACCAACGTCTAAATGCTCCAAAAGCGTAAGTATTGTGTTAGGATGGGCGTTCTTTGGCGCCTGATCCTGGTACGGCTCCTCTCAAGGGAGATACTATTCTTCACAAATAATTATTCAAGGGTTACCTGGTGCGTTGCATACATATAGTGTGTCGATGAAAACATATATTTATCAATAATAAAAACAAAATCGACGTAGGGTGCTCCTCAGGAACTTAATAAGATACTTGGTCAAAAAGGAAAGACCAAAGGCCATGCGGTTTAAGCGTGCCGCTAGTGACCATGAGGTTGCAGATTCCCACGTTGCTCCTCTTGTCGGAGACGATGTAATCCCATCAATTAGATGCCTCAGCAGTAGCGCTCACAGATGCTACACTGCTGGTAAATCAAAGTAAGATGCTTGAGATTAGGTACCAAATGGACCAAGGATAAATCCCCCATGCTGCAACTGCAGGCTTCCACCATCTGTTCTTGGTTGATTCGAGGCGTAAAATTTTAGCCTCACCTAAGAGCCCTAGTGATGGCTGGGTACTGTATGAATAGGGTAGACCCTGATTGGTATCAACATGGCGATGCCCAGGGTTGCAACTGTCTCATACGCATCAATTGTGCTTATTTTACCTCCAAGTGGTAGCCATCGGGTACTGGTCTTGTCCACCCGGACTTGACTTGCTGAACTTATAAGCGCGAGTGTTGATCACAGAAAAATAGCAACACTATAATTGCCCTGCCATAAAGCTCCTCTGTTTCTCTTGTTGGGTAGCAGTTTATTCTGTACGAACCCCTCAGAAAGCAAGCGAGCGGCGGATGAGCTTCCAATTAAGTGAACCAACGGCGACGCTTACAGACAATATGGTAGGCACCCCATTGAGCTACTTCGACATATTCGGAGCTCAGGTCTTTGGGTCCTTTCACTACTATTAGTCAGGGTAGTGAAGTAGAGAAGGTGGCGGATGAGCCCATATAGGACCAACGGTAGCTCTCACATCCCCGTAGTGGGTTACTGACTCTGGATTTCTCCAGCTCCTTTTGTCCAAGGAGAGCAGCATAGGGCCTGGTCCCCCAGGTTGGGGGTTGTGCGTCGGGGTAACTTCCCTACCACGTAAAAAACCTCTTGTTCCGAAACAACCAACTGCCTCGGATATGGATGACCCTACTGATGACGACCCTAGCAAACGAAACAAGGACAACGAATTTCGGTTCTGCACGTGGAATGTCCGGACCCTTAACAGACCACGTGCAGCCGAACAATTAGTGGAAGCCCTAGATGGTGTCAAAGCCGACATCACAGCCATCCAAGAAGTGCGATGGGATGGTGAAGGCACAAGGAGGATGAAAAACTGTGACATCTACTACGGCAAGTGCTACAGGACAAAAAACAGCGGCTATTTGGATGCGGATTTGTGATAAGAGGAAGGCTTAGGCAAGAAGTCTTGGGGTTTCGTGGCATAAGCGAACGCATTGTCACAATCCGCATTAAATCCAAATTCAGCAACATCTCGCTGATCTGCGTCCACGCCCCCACGGAGGAAAAAGATGACACGACCAAAGAAGAATTCTACGATCTTCTCGAGAAGACGTATGATGAATGCCCGAAGTACGACACTAAGTTTATTCTTGGTGACTTCAACGCCAAAATCGGAAAGGAGGGTAACTTTGGCTCGACAGTCGGAAAGCATAGCCTGCACGACAACACTTCCGGTAACGGATACAGGCTAATCGACTTTGCTGCGGGGCGAAGTGTCATCTTAGCTAGCACATACTTCCCACACCTCAATATTCACAAGGGGACCTGGCGGTCTCCTGATCAAAATACCGTCAACCAAATTGATCACATTGCGATTGATAGCAGACATGCGTCCAGTGTCATGGGTGTCCGCACTTTCCGAGGGGCCAACATAGACTCAGACCACTACCTTGTTGTAGCTAAAGTGCGAATGCGGATCTCCACCAGACCGCAGCACCGAACATCCACTGTGAGAAAGTTTGATGTTGCTAAGTTACAATCGCAAGAGACCGCCACAACCTTTGCCAATCATGTCTTCTCTTATCTCTTGACAAGCCCGGCGCCTGTCCTAGATGTTCACCCTGCAGCTCCATTATGTTTTAGTACACACCTAAAAACCAAGGACCCTACTTAAATCCCCACGAACGTAGCTAGATCTATGATGCTTTCTTAGTATGAGGAACTTTAGACAAATACCAGAGGTCTTACTCCAGTTAGCAACCGGGTATCTAGCTATCGTAAATGTTTCTGTGCCTATGGGATGGAAGCAACTCTATGCCGGCAACGCCCCCTTTCTCGCCAGGTACTCAAAACGAGTGACCGGTAAGAACGGCATGCGACAACGTAGAGTCGAGGTTGAGATCGACCGTCGCCGTGGCCGGCAGCACCCATGCCACAACTAGCTCAGTGGGCACTTGCTCCGGGATCTACACAACCAGTGTTACCTCTTATTATCCTGCCGACCGTTGAACCCTGATGGATGAGTTCGAATAAGTAATATTAAATCGCTTGATGGTCCTCATAGCCGCCCTAGTTAAGACATTTCTGAACTGTAAGTGAAGAAAGATCGAATCTAGATAGCACATCTCAATCTCTAGTGAGTAGATGCGTAGTTGAAGAAGAGGTTTCATGTTTGGTTTATACTGTTTGCCCTACAGAACGCTACACGTAAGTATATGATTTTATTAGCAAACCTTAGTTAATCGAGGTTGCTGTGGTAAGATATAAATATCATCCAATCATACAGCTGCCACGATGATGTGCTGTATGACGATGTGGAGGTGTCTAACTCTGAGGGGAGGGAAGATCTAGGATGGCGTACTATCCCCCTGGTCTCTCAACCCACCCAATCTGTTTTTGAAAATCAACTCTCTCAAAAAACAGCCGTGGCTGTCCTATGGACCTACGAGTCCCCCGTGACTCGATTCAATTTTACTGCTCGCTTACTTCTCACCTAAATCTACAGTAACGTATCTACAACTGGATACCATACCCTATACCATCAACGCTGCAAATAAAGAAAGAATACTTCACTCATACCACACCATGTTCCACAAATAAAAAAGACGAGGGTTACCACCCTCCCTATGGAAAACTTAATCTGTCATATTCGACAACCTATAATTCCGTAAACCAAAAAGAAAAGTGAACCTTAAGAAAATGAATGTACACTTCATAATTTCTCAAACGTTATAAAAAACAATCAAAAATGTTTATCAAACCAAATCTTACAAACTAACAAGGTAAATATTCTTAATAATCTTAAAAAGGTAATATTATTCTTAAATTAACTTAGGATATCTTTATCTCTTAAACTTCTTCAAAAATCAGAAACAATATAGATTTCCCTTCAAGTAAGGTAAATCGTAAATGATCTTTCAAAAATATTCCAATAACTTTAAGTTCTCAGAGAGCGAGATAAATTGAAAGGAAAGTCTTAATTAAAAAGTATAATTAAATGTCAATTTTTAGTCAGACTTCTATACAAACTGACTTTAAATTTCTTTTGAATTAAATAATTAAATTTGTATGTATCAGTGTTAAAAAAAAGTGAATCTTCAAGATCATAAGGAGAATTGAAGACGGGTCGAAGCACCGATCAATAATGTGCTTCAGCTAAATACAAGAATTGTTTAGCTCTTTTATCTATCGCGATATTTAAAATTCCAAATTTAATATTCTGTTACTTTTGCTATTAAACAAAAATCAATGTACCAAAAGGTAAATAAATTTATCGCGTATATAAAAAAAAAGTAACGACGATAGACGGACTCGACAAATTACATAACAAACGACGCTCAAATTACGGACGTTAGCCCGTGGGTTTATGTTGTGGAAGGAGACGTTAGAGTATAGGATAGAAAGAGTATTAAATAAAGAAAGTCAATATAGTAATATAGTTTAAATAATAATTTCAAATCAAAAGAAAAGATTAATATAAGGCGGTCAATGTAAGCGATGTTGACGTCGATAATCGAGTTTCAGCAGCCTGCGATAAGTGCACTGACCGCGGGGTGCTGTAACAAAACGGGGTTAGTCAAATACAACAACTACAAAATAAAAGAAAGATAAAACTATATGTCTACAAACTTCCTTCAACTCTATAGATCTTTGAATACTATGAATCTCAAAGAATAGTAACCAATAGTTAGGTAAACTCCGTTACTACTGTTCGCGTATATACATTAAACATATACTTTCGACAAACAATGTACTTTAATCGTTTCGATGTGACATACGGATCACGATATAGGAAATTTAAAATTTAAAATCTACTTCCTACTTCGCACCATCATAAAAATACTGAAATCTGCTTCATTTTTAAAATATCTGTTTCAACCTACTTTTATTTTACAAGAAAAGGCTAAATCAACTCCCTTTTTTGCCATTTCACTCTAATTTTTGTTTACATACTACACATGTAGAAATGAAGATGAAAATAATTTTTTTTTTGTTAAATTAAATTAAAAAGTGTTATGAAACAATATACAATATATATATTAGAAGTCGGAAAGACTTTTAGTTTGGTTTTCGTTTGATTGAATTAAGGCTATGTAAAAATTTATAATTTAAAGGGTGCCCAAACCCAAGTTTTTTTCGGGCTGTAGCTCAGGGATTTCTTGGGAAATATTGGCCTTGAGTTATATAATCTGTTCCGGATTGTTGGCATAACGTCGGTCCTTCCCGGTTTCCTAAAAAAAAAGGTCCAAAGTAGTCAAATCGCAGCTCCGAGGCGGCTAATCAATAACACGAATTTGGAATTGAGTGAGCAAAAGATCGATTGGAGCCTCATTTTCGACCAAAAATGGTCTAATGAACGATTAACCCACTTCACGATGCGCACCAAACTGTCACACTCTTTGTGGATGCATTGGCTTCTCGACAACAACGGGCGAGTTTTCCCGAGATATTTTGTTTGTTAACGTAGCAGCCGAGATGAATATGCGCCTCGTCAGAAAAGTTGATTTTTTGCCGAAAATCGTTGTCCAATTCAAGCTGCTCTTAGCCCCAACGAACTTACATAGCATTCACTTTGAAAATAAGTTTTCAATATTTTCCAACGCTGTTCAAGCATAAAGACACTCATTTCCTTCCGCGGTGGTATGGTACTGACTATCTTTCAAGATTTCGAGCGGGAAACATCTGTCAATGTCAAAATAACCTACGATTTAAAAATAAACCACTAAATAGCCCCCCCTAGATGTAGATTTTATAAAAAAGGTTAATTTTGAAATCTACTTCGATTTTTTTCAATCTACTTCACTTTTTTCTTCAAATCTGCTTCGATTTTTTTCCTGAAGTGGTAGCACTGGATATGCTTTCACTCAACGTGTGAAAAGAATATTCTTCCGATCGAAAACCGGTGAGACGAGATATAGAACCGCGGAATAATCGCAGGATGTTATCATAGAAAAGTGAATTGTCATAATCAACCGAAAAGTACCGATATACGGAAGTGTAATAAAAAAAATTAAAAAGTGAAAAAAAAAATTAAAAAGTGCAAAATGAATGAAAATCAAAAAGTGAAAAATTAAAAAGTGCAAAATGAATGAAGAATTAAAATAAGGACATTTAACTTTGGATAATCTTGAGAGCGAATCCTCGAAAACTGGCCTTGACCATGTGGAGATCTAGAATCCACTTAAAAGTACACTGGTACACTGATAGACACAACACACATTTTTTTTGAGATTATTTCTCTTCTTTCATAGATCCTTCTTTTAAGGATAATTGTGATTCACACCTTCATAAATATTTGTATGTGTACGTGATATAAGATATAAATCCTAAGATAGAAATAAGTGCTTATTGCATAAAGATAAGGATAATAAAAAAAAATTTGCGTGACACCACCGTCCGTGGCGTTAAAAAGTCGCGTTGGCTATAGGAACCAACGTCTAAATGCTCCAAAAGCGTAAGTATTGTGTTAGGATGGGCGTTCTTTGGCGCCTGATCCTGGTACGGCTCCTCTCAAGGGAGATACTATTCTTCACAAATAATTATTCAAGGGTTACCTGGTGCGTTGCATACATATAGTGTGTCGATGAAAACATATATTTATCAATAATAAAAACAAAATCGACGTAGGGTGCTCCTCAGGAACTTAATAAGATACTTGGTCAAAAAGGAAAGACCAAAGGCCATGCGGTTTAAGCGTGCCGCTAGTGACCATGAGGTTGCAGATTCCCACGTTGCTCCTCTTGTCGGAGACGATGTAATCCCATCAATAAGATGCCTCAGCAGTAGCGCTCACAGATGCTACACTGCTGGTAAATCAAAGTAAGATGCTTGAGATTAGGTACCAAATGGACCAAGGATAAATCCCCCATGCTGCAACTGCAGGCTTCCACCATCTGTTCTTGGTTGATTCGAGGCGTACAATTTTAGCCTCACCTAAGAGCCCTAGTGATGGCTGGGTGCTGTATGAATAGGGTAGACCCTGATTGGTATCAACATGGCGATGCCCAGGGTTGCAACTGTCTCATACGCATCAATTGTGCTTATTTTACCTCCAAGTGGTAGCCATCGGGTACTGGTCTTGTCCACCCGGACTTGACTTGCTGAACTTATAAGCGCGAGTGTTGATCACAGAAAAATAGCAACACTATAATTGCCCTGCCATAAAGCTCCTCTGTTTCTCTTGTTGGGTAGCAGTTTATTCTGTACGAACCCCTCAGAAAGCAAGCGAGCGGCGGATGAGCTTCGAATTAAGTGAACCAACGGCGACGCTTACAGACAATATGGTAGGCACCCCATTGAGCTACTTCGACATATTCGGAGCTCAGGTCTTTGGGTCCTTTCACTACTATTAGTCAGGGTAGTGAAGTAGAGAAGGTGGCGGATGAGCCCATATAGGACCAACGGTAGCTCTCACATCCCCGTAGTGGGTTACTGACTCTGGATTTCTCCAGCTCCTTTTGTCCAAGGAGAGCAGCATAGGGCCTGGTCCCCCAGGTTGGGGGTTGTGCGTCGGGGTAACTTCCCTACCACGTAAAAAACCTCTTGTTCCGAAACAACCAACTGCCTCGGATATGGATGACCCTACTGATGACGACCCTAGCAAACGAAACAAGGACAACGAATTTCGGTTCTGCACGTGGAATGTCCGGACCCTTAACAGACCACGTGCAGCCGAACAATTAGTGGAAGCCCTAGATGGTGTCAAAGCCGACATCACAGCCATCCAAGAAGTGCGATGGGATGGTGAAGGCACAAGGAGCATGAAAAACTGTGACATCTACTACGGCAAGTGCTACAGGACAAGGAAACAGCGGCTATTTGGATGCGGATTTGTGATAAGAGGAAGGCTTAGGCAAGAAGTCTTGGGGTTTCGTGGCATAAGCGAACGCATTGTCACAATCCGCATTAAACCCAAATTCAGCAACATCTCGCTGATCTGCGTCCACGCCCCCACGGAGGAAAAAGATGACACGACCAAAGAAGAATTCTACGATCTTCTCGAGAAGACGTATGATGAATGCCCGAAGTACGACACTAAGTTTATTCTTGGTGACTTCAACGCCAAAATCGGAAAGGAGGGTAACTTTGGCTCGACAGTGGGAAAGCATAGCCTGCACGACAACACTTCCGGTAACGGACAGAGGCTAATCGACTTTGCTGCGGGGCGAAGTGTCATCTTAGCTAGCACATACTTCCCACACCTCAATATTCACAAGGGGACCTGGCGGTCTCCTGATCAAAATACCGTCAACCAAATTGATCACATTGCGATTGATAGCAGACATGCGTCCAGTGTCATGGATGTCCGCACTTTCCGAGGGGCCAACATAGACTCAGACCACTACCTTGTTGTAGCTAAAGTGCGAATGCGGATCTCCACCAGACCGCAGCACCGAACATCCACTGTGAGAAAGTTTGATGTTGCTAAGTTACAATCGCAAGAGACCGCCACAACCTTTGCCAATCATGTCTCCTCTTATCTCTTGACAAGCCCGGCGCCTGCGCCAAACCCAGAGGCCCAGTGGCAACATTGCAAAATGGCCATCAAAACCGCTGCCACGGATGTTTTGGGTTTCATTAGGCGACCACATCGAAACACCTGGTTTGATGATGAGTGCAGGCTCGCACACTTGGCCAAAGACGAAGCCTATCATGCAGTTCTGAATGCCAGGACTAGAGCTGCCAAGAGCGCTTTCCGTGCGGTGTCCCAGCAAAAGAGGAAAGAGGAACATCGGCTTTTCAGAAGAAAAAAAAGAGAACTGGAAAAACGAATGGTTGAATCTATTGAGGGGTGCTACGGCATAAGCAATGTTCGAAAGTTCTACCAAAGGGTAAAGCATTCGTCCAAGGGTTACAAAGCCCGAGCGGAAGCATGTAGAGACGAGGGTGGGAATGTCGTTGTAGATACACTGTCGGTGCTGAGAATTTGGAAAGAACACTTCTGCAGACTGTTAAACGGCGAAGACAACCAAGTAATCGCTGTCAGACAGAATGATCCATTCGATTTGGATGATGATGAACAAAATTTCCGTCCTCCCGACCAAGAAGAAGTTCAGATAGCAATATCTAAACTAAAGTCCAACAAGGCTGCTGGAGCTGATGGCCTTACGGCTGAACTCTTCAAAGCAGCGGGAGATGACTTGGTGAGGAGCATACACCAACTCATCTGTACAATCTGGTCGGATAAAGGAATGCCTGACGAATGGAACCTCAGCTTTGTGTGCCCTATCCACAAGAAAGGAGATACTCTAAGCTGCGCCAACTACAGAGGTATAAGTCTCCTAAATGTCGCCTATAAAATCTTGTCGGCCATTCTGTGTGAACGTCTGAACCCTTTCGCACGTGAACTGATTGGCCCCTATCAGTGTGGTTTCAGACCCGGTAAGTCAACCGTCGACCAAATTTTCACACTTCGGCAGATTTTGGAAAAGACCCAAGAATTCCAGATCGATACTCACCACCTCTTTATCGATTTTAAAGTCGCCTATGACAGCGTAAACAGGAACGAGCTATACAGAGCCATGTCGCTTCTTGGCATCCCTGCCAAACTCGTTCGATTGTGCAGGATGACTATGGAGAACTCTCGCTGCTCCGTCAAGGTTGGTAAGAACACCACCGACTCATTTAATGTCGAGAAAGGCTTACGACAGGGTGACGCGCTGTCATGTAACCTCTTCAACATCATTCTTGAGGCAATCGTACGCAACTCGCATGTCAACACCAGCGGTACGATTTTTTTTAGATCCGTTCAATTACTTGGCTATGCTGATGATATTGACATTATTGGAAGAACGAAGCGCGCTGTCAGTGGAGCATTCGCAAGTATTGAAGTGGAAGCGGCTCGAATGGGTCTGGCTGTAAATGAAGATAAAACAAAGTACATGCTGTCCTCGGGTGAAGTAGATCATCACCGTAGGCTCGGACAAAACGTCACAATGGACAGATATAACTTTGAGGTTGTCAAGGACTTTGTCTATTTGGGTTCCACTATAACCTCTCAGAACAACATCAGTGAAGAGATCAGTCGAAGAATCACTCTTGCCAATCGCTGTTTCTTCGGGCTAAGAAGGCATCTTAGTAGTAAAGCCCTCTCTCAAAGGACCAAGGAGACACTATACAAGACCCTTATCATCCCAGTCCTGCTGTATGGGGCAGAAGCGTGGACACTGACACAATCGGATGAATACAGGCTGGGGTGCTTTGAGAGAAAGATTCTTCGGGTGATATTCGGGCCTGTATATATCAATGGAGTATGGAGAAGAAGATTCAATGACGAACTGTACGGGCTATACAGCGACATTGACTTGGTTAAGAAGCTGAAAATTCAGCGGCTTAGATGGCTGGGTCATGTGGAGCGTATGGACGAAAACGCTCCTGCCCGACGAGTCTTCAATTCCAACCCGGAGGGCCGACGCAGTTCTGGAAGACCCCATCTAAGGTGGCGCGATGAAGTGGTAAACGACCTCAACCAACTTGGTGTGTGCAACTGGAGGCCACTGGCTAGGGACCGGCCTAGCTGGCGAGGATTGTTGGTTGAGGCCGTGGTCCACAATGGACTGTCTGCGCCACCTTAAGTAAGTAAGTAAGAGCCCTAGTGAAACAAGAAAATAAACTTAATGAGTTCACTAGTTTCATCTTATGATGTGCGTTTCCAAAAGAATTTGGGAATACGCACCAAGGAAAATTACGTCTGGCACATGGGAAGCATGGCCGACATGAAATTGTGCAAAAAAAATCTTACCTATGCAGGGTAATCTTGAAGTATTTTTCTTGGAATTATTGCTTCCAGCAATAATTAATATCCTCTTTATAGGATAATAGTATTTTCGAAACACTCGCGAGCAAAATTTTAATCTAATTTTAGTAATTGGTGCAAAATTTTTGCAAGCAAGCAAACTTTTTCTAATGCGTGTACAATGTTTGAAAGTGGAAATGTGAATGGACGAGACAGAGACTAAAAGTCAAGGTACATAAAGACAAGGTAATATATTCCGCATCTGTCAAAAAAGTAAACAAACAAAAAAATCAAAATGGTGTCTTCATGTGACCCAAGGCACTGTCGCCAGTACACATTATATTGATTTTACCAAATTTAATTGTTTTAAAAGAAAATAATGAACTGAATTGAGCTTATAAATGCTTCTATGCATAGTTGTATGCAGTGGTAAGTATATAAAGTATGTATAAAGTTTTTCAATTCAGTTTTTTTTGTTTCAGGAGCTGAAAACTGATAACACTTCTGGCTATCGGTGTCAAAGGTGGCGTTGACAATAAAAGCCTGCATAGTTCCAACAAGGACATATACCATGCTATTGTGGTGCCAAAGGTAGCTGAAATCTTTTATTATTCAAGTATTGAATAACCATTAATTGTTCAACAGCCGGTGGATGGTGTTCTTGCGGCCGAGTCAGCCATACGCATAGCAAAGATAGAGAAGCAGGCAATATAATAATGATATAAAAATTTCGCCCACTGGCTAGAAGTGTGAAAAATGTGATGTTACGAATAACTTCTGGTTAAATCTTACCGATGGATCCTTGTGGACGTAAGTTTTTCCATGAATCCAGCAGAAATGACCGAGGGACCACTGTATTTCCGTTAAAGAACACAAAAACTAAATTTTTAAGAGTTAAACATCGTTCTATTTCTAGGCAAAACATACGAGAAACATTTGGAAATGAATCGGAATTCAACTATAACATGGTTGGAGCGATGCATGCTGAAATGGATGGCCATTACCTAGACAAGAGAACAGATAGTTTTAATCGTTACAAAGAGTATTTCAATGTAAGAGCTTTGTTGTTCACCAATTACAATTTGTAAGATTAATTCAAAATTCATTACACATAGGACACTTCCAATTATGGATATCCCGTGCGAGTGGTCTTCCTTATCGGACGCAGTGAGTTCGAACAACATTTAGGCAACGAAAGCAAAGTTCGTCTCAAACAAGAAGCAGACCAATACGATGATCTAATTCAAGAGCACTTCATCGATACTTACAACAATCTCACAGTGACACAGTGAAATCGGTAATGATGCTCAAATGGGCAAATAAAGGTACCATCACACAGCATTATGTGAAATGTGATTCGATGCGGTAGTCGTCAAGGAGTTCTTCCTTTTATTTATTATAAAGGTAGGGACCATATCAAATATTTTGTATGAAAGTGCCTAAGGTTTCGTATGGACTATTTTTAAAAGACATACTTTTATTGCTAGTCGACAATATCTAAGAAGAAATTAAGGTTTAATATATTTTTTCCCAAATTGAATAAAAAAATCATCATATAATTTTATAAAATCGTTTTATTGATTTTTCTCTTTCTTTTTCTGGAATTTTCTTGTTGAACAGTGTTAAGATAATTGATACGGAATTACATCCTGGATCGAAAAAAGATTTGTTTAACTTTTATGTCCAAAAGAATATGATTAGATACACTAATGAAATTTTTTATATAATGGCGTGAATAAACGATAGCATCCTTGTTTAATTCCTTAAAGATTGACTCCAACTTTATCATTTCTGCCATCATTTTGTCTGTTGGTTTTTGAAGAAATCCTTCAGTGAGTTGATTCGTCCAAGAAAACGAAGATTCCTGCTGATTGCTTTGCACAACAAGATCCGGCTTTTTAATCCTATGACAAATATACCCCGCCAAATATTCGAGTCCATCGTATTGTAGAGATTCCAAATCATCTACGGGCTGTTCATCACTTCAAAATCACTTTCCTTAAAATGCTTAGAGCAAATTCTAGCCGTATTAGCATTTAATTTATCCTTTCTATGGCACAAGAACACTCACTGTTTGCACATTTTCTGTTTTTTTTGGGAACGCGTGGAAAGAAATGTCAGCATTATTATTTTTTTTATTATTTACGCAACACCCGAACATAGCACACCGCATATTTATAATTTTTATAAAAGTTTTAATGGATTAGGAAGAAAATAATCCGCACACAATTATTAAGAATCAGGATACAATAAATGTATGAGGGTCACATGCACCAGCCATTTTGAAAAGTTTTGACAGATGTCAAAAAAAAATGAGCGGGAATATATTACCTTCTAAAAGTGATTTCATTGGCTGTCGGGTCACATAGATAAACAATATGACTGAACAGTTCTATAGTTACGCATGTTCAACTGAGAAGGTGTGCGTTCGTAAAAGTTAACAATATAGTGTAACTCTATAGTTTGCTTCTAAAGTTAAAGTTGTTTCACACTACACATTGTGCGCGTCAGAAATGATTGTCGAATCTTGACTTCTGTTATTTGTTGACAATGTTTTTATATGTCATACTAAAGTTTCGACATAATATAACAGTTCCTAATGCATGTTCTGCCGGGTTTATTGACTCAACTGTCGAATGTGAATTTTGACATTTCACTCAATTCTTGAACAAAACTTGTTTCCATTTTGACAGTTCTTTTGACAGTTCTGTCTACTACCCCCATCAATTATGGATACGACGTTAAGTTTGATGTAATCATCTGATTATTGCTAAAAACAGACAGATGCTGTCAGACGACTTCTTATACACGGCTATGTCTGAGACGGCGCTGTCAGAAACAAGATTGCATGACTTTTATCGCCTGAAATCGACTTAGAACGGGTAAGTATTCACCTCCGATGAAGTTTTATATTGGGCGCTGACAAAGGTAAGCTGTAGATTTTACATGTCAGATTCTGAAGTAAAAATTATTTTTAGGACACGACTACACTATGTATGCTCTGTTTGGAACGAACTATCTCTCCATGAATGTGTGGATGTTTCCATTGATCCCTTCTTTGTTTTCTAGTATCTTTGGAAGGTTAGTAAGGAAAGGACAAAGCAGAGCGTCCAATTGAACGAATGAAGTAGTTAAAGGAAAAACAAAAATGCCGGAAGTTCTGTCCGCCATAATGCATATGCGTGCTGTCACGTAATGATGAGAGCATGGAAATGAACGCGTCTGAGTAACTTGAATATTTGCTCTCCATCGGACTTTGCGTTGTTGGGCGAGTCCAACAAGGGTAATGAATTTTTAGGTGTCGGATGACTACTCGCGCCGTTGATTCATGGTGGCGAGAACAGACAACAGCTGAAACTTTGAAATAAACACAATTGAGAAAAATTTGTGGTTGGGCCAAATGTCAACAGCTATGACATATGGGACTGAGTTATCTAAAACTACCGCCAGGTGTCGTTGGTTGACGCGGTCACAAAGTTTTCCCTACAAAACTCAAGATTCGGGACAAGTTCACTTGTTTCGAAGCTTGTGAAAAAGGACAACCAGTGATCGCTCACACTGCTTTCAAACTTCCTCGACTCCTTATTAACCTTATCAAAGAATACCAAAATCCTTAATTGGGGTATGAGACTCTTGTCTCGTATTCAAGTTTTAACATTGCATAACGACTTGACTCATCTTTGCAAAAAAAACAAAGATAACATTTAACAGATATACATAAATTCACCCAAGAGTCTCATGCACAGCTGAGAGCCGGGCATACAAAAAAAAAATTTTCAATTGTAAAGGCAATGTACCGTGAGGTACTTGCATGTCATGTCTGGTAAATTATTTTATAATCTCGGAGACCGAAGAAAAATAAAATTAAACGTTAGGTCTGGTATATGGTTGTTAATCAAGTGTTCTACCTTTTCAAATCTTTGGTATGGCAAGTCGACTTATGGCCTCGCCTATCTTCAACTTCGTACAAATTGTTTCCGATTACTTGACTAACTCGAACTCTGACGAAGTTGGGACATAATTTGGCGCTAAGATGTTTTGTTGCGTCACTCAAGGCATGATTCCTAGCATAGATTTCATCTCCTACTTTGAATGCTATGTTCCTACTACGGAGGTTGTAACTCTTCTCATATGCTTCGTGAGTCTTGGCTAAAGCTTGCTTCAAATATGAGTGTAGGATGTTCATCCTTGCGACCTTGGGAAGCCAATCTATCTCCGAACAGTTCAGTCCACCCAACTCTCTTAACAGACGATAATCTACCCCATGCTCTATCATTCGTTGACCAAATAAGGCTTCGTATGGGGCCATCGAAAGAGTTGAATGTACTGTCGTGCGTAAAGCACTACTGATCGAAGACAGGTGAGCATCCCAATCCGTTTGTCGAGGATTGACATACGACCTAATGGCTGCAAGGATTGAACGGTTTACTCGCTCACTAGCATTTGACTGGGGAGCATACACTGCCGTCCGGTAATGTTTGACCCCAAAAACATCTAAGAATTTCTGAAACTCCTTACCGATAAATTGCGTGCCATTATCAGAGAGGATACTCTCTGGCACTCCATAAATCAAGAATACGTCGTCTTTCAGGAATTTGACCACGCTCGCGGCTGTTGCTTTGCGTAATGGCTTGATGAAGACGAATTTGGTTAATTGATCCAACACGATTGCGATGTAAACATTTCCGGATCTTGACCTAGGGTATGGCCCAAGAAAGTCAACATACAAATGTTGAAACGGCCTATCCACCTCGAAACTGTTTCCCATCTCTGCTCTCAATTTCATGTTAGCAGCCTTACTGGTCTTGCATGTTTCACACCGGTCTACGTATAGTTTAACCTGAGTGTACATACCAGGCCAGTAGAATCTATCGCGTAACCTGTAAATTGTCTTCACCACCCCACCATGCGAAGCGCGCGGCGGATTGTGAGCCAATGAGATTAGAGATTCCGTCATCTCTGTTGGAACCCACAACTTCCAAGTTAGATCGTCCGCCAAGGGATTACCAACCGCATGTTTAGTGCGTTTGTATATGTATCCTTCCGACACTTTGAGATCCGGCAGACGCTCTTGCTCCTTCCTGATATGACTGATGATATCAAGATAACTTTCAGACTTAAAGGATGGATCCTCAAGATCGATGTGGAGTACCTCCGAGGCACCGATCTGTGGTAGACAAGAAAGGAAAGCTGACACTGTCAACTCATCGTCTTCATACGCTCTTGACAGAGCGTCTGGCACGACATTTAATGTTCCCTTTCGATGCACCACCACAAAATCGAAACCTTAGAGTCGCATACTCCACCTCGCTAATCTTCCAGTAGGGTCTTTCATTGTCATCAGCCATTTCAGGCTGGAATGATCCGTTATAACGCGAAAATGGTATCCCTCAACGTACGATCTGAACTTCTGGATACCCTCAAAAGCTGCTAAGCACTCGCGCTCTGTCACCGAATAGTTTCTCTGTGCAGCGTTCAGTTTCCGAGAGAAGTAGTAAATAGGCTGCTCCGCCCCGGATCCGTCTCGCTGACAGAGTACACATCCGATGCCAGTCGCGGATGCGTCGCAGAGAATGATGAATTCTTTGGAGAAGTCTGGATTGACTAACACAGGCGCTGAAGTCAAAGCTTGCTTGATTTGCAGAAATGCTTCGATGGCTTCTGGTCCTAGCTTAAAGGCTTTTCCCTTTTTCAGTGTCTCGGTCAAGGGTGCGGCTTGAGTGCTGAAATCCTTAACAAATCGTCGATACTAACCTACCATACCGAGGAATCGGCGGACTTGGCGAGTTGTGGCTGGTAACGGAAAGCTAGTAATTGCTGAAATTTTGTCTGGATCAGCTTTCAAGCAACCCTGACCGACCTTATAACCGAGATAGTGAAGCTCATCAAAACAAAACTTCGACTTCTCGACATTAATCGTCAGTCCTGCATCAGTCAAGTACTTTCCGACTGTCTCCAGAGTCTTCAGATGCTCGTCGAAATCCCTCGACACATCCAACAGATCGTCCAAGTACACGAATACTTGATCTCGCAATCCTGATGGGATTACGCGACTCATCAGGTAGCTCAAACTTTGTGCTGCATTACACAGACCGAAGGGCATGACCTTAAATTGGTACAGTGGTCGGTCCGGTACTGTAAAAGTGGTATCTGCCAAAACGCATCCTTCAGATCCACGCTAGAAATATAACGTGTCTCTGTCAGACGTGCTCGCGCAATCGGGCGAGCATCTTTCTTTGTCACTGAGTTCACCTTCCGAAAGTCCAGACACAATCGGTTCTTACCAGGTTTGCGTACGAGCAACACTGGGGAACTCCATGCGCTGGAACTTTCCTCGATGACTCCCAACGAAAGCATGCGGTCTAACTCCGCATACATAAAGGTTTGTATCGCTGGAGATACGGGATAGTACCTTTACTTTATTGGTACGGCATCACCCGTATCTATGTAATGTTCCACTAGATTCGTCTTCCCGAGTTCATTGACTGCGAACGACGGAAATCTACGAACAACTGCTTCTAGTCGTTTCGACTCTTCATCACTCAACTTAATCTGGTTAGTGGGTCTATCATTTGGCCCACCAGTCGTCATTCCAGAAAGACCCGCAATTACGTTCGGTGCGATTTGAAACTTCTGCCAGAAGTCAACGCCTAAATATAGACGTTGGCTCAATGAAGGCACGATATACAATTCTATATCTTTAGTCACTCCTTTGTACTGGATTGGGGTAGTAATTACTCCCACAATGGATTGCTTGTGTCCATCGGCCGTGGACACGGTAGTCTCTACCTTCCTTACCGCAACATTTTTGTCTTTCAAATATGGCAATATATTGGTGCCCAAGCAACTTATGCTGGCTCCGGAATCGAGAAGACCTAGAACACTGTCACCAAATAGACCGACCATCACATAAGGACGTGGGTCATTTGATTCTCGACCTATGGTAGCTGACGCAATGTTACGGTAAGTAGTCCGCTTCCGATGGAAGCGCTCCCTTACTCGTCGTATCCGTTTGGACAATTCTGGGAAAGGCTTACGATATAATGGTTCAGATAATTCATTTCTAAAATTCAATTCAGTATTTGATTTGGGTTCTATATTCACAATAGGGATTGTTTTACAATCATCATTTGGTAATTCATCATGGTTCTTGTTTGGTTTCATAATCGTTATTTTTGGAAATTCGAGAGGCTTTGTCGACTTCGACACTTGAACTCCGGGTACGTCTAATCGGAGCGAACCCCCCCGGTTAATGGGTTGTTCCTCCTCTCGTTTCCCGCTAAACATTTCGGACAGGACGGACTATATTCGTCTGCTAAACCGCAACGAAAGCAAAATATTTTGTCTATTGGTTTAGCGCAGTCACGAAAATTGTGACCTAGAACTTGGCAGTTCCAGCATTTCTGTGGCTTACGATCTCTCTGGATAGCATCCAGGCTTGTAGAGGGTATTGCCACAGTCAACTCCTGACAAGGTTCGTCGATGATCTCGTTGACAAATCTTTTCGCAGGTGGACGTTGTGCGCTCGGCACGAAATTCGGACGGACATTCTCGTATTGAGATTGAGCTTTTTCAATTGCTCGACAGTAATAGGCTAGCTGTCTCAAGCTAGACGGACTGTAGGTGATGAGGAGTTCACCCATGCGCCTACGGACATTCGTTTTTATGATTTCCACGAGTTCCTTTTCGGATCTGGGAACTCGCATCCTAGAATTTAAATATTGAATGGCGTCAAAGAACTCATTGAAAGACTCTCCATTCATCATCTTCCGATCAGACAGTTTGCGGAACAGCTCGGTATCGCTTTCTAAACCAATAGACTGCGGTACTGTTCTACCAAAGCAGTTTCCAATTCCTCCCACGTTGTATGCCTGTTACCTTTTAAGTAAACCCAGTACCAGGATTCGACAGAACCTGATACATAGTGGTAAAAGTTTGCGGTAATTTCATACCATGACACATTGTAACTACTGCGTATGCACCCCAGGCGGAACAAAAAATCGTCGACTGACATATTTTCCCGTCGAATTTCAAACCCCATTTATGGAATGGATGAATACGGTTCGAAGAAGTAGCATTCGAGGGTGGTGGCCTGGGTGGCGAAACAAGGGATTCGTCATCGAAATTGAAGGCATTTACACGAGACATAAACTCGTCTAAATTAGAACCTAGAGGCATTTGGGCCGGATTGACATCCGACAAAGGAGGCACTCTAGTATGCTTATAATGTGGTGTGATTCTGTCTACCAAATCATTTTCAGTGTTTGGTCTATATGCGAACTGGACATTTTGGTTAACGACACGTGTAGTGTCTGGGTTAGCTAAATTAACTTGCCGTGTGACTTGCTGGGTAGAAGTAGTATAAGGCGGATCAAGCGGCCTTGCAGGGGAGCAACAGACTTAGGAGGGACGACAGGTTGTGTGGCTTTAACTGTTCGCTTTTGCAGTAGCTGGGCTACCTGGTCAAGTAAGCGCATATGGCTTTTCTCTAACGCTTCCGCCATAAACTTTCTATCGTCTAACCTGTGAAGGTCAATAGTAGCTGAAACTACTTTCTGAATGTACGCTGAGTGGTCAGCGGCATCCTTGCGCAATTGCTTTTCAGCTCTGGCTAACTCATCGTCATCTACTACGATGCTTCTGTCGACTGTGTTATCTCTCGGTAGACTCTCGGCTACACTGTCTTCGTCTTCGGAGTGATCCTCCACGACGTCGTTCTGAACGTGGCTGGGTTTCGGTTTCGATTCCCCAGGAGCCATTATGTCGAAATCTTTGTACTTCGCTAGGTAAGTACTCTTGACTGCTCGTCTTGGTCTTGAGCCGTTCATTCGATGATGACAATAAAGGAGTCGGATAAACCGTGAAACACGCGTAAATCAAAGGTTCGACAAAGTAAACAACAGTGACAGAAAGGTAAGTCAAGTAAGAAAATTAAATATACCGTGAGCAATTCCTCAAACGGCTATTTATTAATACAAATCAATTTAAAATAGTAAATCCGGTAAGTCAAAATCAAACTATCCAGTAGCCAGTGAAGAATATCTTCGAACGGATACTACTTGGTATAGTGAAGGTAGGTCTCATAAAATCAAAAAGGGAAAATTCTAATTCTCCGTGAGCAAAAACCCTCTAACGGATATTTGTTAGTAAAAAATTAACAAAAATTTTTTAAAGAAAGTCTCTTACAAATCTAAAAATGCTTAATTATAAAGGTAAATATTTGTTCGAATAATTATATCCTCACAAAAAAGTTCTTTAACTACGAAAGAAGAATTCAAAGAAAAATAGTATAGAAATAATGGTAATAAAGAAAAACTGATTGATACTTAACTATGTGCTTAAATATATGCTAAACTTTATACTGGTAATTCAAAAATTGCTAACAATACTTAATTTATACTTAGAATCTTAAACTGTATATACTACTCAAAATTTTCAGAAATCTAAAAGCGGGCACTATCCCAAAACTACACGTCCAATCAAGAAGTTACGTCTCAACTTGATTGACGGAAACTCAAAATACTCAAAAATATCTCAAAAACTCAAAAAAAAGCGGGCTCTATCCCAAAACTTACACATCAATTGAGAAGTTTACGTCTCAACTCAATTGACGGGAACTCAAAATACTCAAAAATACTAAATACTCAGAAACTGTCTGTTTCCTACCAACTAAATACGAAAAATTTCAAAAATCTCTAAACTCTAATATGTCTCAAAAAAAAAGATACGCTATATACTTAATTAAATAACTGATGTGTCATAGAAAAAATTCAGGAGGTGGTAACCCTCCTTTCTATGGAACAAGGTATGTATGTGGTTTCGGTTAGTAAAGTAACCGACTCAAAAAAAAAGGTAAATGTGAAGAAAAAAAAAATTTTAGTGTGAGTAGACTCTGCGACACTTACGGCGTTCGGGTGGTTAGAGGATAAGTATCTTCCATAAATGAAAAGTCGATCAGGCATGTGAAGGTAACATTACGCTACTGCAGACGTACATCGGGTACAAAAACACCAACTACCGGTTAGCGCTTCATGTCCCGTCACATGCTATCACTACCTAGCGTCTACTGAAAATACTGGTAACTCCTTAAACCATTCAAGAAACTATATAAACAGCAAATAAAAATTGTTTGAAATGGAACAAATTGGATCTTGTTTGAGTGAACAACCAGCTTCTGCAGCTGACGTGCGTCGGGCAAAAAGCACCAACCACCGGTCAGAAGACCTGCTCATTCTACTCTCCCGCGATCAGGAATCCTAGACGTCACCTATAAGAATTATATCAACACCTCAGCAACTGACGATCGAGCAAATACACAGCTCGACCCGGACAGAGATCGAAGACAAATCTAAAGTGGTGAAAGGTAGAGCAGAAAGTGGATAGGTCTAATGCAACAGCTAATTCAGGAAAACTCCACCAAATTACTGGACCAAATAGTACCTGGACCACTAGTCTCGATGATGTTCACCTATCTACGGAACAATATCACAAACAAACAACTTAACTGCAAAAATCTGAAAAGTAAAAATTCTCAAAGAAAATTTCTCAAAAACTTCAAACTTCTTCTACGTCACTCAGGATCGACCTATCAAATAACAATTCTGTTCTTAACTATTCTGACCAATTCGGGCCCCACGTTGGGCGCCATCTGTAACGTAAATAAAATATTGATGGAAATTATTATTAAAAGATGGTTCAATTATTAATGAAAGAATTTTACCCACAACCGCCCATGGACACCAACCTCTTCACCCAAACACCCTATGGACATCTAAGCTCCAAACCCATGCCCATTAACGTCGCAAGCCAGAGAGGAAGCAGGAAGAAACAAACACCCCGAACATCCATGGGCCCTATGCCAAGGATCAGCAACTCCATAGACCTTCGCCCGTACATCGGTGTATCTGGCACCCCTATAAAAGACATACTTACACTTCGCTAGTACGGCAACTCATTCTCCCTACTCCTCTCCCCATTCTTCTAATTTCCATCTCCATCCCTATCACAAAAGCGTGAACCATCCACCAGCATACCTCCAGGTTCTGACCACAAAGTCCCGCAGAACAGCCTGGAGCGTATCTGATAGCATGTTCACGCCTATCCGCCGCAAGTCCTAGATGTTCACCCTGCAGCTCCATTATGTTTTAGTACACACCTAAAAACCAAGGACCCTACTTAAATCCCCACGAACGTAGCTAGATCTATGATGCTTTCTTAGTATTAGGAACTTTAGACAAATACCAGAGGTCTTACTCCAGTTAGCAACCGGGTATCTAGCTATCGTAAATGTTTCTGTGCCTATGGGATGGAAGCAACTCTATGCCGGCAACGCCCCCTTTCTCGCCAGTTACTCAAAACGAGTGACCGGTAAGAACGGCATGCGACAACGTAGAGTCGAGGTTGAGATCGACCGTCGCGGTGGCCGGCAGCACCCATGCCACAACTAGCTCAGCCAGGCCGTGGGCACTTGCTCCGGGATCTACACAACCGGTGTTACCTCTTATTATCCTGCCGACCGTTGAACCCTGATGGATGAGTTCTAATAAGTAATATTAAATCGCTTGATGGCCCTCATAGCCGCCCTAGTTAAGACATTTCTGAACTGTAAGTGAAGAAAGATCGAATCTAGATAGCACCTCTCAATCTCTAGTGAGTAGATGCGTAGTTGAAGAAGAGGTTTCATGTTTGGTTTATACTGTTTGTCCTACAGAACGCTACACGTAAGTATATGATTTTATTAGCAAACCTTAGGTAATCGAGGTTGCTGTGGCAAGATATAAATATCATCCAATCATACAGCTGCCACGATGATGTGCTGTATGACGATGTGGAGGTGTCTAACTCCGAGGGGGGGAAGATCTAGGATGGAGTACTATCCCCCTGGTCTCTCAACCCACCCAATCTGTTTTTGAAAATCAACTCTCTCAAAAAACAGCCGTGGCTGTCCTATGGACCTACGAGTCCCCCGCTACTCGATTCAATTTTACTGGGCAGCCCCTAAACATGAGAAAGCAAGCACTACTGCTCGCTTACTTCTCACCTAAATCTACAGTAAGGTATCTACAACTGGATACCATACCCTATACCAATTCATGAAGCGACCGCTGCCATACAACTCAACCGCCACCGACAGAGTCTTTCTACTTCCACCCATACACCGCCAACCGCCACCAACGAAGCCGCTCCACACCACACCATACACGATGACATCACCAATTACCATAAACTAAGCCATCCTACACCCCACCGCACGCAGCGCCTTCATCAACCAACATAGACGAAGCCATTCCACATTCCACTGCACTCAACAAAAACAACCACCGACAACACCCGCCAACCCTGGGCCCTTTAGCCATTGAAATAAACCTCCAACCACTTGCAATAGCCAACACATTAGCGAGCGACAAAAGAACACAATAACAAAATATTAATAGGTAAATTTGCATTTTGTTTTACAATTCACACTGTGTCTTTCCAGAAATATGCATAAGGAGGAGTGGAAAATACACCGAAAATCAGATTCGAAATCTCCTCCAGTGGTTTTGGTGCTAATCAAACGCATCAAGGAATTCGTCTCTCGCTTTAAGGCATACTGTATGGGAATACCAGTCAGCAGCTTTAAATTAATTTTTGGTATTTATACCGTGAAAGAGCCCTGCTCACCGTTTATGTCGGCTTTTCTCTCCGCTGTTGGTCGTAGAGAATCGCTAGACCGGCAGTAGGCCACCAGTTTATGTCGTGGATTGTTTACTTTACAGAGTACACACCACAGACCCGTTTATGTCGCAGTTATTGCTTCTTTAACTAATACTGTAGACCGATTTTATACTCAACTGTTTATGCCGTAATCTCTTCATTTAAGTAAGAAGGAATTACAGGCCGAGCTCTGCTCAACCGTTTATGTCGGCTTTTCTCTCCGCTGTTGGTCGTGGAGAATCGCTAGACCGGCAATAGGCCACCAGTTTATGTCGTGGATTGTTAACTTTACAGAGTACACACCACAGACCCGTTTATAACGCAGCTATTGCTTCTTTAAGTAATACTGTAGACCGAGTTTATACTCAACTGTTTATGCCGTAATCTCTTCATTTAAGTAAGGAGGAATTACAGGCCGAGCTCTGCTCAACCGTTTATGTCGGCTTTTCTCTCCGCTGTTGGTCGTAGAGAATCGCTAGACCGGCAATAGGCCACCAGTTTATGTCGTGGATTGTTTACTTTGAAGAGTACAACACCACAGACCGGCAATAGGCCACACGTTTATGTCGTGGACGGTTTCTTAGGAACCCCACAGACCTAGTCTTAAGTTGAAGTTTGAATTAAAATATCAAATGTTAATTTGATTTCCTATTCATTAAATTTTGATTGTTAAAAAGAAAATGTTAAATTGAAGTATTATATGCAATACATTGTTAAGTTTAAGAAAAATAATAAAAGATTTGGAGTTCGCTACTTCTAAAATCAAAAGTTTTCGCTTTCTTATTGATACACCCTGGAAGCTGGAACTGAAACTATACCAAGACAGACAAGAGCTAGAGATTCCTGGATATCCCAAGACACCTGGGACAAAATCACATATCGAAGAACACTTAAAATTAGAATCAATTCAGAAAGTGATGCTCAGCGGAAATTGGTTCTACGAAACGAGTATAGAGCATCTCATAAGACAGTGCAGCGGTGTGTGAGACGTGACAAGAGGGCAAGGGTGGACAAACTTGCGGAAAATGCGGAACATGCTGCAGGAAGAGGGGACGCAAGGGAGCTGTATAAAATCACTAAGGACATTGTCGGACAGCGTAGTAGCACTAACACTAACCATCCCGTGTTAGATTTGAACGGCAACCTTTTAGTGACGATAGAAGATCAGCTACAAAGATGGAAGGAGCACTTTTGTGCGCTGCTAAATGATGACCACAATGCAGAATTGAATCCACAATTGAACAACATGCGTAGATCTTCTAGGGGTATTGACACCAGTCCCCCAACAAGTGCAGAGATATGTAATGCGATACATCTTCTAAAGAATAACAAAGCAGCTGGACTTGATGGTATTCCCGCAGAATTCCTAAAAGCAGACCCTGAGGCAGCTTCCCGTATTTTGCTTAAACTCGTGCAGGCTGTCTGGGAGAGTGAAACTTACCCAAGGGACTGGAAGGATGGAGTTATTGTGAAGTTACCAAAGAAAGGAAACCTCAAAAACTGTAATAACTGGCGCGGTATCACAGTTCTGTCCGTTTTTCCGAAGTTAATGGCAACTATTATTCTCGAGAGGATTAAGTCCAGGATCGAGTCTACCCTCAATAGGCACCAAGCGGGGTTTCGCAGTGGCCGATCGTGCGTCGACCACATCAACACCTTGCGAATCATACTCGAGCAATCATCTGAGTACCAATCACCGCTGTACCTAATGTTTGTAGATTTTGAGAAGGCGTTTGATCGGGTCAATCGTGAGTGCATCTGGAGATCGCTTATTGCGAGAGGCATCCCTGAGAAAATTGTCGCTGTTATTAAAGAATCGTACAACAACGCAAGGTGTTTTGTTTTGCACAATGGACAGCTTTCCGACTCTTTCGATGTGCGTCAAGGAGTGAGACAAGGAGATGTCTTGTCACTAATTCTGTTTTTGCTGGCGATTGACGATGTGATGACTGCCACGGTGGGTACAAATGAAAGACATGGTATCCAATGGAGTCTGTTTGACAAGCTTAGCCACATAGATTATGCTGACGATATATGTCTCTTGGCAAACAACACGGCAGGCTTAAATCAGATGTGTCATACGCTGCAATTGAATGGAGAAGTGGCTGGCTTAAGGATTAACACAAATAAGACCAAAGTAATGACCACGGGCCAAAGCACACAAGTTATTCTAAGGCAGGGGACCATAGAGGAGGTCGAGCAGTTTAATTATCTGGGAAGTTTTATAGCACTCGATGGCGGAACGGACCTGGATGTTAACAGTAGAATAAACAAAGCCCGTAGTGCATTTGGAATCCTTTCTCCTGTGTGGAACTCTAGCAAAATATCGCTACGCACCAAGTTGAAACTCTTCGAATCCAACGTCAAATCAGTGCTGTTATATGCTTCTGAAACATGGAAATGCTCTGCCAACATCTCGAGCAGACTACAAGCTTTCGTTAACCGTTGTCTGCGCTCTATTTTGAAGATCCGGTGGCCGCAAACCATATCTAACGTTGAGCTGTGGAATAGGACCGGACAGAAAAAATTGGACGTAGACATCATGCAACGGAAGTGGCGTTGGATAGGCCATACACTGAGGAAACCTGACGACAATATAGCAAAACAATCCGTCCAATGGAATCCCCAGGGTAATAGACGCGTTGGGAGACCAAAAACAACTTGGAGGTCATCAGTTTTGAAAGAAGCTCGGTCTCAAGGTATTCAATCGTGGCCACAGCTGAGGTCAGTTGCGGCGAATCGGGATAGGTGGAAGGATCTTGTTGCTGCCCTATGCTCCAGGAGGAGTTAAAGCGCTGTTGTACTTGCAGCCGGACAACATATATATATATATTGATACACCCTGGACACCGACGAGCTAACCTCAGCATCTACACAAAAAAGCATCACAAATTGGCGCCCGAGCAGGGACCTTTAGAAGACTCAACCGAACTCCGACCGCCGACCGACCAGGAGCCTTCGAGAGGTACCACCGATAACCGCCGATCCAGCTTGAATTATATGTTTTTATCCGACCGCCGCAACATGTCCGATAAAGAGGAGAACCAGAACCGACCAGGGAACGATTTAGAGGAGAACCGATTAGGAACCGACATGGACGACCAGAACATTCTCAAGAATCTGGGATTTGTCCATTACATGAAGAAAGCCGAATTAGTCGAGACACTAGAGCATCTTCGTCTAAACACAAATGGAAGGGTGAAAGATTTACGCCAGCGTTTGAGCGTACATCTCAAAAAGGTCCGAGCTCATGGCTCGACTCAAAACCTTTGCGAGAAATGGGAAGAAATAGTGGAGCAAAGGTTGGAAGAAGATTCACCCCCCACGGAACATAACTCCACTAGCAAACCCACCGCACCACCGACATTGAACACCGTCCCGAACTCGAGGCAAACAAGTCCAGTCCCGGAAACCGCCACCCCTCTGTACGAAGAAACCAGCTTGGACGTGCCACCGATCCGACAACCGCCTAGACCACCACCAGTTGCCCCGCCATCGACGCACAAGGACCTATACCAGTTAAACCAGCGCCGAACCCACAGCCCGAACCGATCTCGGAATACGCCGCCCGAGATACAAAACATCCAGCACCCGCCTCCTTCAAGCCGACGGACTCTCAGCTACGAAGCTGAAGTTATGGATACCGTCCGCAAGTGGGGACTCCGTTTTGACTCCTCCGGAAACCCCCTGGAATTCCTGGAAAGGCTCACCGAGCTAACACGATGCTACGATATTCCGCTTAACGATGTACTGCGAACGTTGCCTGAAATATTCCGGGGTAGTGCACTGGAATGGCTGCGCATAAAAAGGGATAGTTTCTTCTCGAGGGCAGATTTCCGAACAGCTTTTATAGGACACTTTTTACCTGCCCGATACTTGCACCGTTTGGAAGCAGAAATCCTACGCAAACGCCAAGGGCCACGAGAAAAGGCCAAGGATTATATTCTCGCCGTCCAATACTTGCTGCATCAACACCCGTGAATGTCAGGAGCTGAGAATATCGATCGAATTTTCGATAACATGAGGCCTGAATACCGGTATTACATCCGCCGTAAGGATTTTGAGACGCTAGATGAGTTGGCCCATCTGGCCGAGGAATTCGAAGCAATTAAGAACGACGATCGTAACGCCCGCCCGCCAACGACCAGTCACACTCCTCCGACACCCCGAGTTCCGCCATCCAACGTGCCGTACGACCGCAACACGCACTGTTGGAATTGTAAAGATAGGGGTCACCGCAAGGAAACGTGTCGCCGACCATTCCGTTTGTTTTGTTCGTTTTGCGGGGAGGACGGGAGGCTAACAAAAGATTGTTCGTGCCACCAGCATCCTGTAGCCGTTGTTAACACACCTCCTGCAAACGACCCCCGCTGTTTTGTACCCATCAGAGTGGAGGACCAGGATTTTTACGCATTAGTAGACACGGGGTCTACGAAAACCTTCATAGGATTTTCGTTGAGACGAATATTCCGGGAACTGAAATTACCTATGCGAGAGTTTCAGAAAGCCATTCATTTAGCCAACGGGGCCCCCGTCATAACTACCGAACACTACACCGTCACGTTCTTCCTCGGAGAAACCGCATTGACAAGCGAGGTGACTTATCTCCCGTCGCTGACAGAAGATGCGTTAATCGGGATGGAAGCTGGCCTGCAAATAACCATGGGAGGAAAAACTGTGGTCGGTAAGAAGCCGTCGACAGGCCCTTCTGGTAGCGCTACATGTCTGGCAACTTCACATCTTCCGGTCCACCAGCAAGAAAAGCTAGACGAACTATTAAATTTGGAGCTTCCTAAATTCGACGAGATAAAGGAATTAGCGAATGTTCCCCCGCACCGAATTCGTCTTAAAACCACCGAGCCCTTTAAACAACGCTATTACCCCCGAAATCCGGCAATGCAAAAAATCATTGACGAGGAAGTGGATGAATTGCTACAAACCGGTAAGATACGTCCATCCAAAAGCCCGTATAGTTCGCCGATAGTCCTAGTAAGGAAAAAAGGCGGATCATGGCGGGTGTGCGTAGACTTCCGACAGCTAAACGAGTTATCGATTAAAGACGCATACCCTCTGCCGTACATAGTATCGATATTAGACAAACTTTGAGGAGCCAAGTTCATGAGTACAATTGACCTAAAGCAAGGATACTGGCAGATTGCATTGGAGCCACAAAGCCGTCCCTATACTGCCTTCACCGTTCCGGACAGGGGCTTGTTTGAGTGGAACGTCATGCCGTGCGGCCTCCACTCGGCAGGAGCCACTTTCCAAATGGCAATGGATGCTATTTTTGGACCAGGCATGCTCGACCACGTGTTTGTCTACTTGGATGACATCATTATCATCAGCCCAACCTTTTCCGAACACATCCAGCATTTGACCGAGGTTTTCCAGCGGCTCCGCTCAGCCAATTTAAAAATCAATGTAGACAAATGCAATTTTTGCTGGGAGAACCTCAAATACCTTGGACACGTAGTGAGCAGAGAGGGAATTCATACCGACCCCGATAAGGTTTCTGCGGTTCAGGAGCTAAAAGCACCCTCCAACATCCGAGAGCTACGTTGAATATTGGGGATATGCTCATGGTATAGGCGTTTCATTAAGGATTTTTTGACAGTCGCTGCACCGCTGACCGGTTTGCTCAAGAAGAACGTGAAGTGGGAATGGACTTCGGTTCATCAAACGGCGTTCGACCTATTCAAGGAAAAGCTCACCGAGGCACCGGTATTGACCTGCCCAAACTTCAATATACCGTTTACGCTACAGACCGATGCCAGTAATTTTGGGCTGGGGATCGTACTCACCCAAACGGAAGAGGGAAATGAAAAAGTAATAGCCTATGCCAGCCGTACATTAACCGAGCTTGAGCAAAAGTACGCCGCCACCGAGAAGGAATGCTTGACAATTTTGTGGGGCATACGGAAGATGCGACCCTACCTCGAGGGCTACCATTTTAATGTAGTTACGGATCATCATTCGCTCAAGTGGTTGCATTCCTTAGAAAATCCCTCCGGCCGATTAGCCCGCTGGGCATTAGAATTGCAACAGTACGATTTCACCATTCTATATCGCAAAGGGGCGATGAATGTGGTCGCTGACGCCTTGTCCCGAGATCCTTTACCGATAAACGAAACCGACATGCTAGCCGCATCCTGGGATGCAAGACCGGACTGGTTGCAGAAAAAGATCGACCAGATTATACAAGATCCGACCAAATACCCCGATTATAACATCGTGGAGAACCAGCTGTACAGAAAGTTCACACCGACCGAACCACTAGCAACCTCTCAACCGTACGATTGGAAACTATGTGTCCCCGTAGCCGACCGAAACCGAATCTTACAGGAGAACCACGATGCCGTAACCGCCGGACACTTAGGGGTAGCCAAAACTACGGCCCGCATGGCCAAACGCTATTATTGGCCAGGCATGTTTCGCGACGTAAGTAAATACGTTCGGAAATGTGACGTGTGCAACCGTTATAAGACGTCTCAGCAAGAACCCAGCGGCCTCATGCATTCCACTCCCGTGAAGGAACCATGGGAAAACGTGTGTGCTGACTTCGTCGGTCCCTTACCCCGTTCCATGAAAGGACACACCGTCATGTTGGTAATGACCGACCAGTTTACCAAATGGGTGGAAGCCATCCCCCTCAGAGCTGCCACTACCGCAAGTTTGATCCAAGCCGTAAGAGAGAGAATTTTCACCCGATTTGGTTTTCCTCGCCGTTTTATATCCGATAACGGAGCCCAGTTTACTAGCCACCAATTCAAAGAATTTTTGGAAGACTGGGGCGTCCAGCATCGGCTCACCGCTCCGTACACACCTCAGGAAAATCCTACCGAGAGGGTAAACCGTGGACTAAAGACTATGATCGCTCAATACGTCCAGAGTAACCAACGAAATTGGGACGAGCACATCCCGGAGTTGACTTTCGCTTTAAACTCGAGCCGTCACGAGTCCACCGGTTTCTCACCCGCCATGCTAAACTTCGGTCGAGAACTTCGAACGCCGAATGAGTTCAACTCACTTTTACCGTCACACACCTCCCCCGAAGATATAAACACCCGCAAGGAACGCATGCAAACTTTGTTTGAACTGGCTCGCGTGCATCTCCAGAAAGCTAGCCAGACCCAAGCTAAATATTACAATTTACGCCGCCGAGCTTGGCGTCCCAGCATAGGAGAGCAGGTGTACAAAAGGTCCCACGTTTTGTCTTCCGGAGTAAATTATTTTGCTGAAAAACTGGCTCCCCGTTACGACGGCCCCTACGAGGTCGTTAAATTCCTTTCCCCCGTCATTGTGGTCCTTAAGCCTAAAGGAGCGATAACGGCAAAGAGAAGAGAAACCCAAATCCGCGCTCATGTGCGAGATTTAAAAGGGTTCTATTCCGATCCAACCAAGGACAACCCGAACGAGGGGAACCAGACAGCTGCGCTTCTTATAACCCCTTCGACCACCAAACAACACCATCAAAAGAAAAGAAAAAGGGCTCGCAAGAAAAATAAATTAATCAGTCAGAAGACAGCCGTCAACGAAAGCAGTCCTTCCACCACCAGTCGTGCCAAATCGTTTCAACTACGGAAAATAAATTCAATCAGCCGTCAGCCGTCAACCAGGACAGTAGTCAGCAGTGCATACTGGAACTAACAATTCCCAGTCAGAGAGGTGAGATAAATGTAAATTATAAACGGCCAAACATTCATGTATCAACCGTCTGCAGTATTGGACACCCGATCGAATTCATTCCTCAACCAGTCAACTATTTGATACCACTCCCGCTTCCTTACGACGAGGCTATGGACGCCGAAAGCGATATACAGAAGAAGAGGAAGATCACCGTACCTCGCATGGGCGTGCGTCGGAGCCCGAGGCAGAAGCCCCCGGAGAACCGGTCGACTAGTCCTAGGTTCCATCGGCTATCGGCACCTGAACGGGTAGCCCATCCTTCGGCACCGAAGGTACCTACCAAGGGAACGAGGCCCACAAAAACCGGGACCGAACCATGGCTCCGGCAACCTACTAAGCCGCAGAAAATGATGCCGCCAGCAAGAGAAGAGAAACCAGCAGTATTGCGCATAGAGACGAAGCGACGAGTAAGTCGAGTGACTTTACACCACGATTTGGAAGCCGCCCGACCCATTCCACCGCGACCGCCGGCCGCCGGCCGCCTCCTGCTTGGAAAAAGTGCGGGAGCAGCGTATTAAAGCCGAGGAAACCTGGTTTTCACTTAACCCGCCCGTAGACAAACCAGAACCTGAACCGCTGCCGAGTAGTAGCAGCCGTCCCGTCGGAACCGCTCGCCAATCCTTTCCTTTTCCGGCCGTTGGTGCAGTTCCCAGTACATACCCATTAGTCACCGCTCCTGGACACGTTGTTCCTTCAACAGAGGCCAAACCGTCGTCGAGTTACAACCACCAGCATGTTGGACCCGCTCACCGCCCTTTCCCTCCACCATCACAGGCAGCTGGTTCAGCACTTGGTACGGGTCCACCGATCGTCGCCCCTGGACGCATCTTTCCTTTGCCCCCTGCAGCGGATACGTCGCCTCAAGAAACCCCACGTTATGCGCTGCTATTTGATGGGAACGGTAATATGTGTTTCCCCGGTCGAGTCTCTTCACCAGTTGCCGCGATAGAAACTTCCGAGCCGTCGTTTGACCCTTTCCTGGGGATCAAGCTGCAAGGCGAAAAGCATCATAGGGCCTTTGTCATTCAACGCCCTTGGGGACCTATTCACGTCCGTATGAACAGGCGCGGATCCCGCGCCGAACTACGCTTCCGGAATCAGAGGAAGTTTATTGATATAAACGTGAATCCGAATTAAATGCTCCTTCCTGCAGACCGACCTCATTTGAATTCTTAATTTTTTTTATATGTATATAAGAAGAAATGAATTGTTTAAGTTTTTTTGTTAATATAGAAAAATTAAATTTTTAAGACTTTAAATGGATTATTTAAGAAGAAAGATTACAAATTTCCACTCTATATCCGCCGCCCACTTCCGGGAGTCACCACTGTAAGCATCAATTCATGAAGCGACCGCTGCCATACAACTCAACCGCCACCGACAGAGTCTTTCTACTTCCACCCATACACCGCCAACCGCCACCAACGAAGCCGCTCCACACCACACCATACACGATGACATCACCAATTACCATAAACTAAGCCATCCTACACCCCACCGCACGCAGCGCCTTCATCAACCAACATAGACGAATCCATTCCACATTCCACTGCACTCAACAAAAACAACCACCGACAACACCCGCCAACCCTGGGCCATTTAGCCATTGAAATAAACCTCCAACCACTTGCAATAGCCAACACATTAGCAAGCGACAAAAGAACACAATAACAAAATATTAATAAGTAAATTTGCATTTTGGTGGAGGCTACCGACTGCTAGATATCTATACATATAATAAAATTGTAACGGGTCGATGTCTGTACATTGAAGATATAGATGCAAAACTAATATGAGGAGTCTCTATTAGACCCACAGAAGCCAAAACAACCGTTTTTAGAATTTTTGTCTGTCTGTCTGTCTGTCTGTCTGTCTGTCTGTCTGTCTGTATGTTTGTACGCGCATCACGCAAAAACTACTGCATGGAATTGAATGCGGTTTTCCCAGATTTATTGGTAGTACGCCAACTTAAAATATAGGCTACATTTTATCGCAGGAAAATATATAATTCTGGTTGTTTTTTTAAAATTACTGAAATCGAACATTATTCAATGAACTTAACACACAATTAAAAGATTTAAAGGAAGTAAGCATAATATTACATAATAAAATAGTGCCACACTTACCTACGTATACATGAATAGAAATAAGTTAGTCGTTCTGAATAGAAGTTACATCAAAAACATCATAGATGGCGCTATTTACCACCATATTGACAATGCCTTATTCAGCGAAAGCAGAAATCGAAAAATAATAGGGGTATTCACGATCTGGTACAACCAAGTATCGTAAAAGTGCGAAATTGTTTGTATTTCTTGTAGATCGTGAACTCCCTTTTTCCAATCTGTAGCAAAACTCACACAAATGCCAAAATCAGGTTGACACAAATGTCAAAATCAAAAGTACAAACTTTGCACCGTTGTATTTTCCTGTTGCAATGGGGTTGAGGTATAGATAAAATGCAAAAGTGTAACAAATTACATCCAGTATATTTTGTTGTTGTATTGCAAGAAAACGTAACACTTCTACACTTTTACAATGATGCAAGACAAGTTACACCAGATCGTGAATACCCCTAATGTTACCATAAAGAACGGTGAACGAGCAATACTTACGTCCAAAACTGATGAAGCGGAGCTGCCATAAATAGCAGTATCGGCGCGCAGCATCATTTTGAAAGTGGGCATTCCAATTAGGTATATTCGTATATTTCTTCAGAACTTAACCCTCTAACTTTGCAATTTAAACCGTTATGATACTTCGAAATAATACTATACAGAAGCCAAAAATCTTACGGCTGTAGAGTTGGTAAAGTATATAGCTTTCATACCACGCATACCTCCCATTTTGAACCGGTTGTGCAAAAACAAAAATATACTGAGATACCTACTTTATTCTAAAATCCACGCGTACGAAGTAGCGGGCAAAAGCTAGTTGTTTAATAATAATAAAAGCCAAATGCAGTCTTTGTTTTTTAGTCGATGTTTATTTAATATTTGCCGACGTTTCGATTCTGGTTAGAATCTTCTTCAGGGCCTGGAACGGGAGAGTGGATTCATAACAATAACATTTATACATATATATACATATCAATTTTCACTTGAACAAAATTATAATGTTAGCACTTACTGTATAAGTAATATCGACTGTGTCTGTAAAGATACTTTCTCAACAACAGCCATATAAACAATATTTCTTAACAAAAAATTATGTAAATAGCTAGCATTGATACGTAAAATTATTATAAATTAATAAATAAAAAGGCGAAAATCTTAAGCAAACTTAATCAGCAAAACGTAAAAAATTATTTGAAGTGAAGGAAATGTCAAACTTTTCCATGAAATTGACAAGCTTCAGTTAGTGGATCGTATACAGGGTGGTTCAAATTTTACAAACAGATAGGTACTTTAAATGTTTTGGATATTTTAAGATATTTTAAGACAATTATGAAAGTTTTTTAAAAAGGTTCATATAAATATCACTAACATTTTTTGATTCTACACTTTTAGTATTTACACAATTTTTACAAGCTTTTATGTGTATTTCTTCTAAAATCGTACGTTTTCGGTAGAATTTCTCACGTTCGAGTATTTGAACCTTTTCAAAATTGAAATTATGTTTGTAAGTGGCAGCATGCTTGGCCAGGGCACTCCTTGCTATCCGATTGTTTGTGACGTCTGATTCATGTTTATTCATGCGTTCTTTTACTTTTTGCGAAGTAGTACCAATGTAACATTTATTACAGCCATTGCATGGTACACGATATACAACATTTACCAAGTCACCGACGAGCTGCTTTTGTTTTAACTTCGAATAAAGTCGGCCTACATTGTTCGAATTTTTGAAAGAAATACGAACGTTGTCACAAGTTTTGGTGATGGATCTTGCAATAGATTGTGATACGTTTGGAACGAACTGTAAGGAGTGTCGACTTATAATGTTGTTATCAGTAGCTGCTATTATTGTAAGTGATCGTGATTGCGAATTGTTTCGTATGTTATAACGGTTGATTAAACGGTTTACAAGCCTTAATGGATAATCGTTTTTTACAAGCATTTCAATCAATAGCTTCTTGTTGTCCTTTGAGAAACGTGCGTGACTAAGGCGATTGACACGATCGATGAGTCCGTACGCTGTGCTTATTTTTTGGTTCATTGGGTGTATTGATTTGTAGTTCAACAAACGTCCTGATGAGACAGGCTTCCGATACCATTTTGTAAAAAATGTTTTTTCTTTTTCATCACGGAATACTGTCATATCTAAAAACGGAATACTATTCGAAAATTCACGTTCGACAGTAAATTGAATTCTATCATCAGTACAATTGAATAAAAACAAAATTTCATCAATCGAATCTCTGGGAAGCAACAAAAACATATCATCAACATATTTTTTCAAGATCTTAATTCTCTTGGAGTGCTCTTCCATTATTGCTTGCATTTTGTCCAAAATATCATCCAATAATAACTCCACTAGAATCGGTGATATTGGAGCGCCCATTGAAGTGCCGTAGCCCTGTTTGTAGCACTGTCCGTTAAATGAAAAATAACTGTTTGAAGTACAAATCTTTATCATTTCAATAAATTCATTCATATCAAGATTGGTATGACATGCGATTTCGTCCCATCGTTTTTCTAAGATATCGATGATTTTGTTGACTGGTGCATTAGTAAACAACGATACTACATCGAATGAAACCATCTCTTCACCATCTTCAAATTTCGTCTTATTAATGAACTCACAGAATTCGTAAGAATTTTTAATATGATAAGATGACTTCGTTAGTTTGTTAAGGATTCCTACAGCGTGCTCGGATAAACTTCTAGTTGGACCGTTCAAATCAGCTGAAATCGGACGAAGTGGCATATTTTGTTTGTGATGTTTTGGCAAAAAGTACATAAGTGGTGGTGTGGCGTGATGCGATGATAGTTTATATTTAGTACCAGTATCGATTTTGCCACCATCAAATAATTTCTTAACGAATGCATTATTAACTTTTTTGATTCGGACCATGGGGTCAGAAATTTTTTGATAGGTGGTGTTATCACTCAACATTTCTTCAGCCTTCGCTATGTATTCTGTTTTATGCATGAAGACAGTCTTCGCACCCTTATCCGAGCGAACGCAAAGAATGTCTTTATGTTCTTTAAAGAAATTCGCACAAGCTTTTCTTTTCTCCAGCAAGAAATTATCCAACGGCGAATGATGATTGCTTGTAATGGCTTTTCTCAGTAAATTAGTGGTGTTGTATCTTATATTATTACGTTCAGAAGCTTCAACACGATCAATTAAAATCTGTTCAACATCTGCGATAATGCTATGCACAGGAATTTCATCATTGTTCAATGGTAACCCAAATTTAGGTCCTAAGCCCATTAAAAGTTTGACATTATCCGGTATTTGTATATTTGTAGCATTGTGAATGTAATTATCTGTGTTCGCTGTGATATGAACTTTCAACTGCGTTTCGCGTAAACTACTCAATCTTCGTGATAACTTCAATGTACTCGCGTTGTACTGGTTGGAGTATCTTATGTTTTGTGAGTCAAAGAATACTCCACTTACAGAAAGTCGTAGTGACAGGATACGCTGTTCCAGTTCCTTAGTCTCTTTAACAAGAATATCAAGTTTCCAAAAAGTTATTTTAATTTCAAAATTTAACAATTTCCTCTTAAAGTGTGTAACGGCGTTGCTAATTTTGTTGTTAAATGGTGAGTTTTCAGATATGCTTTGAAAAGCACACGCAACGTTCATATTAATATGTTTAGAGAAAATTTGATTCTTGCTATTACATAATTTTTTTTTGTATTTACATAATTTTTTGTTAAAAAATATTGTTTATATGGCTGTTGTTGAGAAAGTATCTTTACAGACACAGTCGATATTACTTATACAGTAAGTGCTAACATTATAATTTTGTTCAAGTGAAAATTGATATGTATATATATGTATAAATGTTATTGTTATGAATCCACTCTCCCGTTCCAGGCCCTGAAGAAGATTCTAATCAGAATCGAAACGTCGGCAAATATTAAATAAACATCGACTAAAAAACAAAGACTGCATTTGGCTTTTATTATTATTAAAACAAAATTTGCATTTTGTTTTACAATTCACACTGTGTCTTTCCAGAAATATGCATAAGGAGGAGTGGAAAATACACCGAAAATCAGATTCGAAATCTAATCCAGTGGTTTCGGTGCTAATCAAACGCATCAAGGAATTCGTCTCTCGCTTTAAGGCATACTGTATGGGAATACCAGTCAGCAGCTTTAAATTAATTTTTGGTATTTATACCGTGAAAGAGCCCTGCTCACCGTTTATGTCGGCTTTTCTCTCCGCTGTTGGTCGTAGAGAATCGCTAGACCGGCAATAGGCCACCAGTTTATGTCGTGGATTGTTTACTTTACAGAGTACACACCACAGACCCGTTTATGTCGCAGTTATTGCTTCTTTAAGTAATACTGTAGACCGAGTTTATACTCAACTGTTTATGCCGTAATCTCTTCATTTAAGTAAGGAGGAATTACAGGCCGAGCTCTGCTCAACCGTTTATGTCGGCTTTTCTCTCCGCTGTTGGTCGTGGAGAATCGCTAGACCGGCAATAGGCCACCAGTTTATGTCGTGGATTGTTTACTTTACAGAGTACACACCACAGACCCGTTTATAATGCAGCTATTGCTTCTTTAAGTAATACTGTAGACCGAGTTTATACTCAACTGTTTATGCCGTAATCTCTTCATTTAAGTAAGGAGGAATTACAGGCCGAGCTCTGCTCAACCGTTTATGTCGGCTTTTCTCTCCACTGTTGGTCGTAGAGAATCGCTCGACCGGCAATAGGCCACCAGTTTATGTCGTGGATTGTTTACTTTGAAGAGTACAACACCACAGACCGGCAATAGGCCACACGTTTATGTCGTGGACGGTTTCTTAGGAACCCCACAGACCTAGTCTTAAGTTGAAGTTTGAATTAAAATATCAATTGTTAATTTGATTTCCTATTCATTAAATTTTGATTGTTAAAAAGAAAATGTTAAATTGAAGTATTATATGCAATACATTGTTAAGTTTAAGAAAAATAATAAAAGATTTGGAGTTCGCTACTTCTAAAATCAAAAGTTTTCGCTTTCTTATTGATACACCCTGGACACCGACGAGCTAACCTCAGCATCTACACAAAAAAGCATCACAATATTCAACAACCTATAATTCCGTAAACCAAAAAGAAAAGTGAACCTTAAGAAAATGAATGTACACTTCATAATTTCTCAAACGTTATAAAAAACTATCAAAAATGTTTATTAAACCAAATCTTACAAACTAACAAGGTAAATATTCTTAATAATCTTAAAGAGGTAATATTATTCTTAAATTAATTTAGGATATCTTTATCTTTTAAACTTCTTCAAAAATCAGAAACAATATAGATTTCCCTTCAAGTAAGGTAAATCGTAAATGATCTTTCAAAAATATTCCAATAACTTTAAGTTCTCAGAGAGCGAGATAAATTGAAAGAAAAGTCTTAATTAAAAAGTAAAATTAAATGTCAATCTTTAGTCAGACTTCTTTACAAACTGACTTTAAATTTCTTTTGATTTAAATAATTAAATTTGTATGTATCAGTGTTAAAAAAAGTGAATCTTCAAGATCATAAGGAGAATTGAAGACGGGTCGAAGCACCGATCAATAATGTGCTTCAGCTAAATACAAGAATTGTTTAGCTCTTTTATCTATCGCGATATTTAAAATTCCAAATTTAATATTCTGTTACTTTTGCTATTAAACAAAAATCAATGTACCAAAAGGTAAATAAATTTATCGCGTATATAAAAAAAAGTAACGACGATAGACGGACTCGACAAATTACATAACAAACGACGCTCAAATTACTAAAGACAGAACAACCGAATACGCGTAATGAGAATCCCCACTTATCCCAAGCTAAACCAAAAAAAAAAAAATTACGGGACGTTAGCCCGTGGGTTTATGTTGTGGAAGGAGACGTTAGAGTATAGGATAGAAAGAGTATTAAATAAAGAAAGTCAATATAGTAATATAGTTTAAATAATAATATCAAATCAAAAGAAAAGATTAATATAAGGCGGTCAATGTAAGCGATGTTGACGTCGATAATCCAGTCTCAGCAGCCTGCGATAAGTGCACTGACCGCGGGGTGCTGTAACAAAACGGGGTTAGTCAAATACAACAACTACAAAATAAAAGAAAGATAAAACTATGTGTCTACAAACTTCCTTCAACTCTATAGATCTTTGAATACTACGAATCTCAAAGAATAGTAACCAATAGTTAGGTAAACTCCGTTACTACTGTTCGCGTATATACATTAAACATATACTTTCGACAAACAATGTACTTTAATCGTTTCGATGTGACATACGGATCACGATATAGGAAATGTTAAACTCAAGAGAAGCTGTTTCTCGGAAAGCGCATGTTCGAAACAAGACGCTATGCCCTCTTCTGTGTCTTTGCACAGAGAGTGTAGTGACTGGAGACAATCTACTGAAGAAAGAACACAAAGGTCCCAAAAAGTAAAGGTTCTTGACCTGTATAAATGAAGTAACGAATGGTAAGTAAAACAACCTATGAAAAGGCGACGGACTGAAGAAAGATCACATACTATTCTAGTACCTGTTCAACGAATCGTGGATATCCCAGAAGAAACCGGGTTATGAAAGTATCTGAAGAGGAGTAGTCAACGGTGACTCTCTTGACGAAAGCTATTAAGCTACGAGGACAGATATGCTTTCACTCAACGTGTGAAAAGAATATTCTTCCGATCGAAAACCGGTGAGACGAGATATACAACCGCGGAATAATCGCAAGATGTTATCATAGAAAAGTGAATTGTAATAATCAACCGAAAAGTACCGATATACGGAAGTGTAATAAAAAAAATTAAAAAGTGAAAAAAAAAATAAAAAGTGAAAAATTAAAAAGTGCAAAATGAATGAAAATCAAAAAGTGAAAAATTAAAAAGTGCAAAATGAATGAAGAATTAAAATAAGGACATCCAACTTTGGATAATCTTGAGGGCGAATCCTCGAAAACTGGCCTTGACCATGTGGAGATCTAGAATCCACTTAAAAGTACACTGGTACACTGATAGACACAACACAAATTATTTTTGAGATTATTTCTCTTCTTTCAAAAAATTCTTTTATAGATCCTTCTTTTAAGGATAATTGTGATTCACACCTTCATAAATATTTGTATATGTACGTGATATAAGATATAAATCCTAAGATAGAAATAAGTGCTTATTGCATAAAGATAAGGATAATAAAAAAAAAATTTGCGTGACACCACCGTCCGTGGCGTTAAAAAGTCGCGTTGGCTATAGGAACCAACGTCTAAATGCTCCAAAAGCGTAAGTATTGTGTTAGGATGGGCGTTCTTTGGCGCCTGATCCTGGTACGGCTCCTCTCAAGGGAGATACTATTCTTCACAAATAATTATTCAAGGGTTACCTGGTGCGTTGCATACATATAGTGTGTCGATGAAAACATATGTTTATCAATAATAAAAACAAAATCGACGTAGGGTGCTCCTCAGGAACTTAATAAGATACTTGGTCAAAAAGGAAAGACCAAAGGCCATGCGGTTTAAGCGTGCCGCTAGTGACCATGAGGTTGCAGATTCCCACGTTGCTCCTCTTGTCGGAGACGATGTAATCCCATCAATTAGATGCCTCAGCAGTAGCGCTCACAGATGCTACACTGCTGGTAAATCAAAGTAAGATGCTTGAGATTAGGTACCAAATGGACCAAGGATAAATCCCCCATGCTGCAACTGCAGGCTTCCACCATCTGTTCTTGGTTGATTCGAGGCGTAAAATTTTAGCCTCACCTAAGAGCCCTAGTGAAACAAGCAAATAAACTTAATGAATTCACTAGTTTCATCTTATGATGTGCGTTTCCAAAAGAATTTGGGAATACGCACCAAGGAAAATTACGTCTGGCACATGGGAAGCATGGCCGACATGAAATTGTGCAAAAAAAAATCTTACCTATGCAGGGTAATCTTGAAGTATTTTTCTTGGAATTATTGCTTCCAGCAATAATTAATATCCTCTTTATAGGATAATAGTATTTTCGAACCACTCGCGAGCAAAATTTTAATCTAATTTTAATAATTGGTGCAAAATTTTTGCAAGCAAGCAATTTTTTTCTAATGCGTGTACAATGTTTGAAAGTGGAAATGTGAATGGACGAGACAGAGACTAAAAGTGATTTCATTGGCTGTCGGGTCACATAGATAAACAATATGACTGAACAGTTCTATAGTTACGCTACCCATGTTCAACTGAGAAGGTGTGCGTTCGTAAAAGTTAACAATATAGTGTAACTCTATAGTTTGCTTCTAAAGTTAAAATTGTTTCACACTACACATTGTGCGCGTCAGAAATGATTGTCGAATCTTGACTTCTGTCATTTGTTGACAATGTTTTTTTATGTCATACTAAAGTTTCGACATAATATAACAGTTCCTAATGCATGTTCTGCTGGGTTTATTGACTCAACTGTGGAATGTCAATTTTGACATTTCACTCAATACTTGAACAAAACTTGTTTCCATTTTGACAGTTCTTTTGACAGTTCTGTCTACTACCCCCATCAATTATGGATACGACGTTTAGTTTGATGTAATCATCTGATTATTGCTAAAAACAGACAGATGCTGTCAGACGACTTCTTATACACGGCTATGTCTGAGACGGCGCTGTCAGAAACAAGATTGCATGACTTTTATCGCCTGAAATCGACTTAGAACGGGAAAGTATTCACCTCCGATGAAGTTTTATATTGGGCGCTGACAAAGGTAAGCTGTAGATTTAACATGTCAGATTCTGAAGTAAAAATTATTTTTAGGACACGACTACACTATGTATGCTCTGTTTGGAACGAACTATCTCTCCATGAATGTGTGGATGTTTCCATTGATCCCTTCTTTGTTTTCTAGTATCTTTGGAAGGTTAGTAAGGAAAGGACAAAGCAGAGCGTCCAATTGGACGAATGAAGTAGCTGGTTGGCAACACTGTCGTTATTCTGTCAAGTTGTGTTTTTTTTTACTTCTCTTAAAAATAATTCATAAATTACAAAAAAAAAAGTAAAAAAAAAAAAAAATATTGAGGAAGCTCGAGCATACACGCCAAGCACCTTTTAATGGAAAGGAAACTACATGAATGAAATTGTGAGTGCTAGACATAAGAATAAACTCGTAGACTGTATTATCATAGCGTGCTTACATATTTGCTTCTCAAGCAAATGACCTTGAAAAGAAACCTGTCTGATACGTCACCTGAACAGAATACAGATTCTAAAAAACTACTTCACTCGATGGCAGGCAATAACCTTGATAAAAGCAACACATCAAACAAAAGCATTTTGTCCGACGCGAATATGCTGCGAAAAATTATTGGAGAAGTTCTTGATCAAAAAATTCAAACCCTTGCAACAAAAGACGATATCTCCAAAATTACATTGGATGTTCATGAGCTACGTCAAGAAAGATCCGAGCTTCTTCAAAAGTTGTCAACAATGGAGGACCGCTGCAATAGATAGGAAATGCAAATGGAAACCTTCCACCGTAGAAGCACCGACAAGAATTTAATTTTAACTATGCCAGCTGTCGCTGAAGGAGATGTGCACAAAGAAATTTCAAGTATATGCAGCGGTCTTTTGAAATCTTCGGAAGAAGTGGTAGAAGATGTGAAGATGATTTCAAAGAAGAACCCACGGAACCCAATATTCTTGGTGCGATTGAAAAATCGAAATGCGGCAACTGAGGTTATACGCCAATCACACAGCTTAAAAAACACTGGAATCCTTTTGCGTAGAGATCTACCCTTCTCAGTACGGCAGAGGCGTTCCAAATTTTTGCGTATAAGATATTTGATACGCAAACAATATCCAAATGCAAAAATCATTGTTCACGACGAAAAATTAATTATAAATAATCAAACATTTTTATTTGGAGTAAAGGCTTTGAATTATTGTGTAATAATGAGAATGGTTTGACAGTTCTCAACCAACAATTCAATGGGCTGAACTTAACTAACAACAACATTTGTCAACATCGATCGTCAAGCAGAGACTCAAACCACTCGGCAGCGCCATCTGTAGCTAATTCATCGGATCTTTCGACAGGAAGTTCTTCAACAGCTCCTTCTGTTTGACCATTGGCAGTTGCAAACAATTTGAATTATTCGAATAAATATTGTTCGATTAAAATTTTAAGTTTTAATATTTTTGGATTAGCAAATAAACTTAAATTTTCTGAATTCTTTAATTACGTTAATAAATTTGATATTTTTTTCCTATTCGAAACCCACATAATGGAAGATAAATATATAAAATTTCAAAAAACTTTTCCAAGTTTCTCTCTTAAATGGCTACCAGCGACAAAAGTACATAATATGGGAAGAGCAATGGGTGGTTGTCTAATGGGCTACAAAAAAGTGTATGTCAAACGTATAGATGTGCTTTTTCAAATATTGAAAACAACTGGCTGTTGGAGATGTATATTCTTAACAAAAAAGTGTATATTTTACCAGTTTACTTAAACGCTACCACTATTGCTGGATGGAGATCTAATTACAGCTTGCTCTGCGACACTTTATCCAGTCTTGGAGAAAAAAATATAATGCTTGTGGGAGACTTTAATGCTCGGATCGGATGTGAACCATGCATCTCAACCAACCAGATTTTATCGTCATCGTCAGTGCTACTACCAACCCGTTCTTCAAAGGATTTTTTAGTGGATAATAAGGGAAAAACATTGCTGGATTTCTGTAAATCGTTTGATCTTACTGTTTTGAATGGGCGAAGCGTTGATGATAGAGAAGGAGAATTTACGTTTATTGGTGCGGTTGGAAAATCTGTAATTGATTATTGTTTTGTATCTAATTTCTTTTTACGTCTAATATTGGGCTTCAAAGTTGCTGATAAACCTTTTACTTCAGACCATTTACCGCTGGAAATATCTTTGAGGACATCGTTTTCTAGTGAACATCAGAATTTAATATTGCAACCAATAAAATTACTACCGAAGCTTACGTTCAAAAAAGAAAATATTTCAAATAACCAACACAATCTTTCCTTAAATCTCTCCATCCAAAGTTCTGATATGTGTCTTGATATGCTAGACGATATTATAAAAAAGTCGGTGGTTCAGAAAACTTTTCATAGAAAAAAATTTCTCCCAAAAGAAAAATGGTTCGATGAAGAATGTTTTAAGAAAAGACAAAAATCATATGCTTTTCTTCGCCTTTTCCGCAAATTCAACACAAACTACTTCAAAAATAAGTATACAGCAATCAATAAAGAATTTAAACAGCTTTGCAAACGAAAAATTAATGAATATCAGAGCTCATTGATCAATTTGGTTTCCTCAACAAGAAATTCAAGTGAGTTTTAGAAAGCTATAAGGACAATTAATGGAAGTAACCCTTACATTGGAAAATAGCTGTCAGCGGAAGCTTTAAGAAACCATTTTGAATCCCTCCTGAACCACAATGGCATTCAAACTTGTAGTTTTCATTATGCTATGCGCCTAATTTGTATTGAAAATCTTGACTGCCCATTTACAATATCTGAAGTTGTTGAAGTTATTAATGCTTCAAAAGAAAATAAAGCTCCAGGATTTAATAGAATTCCATACGAATTCTATAAATACGCCACCGAAGAGTTTTTAAGTTATTTGACGAATGCCTACAACAATATCTTTGAAAATGGTAAAACACCCGCTAGTTTTCGGGAAGCTATTATATTCCCTCTTCATAAAAAAGGAGATTTTAATGACGCATCGAATTACCGTGGTATTTCGTTCTTAAACTCTTCTATGAAAATATTCGCCTCAGTACTCCTTAACCGAATAAAGACTTGGGTTATTGAAAATAATGTTTTAAGCGAATATCAAGCAGGATTTCGGAGCGGATACTCGACAATAGACCATATTTTTACTCCAACATCAATTGCCCAATCATATTTGGATAAAGGGCAGAAGTTATATACGTTTTTCGTAGATTTAAGAGCTGCTTTCGATTCTGTAGACCGACAGTCTTTGTTTTATAAGTTAAGCTGTATGGGACTTTCGTCAAAAATAGTAACATTGCTGAAGAATCTTTATAGCAGAACGAAATCGGCAGTTTGGAATGGCGATGACTTGTCGAATTGGTTTGAGACATTTTCGGGAGTAAGACAGGGTTGTACCTTAAGTGCACTAATTTTTATTCTTTTTATCGATGATTTGGTAGACTGGCTGATCGGAGGTATTCTTTGGAATGGAATAGGAATAAAAATACTTATGTATGCGGATGACGTGGTCCTATTAGCAGATTCTCCAGCCATTCTTCAAAAAATGTACCAAAGGTTTGAACAGTATTGTACGATTTGGAATTTATCTGTAAACCTCAACAAATCAAAGGTGATGGTGTTTAGGAAAAGCTTTGGAAGATACGCGAGATCTGAAAAATGGACTTTCAATGGCGACGATATTGAGATTGTTAAGGAATACAAATACTTAGGCGTCCTGATAAGATCGAATTTAAGCATGAAAAATCACCTCGTTGACAGACTCAACGTTGCCAAAACCGCACTGAACTCAACTTGGAGGGCATGTATGAGTAGCTCAGTACTTCACCCTTCAGCTAAATACCAAATTTTTCAAAGCACTGCAACTGCAACAATGTTTTACGCTGCACAAGTTTGGGGAACTACTAAGTTTGATGAAGTTGAAAAGCTTCTTCATTTTTTCATAAAACGGTGCTTCCATCTACCACAAAACAGCCCAAATTGCATGTTGCTTTTGGAGACATGATTATCTCCGTTGTATATATCGACCGTTAAGCTACATTTCGATTATATTATTCAAATATTAACCCAAATGCCTGATGCTCGTCTACCCAAAAAAGTGGCACAATTCGCAATCAATAATAACACTTTATTTTTTAAGAAATGGAATGATTTGGCACAATGTTTAAATCTTACGTTAAATTTAAATCTCAATCATCCACATGAATGGAAGGAAAGTCTGTACACATTTTTAAAAGATCTTGATATAAAATCAAGGGAAAATTTTATTGAGGAAGCCAAATCTTCACTTCATAGAAATAACTACAGGCAACTGGATTTCAACCTAGAAGGACTCAACTATTTCAAACCCGAATTCAACTTAAAACTTATCGAAACCATATTTAGAACTAGAGGGGAACTGCTTAGGCTCAACTACGTACCACATCGTGAGGATCTTCCTATTTTTTGTACGCTTTGTAACATGAACACAAGAGAGGATATCTTTCACTTCACTGCAATCTGCCCCATCCTGAAAGACATAAGAAGGAGGTGCTTTGGAAAAAATTTGCTTAATTGGCTGGAAACTAAGGACGTTTTGAACGGAAAAGCAGGGTGGAGTGTTCTCTTTTCTTTTGTCACAACAGCAACAGCTTTCAGACAGAGGATAGTGGATGAAAACTTTTAAATTTCTTATAAATTTGCTTGCAATTAAATCTTAAATCTTTTTTATTTTGAATTATGTAATAGTAAATTTAATTATTTTTCTTTTCCTTTTTCTTTAATTCCAAAAAATCATAACGTTCTAATTTTACATTTTTGCCAACCAGACAGACGGCTACTAGCCATGTCTTAACATGTATCTGAATATCTTTTTTTGCTATGTATACATTTTCAATTGAAGTTAATAAATCAACATTTTATTATTATTATTATATTATATATTAAGTAGCTAAAGGAAAAACAAAAATACCGGAAGTTCTGTCCGCCATAATGCATATGCGTGCTGTCACTTAATGATGAGAACATGGAAATGAACGCGTCTGAGTAACTCGAATATTTGCTCTCCATCGGACTTTGCGTTGTTGGGCGAGTCCAACAAGGGTAATGAATTTTTAGGTGTCGGATGACTACTCGCGCCGTTGATTCATGGTGGCGAGAACAGACAACAGCTGAAACTTTGAAATAAACACAATTGAGAAAAATGTGTGGTTGGGCCAAATGTCAACAGCTATGACATATGGGACTGAGTTATCTAAAACTACCGCCAGGTGTCGTTGGTTGAAGCGGTCACAAAGTTTTCCCTACAAACTGCGTTCTTAATCCATGAAGTAGGTTCTTCTTGGTCTGGAACAGGACTTAATGCGAATTCTATTTTGCGCCCTTTCATATTAAACCTTTTGATATTAAATTTACTGTTGCTGCTGCAGTTCCTGCTGTTGTTGCTGCAGTTCCTGCCGTTGCTGCTGTTGCTGCTGCAGTTGCTGCTGTTGTTGCTGTTGTTGCTGCAGTTGCTTTTGTTCCTCCTGTTGCTGCTGTTGTTGCTACAGTTCCTGCTGTTGCTGATGTGACTGCTGTTCCTGATGTGGCTGCTGCAGTTGCTGATTGTTTTCATCCTTTAGATGAAAATCAACATGGAATGATAAGTCTCCATAAGGCTCTACTACTTCGAAGGAACATTGCCTCATATTAGCAATGTCCTCGTTGTCCAACTGAGAGTTGCACCGTTTCGGTAAGAAAACAGAACAACTCTCCAGTTCTAGCATGATTTGCTCGCCATATTTTCCGTTTACCCTCTTGCACTCGATTATAGGGTAGCGTTTTTTCTGAATGAGTTTTGTCAAACTCAATATTGGTTTGTGCGAATTTCGCATATTAACTCTGGCCTTAAGTTTATTAATGAACGACATTTTTTTTCTGAATTAATTTTACTTTAAAGAGTAGTGTTCCTACCGGATGCTCTTCTTGAATTGTCCAGATCTTGTCCTTGCATCGTTTTCGAGATTCACTTGTGCACAATTCTTACTTTTTTTTTTTTTTTTTTATATACACTCGTACCTACTTTTCATAATGATTGCCATATTCATCCCAATTCCATACTTACTTCATATCAACTCCTTAATTCACCCCTTTGTCCCCATATCTTAAATATTGAGATTGTGTCATCAAAATCATCCGTTGTAGCATTAAAGAACAATTATCGTTGACCATCACTTTTTTCTTACGCATATTACTTTTCTTAATGAAGAACAAAGTTATGCTATTTCAAGGAAAGGAAAACTCACAAGAGTTCCCGACTTCAATGAAAAAAAAAACAAAGATCGAATCCAATCAATCTTTCTGCACAGCTATGCTGTGTCAGCTTAATCTTTTTAATTCAATTACACAAGAAGTGTAAACATCCCCATCGCACCCATCATCTTTCTTTTGTCTTAAGAATTTGAGATAAAAAAAAAAAAAAGCATGACTGCGGATTCAACATAAACAATCACACTCATTTCTCGAACCATTGAAAAATTCCAAGACATACTTTTCATACCTAATTTTCATAATTTCCATATTCATCCCAATTCCATACTCATTTAACTTCATATCAATTTCCTTTATTCACTCTTTGCCTCCCCCATATCTTAAATACTGAGATTGTTTCATCTTAATCAAAATCCAACGTCCGTTGTAGCGTTTGAAGAATAAATATAAGAATCAATTATCATCATTTTTTTTTCTGGAGTTCTCGACTTAAATGAAAAAAAAAAACAACGATCGAATCCAATCGATCGCTCTGCACCACAGTTATGCTGTGTCAGCTTAATCTCTCAATTCAATTACACAAGAAGTGTAAACAATCGCATCACACCCATCATATTTCTTTTCTCTTAAGAATTTGAGATACAAAAAAAAAAAAAAAAAAAATCATGACTGCGGACTCAACATAAACAATCACACTCATTTCACTCACCACTGAAAAATTCCCAGTCTGAAGTGCACCTATTCCTACTCAGATACCGTTAGTCTTAGAGCTAGAATGTTAATTCCAAAAACCCCTCTGTAGGACGTCATAATAATACTATGTACCAAGTTTGAAGCAAATCGGTCCAGCTGTTTAGGCTGTAGGTAACTATACAAACAGACACACGGACAGACAGACAGACAGACAGACAGAATTGTCGGACCCACTTTTTTCGACTTCTCTACCATCGTAATGTCATGTTTGATTGTTAGAATTTTTTTTTTGTACGAATGCATAACTTGCCTTATAGTACCTATAATCGCAAGTAAAAAATATTTAAAAATTTAAAATGACTGAAAAAAACTGAATCTTAACTGAAAAGAACTAATTGCAATGAAATGAAAATTTAAAAAAAAAATGAAACTGAACTCTAAAAAAAAAACAAATGAAGTGGCTCAACATATCTAAAAGGTTCGCTACTTTTCAGTAGCGAAGCCTCCTCACGTTCTGGGCGCCATTGTTGCGGGTTCGTTGCTTGCCGTCGGGATCGTTGCTGGCATGCTTGACCGGCCTCACACTCGTCGCAGGGAGTAGGAACTTGATCCCTGTCAGAACCGCGCAGACAAAGCTCATGCCAGGCTTTGCGTCGAGGTGTTGTGACCCACCCTGCCATGGTTGCCGTACTCGTCTAAGCAACCCCTTAACTCGTCATCTTCCGCTTCCTTCACCTCAGCTTACCATATTTCCATTTCTGCATGTTGAATTACGAAAACCAGCTTTGAAATAAAAACGACCGACTTGGAAAAAGAACACAATGCAACTAACTTTATTATAAGGAATGGAATATAAAGCAAAAGCTTAAAACTAAATGAACAATATTTCCAGTGAGAGCATTGCCAAATTCAAATATTCAATAAATTGCAGCTTATTATTTTCAACACTCCCACTTTTGAATAATTTAATTGAAGCTTAATTAACATTTATATATGGATTGTTTACAACTCCAATCAAAAATCTAAATTTTTCAAATTTTTCTTTGCTTAAGGCTTTGGTAAAAATGTCTGCAATTTGATGTTCAGAAGGAACATAATTTATACAAAATTCATTTCTTTCATATCTTTCACGTATAAAGTGATAGCGCACATCAATATGTTTTGTGCGTTTATGGAATTCCGGATTTTTTATCAAACGGATTGCACCTTGGTTGTCCATATTCAATTCAGATGCGCAAGACCTCTTAGGTGATACTAGTTCCGCCAGAAGTCGTTGAAGCCACACCATATCTTTTACAGCTTGAGATGCAGCCACGTATTCAGATTCGGTGGTTGACAACGCCACACACTTTTGTCTCTGCGATGCCCAGGAAACAGGTCCACCTCCAAATATAAAAATGAAGCCAGAGGTAGATCTTCTTGTGATAGCATCACCAGCATAATCGGCATCACTGAAACATATTAAAGACAAATTGTTAGGTTTTTTAAAAACTATACCCATTTGCTTCGTGCCGCTGATGTACTTCAGGATCCTTTTGACTGCATGCACATGCATTTGAGTGGGTGCATCTAAATACCGGGATACAACCCCCACTGCGAACTCAATATCCGGCCGGGTGGCCACCGCTAAATACATGAGACAACCCACTGCTTCTCTATATGGAAACGTTATTTCCTTTTGAGATGGATCGCTTTCACATCCAAGACTTTCAGCTGGTGTTGAAACTGGTTCCCTGTCATACATATTAAACCCTTTTAACACTCGTTCTGCATAACTTGTTTGGCTGACATGAATCTCTCCACTTGACCCCCGTGATAATTGCATACCTAAGAACCACTCAGCATCCAGAAGTGTAATCTCGAATTGTGTTTTTAGGAATTCGATTAATTTTAAGCCATCTTCTTTCTTCTTTGCAGCAATAAGCCCATCATCAATATAGATTGTCAATAAAAGACGACTATCAGCATCGTTTCCAACGAAGACACAGGGATCCATTTCAGAAACTCTTAAGTTGAATTCTTTCAGCACTTGAGTGATCTTTTCATTCCAACACCTGAAAGCTTGCTTTAAGCCGTAAAGGCTTTTCCGAAGCTTACACACTCTACCAGAACTATCATCGAATCCAAAAGGTTGATGCATGTAGATGTCTTCATTCAAATTTCCATTTAAAAATGCTGTCTTAACGTCGAATTGAATAAGAGATAACTCTTCGCAAGCTGCAATCGCTAAAACTGTTCGAATTGAAACAAATTTTGCCACAGGACTGAAAGTTTCAATATAGTCGACACCATATTCCTGTGTAAAACCGCGAATCACCAGCCGTGCCTTGTACTTCTTTCGCCCATGCGCGTCCAGATTCTTGATCTTAAATACCCACTTGTTATCGATGACCTTCCTATTCGTTGGTTGTGCAACTAAGTCCCAAGTGCGGTTTTTTAGAAGACTTTTCATTTCGTCTGCCATTGCCGCTTTCCAATGACGCGCATCCTCACAAGACACTGCTTCTTTGTAACTTTCTGGTTCACCTTGCACAAGAAAAACACGTTTTTCTGCAAAATTAAGCATACCTGAACTCTTCCAATCCTTTGTGCTACGAAGTTTATTTGTATATGAACCGTCATCCAGAGCAGCATCTAAATCCACTGATTCAAAAACCTCATCTTCTAAGCTGACTTCTTGAGAATCCGGTTCAAATGAACTATCCGAATCTTCTTGGGAATCGGGTCTATATGAACTGCTAGTACTCTCTTGACCACCGCTATCACCAGCCTCATCGTGCAAACCATTAACGTTATCATCATGAATGTTATCGTCATGCGTTTCATCTTGTCTCGTATCATGCATATTTTCATCCAAATCATTATCTGAGTCTTCATTCAATCCTTTGGATTTGAGGTTAGTTTCCACAGACGTCGGAACCTCCTTAAATGTTACGTCTCTAATAATTTGAATCGATCTTGCTGACAGATTCCATATGCGATATCCTTTCGAATTTTCCGCATATCCCATGAATAAACCCTTAACTGCTTTTCTATCAAATTTTTTTCGTTTCTGCTTTGGTACATGGATGAAAACCTCAGTTCCAAATGTTTTCAAATCAACTGCCTTACATTGACTGCCCCACCAAAGTTCATACGGGTTTTTGCCTTTCATCGGACTTACACCAGTTAGATTTAGTACCAAGACTGCAGTGTTAACTGCTTCTGCCCAGAACTTCTTTGATAGGCCGCTTCCACATAGCATAGTTCTGGCAGCTTCTACAATGGTGCGATTCTTGCGTTCGACACTACCATTCTGCTCTGGAGTATAAGGCACTGTAGTTTGGTGCCGAACAGAGTGCTTAATCAAGAGTGATTTAACACTTTCATTAACGAACTCGGTTCCATTATCTGTTCGAAGCGTTCTTACTACATTATTACATTCGTTCTTGGCTTTGCTTAGGTACTCTTCTATATATGTACAAACTTCAGACTTACTTTTTAAAAAGTACACCACTTTGTACCTTGAAAAATGGTCTTTAAATAAAAGAAAGTATCTGCAACCGCCAATTGAACTCTCTTCCATGGGTCCACACACGTCCGCATGAATAAGCTCACCTGGTTGGGAAGCCTGAAAATTACTCAGCGGAAAAGGCAATCTATGTTGCTTCCCATAGACGCAGCTATCACAAAAAAAATTATCAGTTGAATGCCTTCTTTTCGTAACTAATTGCGAACTTGTATAATGCGCTGGTGTGCCATTCGCTTGTGCCACACTTTTATTGGTAATACTATACTTGCAACATTCGCTGCTCCCACAGAAGGTTTAAGTACTTTAAAACACATTTTAAAGAGTTGCCCTTGTCTGTTTCCTACCGCCACCACTGAACCGTCCTTCTTCACAAACTTACAATGAAGACTATCAGAAATAATGCTCAATTGTTTATCCAAAGCACGAGTCTGCGAAAATAAATTCATAGAAATGTTTGGCACATAGAGAACTTCAGACAAATGCCTTTCGAACCAATTTTTCCCAGTTGAAGCTACAATATTAATGTCACCAATTCCCTCTGCAAAGATCTTTTCTCCACTTCCTATTTGGATGCCAACAGGATTTATAAATCGCCTATATGATGCGAACCACTCTTTCCTGCAAGTCATATGATCACTCGCTCCAGAATCCAAGTACCAGTCCTGACTTACTGATGTGCCATCTCTTGCCAATAGCGCATTACAACCAAATGGTTGTTCCCCTTGAACCTCACTTTTAGTTCCAGTCCATCGACTAATGTCTGGCTCACCCAACGAGTTGCTTCGTCTCTGCACTTCACCTGCACTTCCAGTCCATCCTTGATTAGAGTTTTCCAATCCTACAGCCAGCAAACTGTTCCTTCTTTGCTCCTCACCTGATTTTCCAGTCTTCACTTCGTTCTCAACTTTGCATATAAGTGCATCACCCCTTCGAACCTCACCCTTAGTTCCAGTCCACCTTTTACCATCAACTCCAGCATTCTTCTTTGGACAATCTCTTTTCCAGTTGCCATGTTCATTACAATGGAAACACTTTCCAGGTTTGGAAGTTTTTGTCTTCCCTTTCTTTGCCTTATACTTTGCGACTAAGGCAACGGATGAACTCGTTGCCTGCGATGACATGCGTGTCTCCTCCATAACTAGTCGTGACGTAAGATTTTCTTAGGTTTGCTGTTCTTTTGCTGTTGACTCCCATGCACAAAAGAAATGTTTAAAATTACTTGGAAGTGTCATTAAAACCTTTGTAATAATCATGCTTTCAGAAATTGTCTCCCCAATATCTCTTAATTGTCTAACAATGTTTTCTAACCTGGATATATGCGAAGAAACATCATCATCTGGATCTTTCTCAAAACCGTAAAATTTCTGCAGCAACATGTGGACATTAGTATTTGAAGTCTGTTCGTAAACCGACTTTAGTTTATTCCACATTTGCCTTGCAGTTTTGCAATTAATGATGTGACGAAGAGGAATAGAATAGAAATTTCCATATGGCATATTGATCCGCAGTTTGCAATTGCTCAATTTTCAATGTGTTGATTTCCATAATAATTCCTGACTGTCGTTTTTATTTACTCTACTATATTTCACAAAGGTTCCCAGATCTTAAATTGCGTACAAAAAAAAATTTTACTTTATGACCTTGATTTAACCTTTAATAAATTCTTTTTTCTTTATATATTAAACCGCGTAATCTGGGCCCATAACCTGTTGAATTACGAAAACCAGCTTTGAAATAAAAACGACCGACTTGGAAGAAGAACACAATGCAACTAACTTTATTATAAAGAATGGAATATAAAGCAAAAGCTTAAAACTAAATGAACAATATTTCCAGTGAGAGCATTGCCAAATTCAAATATTCAATAAATTGCAGCTCATTATTTTCAACACTGCAACCCTCATCCATCCTCCTAAAAACTTACTCAATCATATCCATCACTTATACTTTCTTATGCTCATCTGAAAATCTCCCTATTCATCTTCATTTAAAAACAAACAAAACTTTTCAAAACGTTATAAATCAAATTTTAATAACTAGCAAAAAATCTAACAAAACAAAAAAGTATTTAAACTTACGCTCTAAAATAAATAATAAAATAAACAGGTAAAAAGTAATCTTAAAATGTACCTAATAAAAAAAAAGTATCTTTAACTAATAAAGTTGCCTTACAAAAATTTAAAACAAAATTGTGACAATACAAAAATAAGAAACAAACAAGGTAAAACCTTTAAATCTGCAATCAAAATCAATTTTAACTATAATATTAACATGCTACAGGTAGGTATGCATATGTTAATGTATGTATGTTTGTAGCTGAATCATTAATCAGTGCACTTCCACTCGATTTTCAAATTCCCAAATTCCTTTTCTCCCTTATACCAACGATACCAAATATTCTAGTTATCAGAAAAGGTCATTGATTCACCCTTTTTATTACCTTTGGTGCACATTCAAATCAGCTGTTGATGCCGTGGCCACTGCATCAAGGCTGATTATATCGATGATAAAACCTTGTACCTACGAATCTCTTTTTAAAACTATACTTAGTATCATCATACTCAACAAAAAAAAGGAGCTTAAAGTTGGACCTCAGTGCTTTCAACAAACATGTAAACTTTGGGTACCTACATATACATAAAAACAAGCACGAGTAAACAAAAATTAAAATTAAGATTTAAATATTTTAAGCCTAGCCTGTCTTCAATTAAATTAAAACGTTAATTGATTTGGCAACTACTTGATGATTAAAATACTAATAAAAAAAAGAACATAAATCAAAAATAAAAGGTATTTAAAATAAAAAAGAATACATTTTCTGCTACTTGCTGTCTCGTGCTGAGTGTGGCAACTTATCCGTTAGACCACCGAGGACTTGTAAATTGTTTGGCTTATTAAGGCATATAATATGATGGTGCATTTACTGAAGCTGTATATTAAAATTGTGTAAATGCACAGCCGGTGAATATAATAATATTGTTGGATGCTACTGCATACACAAATCGCTTGGCTGCTGTTGCGAAAATCGGCGCACAAAACCAAATTCTAGGTTGTTGCAAACAAAAAATTCAACGGCCACCACTTTCAGCGGTGACCGTATTGCGTATTTTTTTTTATTTATGGACCAGCTCTTTCTTAGGGTTTCCTGTACCTAGTCACTGGTCTTCTGAATATTCGTTCGGTTTCAATTTAAACACCATTTAGAGAATTATTGGTTATTAGGTAGGTACTTTTACAATAAATTATTAACTTAATAAAAATTACTTGGACCGCACTTTAAAAAAACAGCCTTGTTAGAAGCAGAAAATTCACCTAATTGTTGTGAAAGCTTCCTCTAGAACTGGGGCACAAACCCAATACATTTGCAGTGTGAACGGTGCTCCAAAAACCACTCCATCCTCGCACACTTATACCTCATCTCATAGGTACCTAATCCTTCTTTCGAAATATTAGATATTTCGAAATACCTACATATGTGTGCACGACACGACGTTTGGGGAGATGTAGGGGAGAATGGAGTAAAATAAAGAAAAAATGCAAGAAAAACTTGAAACGTATTTTAAAATATTTTTAAATGCACATTTCGTAACATAAGTGAAAACGGGGGATGCATAAAGTATCAGGAGATCTAGCAGAATTGGGAAACACCATCATTTTTAAAATTGCATTGATACCTAGATGCTGAGAAAACAAGATTTTTGTGTTTCTGTCCATATAATAGGTCATTTTTGGGTTATTTTTTTTTCCAAAAACTTAATAGTCATTATATGAAAATTGTGGTGATGAAGTAAGTTACATCTTAGATGAGCTTATTAGTCACTCAGCATCACTGATTATAAAAATTAATAGTATGGATTTTTAAAAGAATTTGGATTTTTTATTTTTAGCTTATTCCACGATGTGATAAAACGACTTAATGACCTTCAGGCTAGACCCACCACAGAAAACATTGTCGAAATTGCGTTCACAACATCCATAAATGGCACAGAAGGTTGCAGATATAACTTGATACACGACTTATTGCACGATGTGATAAAAAATAATGAAATAAATTAACTTTCAGCCTTTTCAATTAGAAATCTTTTGTTTTATAGAGCAAAGAACCCATCTCATCGGATCGTGTGGCCTTAAAGAAGATTGTTCCTATCGGTATACAAAGATTGTATTTTACCGCATGAAAATAACATCAAATGTTAAAGCTATTGCACTAGAAACAACTATTTTGCCTATCGTTTCTATTTAATAATAATTTTAAAATACATAAAATCACACCTCTTTGTTTCTAAACGCCACAAATAATATTTTTTTTTTCTTGTTGGAAAGCAGCTGACAAATTATGGTGAAACCTTCGACCATAGAGAATTGTCATCTTCAATTTGCCACACAAAAAGTGTTATACTTTCTATGGAATACGCTATCCAGTGTTTATAGAGATCAGTGCGTAGGGCGCATAAATTATTGACATACTATATACATGTGTATTATGTCAAGGTGTAGAATGTATAGAGGGTAGAATGAAACAAAAGTCAAACGGGATGGCGAAAACGAGAAGGCGCAAACTTCAGGTGTTCTTATGACGAGAGGCGCAGAACAAATCAAAAATGAAAATTGGAAGGCGTTATCTCTAGTAGTTGTATCATGGGTTTCGCCCATTGCTATATAAACTATAGTATTACCACCAAAGAGGATATATGAAGAGAGTTTAATAGGGTTTTCACACCGAGCTAAAACGTGGTTTTCGCGAAAAAACAGCAAAACCTGAACGAAAATACAAGTTTTACCATACGTTTTTCCTCATCACAAGTTTTATAAAACGACTGGTTTTATATAAAACCTGTCGAAAACTTGTTGGAATGCAAAGCAAACACACCTAAACTTGTTGTGATATACAATGAACACGCCTAAAAAAAAATAATAAACGTAAAAAAAACCCGACCCGACCGGTAAATTAAAATAAAATAAAATTTTCTACAGAACATATATTTTCATTTATTTTTATTAATTTTCAGCTGGCACTTCCGTTGAAATATTTCCGGCCTCTGGAGAGTCGTCTAGGAGATATTGCTCGTCCCAGTAGGAGGACATAGAAGCCTCACTCGTTTCATATTCTTCAACATCAACCCCATCTGCGAAGGAAAAAAAAATTGAGCGTGCTAATAATGAAGCAAAAATGGACAATTTTATTGCAGAATGCAAAAAAGCTGATGTGAAATTCATGGAAGTGGAGACCAAAAAACTTTCCCTGTTAAAGGAGTTTGTAGATGAAGCCAAGTCATTTAATGAAAATTTTTTTAAAATGTTTGACAAATCAAATATAATATCTATTCAATTTGAGTGTTTTTTATTGTAACGAAATTGAAAAGGGTGTCTTGAATTATTGTGAAAAGGACGTTGGTTTTATTTTGTATGTGTGGGTGTTGTATTTACGATTATGTGGTTGAAAATGCAATGAGTTGATAAGGAATTAATTGAGTATAAAGTTTTTCCTTACCTAAATGCATGCTGATGGCATTTCGTATTATTGAAGGTGTAACGTTATAGTCGTCTATCTGAGCGGACTGGTCTGGCTGCTCTCTCTGTGTACTATTTTTCAAATTTTTCAGCCATTGAATATTAATTTCATCCTTATGATTATTAAGAAAATTATGTAAAACACAGCATGCTTTTATTATTAAGTTGCTATTTCCTATGCGATTATCAAGACCCTTTCCGATTCTTCTGAATCTTGCTTTGAGATGTCCAAAACTGTTTTCTACAACTCTTCGACATTTTGAAAGAGCGTAATTGAAGTTCTTTTCTTCTAACGAAGCGTTAGTATCAAAAGGATACGGTTTCATTAAATTCTGAAAACCTAAAAGCTGAATCTCTGATAAGGACAACGGGAACATTCACTCCGCCTATTTCCTTTGACATATTCTTTAAAATAGGTTGCCGGTGCTGTTGTCTTACATAAGAATCTTCCTATATCTGAGAGTCATTGCACCGGCCTGGACTTCCTACGCTTATATAAGTAAATCTGTTACTATAAAGGTGTATTATAATTACGTTTTGCATCCATTTCCGATATTCCTACCGATAATCAACCACGGCTATTGAACAGTCGAGTACCATCCTTTATAATTGTAATAATCTACAGCGTCTTCAACAGGGGATTTAATCTCAATATGGCAACCATCTTGAAATTGAAAACAATTTTTAAGAAGATTAGCTATAAATGTAGGTACATAGATACATACCAATAGCTCCAAAACACTGTGGGAAACCAAGTTTTTCGAAACCATTCACGTTTTCTTTTATAATATCTTCATTGAGTGCCGCTCACTTGAATAGCACCCCTCTTTCCAATGGATCTTAAGCTCAATATATTCAAAACTAATAATGAAAATGACTATTTTTTTATTTTATTATTCAAGTTTATTAAGTTCTTTATTTAAAAAAGAAAAAGTGGTGTCAATATTTGCATGAGTTCTTTTTGTACACATTTTGAAGCGATGTGACTCAAAATATTTATATAAAAATTTGGCTCACTTGAATAGCACCTACCCAAACAAAATTAAATTAGTAATTTTTCAATACTTTTAAACTTAGGTAAATAAGAATAGATACAATTTGGGTTATTTTTATGAACTAAAAAAAAAAAAATTAGTAATGGGTGCTGCCTCCTTGGTTATAAATAACTTCATACATCCTGTTTGGGAGGGAATCATACAATTTTTTTATATAATCAAGTGATATGGAGGCCCAGCTAGATTTAATTCCTTCTATAAGCTCGTCTTTATTGGAGTATTGCTTTCCGGACTCGTAAACTTTCCGAACAAGCCATCCCCAAGCATTCTCAATGATGTTAAGGTCTGGCGAGTATGGTGGCCAATCCAACAATGCTATGTTTTTACGCTCAAGGAACTGTTTTACTACTCTAGCATTGTGAATTGGTGCGTTATCTTGTTGGAATTTCCATGGCAAATCACCGAACAGTTCAGCTACAGAAGGGGAAACCTTCTCGAGTACACCAATGTATGATTGTGCATTCATCCGAGGAGTCAGGAACTGCAACTCTAGAGTGCCGTAGTACGTTATGGCTCCCCAAACCATAACACCGCCCACTCGGCTGTGCAAACGATCCAATTGATGTTCCTCCTTTCGCAAATCATGAAAGTAGTAGTTGAAACCGTCAGGACCCTCTAAATTAAATTTCTTTTCATCGGAGAAAACGACACGGTACCATTCCTTACTCCATGTTATGTGGGAACGACAGAAACTAAGGCGTCTCTCTTTACGGGAGGGGTTAAGCGGTGGTTTTTTCTTAAGCTTTAATCGCTTTAAGTGTTTAGCCTTCGAAATAACCCGCTTCACTGTTGACACACTTGCTTTTACACCACTTTTTTCTTTTATTTTGGCCGCAGAGTCATGTGAATTTGACGCAAGTCGCAGAATTGCTCTTTTGTCAGCAGCGGTGAGGACACTTACTGTTCGCCCTTTCATGTTCTTACCATAGTTGGACTCATTCCTCAAAAACGTGGATATAACTTTTCGGCTTCTTAGCGTTTTTTTAGCTATTTGGTGAATAGACAGGCCACACTCGCGGTAAGCCTTGATTTTTGTTTTCTCTTCCTCTGCCAATGATTTTGCACGACCCATTTTAACTGAAATTGTCTTAAAATAACTAAAAAGATAACAGAGAATATTTTTGCATCACTACCTGCTTTAACTTGCCCACGAAAACTGAAAATAGAGGGGGTGGTGCTATTTAAATGAACCCAAATAAGACTATGTTTTTCACAGCGATTCCAAACAACATATCAAAAAATATTTAACGGGACATTTCCAATGCATGATCTCGCTCGTAGAGAGAGTATATAAGAAGATATAAGAAATAGCAAAATATTGAACAGTTACATATTAAGAGAGTCGAATTATATTCAGTTATAAATTGAGCAATTTGGGGCGCTATTCAAGTGAGCGGCACTATATTTTGGTTTGAGAACACGCCAAACTTCCTCACAAAATGTTTTCAATATAATGTACACTGTGGATATTCCAACGCCAAAGATAGCAGAAACGGTCCTGTCTTCGGCAGATGATCCCAGCGTAAATAATGCGATGGCTATTCTTTTTTCTAAAGGAATACACTTCCTATAGTTTGTATCTTGCATTCCTAGATTTTTAAGTTCCCTGCAGAGTATATTGAATGTTTGGCGAGTCATCCTGAAATGTTGCTTAAAATAATCATCGTTGTTTTCCAACACTTCTCTTTCCCAAAAAGTGCTTGTACGTATCTGTGTTATGACATTAAAATATTTATATAGATTCTTTGTGTAAATAAATTGTTATTGAAAGCTTATAGCTTACCCTTGTCCACATACTCCTTGGTCTATTAATATTTCCCATTGTACTGTCCAACGCTTTTATTTTCTGATAAAGTTTTACGATTTGCAATATATATTTACGTTTTCTTCTTCTAATAGAAGATTGGTATGACGTGATGTTTAACAAAATGTTAATATTTTGTTGCAATTTCTTTTTATGAATATAAATTAGTTTTATTTGGTTCGAATTCATTTATTTTATTTAGATTTTCACATTTATTTTCACAAATATTATCTACACGATTCATTTTCAACTAAGAAAAATTTATTGATACAAATATTTGACAGTCAGCTGTAAAAATGAAGTGAAACGTCAAACGAAAACTTGAAATGTTCGGTATGAAAATTGTTCATGTTTTTTTAAAATTTTTGCCGAAAACCGGGTTTTCGGCTCGGTGTGAAAATCCTATAATGTAGGCCTGAAATGGAATTTTGCCTACAAGCTGATTTGACAGAAAATTCAGAATAGCTGTGAAAGTGAGTAGTTAGTTTTGGCGGGTTCTGGCGCTCGAGCGGAGCTATGTGCGGATGCATGGATGTGCGGAGTAAATCGGGCGGATGCGCGGATGTGCGGAGTAAATCATCAATAGGGATGAGACAGACCGTTCTATGCTTGCTGGGAAACGTAAAATGGAAGATTGTGTGTTTTTGGCTTGGGACAGGTACCTATTTTTTTATTGTTGGTGTTGCTTTGAATTTATAAAATGTTTGGTAGGTAGGTAATAAAAATGGATTAATTTATAGCGGTATGGACTAAAAATGCATTTTTTTGTAAAGTGTCCTTTTAGATAGAATGTTTTTGGTTTGAGACAGGTATCTTTTTCTTTTTTTCATTTGAAGTAGATATTTTGTCTTTATTTTTATCGTGTGATCATAGCTAGTAAAAATATATATTTTATAAAGGTTTGAAGGAGAAAAAAACAGAGTGAATATTTTTAATGAAACAGCATCTTTATTAAAAAAAAATTATACAATTTTTGTTAATCGTTTTGAGGTATAGATGTCCAAGAATTGTGTTCAGATGGGAAACCAAGCCATTTCACAAATATTTGTCCCTTTTTGGTTTTAAGTACTTTTTCTATGAGGTAGGTATCTGGAAATTTTGTTTTTTGTAATTCAAGTTCATAGAATCCTCCTTTGATGGGATGTCCTTGATAGTCCTCTAATAAATATGTAACAGGATTTGTGTGTTGAACTTTTATTATTTTGAAGATTTCAGTTGTCCAATTGGGGGTGTATCCTTTCTTAAAAACATGCTTATATTAACTTATTCTTACAAAGTCACCAGTATGAAGCTTAGGTGTAATATGAATTTTGATATGATTATATGCTGTTGAAAGTATGTGTTCTTCATTTCTAGAATTAACTTCAGATGGACTCATTTTAATAGTGCGATGTCTCGTGGTATTATATGATTTAGTCAGTGATTTTATCATGTCAATCCAACGATATGAGCCATTAGCGCTAAATTCTTTCCACATCATGTTTTTTAAGGTGCGATTGAATCGTTCAACAATGGATGCTTTAAGTGCACTAAATGTAGAGTAATGTTTGATTTTATATGTTTTCATGAGATGTTGAAAAATTTTATTATAAAATTCTTTTCCGTCATCCGTTTGCAGATTCTTTGGGGTGCGTCCTTCATTAAATATGTTTTGCATAGCTGCAGTGACATCAACTCCTGTTTTACTTTTGATAGCTATACTCCAAGCAAATTTAGAAAATGTGTCTATTACCGTAAGAAGATATCGATAATTATCATTTTCTGATGAATAGGTACCCATTTCCACCAAATCAGCTTGCCATAATTCATCAAGTCCCTTTATAATGACTCGTCTTTTTTTGAAATTTCTTCTGGCAGGTTTATGTCGCTCGCTTCCAAGCTTTCTCAGTTAAGATTTTATCTGCTGTATGACGTTCAGATGTATTTTTAAATTTAGAATAAGATGTATCGTGTTGCTTGCATGCCTGATCAAGCAAGTTAATTCCTGGATCTCCTCTTGCTAATCGTTTTTCTAGATTTGTTCCAGGTCCACAATATTGATAACCAGGAAGATGTAGTTCAAGAGGTAATTTGTTGATTATAGAGTTTACCAAACCGTCTCCTTTCACGGTGCTTTGTTGACTGATAAGTTTTTTTGAAAAATCCAACATTTTTATAGAAATAAAGTTATGTACTCAATAGGACGGCTTACAATGTTATGACAATTTTTTAATAAAACCTTCACATTTAAAGGAAATTGTTTAGTACCTTTCATCATGCGATTCGTGAAACAACAACAACTTTTACCAATTCAAAATTTTGATTTGACTAAAAGTAATGAGTCAAGAAAACATGGTCAACTATTACCCAATAGCATAAGAGGTTTAATTACGGGTCCCTCGAATTGCGGAAAAACAAATGCTATGATGAGTTTACTACAGCATCCTAACGGTTTAAAATTTGAAAACATATATATTTATTCAAAGTCATTACATCAACCAAAGTATGAGTTTTTACGAAAAGCCGTCAAACCATTCAAAGGAATGGGTTCCTTTACGTTTTCCAATAATAGTGAAGTTATACCACCTGAAGAAGCAAAAACAAATTCGGTTTTTATCTTTGATGATATTGCTTGTGAAAAACAAGATACTATACGAACCTACTTTAGTATGGGACGACATCATCTTATTGATAGTTTTTATTTATGTCAAACATATACAAGAATTCCAAAACATCCTATACGCGACAATGCAAATTTTTTAATTGTTTTCAAACAGGACGATATGAACTTGAAACATATTCATAATGATCATGTTAATTCTGACATGGCATTTAATATATTTCAAAATGTATGTGCAGAATGCTGGAATGATAAATATGGATTTTTGGTTATTGATAAAGACAGTCCTTTGAAAGAAGGTCGATATAGAAAGGGCTTTGATCATTTCCTTAAACTATAAAAGCAGCTCTTCATAACAGTTTACATCATACGTATATTAATGTTCTATGAGAACAGTTCAAAAGCAGTATAAAGAAGTTAAAAAACAGTAAAAAGCAGTTCAAAAGCAGTTCGAAAGCAGTAAAAAGCAGTATAAAAGCAGTAAAAAGCAGTTCGAAAGCAGTAAAATACAGTAAAAAGCAGTTCAAAAGCAGTTCGAAAGCAGTAAAAAGCAGTATAAAAGCAGTAAAAAGCAGTTCAAAAGCAGTTCGAAAGCAGTAAAAAGCAGTATAAAAGCAGTAAAAAGCAGTAAAAAGCAGTTCGAAAGCAGTAAAAAGCAGTAAAAAGCAGTAAAAAACAGTAAAAAGCAGTTCAAAAGCAGTTCGAAAGCAGTAAAAAGCAGTTCGAAAGCAGTAAAAAACAGGTCAAAAGCAGTAAAAATCTGTTTTAAAGCAGTAAAAAGCAGTAAAAAACAGTTCGAAAGCAGTAAAAAACAGTAAAAAGCAGTTCGAAAGCAGTATAAAAGCAGTAAAAAACAGTAAAAAGCAGTTCAAAAGCAGTTCGAAAGCAGTAAAAAGCAGTATAAAAGCAGTAAAAAGCAGTAAAAAGCAGTTCGAAAGCAGTAAAAAGCAGTATAAAAGCAGTAAAAAGCAGTTCGAAAGCAGTAAAAAACAGGTCAAAAGCAGTAAAAATCTGTTTTAAAGCAGTAAAAAGCAGTAAAAACAGGTCAAAAGCAGTATAGAAGCAGTTCATAAATGAAAACAATAATAAGCACTTCTCCATATCGTTTACAACATACATAGAGTTATGTTCTATGAGAGCAGCTCGAAGCAGTTCAACGCACAGTCCGTAGAAGTACGAAGTCGCTCAACTCGGTTTAAAAATCGATGTTCATCAATCAGAAGCAGTACATTCAACATTAAAATAAATTTCAAACCTATTGAAAGACTCTTTCATAATATAAGAAGCCTATTTACAGTCTGTTGTAAGAACAACACAGCTTCATTATGATGAATTTAAATAAGGAATTGACAAGTGAACTCATTAAAACTACTGATGCTCTACGAAAGAAATATAAAGCTCTAAGGAATGGAAGAGAAGCATTCGAAACTCAATTGGAGGAAACCTTTAAACCAATCACCAATCCTCTGAAAGAGTTAATTGAGAAATCAAATGAACAGCAAAATTATTTTGAAACCCCTGTAACTAAATCAAAACAGAATTTTGATGATGATTTTGCTTTACCTGCTGCAAGCATCAGTAGGATTACTCCAAAAAACTATTCAGCAACACCCAAAAGCAAGCATTTTAGAGAAAGCAGACAACGAGTACGTGATCGTTACAAAGCTCGTCATTTAACCAACCAAATAGAAGAAACTGCATTCGATGAAATATCACAGAAGTATTTAGATTTATTTTTGAATGAGTCTAGTGCTTTTGACAATATATATGGTATTCACGAAAAGAATGGCAAGTGGTTCATCGGGGATGGAGAGTTTAAGATTCTTGGAAAAAATATACAAATAAAAAATAAAATCTATGAAGGTTCAAACGGCTTTTATGAACTTATATTCAAGAAAAAACCCTGTCAAAAAATATACAATGAGAAAGACTTAAAAATATATAAGGATATATTGGAAGATACCAATGCATATAGACGTTCTCATGACTCTACAAAACAAGTTTTAGGAAATCGTGGAAGTAAATATAAAGAAATTATAAGCAAACTGCTAACAGATACTACTACTCCAGTTTCACATACTGGAAATGGATTAATGCAATTATCTAAGAAAGGAAAAGACTATATCTTCTGGGATGATCCTAATGAACTTGTAGTTCGATTAAGACTTCTTGTCGCTTCACATCAAGCAGGACATAATAATCATTCCAATGAAATTGTATCAATTATCGAAGAATTAAAAGAATCTAATATTATCGAATAAAAAATGAGTGTAGATAAGTTCGGAAGGTTTTCAAATAGAACTCCTGTCAGAGGTCTAACAGGACCAATTGGTCCACGTGGGGAGCGAGGAGAATCAGGACCACCTGGGTTGCAAGGAGTGCCGGGAACACCTGGTGAGGGATTTCTCAAAACAGAAAACGGCAACTATAATATAAACTGGAAGTGTCTACAAAACCTACAGGACCCACAAGAGAAGGAAGATGCTGTAACAAAAAATTATATTGATGAAAAAATTGAAGAATTAAACAAGAAATTAATTAGTTATATTAACACAATTGCCAAAATTGAAGAATATTTATATTCTAAAGATGAAAAATATTTATATTTTTGAATTCAAGAAATATGTATTTATAACCCTTGGGTGAAATTTCAAACTGGTTGAACCAACATTCTATCTCTTTCTCCTACTTCCCAGCCCCAACATTTTTATTTCCTACTAATGTAATTCTAATGATTGAATAAAAAAACTAAAAAAAGAAAAAATTACTATTTAACTTAACGAGGAAATTGTTTTTTTTTGATTTCAGTCTTATTTTGAATATCAGTGTGAGAGGACAGTAACCTAATAATGGCAGGAATAAATACTACTATAATTTTTGATGAAATTTTAACATTTCTTAAAACAAATCAACATACTATACTAGAAGAACACTATGAGTATTTCATAGCAAGTATAAATTTTCTGAGGAAATTTGAAAATATATCCTCTACAACATCTGATCATGGGTGTCCCTTTATAAATTGCCCATGGTCTTCTAATAAATGTAAATCAGGGCCAGATACATGTGCGTGCTACATGATTGAAAATAGACTATTAAAAATAAAAAAACTTATGTTATTATATAAAAGATTACAATAAATAAAATTATTATAAAAAGAAAAAACATTACATTTTTATTTCAATCAACTGAAAGATGAGTAAGAGAAACATCGTTAACGAGCTGCATAAACCTGCAAGAAGAAATTTCAAAAAAAGACGAGTCATTATAAAGGGACTTGATGAATTATGGCAAGCTGATTTGGTGGAAATGGGTACCTATTCATCAGAAAATGATAATTATCGATATCTTCTTACGGTAATAGACACATTTTCTAAATTTGCTTGGAGTATAGCTATCAAAAGTAAAACAGGAGTTGATGTCACTGCAGCTATGCAAAACATATTTAATGAAGGACGCACCCCAAAGAATCTGCAAACAGATGACGGAAAAGAATTTTATAATAAAATTTTTCAACATCTCATGAAAACATATAAAATCAAACATTACTCTACATTTAGTGCACTTAAAGCATCCATTGTTGAACGATTCAATCGCACCTTAAAAAACATGATGTGGAAAGAATTTAGCGCTAATGGCTCATATCGTTGGATTGACATGATAAAATCACTGACTAAATCATATAATACCACGAGACATCGCACTATTAAAATGAGTCCATCTGAAGTTAATTCTAGAAATGAAGAACACATACTTTCAACAGCATATAATCATATCAAAATTCATATTACACCTAAGCTTCATATTGGTGACTTTGTAAGAATAAGTAAATATAAGCATGTTTTTGAGAAAGGATACACCCCCAATTGGACAACTGAAATCTTCAAAATAATAAAAGTTCAACACACAAATCCCGTTACATATTTATTAGAGGACTATCAAGGACATCCCATCAAAGGAGGATTCTATGAACTTGAATTACAAAAAACAAAATTTCCAGATACCTACCTCATAGAAAAAGTACTTAAAACCAAAAAGGGACAAATATTTGTGAAATGGCTTGGTTTCCCATCTGAACACAATTCTTGGACATCTATACCTCAAAACGATTAACAAAAATTGTATAATTTTTTTTTAATAAAGATGCTGTTTCATTAAAAATATTCACTCTGTTTTTTTCTCCTTCAAACCTTTATAAAATATATATTTTTACTAGCTATGATCACACGATAAAAATAAAGACAAAATATCTACTTCAAATGAAAAAAAGAAAAAGATACCTGTCTCAAACCAAAAACATTCTATCTAAAAGGACACTTTACAAAAAAATGCATTTTTAGTCCATACCGCTATAAATTAATCCATTTTTATTACCTACCTACCAAACATTTTATAAATTCAAAGCAACACCAACAATAAAAAAATAGGTACCTGTCCCAAGCCAAAAACACACAATCTTCCATTTTACGTTTCCCAGCAAGCATAGAACGGTCTGTCTCATCCCTATTGATGATTTACTCCGCACATCCGCGCATCCGCCCGATTTACTCCGCACATCCATGCATCCGCACATAGCTCCGCTCGAGCGCCAGAACCCGCCAAAACTAACTACTACTATTATTGGAAAATGCAAAGAAACCCATTCCTTTGATTGGTTTGACGACTTTTCGTAAAAACTCATACTTTGGTTGATGTAATGACTTTGAATAAATATATATGTTTTCAAATTTTAAACCGTTAGGATGCTGTAGTAAACTCATCATAGCATTTGTTTTTCCGCAATTCGAGGGACCCGTAATTAAACCTCTTATGCTATTGGGTAATAGTTGACCATGTTTTCTTGACTCATTACTTTTAGTCAAATCAAAATTTTGAATTAGTAAAAGTTGTTGTTGTTTCACGAATCGCATGATGAAAGGTACTTAACAATTTCCTTTAAATGTGAAGGTTTTATTACAAAATAGTCATAACTTTATTTCTATAAAAATGTTGGATTTTTCAAAAAAACTTATCAGTCAACAAAGTACCGTGAAAGGACACGGTTTGGTAAGCTCTATAATCAACAAATTACCTCTTGAACTACATCTTCCTGGTTATCAATATTGTGGACCTGGAACAAAACTAGAAAAACGATTAGCAAGAGGATATCCAGGAATTAATTTGCTTGATCAGGCATGCAAGCAACACGATATATCTTATTCTAAATTTAAAAATACATCTGAATGTCATACAGCAGATAAAATCTTAACTGAGAAAGCTTGGAAACGAGCGACATCTAAGGACACTGGGTTAAGTGAACGAGCAAATGCTGTACTAGTTACCAATCTAATGAAAGCTAAACTAAAATTAGGTATGGGTTGCTCAAACAGTAATGAAAAAACGAAATCAAAAAACAAAAAAAAAGAAAATCAAGAAGAGCATCACTTTTAGTAGAACAATTAAAAGTCTTGGAAAAACTATTCAAAGAAAAAAACCACATAATCTGGAAAAAGCTATCAAAATAGCATTGTCAGCTGCTAAGAAAACAATTCATAAAAATGGTCACAAAATTAAAACACCAAGAGTTATTTCAGTACCGAAAATTGGTGGTGTTATACCATTTCTTGTTCCTCTCTTTGCAGGGCTTTCAGCTCTCGGAGCTTTATCTGGAGGTGCTGCCGGTATTGCTAAGGCTGTCAACGATGCTAATAATGCTAAAAAAGGTTTAGATGAGAAAAAACGTCATAATCGAAAATTGGATGCTATTTCAATGGGTAACGGGCTACATTTAAAACCTTATAGAAAAGGACTCGGACTTTATTTGCATCCGCATTCAAAAAACTTATAAAGTCGTTACCCAAACATGCCTTGAATGAGTTGGATTTGAGAGCTTTTGCCATGAGGCTTATACCTCATTTTCGGGGAGTTTTCATGCGTGATAATTTACCGAAAAGCAAACCATTAAGAATGTGCAATAGTGAATTTAGATTCCTCAAATGGACCAGGAACACATTGGGTACCGTATTATAAGAAAGGCAGTCACATTGAATATTTCGATAATTTTGGATACCTTCAACCACCGAAAGAATTAATTGATTATTTAGGCGATAAGATTAAATATAATTATATTTAGTATCAAGATTATAACGCAGTTAATTGGCCATTTATGTTTAAAGTTTTTATATGACTACTATTATGAATAAATAACATACATTTTGTAAAATTATTTTCATCGTTTTTTTTATTGTCATGGCATTAACACTAACACTGAGCGGAAATACTTCTTATTTGACAGCAGAATATTTTCCACATTTAAAGTTGGATCGGGTCTATGTTTGCGGTTTGATAGATTTTCAATCATATAACTCCATACCTAATGTTGATGAACGAAACAATTTGCTGCATATTAGAGCACATGTTATTGAAATTCCAACAGGCTTATATGAAATCGATGACATTTATTCTTTTATTAACTATAAATTAAATGAAATGAATTTTCCTATCTCCATGAAAATTGAAGCTAATAATAATACATTACAATGTGAAGTGGATAGTACAGAGACTGTACATTTTGAGAAAGATCGATCTATTGGAAAATTATTGGGGTTCAGTAAACGATCTTTGAAAGCTGATTTATTGCATACTTCAGATTTACCTGTTGACATAAACAAAGTGAATGTCATACGAATTGAGTGTAATATTATTTCTGGTTCATATTTTAATAACAAACCAATGCATACAATACATGAATTTTCACCAGAAGTAGGACCTGGATATAAAATCATTAAAGTTCCAAGAAATGTCATTTATTTACCAGTGAACGTCAAAGAGTTAAGTTCTATTTCATTGAAGCTTGTTGACCAGGACGGAGATTTAATTAATTTTAGAGGAGAAACAATAACCATACGTTTACATTTAAAATCATTAGGTGATTCATAATGTTGATTTATAATAATATAATCAACCGCAAAAGTGACGATTCTGTTAGTTCTACAAGAGCAGCAAAACTGACAAGACCAAAGCTCACATCTGAAAATAAATCTTATCTTCAGTCTTTAGGATTTGTTTTAAAATAAAAATATAAAATAATAAAAATAAAATAAAAAAAAAATAAACATGAGTGATATATTGAATATATCCCAAACACCTGGTTATGATAATAGCATTTCCAAATTTGAATATCACAGCTACTCTCCGTTCTTACAGTCTTACAATACAAGCGACGAAATACGTATTTCTATTCAACAACAAGACCTATGTATTCTACCTAGCGAAAGTTATATTTACATTGAAGGAACCCTCAAAAAATTAGACGGAAGTAATTCTGATTCAGCTAAATTATGCAATAATGCTATGGCCTTTCTTTTTGAGGAAATTCATTATGAATTGAATGGTGTGGATATTGAATACAATAAAAATGTGGGTATCACAACAACATTAAAAAACTATATATCTTTGAATGAGAATGAAAGCAGATATCTTCAAAATGCATCATGGTATGGAAAAGACATCATTTTGACCTCATCAAAGTTTGTTAGGATTTGCTGAAGATTACAAAAGGATTATAGCAAACGCAAGACATGAATTGATTTTAATACGTACTCGAACTGATGAGAATGCTTTTGTTTCGTCGGAAGATGTACAAATTAAAATCCTGAAAATGCAATGGAGAGTTCCTCACATCACTTTGGCCGATGCTGAAAAGCTAACCTTACTTAAACAAATACAATCAAAACCCATTCAAATGCATTTTAGAAACTGGGAAATGTATGAATATCCAACACTACCAGCTGCAACCGATCACATATGGACCATTAAAACTTCGAGTCAACTTGAAAAACCTAGATATATTATAATTGGACTACAAACAAACAGAAAAAATCAAAAAGATAAGGATGTTAGCAAATTTGATCACTGCACGTTGAGAAACGTTAAGATACATTTGAACTCTGAGTCATGAAGATTTGAATGTTGATTTTACCACTGACCGATACGCTGTTCTCTATGATATGTACAGCCGATTTCAACAATCCTTTTACAGCAAACAATCGCAACCACTCTTATCACGTGAAGAATATAAGGAAACTGCTCCAATTATTGTAATTGATTGTTCCAGACAAAACGAGTCCATCAAGTCGGCTCCTGTAGATGTAAAACTTGAAATCAAAACAAACGTAGCTGTACCAGCAAATACTTCAATATATTGCATGATCATACATGATCGTATTATTGAGTACAGTCCCTTAACTGGAGAAGTTCGAAAACATACATGATTTATGAGAAACACCTGCAGCTGTTAGAAAAAGAATCTGTTTTTTCTAGGAAAAGAAGCACATAAAAAATATTAAGAATGAAGGAAAACAAAACACGTATAAACTTGTCCTAAGAAGGTAAAAAAAAAGGAGAACGAAAAAAAAAATCAATTTTCCAGAAATAGAAACACTTAAAACATGAAAAAGAAGAAACAAACTAATAAACTTTCCCCCTAAGAAGCTAAAAAAAGAGAGAACAAAAAAAATAAAATCCGTATAAATTCAACTGTTTGAGATGAAATTTTATTAGTATAATCTGAAAAATCAATATTATTAAACCATGTCTCAAGAATTTGAAAAAGAAATTCAAGAAATTGAAGTTGGAAGCAGTTTTAATACTGTGATTAATATAACAAACTTAGAGCAAAATCATTGCTATCCAATAATAAGCATGAGAAGGATCCAAACTAAATTCGGAACGCAATTAGTTGTCGATCTGGGTACAAACGATGTAAGTAAATTATATATATTTTTTTTTTTTTTTTTTTTTTTGTAAATTTTCTATCAAATTTTAAATATGATTTTTCTTTCATAGGTATTCCTTCCAGCCCGCTACAACAAATTAACTGAAAAGGCAGTTGAAATGATCAATATGAAAACAGGATCATACTGTATCATATACAAAGGTCCAATGGGAAGATCTGTTAAACTAGAAATAAGAAAAATTAGCGAATAAGAGCGAAATGAATACAAAATTTGGTTTTTTCTTTTGAAATATAAAATTATTTTTTTTATTAGCCAATAAGAGACGAATAAAAACAGTTTTTATATACATTTTTTTTTTTGTTTTTTCTTTTTTTCTTATTTAATTTTTTCTTAACTCTAAAAAGGAAAAGGTGGATCTCCACATCTTGATCCATCATAATATGATGGAACTCCGTATCCTGCTCCAGGAAACGGTGGGGTTGTGTAAACATCATACAATCCATCATATGATGAAACTCCGTATCCTGCTCCAGGAAACGGTGGGGTTGCGTAAACATCAAACAATCCATCATATGATGAAACTCCGTATCCTGCTCCAGGAAACGGTGGGGTTGCGTAAACATCAAACAATTCATCATATGATGAAACTCCGTATCCTGCTCCAGGAAACGGTGGGGTTGAGTAAACATCATACTCTGGTGTATCATCTCCGACGATACTCATCTCCTCTTCCAGGAACTCCATCATTGGCCTTGGGAATGGAGGTGGTGATCCATCTTCCTCTACCACATCCAGAAACTCCACTTCGTCTTCGGTTTCATCTTCCTCCATCTCTTCCAGGAACTCCACTTCGTCTTCGGTTTCATCTTCCTCCATCTCTTCCAGGAACTCCGCTTCGTCTTCGTCTTCATCTTCGGTTTCATCATCGGTTTCATCTTCATCTTCTGATGAAGAAGTTGATGCTGGTCTTGGTGTGGGTTGAACCCTTTGGATAGGCCTGCTATATGATGAAACCGAAGATGATGCTGGTCTTGGAAATGGTGGTGCGTTAAATATCGGTCTTGGGGCTGGTTGTACTTCTTCCTCTCCATCTTTGATGGGCTTCTATGCCATCCTAGGTGTGGGTTGAACCCTCTGAATAGGTCTCACATCCTCGGCTTTAATGGCCGCTAGATTTTCTACTAATTTCTCTACGTTTTTTGAAAAATTGTTCATTTTGCTCTTTTATTATAATTGCAACTAATTCTAACGATGACCATCTCATCATCTTTTATACACAAAATTTGTATAGAATACTACTACTACTACTACGAACAAAGTCTTTAAAAAAACATTGTCAAAATCAAATCTAGTTCTTATTGGCTCGAATAGTTTATAAAACAATAATATAAGATAACGCCCACGAAAAATATCCTTTGAAGATTCAGAGCAATATACATGAAAAAGATTTTACTATATCCAGGAACTCCATCATTGGCCTTGGGAATGGAGGTGGTGATCCATCTTCCTCTACCACATCCAGAAACTCCACTTCGTCTTCGGTTTCATCTTCCTCCATCTCTTCCAGGAACTCCACTTCGTCTTCGGTTTCATCTTCCTCCATCTCTTCCAGGAACTCCGCTTCGTCTTCGTCTTCATCTTCGGTTTCATCATCGGTTTCATCTTCATCTTCTGATGAAGAAGTTGATGCTGGTCTTGGTGTGGGTTGAACCCTTTGGATAGGCCTGCTATATGATGAAACCGAAGATGATGCTGGTCTTGGAAATGGTGGTGCGTTAAATATCGGTCTTGGGGCTGGTTGTACTTCTTCCTCTCCATCTTTGATGGGCTTCTATGCCATCCTAGGTGTGGGTTGAACCCTCTGAATAGGTCTCACATCCTCGGCTTTAATGGCCGCTAGATTTTCTACTAATTTCTCTACGTTTTTTGAAAAATTGTTCATTTTGCTCTTTTATTATAATTGCAACTAATTCTAACGATGACCATCTCATCATCTTTTATACACAAAATTTGTATAGAATACTACTACTACTACTACGAACAAAGTCTTTAAAAAAACATTGTCAAAATCAAATCTAGTTCTTATTGGCTCGAATAGTTTATAAAACAATAATATAAGATAACGCCCACGAAAAATATCCTTTGAAGATTCAGAGCAATATACATGAAAAAGATTTTACTATATGTGATTTGGGTGTGTGTTAAATTCAAAAGGATGCTTTGGTACGTTTTTTTTTTTTTTATTAGGTAGAAACAATATAGAGACTCCTTTTTACTTGCGATTATAGGTACTATAAGGCAAGTTATGCATTCGTCGGAAAAAAAAGTTTTCAGATAACAATCAAACATGACATTACGATGATAGCGAAGACGAAAAAAGGTGGTCTAAAAATTCTGTCCGTCTGTATGTCTGTCTGTCTGTCTATCTGTCTGTCTATCTGTCTGTCTGTATGTATAGAGACCTACAGCCCAAACGGATAGGCCGAATTGCTTCAAACTTGGTATATGGACTTTTTTAGGTATTGTACAGAGGGGAAATTGAAATTTTTTTTTTAGCTCAAAAAATAACGGTACCTGCCATACAACCGTTACGTTAAAGCTTATTTTTCTCAAAAACGGCTCTAACGATTTCTATTTAAAAAAATCAGTGTTGCTTTTTGGGTACGACCAATCATATGGCTGAAAAAAAAGTTTTAAAAAATGGCTAAGAACGGTACTTTCCATAGGACCGTTTTTGTTGCTTTCGACTAACTCGAAAACGACTCAACCGATTCCTTCGAAATTTCACACACATATAGCTGTAGGTAGCTCAATTTGTAATGCGTACCAATATTTTTGAAAAATATTTTTTTGTATTTTTAAAAGCATTTTGTAAAAAATAATTTAAAAAATTAATATTTTGAAAACTGCTTATTAAATTTTTTTCTAGAATTTTTAAATAAATGTATTTGCTGAATGCCTATAAACTGGCGTTCTTGAATTTTTTTTTAAATTTTTTTTCAAAAAGTTTTTCAAAAAAAACTTTTTTTCTCAAAAACCGCTGCACAGATTTTTATAAATTTATTCTCATAAATTCAAATTTATCCAAGAAATAAAATGGTGTCCTTTTTTTTCAGCTCAAATTAGTTTAAGTATTTATTTAAGAATTTTGAAAATTTTATTTTTATCAAAATTTCAAGCCCCTTAACCACTGTCACACTTTCGAGCAAGTTCGTGCGACCCAGTCGTGCATTTTATTTATGTTACTTTAACGCTGACATACATTTTTATTTTGAAGATAAAAATACGATTCTTATTGCGATTAAAAAAACAAATTAATTTTTATATTTTTTTATTACCTTGAGTTGAAATGATTTTCACTTTTAAATATGTGGTATATTTTTATGGCCCCAAGCATATGTGCTTTTTCCATCTTCACATATAAACCTCTTTGTATCATTACAACTCAAGGTTTTTTTATTTATCATTTGTATGTACATCAAATGTTGCTTACTTCTATATATATACATAGTTCTATAAATATCTCGTTTCTTAATTAAACAATTTCTATAGTCTCTTAATTCTAAATTATTAGTAATATATTTTTTTATTCCCTTGGCTTTTTTTGTCACTTCACCGGTATCAATCCCAAAACAATATAATTTAGCCCTTAGTCCTACAAAATCAGTCATAATCCTCGAATTATTTTCATCTTTAAAAAGCCCTATCACCTTGCCATTATTTAAAGGGAAATTATGAATGTTGTTCACCGGATACTCAGAAGTGTCAAACCTAGATCTCTCAGGATTAATTACATCATCATAGATTTTAGCATAAAAGTCGTCTGTAAACATGGAATAGATAAACAGATGACGGAAAAGAATTTTATAATAAAATTTTTCAACATCTCATGAAAACATATAAAATCAAACATTACTCTACATTTAGTGCACTTAAAGCATCCATTGTTGAACGATTCAATCGCACCTTAAAAAACATGATGGGGAAAGAATTTAGCGCTAATGGCTCATATCGTTGGATTGACATGATAAAATCACTGACTAAATCATATAATACCACGAGACATCGCACTATTAAAATGAGTCCATCTGAAGTTAATTCTAGAAATGAAGAACACATACTTTCAACAGCATATAATCATATCAAAATTCATATTACACTTAAGCTTCATATTGGTGACTTTGTAAGAATAAGTAAATATAAGCATGTTTTTGAGAAAGGATACACCCCCATATTGGACAACTGAAATCTTCAAAATAATAAAAGCTCAACACACAAATCCCGTTACATATTTATTAGAGGACTATCAAGGACATCCCATCAAAGGAGGATTCTATGAACTTGAATTACAAAAAACAAAATTTCCAGATACCTCATAGAAAAAGTACTTAAAACCAAAAAGGGACAAATATTTGTGAAATGGCTTGGTTTCCCATCTGAACACAATTCTTGGACATCTATACCTCAAAACGATTAACAAAAATTGTATAATTTTTTTTTAATAAAGATGCTGCACAGAGAGAAAAATGTAGTCAAATTCACAAAAAACGGTCGTAAAATTCACTGTAAATGTAGTGAAATCTCAACCCATTACACCTGTTGTGAAATTTACGATTTTTGTAGTACTTTTCACAATTTAAAATAATAGTAATATTTACTACTGATGTAGTACTTCTGTAGTTAAATTAACTACCAAGTTTCAAAAAAAATTCCACCAGCTATGTGTCTTCGATAAAATAGTAAAAGTCCTTACTAAACATGTACAGTGAATTTACTAGTTTTAGTAAAAACCAACTACAGACGTAGTCAAATTTATTACATAAAATACTGAAATCTATTGCAGTTGTAGTAAAATCCACTACAGACGTAATAAAATTCATTGCATGAAATAGTAAAATTTATTGCAGTTGTAGTAAGATCTACAACGCACGTAGTAAAATCCATTGCATAGGGTAGTGAAATATACTACATTTTACTACAGATGTAGTTAAATCTATTGCGAATGATAGTGAAATATACTCCAGTTGTAATAAAATCTACTACAGATGTAATCAAATTCATTGCATGAAATAGTAAAAGTTATTGCAGTTGTAGTAAGATCAACAACCTACGTAGTAAAATCCACTACATAGGGTAGTAAAATATACTGCATTTTACTACAAATGTAGTAAAATCTATTGCAGATGATAGTGAAATCTACTGCAGTTGTAGTAAAATCCACTACAGATGTAATAAAATTCATTGCATGAAATAGTAAAATGTATTGCAGTTGTAGTAAGATCTACAACCCACGTAGTAAAATCCACTACATATGGTAGTAAAATATACTGCATTTTACTACAAATGTAGTAAAATCTATTGCAGATGATAGTGAAATCTACTGCAGTTGTAGTAAAATCCACTACAGATGTAATAAAATTCATTGCATGAAATAGTAAAATGTATTGCAGTTGTAGTAAGATCTACAACCCACGTAGTAAAATCCACTACATATGGTAGTAAAATATACTGCATTTTACTACAAATGTAGTAAAATCTATTGCAGATGATAGTGAAATCTACTACAGTTGTAGTAAAATCCACTACAACTGTAATAAAATTCATTGCATGAAATAGTAAAATTTATTGCAGTTGTAGTAAGATCTACAACCAACGTAGTAAAATCCACTACATAGGGTAGTGAAATATACTGCATTTTACTACAAATGTAGTAAAATCTATTGCAGATGATAGTGAAATCTACTGCAGCTGTAGTAAAATCCACTACAAATGTAATAAAATTTATTACACTCAGAAGTGGAATTTACTACAGTTGTAGTAGACCGTTTTCGAAAAAGTAATTTGAGTCAAAAAGGCAGTATGCAAAACTTTCTTGAAATACAAATGGCAAAAGAAAGCTGTATCAAAACGCAAACATGAATTAAAACTGCATTAGTTCAATAACATGTTTGCGCTTATGAACAACTGACTTTTGCAGTTGGCGTTTCAAGAAAATTCTGTTGCATTCTGTGCATATTTTTGACGCAGCTGACATTTTCGAAAACGGTGAGGTATTCCACCAAAACTGCAATCTGGAAATGAAAAGGAATGTTAAATTTGTAACAATGAAATCTGCTGTTTTCTTACATTCAATTTATATACCTACCCTACATATATCGAAAATACAGGTAAATCCCCTTTCGTTGATGTCGATTTTTTTCTGAAATGAAAGTAACTACAAAATTTCTTCTATAAATCTTCCTTAGACTTTATCTGAAATTATTAGTCAAATTATTTATGTGTATGTATTCAAAAAATATTTTTATTTCAATTTTATTATTTTATTTTAACAATAGATACAATTGTATTATGTTTCTTTAATCAATATTATTTTAACAATATAATGTCTTAAATTTCTTTATCAATTTAAAATAATTAGTATGTATAGCTTTTTAACATTTCCTTAAATTTTACTTTTGCATTAAAGTAATTAACAAATAAATAATGGTATTTTTTAAATATTTTTAAATCTAAGTGCCATTCTACCATCGGAAAGTTTATGTGGCAAAGCAGGGTAATATTGGAAATCCGTTATTAATTTAAAACTTAAAATATTCGTATTTTCCGTTGTTACAAAAGAATTTATATTTAAGTCGTATCGAAACAAATATTTAGTTGAAACAATTATTATACATTTTTTGCTGACCACTATTTCAGAAATTTTATAAATAAAGTTGCTTTTCTTGTGAAATAAATAAAATCCAGAAGAGTACGAAGTTCCCATAAAAATTATGTTTTGTGCAATTGTCTGAATACCGTCAAGACCAAATTCTTGAAGATCTTTGAAATATGGCTTTTTAGATATGCAAACATTTTTACTTTTCAAAATTTTAATTTTTTCGTCTTTTTCATTTAAATAAAAAAGTTTGCTAATTTCAAAGATAGCTTGATTCCAACGGAATAGCATAAATTTTTTCTAGATGTTATGCTCTGGGCATATTGTTTCAACTCTTTGTGTTTTCCTTCATTTCGCATACTCCAAAACATTTTTAATGGCCCAACTCTTTTTATCACACCACAATAGTGAGTTAAAAAATGGGCTTTTGGCTTTAGGGGTTCATTAAATAATTCTTTGTAAATTTTATTATGATCAGCTACTCGGGATGCCAATTCTTCTAAATCATTTTCATTAAATGAACCATATAAGCATAGATCTACCAGTTTTTGAAGATTTAAGAAAAAAAGCCAACATTTGTCATCCTCAGGTACAAAATCCCAAACCATTAAAGAAAAAAAATGCACAAAGCAATGGCTTTCGCTCGCTTGCATATTCAAATTTTTGTTTTGTAAGGCCTCAAGTTTTATGGGAAGGGAGTAATTTTTCGAATCTATTGTTCCGTAATCAAAAAGCTGTTTTCTATCATTTAGATCTTCGAGTGAAAAATATTTTTTTGTTTTAATGAAGTATAAAATAATAGCACACATATCATTTTTCAAAACCCCCTCGAAAAGATCATGCATTATATCAACAGAAACGTTAACAACGGCATGAAAAGATGGAAGGATATTGAAAGCACATATTTCTGAGATTCCCGTTTGTTTTGGGTCATTCAGTAAAAGATCAGAATCATAATTTGAAACCGTTCTTAAGCTACTTTCCAACTCATAACATAGACTTTGTGTTTCCTTTTTCGAAGATTTACAAATTCGACAAAAATGAAGAGCTGAAAAAGAAGATATGAAGCCTAGAATTTTATTTAGACCAAGATTATCGCCAGTAACTAAGCCTAAAGCAAAATAAATCCTTTTTTCAATACCTCCCGTTTTAATCATGACGCCGTTAAGTTCTAAATCCAACAAAATTTCCAAGAGGTTATTTAAAACATCTTTACGCTCATATTTCTTAAAATATTCAGCTTTAATAAGCATAGCAGGCAATATATTTGTCAAACAAGAACGCTTATGCCCGGTAATGTAGGAAAATTGATATAGAATGCTGAAATTGAATTTACTCCGGAGTGTGAGCCCAACACATTATCTGGATCAAAATCGTCATTATAAAGGAAATATGGAATAACAGTTTTGTTTTCATTTGAGAATTTAGAATAAATTTTTTTCCAAACGGAGCCACACACAAAATTCTTTATCTCATCGGAATGCGCCATAAGGTTTTCCATTTCCTTCAAAGTTTTTTCAAGCAAATTTTCCGTTTCAAAAAATTTTTTTAGCATAAAAGGAATTGATAAAATTGTTCCTTTTATTTCCTTATATTCTAAAGTTGGTATACCCTTTTTAATCGTGTTTTGAAGTTCAGATGAAACTGTATTATTGGTTGGTACTTCTATCAAGTTTTTCTTAGTTAAATGCTTTATAAGTTTATGCTCAGTGTCTATTTGGCAAAAAGCTGTACCACAAAATTTGCTTATTTTTTCAATTGCTGTAATTGGATCGTTGAAATCAATTACGCATTTGATAGGCTCAAATAAAAGTTTTTGAATTTCTGAAACAACATTGAATACTAAATTTCTTGGAACAGAATTGTGATTCATCAATTTTAAAACAAATCTTAAGGCACATTCCGAGAGGTCAACTTCTTTATTTTTAACAGATTCATCAAATTGCTCAGTAGAATTTTTATTAACATTATTAGAAAAAGAAAAATCACTTCCTGAGTTTTGAGAACGACACGAAGAATTGAAGTCTTCGTGAAAATCATCTGGACTTTCTGGGCGATGAAAACCTGCAGAAGTGGACTTATGGATTGAAATATTGGAATTGCTATTTACATCAGCGTGAACTTTCTTTAAATGTCGTTTTAAAACTAGGAAATCAGAAAATGCTTGTGGACAGTTCCCCTGTTTGCAATAAATTTCTTTTTCATATTTATGCTTCAACTTTAAATGAAAATAGTAATCATCCAAATTTGAAAAGTTTAATTCACAAGCAAAGCAAGAATACATGGTTTTTTTGTATTTTAATCTTTTAGCTCATTTATTAGTGCTATTGTTTTTGAACTTAATGTGCTTGAATTTAGATCGAAAAAAAAATTCTCCATGAATAACCATACATTTTGACTTTGTACTGGATATTTCAGATTAAAAACGTAATACAATTTAAAGGCTAAATCAATCGCTGATACAAAGTTATCGCATTTATGAAAAATGTTGTCTGAAATAAGGTAATATAAGTTTTGAGTTGGTATTGACACCACCATAGGTTGAATATTAAGATTTAATTCTTTGAGGGAGTGTTTAACTGTTCTATATTTTATCAAGATATCGGCTTGGTTCTCCACTTCGATAATGCTGCTATTGATTGCATCTGTTATTGAAACGTGCCACTTTTTTCCATTTTCAAGTGAAATCTTTTGAGATGGAGGCAGTTTATAGTGAAGTAATTTGAATGTTAGAAGGTCTTTTTAGTCTGTAAGAAAATAATTTACATAGTATATAGCGGTATAAAAACACTTCGCATTTAAAATATCATTATTTTTGTAGCAAAGCCTTTACCTTCATTATCTGATTCATTTATATGGGCAAATAACTGTTTTACGGATTTGCTCGCACTTCTGATTTGCTCAAAGACGTTTTGCAAAATTTTTTTTTGAAAACCAGCCCAATTCTTTTTCAAACAAAATGACTTCTCCTCATTAAAAAGAGAAACAAAGTCTAAATCAATCTATGGAATAATTGTTTTGAATGGCATTTTTCCCAAAATTAAAAGAATAAGTTCTTACCAAATAAAGGCCAACAGATTGGGTAAAAAGCGGCCAGTCATTGAAAATTTCGGATGCATTTTTTTGTAAAATTTCTATCCTCCTTATATTGAAACAATTATTCCACTTAAGGACTACCAGCTCTATTGGTTGTGAGTTGTATTTCAACCAATCCTTCTCATTCAACCCTGCAAGATTTTGATACCAATAACTTTTTTTTCCATATAATGGATGATTTCAGGTCTACTAAACTAAATACACTAAAAGAATTGGTTTTTTGTAGGAAGACAAATACAAGCCAAATAATAGCCAGAATTAATAATAATGATAAGTTAAATTGAGTTAGATTTTCACGTAATAATTGAACCACGAGCTAAACGTATACAACATAAACGTTATATATTGCAGATGGCTTAATTATACGTCCACTACGATTTGAGACTTGATAACTCAGAAGTGAAGAAGAAAATAGATCAGTCTTCTTAAGTGGGTATGAGATAATTTTCATATAAATCAAAGTAGCGAAAAAGATATGGAACCCAAATCTGGGGCCAGGATCAGATAAATATAAATGAAAGCTTTTCAAAGCTTTCAGTGGAGGATAACTCAGAAGTGATGAAGAAAATAGATCAGTGTTCTTAAGTGGGTATGAGATAATTTTCATATAAATCAAAGTAGCGAAAAAGATATGGAACCCAAATCTGGGGACAAGATCAGATAAATATAAATGAAAGCTTTTCAAAGCTTTTAGTGGAGGATAACTCAGAAGTGAAGAAGAAAATAGATCAGTCTTCTTAAGTGGGTATGAGATAATTTTCATATAAATCAAAGTAGCGAAAAAGATATGGAACCCAAATCTGGGGACAAGATCAGATAAATATAAATGAAAGCTTTTCAAAGCTTTCAGTGGAGGATAACTCAGAAGTGATAAAGAAAATAGATCAGTGTTCTTAAGGGGGTATGAGATAATTTTCATATAAATCAAAGTAGCGAAAAAGATATGGAACCCAAATCTGGGGACAAGATCAGATAAATATAAATGAAAGCTTTTTAAAGCTTTCAGTGGAGGATAACTCAGAAGTGATACAGAAAATAGATCAGTGTTCTTAAGTGGGTATGAGATAATTTTCATATAAATCAAAGTAGCGAAAAAGATATGGAACCCAAATCTGGGGACAAGATCAGATAAATATAAATGAAAGCTTTTCAAAGCTTTCAGTGGAGGATAACTCAGAAGTGAAGAAGAAAATAGATTAGTCTTCTTAAGTGGGTATGAGATAATTTTCATATAAATCAAAATAGCGAAAAAGATATGGAACCCAAATCTGGGGACAAGATCAGATAAATATAAGTGAAAGCTTTTCAAAGCTTTTTTAGCAATGATTTGCCTCTGATGTTGGATTGTAGGATGTGTTGGACGAAATAAAAAAAAACGTAATTATTCCTATGAAAACCTTGTTTATAAATCAAAGTAGCGAAAAAGATATGGAACCCAAATCTAGGGACAAGATCAGATAAATATAAATGAAAGCTTTTCAAAGTTTTTAGTGGAGGATAACTCAGAAGTGAAGAAGAAAATAGATCAGTCTTCTTAAGTGGGTATGAGATAATTTTCATATAAATCAAAGTAGCGAAAAAGATATGGAACCCAAATCTGGGGACAAGATCAGATAAATATAAATGAAAGCTTTTCAAAGCTTTCAGTGGAGGATAACTCAGAAGTGATAAAGAAAATAGATCAGTGTTCTTAAGTGGGTATGAGATAATTTTCATATAAATCAAAGTAGCGAAAAAGATATGGAACCCAAATCTGGGGACAAGATCAGATAAATATAAATGAAAGCTTTTCAAAGCTTTCAGTGGAGGATAACTCAGAAGTGATAAAGAAAATAGATCAGTGTTCTTAAGTGGGTATGAGATAATTTTCATATAAATCAAAGTAGCGAAAAAGATATGGAACCCAAACCTGGGGACAAGATCAGATAAATATAAATGAAAGCTTTTCAAAGCTTTCAGTGGAGGATAACTCAGAAGTGAAGAAGAAAATAGATTAGTCTTCTTAAGTGGGTATGAGATAATTTGCATATAAATCAAAGTAGCGAAAAAGATATGGAACCCAAATCTGGGGACAAGATCAGATAAATATAAGTGAAAGCTTTTCAAAGCTTTTTTAGCAATGATTTGCCTCTGATGTTGGATTGTAGGATGTGTTGGACGAAATAAAAAAAAACGTAATTATTCCTATGAAAACCTTGTTTATAAATCAAAGTAGCGAAAAAGATATGGAACCCAAATCTAGGGACAAGATCAGATAAATATAAATGAAAGCTTTTCAAAGCTTTCAGTGGAGGATAACTCAGAAGTGATGAAGAAAATAGATCAGTCTTCTTAAGTGGGTATGAGATAATTTTCATATAAATCAAAGTAGCGAAAAAGATATGGAACCCAAATCTGGGGACAAGATCAGATAAATATAAATGAAAGCTTTTCAAAGCTTTTAGTGGAGGATAACTCAGAAGTGAAGAAGAAAATAGATCAGTGTTCTTAAGTGGGTATGAGATAATTTTCATATAAATCAAAGTAGCGAAAAAGACATGGAACCCAAATCTGGGGACAAGATCAGATAAATATAAATGAAAGCTTTTCCAAGCTTTCAGTGGAGGATAACTCAGAAGTGAAGAAGAAAATAGATCAGTCTTCTTAAGTGGGTATGAGATAATTTTCATATAAATCAAAGTAGCGAAAAAGATATGGAACCCAAATCTAGGGACAAGATCAGATAAATATAAATGAAAGCTTTTCAAAGCTTTCAGTAGAGGATAACTTAGAAGTGATGAATCCAGGAATTATACATACAGAATATTATCTAATTAATATCTACAATCTAAATTGGCTTTTCGTTCTATAACATAAAATGGAATAATGTGAAGGCTATGCATTTACATGAGTATACTTTATCATTAAACAATTCACACAACTCTGGAAGCCCCCATTGGCTTTAGTAAGTCGTTCATTCATCCGTCGAGTCACTTTTGTTTTCAAAATCTCCAATCTATTTATGATTTTTGTATTTTTTTTTTGGTAATTGTAATTAGTGAAGCAAATTGACAAATAAATTTTTTACAATCTAAAAGCAAAATCCAATCCTTCTATAATAACTTCTATCATCTACCATCTCCTGTCATCTACCATCTTCTTCCAACTTCTATCTACCAATTACCATCTAATTACCATCTGACAAGATAAGATAAATATAAATGAACTAGAATATTCCAGCTTTCAGTATAGGATAACTCAGAAGTGATGAAAACTGGGGACGTGATAAGATAAATATAAATGTTCCAGCTTTTAGGGGAGGATAACTCAGAAGTGGTGAATCCAGGAATTATGCCTACAAAATATTAAGCAGTCATAGACCATAATCAATCTTTCCACTACACCCACACAAAACCCAATTAAAACTCTTAGCACAATTAAAACTTAGCAAAGATGGTTTAAATGTTTTAGAGCAGCAGAAATGGAATCCATAGCTAGGAATAGGTACTTAATCCACAAGCAAAGCAACTTATTTGTTTAACTTTAATTGTTTATACATAGGTACGTTTCACAAATTGAAATTTTTGTTAATAAACCATAAGCTTCTCAAAACATATAAGTGAATAAGCAATATTACTAACCAAAATATGTATATAACAAAGCATGATAGTAAAATACTATTTTGAAAATATATTTCAATCTGAAATTTAATTTGTCTTACTTTGCGTAATATCTGGCGGTGATGGGCACGATGTTATTGAATTTGATGAAGACGATGAATTACCCGATCTTAAACAACCGTTAACACAACCGTGTTTTGGTCGTGTGGGTAAAATTCCTTTCTTTCTCAACGATTTGATTTTGTTGTTGTAGGTTGAATACAGTTGACCTCTGGCTCTGCCCCCATCTCAACTAGGCACGTAGTAACAATTCTATGAAATAAATCATTATTAGTAAAAAGTTTTATTTTAAGCTATTGTTTTAAGACCTTATTTTCAAAAGGGAAAATTTTGACCAATTGCTCAGCTAATGAATTTATTTCCTTAGTTCCCAATACAATTTCATTAAAGAGAGCAAAGTCAACTAAAGTTGATATTACATCCTTTCTTTCTGCAGAGTTAAAGGGGCTTTTTTTTGTAGCAATGATTTGCCTCTTATGTTGGATTGTAGGATGTGTTGAACGTTCTAATGAAATAAAAAAAAACGTAATTATACCAATGAAAACCTTGTTTACCTACAATTAAATTGGATATATTTGGCATTCTTTTTTTTTTCCATTTTTAATTCTTTAGAAGAGAAACACGTTAGTGTCATAATCTACACCCCTTTTTTGTCCAATACAAGTATTACTAACCATGTATTGTTGTTCGAGGTTCAAACTATTTTCGGAATCAGATCGTAAAATTAAGTCTTTCTTCGAAAGTTTTCCCATCACGACGCTGGATTCGGAGGCAGCACTACCCGACCCCGCAGAAAGACATTCTGATATCGAGCTTAGAGGTAAGTTCTAAATTTGTATAAACATTGTAACTTTCGAAATATAAATCGTCCTCTCATTCTTATCTTATCTAACCTTCAAGGATCTCCATTTATATAGTCTTGCCTTGAACTTAATCCGGAATCCCATCAATTCTTGAGGAATTAGATTGTCTATGTCGGAAACCGTTAAATGCTCTAGGCAATCTAAATCAATTTTTCTTTCTATAATATAGAATGAAATAATGTGAAGGCTATGCAATTAAATGAGTATAATTTACCATTAAACAATTCACACAACTCTGGAAGCCCCCATTGCTTTAGTAAGTCGTTTATTTCTTCATCCGGCGAATCATATGTGAAAACAAACTCTACATCAGATATTTTCAGATATTTGCTGACTGAATGCTATATTATCCCCTTCACTCTCATAAAAGACTTCTTCAATAAGATAGGCACCGTCTGATTCTTCACATTTGTTTTCAGAATCTCCCATCTATTAATGATTTTGTTATTGTTTTTTATTTCAATGAACAAAATGGTAATTAGTAAAGAAAATTGAAAAAAAAACTTCTACCATCAACCACCTTCTACCATCAACCATCTTCTACCATCAACCTTCTTCTAACTTCTATACCACCTTCTACCATCAACCACCTTCTACCATCAACCACCTTCTACCATCAACCATCTTCTACCATCAACCATCTTCTAACTTCTATACCACCTTCTACCATCAACCATCTTCTACCATCAACCACCATCTACCATCAACCATCTTCTACCATCAACCATCTTCTAACTTCTATACCATCTTCTAACTTCTATACCATCTTCTACCATCAACCATCTTCTAACTTCTATACCATCTTCTAACTTCTATACCATCTTCTACCATCAACCATCTTCTAACTTCTATACCATCTTCTAACTTCTATACCATCTTCTACCATCAACCATCTTCTAACTTCTATACCACCTTCTACCATCAACCACCTTCTACCATCAACCATCTTCTACCATCAACCATCTTCTAACTTCTATACCATCTTCTAACTTCTATACCATCTTCTACCATCAACCATCTTCTAACTTCTATACCACCTTCTACCATCAACCACCTTCTACCATCAACCACCTTCTACCATCAACCATCTTCTAACTTCTATACCATCTTCTAACTTCTATACCATCTTCTACCATCAACCATCTTCTAACTTCTATACCATCTTCTAACTTCTATACCATCTTCTACCATCAACCATCTTCTAACTTCTATACCATCTTCTAACTTCTATACCATCTTCTACCATCAACCATCTTCTAACTTCTATACCACCTTCTACCATCAACCACCTTCTACCATCAACCACCTTCTACCATCAACCATCTTCTACCATCAACCATCTTCTAACTTCTATACCATCTTCTAACTTCTATACCATCTTCTACCATCAACCATCTTCTAACTTCTATACCACCTTCTACCATCAATCACCTTCTACCATCAACCACATTCTACCATCAACATCTTCTAACTTCTATACCATCTTCTAACTTCTATACCATCTTCTACCATCAACCATCTTCTAACTTCTATACCACCTTCTACCATCAACCATCTTCTAACTTCTATACCATCTTCTAACTTCTATACCATCTTCTACCATCAACCATCTTCTAACTTCTATACCACCTTCTACCATCAACCACCTTCTACCATCAACCACCTTCTACCATCAACCATCTTCTACCATCAACCATCTTCTAACTTCTATACCATCTTCTAACTTCTATACCATCTTCTACCATCAACCATCTTCTAACTTCTATACCATCTTCTACCATCAACCATCTTCTAACTTCTATACCACCTTCTACCATCAACCACCTTCTACCATCAACCATCTTCTACCATCAACCATCTTCTAACTTCTATACCATCTTCTAACTTCTATACCATCTTCTACCATCAACCATCATCTTACTTCTATACCACCTTCTACCATCAACCATCTTCTACCATCAACCACCTTCTACCATCAACCACCCTCTACCATCAACCACCTTCTACCATCAACCATCTTCTACCATCAACCATCTTCTAACTTCTATACCATCTTCTAACTTCTATACCATCTTCTACCATCAACCATCTTCTAACTTCTATACCACCTTCTACCATCAACCACCTTCTACCATCAACCACCTTCTACCATCAACCATCTTCTACCATCAAGCATCTTCTAACTTCTATACCACCTTCTACCATCAACCATCTTCTACCATCAACCACCTTCTACCATCAACCACCTTCTACCATCAACCACCTTCTACCATCAACCATCTTCTAACTTCTATACCTTCTTCTAACTTCTATACCATCTTCTACCATCAACCATCTTCTAACTTCTATACCATCTTCTACCATCAACCATCTTCTAACTTCTATACCACCTTCTACCATCAACCACCTTCTACCATCAACCATCTTCTACCATCAACCATCTTCTAACTTCTATACCATCTTCTACCATCAACCATCTTCTAACTTCTATACCACCTTCTACCATCAACCATCTTCTACCATCAACCATCTTCTAACTTCTATACCATCTTCTAACTTCTATACCATCTTCTAACTTCTATACCATCTTCTACCATCAACCATCATCTTACTTCTATACCACCTTCTACCATCAACCATCTTCTACCATCAACCACCTTCTACCATCAACCACCTTCTATCATCAACCACCTTCTACCATCAACCATCTTCTACCATCAACCATCTTCTAACTTCTATACCATCTTCTAACTTCTATACCATCTTCTACCATCAACCATCTTCTAACTTCTATACCACCTTCTACCATCAACCACCTTCTACCATCAACCACCTTCTACCATCAACCATCTTCTACCATCAAGCATCTTCTAACTTCTATACCACCTTCTACCATCAACCATCTTCTACCATCAACCACCTTCTACCATCAACCACCTTCTACCATCAACCACCTTCTACCATCAACCATCTTCTAACTTCTATACCATCTTCTAACTTCTACACCATCTTCTACCATCAACCATCTTCTAACTTCTATACCACCTTCTACCATCAACCACCTTCTACCATCAACCATCTTCTACCATCAACCTTCTACCTTCTAAACCAGAAAAGTGCATTTTTGTGTTTCTAAGATGAGGCGTCTTGAAGAAAATTGACAAATATACTTTTTCCAATCCAGAAGCAAATTCAAATGAATGCATGAATCAAGTCCCAAATGTTTGATTTAAATGTATTACCTATATTATATTATAAATATACAATTTATTACCTTGTTAAGTCCTTTTAGACTTATTTTATGTTTTTATCCTTTTCGTTTTTATATTAATTGTTTTTTTGTTGAGAAAAGTTGATGTTTGTGTTTCTGACCATATCATAGGTCAATATGGTGGTAGTTTTTTTTTGTCAAAAAATCTTAATATGCATACAATGAAAATTCTGGTGATGCAGTTAGTAAGATTAGCTCATTAGTGACTCATCGTGACCAAAATAAAAACGATGGGATAAGTAACTTACGAGATGTAGCTTTATTTGTACCCCTGAAAGGCATATGGCCAAAGAAACAGCTCTTATATGAAATTTTTTTTAAATAATTTTTTTAGGGGGAAACGGGGGATGTTGAAAGTAGCGCGGGATTCACCAAAACTAGGAAATACTAAAATCTTCACTATCGGATGTATAGATGCTGAGAAAAGTTGATGTTTGTGTTTCTGACCATATCATAGGTCAATATGGTGGTAGTTTTTTTTTTTGTCAAAAAATCTTAATATGCATACAATGAAAATTCTGGTGATGCAGTTAGTTAGATTAGCTCATTAGTGACTCATTGTGACCAAAATAAAAACGATGGGATAAGTTACTTTCGAGATGTAGCTTTATTTGTACCCCTGAAAGGCATATAGCCAAGGAAACAGCTCTTATAAGAATTTTTTTTTAAATAATTTTTTTAGGAGGAAACGGGGGATGTTGCAAGTAGCGCGGGATTCACCAAAACTAGGAAATACTAAAATCTTCACTATCGGATGTATAGATGCTGAGAAAAGTTGATGTTTGTGTTTCTGACCATATCATAGGTCAATATGGTGGTAGTTTTTTTTTGTCAAAAAATCTTAATATGCATACAATGAAAATTCTGGTGATGCAGTTAGTTAGATTAGCCCATTAGTGACTCATTGTGACCAAAATAAAAACGATGGGATAAGTTACTTTCGAGATGTAGCTTTATTTGTACTTTGTACCCCTGAAAGGCATATAGCCAAGGAAACAGCTCTTATATGAAATTTTTTTTAAATAATTTTTTTAGGGGGAAACGGGGGATGTTGAAAGTAGCGCGGGATTCACCAAAACTAGAAAAGTTGATGTTTGTGTTTCTGACCATATCATAGGTCAATATGGTGGTAGTTTTTTTTTGTCAAAAAATCTTAATATGCATACAATGAAAATTCTGGTGATGCAGTTAGTTAGATTAGCTCATTAGTGACTCATTGTGACCAAAATAAAAACGATGGGATAAGTTACTTTCGAGATGTAGCTTTATTTGTACCCCTGAAAGGCATATAGCCAAGGAAACAGCTCTTATATGAAATTTTTTTTAAATAATTTTTTTAGTGGGAAACGGGGGATGTTGAAAGTAGCGCGGGATTCACCAAAACTAGGAAATACTAAAATCTTCACTATGGGATGTATAGATGCTGAGAAAAGTTGATGTTTGTGTTTCTGACCATATCATAGGTCAATATGGTGGTAGTTTTTTTTTGTCAAAAAATCTTAATATGCATACAATGAAAATTCTGGTGATGCAGTTAGTTAGTTTAGCCCATTAGTGACTCATTGTGACCAAAATAAAAACGATGGGATAAGTAACTTTCGAGATGTAGCTTTATTTGTACCCCTGAAAGGCATATAGCCAAGGAAACAGCTCTTATATGAATTTTTTTTTAAATAATTTTTTTAGGGGGAAACGGGGGATGTTGAAAGTAGCGCGGGATTCACCAAAACTAGGAAATACTAAAATCTTCACTATCGGATGTATAGATGCTGAGAAAAGTTGATGTTTGTGTTTCTGACCATATCATAGGTCAATATGGTGGTAGTTTTTTTTTGTCAAAAAATCTTAATATGAATACAATGAAAATTCTGGTGATGCAGTTAGTTATATTAGCTCATTAGTGACTCATTGTGACCAAAATAAAAACGATGGGATAAGTAACTTTCGAGATGTAGCTTTATTTGTACCCCTGAAAGGCATATAGCCAAGGAAACAGCTCTTATATGAAATTTTTTTTAAATAATTTTTTTAGGGGGAAACGGGGGATGTTGAAAGTAGCGCGGGATTCACCAAAACTAGGAAATACTAAAATCTTCACTATCGGATGTATAGATGCTGAGAAAAGTTGATGTTTGTGTTTCTGACCATATCATAGGTCAATATGGTGGTAGTTTTTTTTTGTCAAAAAATCTTAATATGCATACAATGAAAATTCTGGTGATGCAATTAGTTAGATTAGCCCATTAGTGACTCATTGTGACCGAAATAAAAACGATGGGATAAGTTACTTTCGAGATGTAGCTTTATTTGTACACCTGAAAGGCATATAGCCAAGGAAACAGCTCTTATATGAAATTTTTTTTAAATAATTTTTTTAGGGGGAAACGGGGGATGTTGAAAGTAGCGCGGTATTCACCAAAACTAGGAAATATTAAAATCTTCACTATCGGATGTATAGATGCTGAGAAAAGTTGATGTTTGTGTTTCTGACCATATCATAGGTCAATATGGTGGTAGTTTTTTTTTGTCAAAAAATCTTAATATGCATACAATGAAAATTCTGGTGATGCAGTTAGTTAGATTAGCTTATTAGTGACTCATTGTGACCAAAATAAAAACGATGGGATAAGTTACTTTCGAGATGTAGCTTTATTTGTACCCCTGAAAGGCATATAGCCAAGGAAACAGCTCTTATATGAAATTTTTTTTAAATAATTTTTTTAGTGGGAAACGGGGGATGTTGAAAGTAGCGCGGGATTCACCAAAACTAGGAAATACTAAAATCTTCACTATCGGATGTATAGATGCTGAGAAAAGTTGATGTTTGTGTTTCTGACCATATCATAGGTCAATATGGTGGTAGTTTTTTTTTGTCAAAAAATCTTAATATGCATACGATGAAAATTCTGGTGATGCAGTTAGTTAGATTAGCCCATTAGTGACTCATCGTGACCAAAATAAAAACGATGGGATAAGTAACTTTCGAGATGTAGCTTTATTTGTACCCCTGAAAGGCATATAGCCAAGGAAACAGCTCTTATATGAAATTTTTTTTAAATAATTTTTTTAAGGGGGAAACGGGGGATGTTGAAAGTAGCGCGGGATTCACCAAAACTAGGAAATACTAAAATCTTCACTATCGGATGTATAGATGCTGAGAAAAGTTGATGTTTGTGTTTCTGACCATATCATAGGTCAATATGGTGGTAGTTTTTTTTTTGTCAAAAAATCTTAATATGCATACAATGAAAATTCTGGTGATGCAGTTAGTTAGATTAGCTCATTAGTGACTCATTGTGACCAAAATAAAAACGATGGGATAAGTTACTTTCGAGATGTAGCTTTATTTGTACCCCTGAAAGGCATATAGCCAAGGAAACAGCTCTTATATGAAATTTTTTTTAAATAATTTTTTTTAGTGGGAAACGGGCGATGTTGAAAGTAGCGCGGGATTCACCAAAACTAGGAAATACTAAAATCTTCACTATCGGATGTATAGATGCTGAGAAAAGTTGATGTTTGTGTTTCTGACCATATCATAGGTCAATATGGTGGTAGTTTTTTTTTGTCAAAAAATCTTAATATGCATACAATGAAAATTCTGGTGATGCAGTTAGTTAGTTTAGCCCATTAGTGACTCATTGTGACCAAAATAAAAACGATGGGATAAGTAACTTTCGAGATGTAGCTTTATTTGTACCCCTGAAAGGCATATAGCCAAGGAAACAGCTCTTATATGAAATTTTTTTTAAATAATTTTTTTAGGGGGAAACAGGGGATGTTGAAAGTAGCGCGGGATTCACCAAAACTAGGAAATACTAAAATCTTTACTATCGGATGTATAGATGCTGAGAAAAGTTGATGTTTGTGTTTCTGACCATATCATAGGTCAATATGGTGGTAGTTTTTTTTTGTCAAAAAATCTTAATATGCATACAATGAAAATTCTGGTGATGCAGTTAGTTATATTAGCTCATTAGTGACTCATTGTGACCAAAATAAAAACGATGGGATAAGTAACTTTCGAGATGTAGCTTTATTTGTACCCCTGAAAGGCATATAGCCAAGGAAACAGCTCTTATATGAAATTTTTTTTAAATAATTTTTTTAGGGGGAAACGGGGGATGTTGAAAGTAGCGCGGGATTCACCAAAACTAGGAAATACTAAAATCTTCACTATCGGATGTATAGATGCTGAGAAAAGTTGATGTTTGTGTTTCTGACCATATCATAGGTCAATATGGTGGTAGTTTTTTTTTGTCAAAAAATCTTAATATGCATACAATGAAAATTCTGGTGATGCAGTTAGTTAGATTAGCTCATTAGTGACTCATTGTGACCAAAATAAAAACGATGGGATAAGTAACTTTCGAGATGTAGCTTTATTTGTACCCCTGAAAGGCATATAGCCAAGGAAACAGCTCTTATATGAAATTTTTTTTAAATAATTTTTTTAGGGGGAAACGGGGGATGTTGAAAGTAGCGCGGGATTCACCAAAACTAGAAAATACTAAAATCTTCACTATCGGATGTATAGATGCTGAGAAAAGTTGATGTTTGTGTTTCTGACCATATCATAGGTCAATATGGTGGTAGTTTTTTTTTGTAAAAAAATCTTAATATGCATACAATGAAAATTCTGGTGATGCAGTTAGTTAGATTAGCTCATTAGTGACTCATTGTGACCAAAATAAAAACGATGGGATAAGTTACTTTCGAGATGTAGCTTTATTTGTACCCCTGAAAGGCATATAGCCAAGGAAACAGCTCTTATATGAAATTTTTTTTAAATAATTTTTTTAGGGGGAAACGGGGGATGTTGAAAGTAGCGCGGGATTCACCAAAACTAGGAAATACTAAAATCTTCACTATCGGATGTATAGATGCTGAGAAAAGTTGATGTTTGTGTTTCTGACCATATCATAGGTCAATATGGTGGTAGTTTTTTTTTGTCAAAAAATCTTAATATGCATACAATGAAAATTCTGGTGATGCAGTTAGTTAGTTTAGCCCATTAGTGACTCATTGTGACCAAAATAAAAACGATGGGATAAGTAACTTTCGAGATGTAGCTTTATTTGTACCCCTGAAAGGCATATAGCCAAGGAAAGAGCTCTTATATGAAATTTTTTTTAAATAATTTTTTTAGTGGGAAACGGGGGATGTTGAAAGTAGCGCGGGATTCACCAAAACTAGGAAATACTAAAATCTTCACTATCGGATGTATAGATGCTGAGAAAAGTTGATGTTTGTGTTTCTGACCATATCATAGGTCAATATGGTGGTAGTTTTTTTTTGTCAAAAAATCTTAATATGCATACAATGAAAATTCTGGTGATGCAGTTAGTTAGTTTAGCCCATTAGTGACTCATAGTGACCAAAATAAAAACGATGGGATAAGTAACTTTCGAGATGTAGCTTTATTTGTACCCCTGAAAGGCATATAGCCAAGGAAACAGCTCTTATATGAAATTTTTTTTAAATAATTTTTTTAGGGGGAAACGGGGGATGTTGAAAGTAGCGCGGGATTCACCAAAACTAGGAAATACTAAAATCTTCACTATCGGACGTATAGATGCTGAGAAAAGTTGATGTTTGTCTTTCTGACCATATCATAGGTCATAGTTTTTTTTTGTCAAAAAATCTTAATATGCATACAATGAAAATTCTGGTGATGCAGTTAGTTAGATTAGCCCATTAGTGACTCATCGTGACCAAAATAAAAACGATGGGATAAGTAACTTTCGAGATGTAGCTTTATTTGTACCCCTGAAAGGCATATAGCCAAGGAAACAGCTCTTATATGAAATTTTTTTTAAATATTTTTTTTAGGGGGAAACGGGGGATGTTGAAAGTAGCGCGGGATTCACCAAAACTAGGAAATACTAAAATCTTCACTATCGGATGTATAGATGCTGAGAAAAGTTGATGTTTGTGTTTCTGACCATATCATAGGTCAATATGGTGGTAGTTTTTTTTTGTCAAAAAATCTTAATATGCATACAATGAAAATTCTGGTGATGCAGTTAGTTAGATTAGCTCATTAGTGACTCATTGTGACCAAAATAAAAACGATGGGATAAGTTACTTTCGAGATGTAGCTTTATTTGTACCCCTGAAAGGCATATAGCCAAGGAAACAGCTCTTATATGAAATTTTCTTTAAATAATTTTTTTAGGGGGAAACGGGGGATGTTGAAAGTAGCGCGGGATTCACCAAAACTAGGAAATACTAAAATCTTCACTATCGGATGTATAGATGCTGAGAAAAGTTGATGTTTGTGTTTCTGACCATATCATAGGTCAATATGGTGGTAGTTTTTTTTTGTCAAAAAATCTTAATATGCATACAATGAAAATTCTGGTGATGCAGTTAGTTAGATTAGCTCATTAGTGACTCATTGTGACCAAAATAAAAACGATGGGATAAGTTACTTTCGAGATGTAGCTTTATTTGTACCCCTGAAAGGCATATGGCCAAAGAAACACCTCTTATATGAAATTTTTTTTAAATAATTTTTTTAGGGGGAAACGGGGGATGTTAAAAGTAGCGCGGGATTCACCAAAACTAGGAAACACTAAAATCTTCAACATCGCATATATAGATGCTGAAGAAAAGGCATTTTTGTGTTTTTGGCAATGTATATATATATATGTAGCGCGGGATTCACCAAAACTAGGAAACACTAAAATCTTTCAACATCGCATGGAAAGATGCTGAAGAAAAGGCATTTTTGTGTTTCTGGCCATATATATATGTAGTGCGGGATTCATTTAAACTAGGAAAAACTAAAATGTTGCTGAAGAAAAGGCAATTTTGTGTTTCTGGCCATATGGTCAATGCCGTCTTTACCATAAGGGCACACGGGGCCCGTGCCCAGGGCCCCTACCGAGACAGGGGCCCCGAAAGACTGATATATTCAATTACACTATACAACAAGTTTGTTCTCTGGAAAACTATAAAATTTCTAGGATAAATCAAATCCACTTTTCAGTTTGTTTATCCACGGATGAAACAACCATTTCTATTCTCTCTCTCTGGTAACAATTCGGTCAAGATCTCAAATGGCGTTGACTGTTTCATACTCTGGTATTGTGCCACCTTGCTGAAAGGTGGTCGAACAGCACTTTCCGTTTTGAAGCTGCCTATGAATCTTCTCACTATTGACAAGCCAACGTGCACAATGACCAAGAATTCGGCGGAAGCGAAATTGATGCGAGAATGAAAAATCATCATCTGGGATAAATGCATGATGGCGCATAAACGAGCTTTGAGGCAATTGACCGAACGATGAAAAGATTTTTAAATGATTCGAAACAAGAAGTTGAAATCGACTACGCAGAGCGTAGTCGCATTGCAGAGCGACCCATCAACTGCCGCACTCTCGAGACAACTGCTGGCGCTTGACAATGGCCAAATTCTCGTTGATGTTTTGACTGGATTGATATCGTTCCCGCAAACTTTAGAGAGTTCACATCCTCCTCGAAGGGAGGGCTCATGAACAAAGTGTTCCCCGGAATGGCGCAAAAGCATACAAATCTCAAACTAGCAGCGAAGAACGAGAACGTCGATAGCTTGAATTTCATAATTCAAATTCAAATCGCTGGAGAACTGCATTCACTCAAATCCGTTGACAGCGTGACCGACGAAGATGAAGCTACCAACTAACCGAAAGAATTTTTGAACTACCTTGATGTGCCAGGAACTCTGCTGCATAGTTTCCATCTGAAAGTGACAAGGTTCAATGGAGTGCTAGTCCTTATCCCACGAAATCCGATTATTCCAACTGATCTTCCATTCTAATACAAGCGAATTTAGTTCCCCTTTATACTGGCTTTTGCGATGACAATCAAAAAATCGCAAGGCTAATCCATGGAAGTCTGCGGGATTAATCTCGAATTTCCCTGTTTTTCGCATGCTGGCAAACCGTCTTTACATTACATTACATTACACTTTAATCTACTCCGTCGATGAATGAACGAAGTCGACACATTTACAAGCACCGGAAATGGAGGCTATCGGTAAACCGTTTTTGCTGTTTTCTTAACGGAAACACATGCGACGGAAAAACATTGTTAACTATATCACTCTACTTTTTTCGATTCCATTCCAATAAATTACATTGAAATTTGATCTACAGGGTGATTCACCAGCGTTGTGCCAAAAAGCTAGAGCGTGTAGGTTGAGTTGAGACAAGAAAAAAATCGTATAGGAGGTGGGGTCTATTCCCCCCCGTTTAGCCGGGAGGGGCAATTTTCTGAAAAATTGACTTATTTTGTAAAAAAAAATATTAAAAATCAACGGCTTCGTTTACAACACCGTGTTATACCTTTTTGGAAAGCCAAAAACTTCTTCTTTCATTTTGTTTTTAAATTAAATTGTTTTAACGAATAGTTTAAAAAATATAAATTTTCAAACTCAAAATTTTGAAAAAAAATTTGAAAAAATAATTTTAAAACTAATTTTTTTTAAAATTTTACGTAATTAGGTATAATTTTTGTTCTCATAATTCAATGCTCCCATTAATCTTTAATCCAACACTGAAAGCCGTATGGCTCTACGATTTTTTGTTGCCAAGGTATTCAAAAATAACCGAACCTACTTCTTCACACTTCACACCTACTGAAAGAAGAAGTTTTTGGCTTTCCAAAAAGGTATAACACGGTGTTGTTAACGAAACCGTTGATTTTTAATATTTTTTTTTACAAAATAAGTCAATTTTTCAGAAAATTGCCCCTCCCGGCTAAACGGGGGGGAATAGACCCCCCCTCCAATATGATTTTTTTCTTGTCTCAACTCAACCTACACGCTCTAGCTTTTTGGCACAACGCTGGTGAATCACCCTGTATATAGTATAAAAAATATATTTTCATTCACTTTTTTAACTTTCCAACAGGGCCCCGAATTCTTGTGTGCCCAAGGGCCCCGCTATGGCCTAAGACGGCCATGCATATGGTGGTAGTTTTTTTGTCAAGAAATCTTAATAGGCATACAATAATCTAAATATGTAATATAATAAATATAATACCTATATATAATATAAAAAATATACAATTTATTACCTTGTTAAGTCCTTTTAGACTTTTTATGTTATTTATCCTTTTCGTTTTTATATTAAATGTTAATTGTTTAATTGTTTTTTTCACGTTTTTCACGTTTTTAATGTTTTTACGTTTTTAAAAAGAACAACTTTATACTAAATTTTTATTTTAGCGCGCACTGAATTAAATTTTACAAAATCTCAGACATCCAAATCATATACTTTTACTTTGCAATGGCGAATGGCTAGCCACGCGCGCTGTCCATTTTCAATTTGCATACGATGCACATGCAGTGCTGTCGTTTCAGAAAGCGGCAAATACAAATACGCTAGTTAAAAGTAGTAAGAGCAAAGAATATTTTTTTTTGGTTTTAAAGCTTAAGCAATAAAAGTGCTTTGGGTTATTTTGAAGTGCAAACTAAAGAAAATAGATTTTTTTAAAAATTACTTTGACAACTGATTTTTTGCATTAGGTGCAATAAAAAATAACCTGTATAAAAATAGGTGTATGCGTATAAAAGAAACTAAATTAGAAAATTCGTTTTAATGTTCATTTACTATTTTTTTTGTTAATTTTACACTCTTTTAAATAAACAAAAAAACAAACAAAAAAAAAACCGAAAATTTGTGATAAACGGCTCAATACTACCAAGTTTTTTTTAGTGAATTTATTGAAATATATCAATTAATTTACAATGTATCATTCCCGCGATAAGAAAAGTCTTAAATTACATTCAATATTGAACTTAAAAATGCATATGTATAAGTTTTAAGCTTAATAGGTGACCTTTTTACTTATAGTATTTTATGTATTGTACAAAACAGAAAGAAAACAAAATTGAAATTGTTCTTCCATATAATTGTGATAGCGTTAATAATAAACATAAACTAGAGGTGATCTAGATTTAATCGTTGGGTTAAGGTCAAAAACCATATTTTTAACATATTTTTTAAGTTAGTCGGCTTTGATTAACTTTTCCTTTGCTAATTCACCATGTATAAGCGAAGAATTAAATTGAAAAGTTGGCATTTGTTTGCAAGAATGTCATTTATTTTTTAATATTCATTGAAAAATAAATTTTTTGTCTGCAAGATTTCTATCGGTTTCGGTAGAGAAAAACAACACAGAGACAAAAGAAAAAGCAAACTACTGAACTAGTAAAAAAGAAAACCATTGAATTTAAAAACTATTCAGTTTAGTGTTTTCAGAGTATGTGATTTTTAACGACAAAAGATAGAAAAAGCCAGGTGTATTTCTCATTTGAGTGGGATTTTCACTAAATGTCGAGGGAATTTTTGAAAAAAGTACCTTCAAACACTCACATGTTCATGAAACGTCAAATATTTGAGTTTTTGGTCCAGTGTGAAAACCTTATAAGCCAAAATAATTTTGACGCAATTAAAAAGGAATTTAATACAAATTGAAATTTGAACGATAGCACTGGTACTTATTTTAAGTTAAAATTTTAGAATGATGGTGGTAGCTAATTCTATTGCTGATGTGGTAAATTTTACTGAACTTGTAGAAAATTTCACTGAATTGGTAGTAAAAACTAAAAGCGTCCTTTCAAAAAAAAGGCGGAAATAAGATGTACTATATTCGTAATGAATTTTACAATATAACGTAGTATAATTCACAATAATGATAGTAAATTCAACTAAATGTGTAATGCATTTTACTGCATTTGTAGTAATGACCACAAGCGTCTTTACAAACAATAAAATACGGGAATAATATGTACTGAAACTCTTACAATGGGAGTAGAGAAAAGTTATGAAAATAAAACAAACACCTTTTGATGATTTTTGATAACTTTAACCCTGGGCCTCCACTTGAAATGAATGATTTCAAGAAATGTGTCATTTAGTGAATATTTTACGTGGAGTTCCCTTATGTCTGGATTTTTATAGTTTCTAGACATAGATTTCTTCATTTATTTCTTGTCTTCTTAGAAGATATAAATGCAGAGATAAATTTGACGTTTGTGGTGACATGTCAACTTGAGCATGGTGTATTTTATATTTGTTTGGTTGTTTTTTATATAATTTTTCAAGGAAGAAAAACCGTGCACGGGGTAGTGTTTTGGTGTTTTTTCAATTTAATTTAGTTAATTTATATGGTAGGACTCAAAATGGAATACCTATAAAGGTAGTTCCACACTATCCCACAGTGCAGTACGACATGTCAAAAAAAGTGTGAAGGAATGTGTGATGGTTTTACATTCAATCCTAAAAAAATATTTCAGATCTAAACACATGTCAAATCGTATGAGATCTGCGCTGTCATATTTTGTTTCCACGCCTCTTTCATCACACGCCTCTTTCATCACACATTTTTGACATGTCGTATTACACTGTGGGATAGTGTGGAACTACCTTAAAGGATATGAAGTGCTGGCTGGGCTTATAAAACAAATTTTAATAAGTGTGTTGAAGTTATGAGTAAAAAAAATATGTGCATTTGTGTTCGGACAAAAATTAAAGTAAATAAGTTAGCTGTGTACTGTGTTGCCTAATTTTTCCTACGTTATTTTAGCTTTATAGTAAATTGCTAAGATAAAGCGATGAGATTTGCTTGGTGAGATCATGACAATAAATGAAATGTTAAAACATAAATTTCAGAAATAATATCTGACATAATGTCAGAAATAAATATTGCCAATGGAGGCGCGTGGGCAAAATCGTATCGTCACCTCCAAGTGGTGCCTGCTGGATAGCCGAAAGGTGAACTAACGACGAACGTTGGATCCATCGGATCCATAGGTTGTAGATACCTGAGTTATCTTCTCAGGAACTAGGAGCAGGAAGAAAGAGATACGCTCTGAAGATCCAACCACCACAAAGATCTATGTCATGCACAGGCCTCACAAGCCGGTCATGAAAGGGAAACTCGATTGTGATGAAAACCGCAGAAAATGCCTCGGATGAAAGAACCAAAAATGTTGACGACCCCCCCCGCAAACGAAAAACGGACAACGATTTACGCATATGCACATGGAATGTGCGTACGCTAAACAGGCCGCGTAAAGCCGAGCAGCTAGCCGAGACCCTCGCCAGTCTCAACGCTGATATAACAGCCCTGCAGGAGATGCGATGGGATGGACCGGGCCTGAGAATTACGGAGGACTGTAATTTCTATTATGGGAAATGCCACCTTGATGGGAGATCGCGCTTGTTTGGGTGCGGATTCGCTGTCAGAGGAAGACTTAGGCAAAAGGTCTTGAGCTTTCGCGAAGTGAGCGAGAGAGTGACAACGATCCGCATTAAGGTCAAATTCCACCACATAAGCCTAATTAGCGCCCATGCCCTTACAGAAGAGAAAGACGACGCTACCAAAGAATGTTTCTACGAGCTCCTCGCCAAAACATATGAGCAGTGCCCAAAACATGACATCAAAATTCTTTTGGGAGACTTCAATGCCAAAATTGGGAGAGAGGACATCTTTGGTATGACGATCGGAAAACACAGCCTGCACGACACCACCTCCGACAACGGACTCAGGCTCATCGATTTTGCAGCGGGAAAAAACATGGTGCTGAGCAGCACGCGATTCCCACGTCCCGACATCCACAAGGGCACATGGCGATCCCCAGATGGTCGAACCTGCAACCAAATCGACCATGTTGTGATTGATGGAAGACACTCCTCCAGCATTATGAATGTCCGTACTTTCCGAGGAGCAAACATCGATTCGGACCACTACCTAGTCGGTGCAAAACTTAGGGTACGGATCTCCATGGAAGTTCTTAGGCGAACACCGACTACACCTAGGAAATTCAATGTTGGACGTCTTCAATCGGAAGAGACCGCCGCTGCCTATGCCGACCGCGTATCCCTTGAGCTTGCGAGAAATCCTTCGACTGATGACATGAACCCGGAAGACCAATGGCAGCTATGTCAACAAGCCATAAGAAGTGCTGCGTCAGAGGTATTGGGCTTCTCACATCCACCCCCCAGAAACCCCTGGTTCGACTCCGAATGTGCTCAGGCAAACAAAGCCAAAACGGAGGCATACAAGTCGTGGCTCCAGAGAGATACTAGAGCATCCAGAAATCTCTATGTTGAGCGAAGGAAAGTTGAGAAACGTCTACTCAGGAGAAAGAAAAAAGAACACCAGCAACGCGAAGTCGAAGAGATGCAGAGATGTTTTTGCAGAAAAGAGGTACGAAACTTCTATAAAAAGGTGAAACAGTCTACATCCGGTTTCACAAGCCGCCCTGGGCCCTGCAAAGATCAGGATGGAAATACCATAGTGGAAACGCAGGCGATGTTAGCCATCTGGAGAGACTACTTTAACCGGTTGCTAAATGGCGATGACAGCCAAGATCCCGCCCAAGATCAACTTGTTCCAGTTAATCTAGATGACGACCACGAACTACACCCGCCCGACCAAAATGAAATCAAAGTAGCCATCACCAGACTAAAGATGAATAAGACAGCTGGATGTGATGGCCTTCAAGCGGAGCTTTTTAAACACGCTGGAGATGACCTGGTCAGGAGCATACACCAACTCATCTGCAAAATATGGTCGGAGGAAAGTATGCCCGATGAGTGGAATCTCAGTACCATCTGCCCGATTCACAAAAAAGGAGACCGCCTCCTCTGCGCCAACTATAGAGGCATAAGCCTTTTAAACATCGCCTATAAGATCCTGTCCAGCGTTTTATGTGAACGTCTCAAGCCGTTTGCTGACGACCTGATAGGTCCTTACCAATGCGGCTTCAGACCTGGAAAATCTACCACCGACCAAATATTCACATTACGCCAGATCCTGGAGAAAACCCAAGAGTATAACATCGACACCCACCACCTGTTCGTCGATTTTAAAGCCGCCTACGACAGTGTTAATAGAGTCGAACTGTATCGTGCCATGTCTAACTTTAGAATCCCTGCTAAACTGATACGCCTTATCAGGATGACGTTGGAGAATGCTCGCTGTTCCGTCCAAGTTGGTAGAGACTCTACTGAAACCTTCGAAACCACCAGAGGGCTAAGGCAAGGTGACGCACTGTCATGCAGCTGTTTTAATATTGTGCTTGAAAATGTAATACGGAGCACCCATGCCAGTACATCAGGCACCATTTTCAATAGATCGACACAATTACTTGGGTTTGCTGACGACATAGACGTGATAGGAAGAACAAAGCGAGCAGTAACCGGTGCTTTCACTACTATGGAGTCAGCAGCAAGCAGAATGGGGCTGAAAATAAACGAGGACAAGACGAAGTATATGCTTTCATCAACAAAAGTCCAATCCCACCACCGACTTGGTCAGAACGTAACCATTGATAGGTATAACTTCGAGGTAGTCAGTGAATTTGTCTACCTGGGCACTGCTGTAAACACAGGCAACAACATCAGCGCTGAAATCAAACGCAGACTAACTCTTGCTAATCGCTGTTTCTTTGGGCTGAGTAAGCAATTGAGGAGTAAAGCCCTATCGAGAAGAACCAAGGTGACACTGTATAAAACACTCATCATCCCGGTCCTGCTATATGGTGCAGAAGCATGGACCCTATCCCAATCGGATGAAAATTCACTTGGAGTCTTCGAGAGAAAAGTTCTGCGTACGATCTATGGTCCTGTCTGCGTAAATCGCGAAAACAACGTTTGGAGAAGAAGATATAACAATGAACTGTACGAGCTGTACAGCGACATAAGCCTAGCCAGAAAAATTCGAATCCAAAGACTAAGATGGCTGGGCCATGTAGAGCGAATGGACATCGACGCTCCAGCTCGTAAAGTCTTCAACGCCAAACCCGAGGGAGTCAGAAGCCAAGGTAGACCTCATCTTCGATGGAGTGACCAGGTAGAGGGAGACATCCGTCAACTTGGAATACGAAATTGGAGACAGCAGGCTAGAGATCGAGCCGGCTGGAGGGGCATTCTCAGCAAGGCCTTGGAGTACCACGCTCCAGTGGCGCCAACATAAGTAAAAGTAAGTAATGGAGGCGCGGCCTAATGATTTATAGCCTTTTTTCATGTTTTTGAGTTTTGGAATTAATGAAAAGGTTCGCAACTGTAGTTGCCATACAACATTTTGTTTTTTTTTCGTACGTTGAAACAAAAAAACTTGATAATTTAATTTTAATCTGATTAGGTATTCTGAAAATGTTTCGGCATTAAAATATATTTATGCATGTATAAGAAGTATATCACTATGCAATATATGATGCTTTCCTTATTTTGAAGTGAAGCATTGAAAACCAAATGTATTTACATAAGTTTTCTAAAGTTTTTAAAAAAATCAAAATTTACACAAAGTTACACAAAAACATAAATACATTGTGTTGTAAATTTAACTGCATTTGTAGTAATCGCCACAAGCGTCTTTTCATAAAAATGTGGGTAAAATTTTTACTGTAGGTATACCTGGCGTAGTAAATTTTACAGAATGGCGAAGTAAATTAATTTCATTATACATTGATAGTGAATTAAATTGTTTGTGTAGTAAATGTAACTGCGTTAATAGTAATCGCAACAAGCGTCTTTTTTAAAAAGGCGGATAAAATATTTTACTGTATGTGTAGTGAATTTTGCAAAATGACGTAGTAAATTTCATTACATTAAATTGTTTGTGTGGTAAATTTAACTGCATTTGTAGTAATCGCAACAAGCGTCTGTTTTTAAAAGGCGGGTCTTTGCTAAAAAAAAATTCGGGTTTTGGAAGTACTGTATTTGTAATGAGTTTTACCATATTAATAGTGAATTTTACTGTTTTGGTGTTGAATTCAACTGCATTTGTTTTCATTATCACAATTGTCCTTGCTAAGGAGTCGAGTATAAGATAAACTGCATTCGTAATAAATTTTACAAAAATGACGTGATGAATTTCACGATATAAGTAGTGATTTTTATTGTTTGTGTAGTAAATTTAACTGCATTTGTAGTGATCAGAATAAGAGTCTTTGCTAAAGAGTCGTGTTTAAGATAAATTACATTTGTAATAAATTTTACTATCAACTGCAGTAAATTTTATTACAGTAATTACTGTTTTGCGTTGTGAATTTTATTACACGTGCAGTACCTTAATTTCACCATCAGTGTAGTACGAGAATAATAAATACTACTACGAATTTCTCCCGACTTGTAGTAAATTTTACTAAAAGTACTACGATTCATCGTTTTTAGTTGTGAAATTTACTACAAAGGGCTTTTGTAAATTTTACAACACGGTTTTGTTAAATTTACTACAGAAATTTCTGTGTGTGTGTTTCATTAAAAATATTCACTCTGTTTTTTTCTCCTTCAAACCTTAATAAAATATATATTTTTACTAGCTATGATCACACGATAAAAATAAAGACAAAATATCTACTTCAAATGAAAAAAAAAAACATTTTATTTTAGTTTGTCTGTTTTGTTTTTGTTTATTTTATTTTATAACTATAATTTAATCCAATAAAAATATCCGTTAATAATGGGAGAGACTCAACATCGAACCCCGCTCTCACTGCCTTCAATTCTAACGCCTTCAAGATGTATGCTGCTGCTGTTATTCTTCTTATGTCATCATCCATGGAACTAACCTCCTGCAAAGCAATTTTCTGAAGTTCGTCGAACTCCCAGCACTGATTGCCAAAATTATTTAACCATCCCAGAAAAATTTGTTTAACCATTATTATATTAATAAAAATAATATTTTTGTTTTAATTCTTAAATTTTCTGAAATTAACTGATGATCTGAGATAAACAAACATGGTATTTATATCAAAATCAAAAAAATACATACACGTTAACGTTAACTTATGTGTGTTATATGCTTCATATTCAACACGTACATATACCTACATATCTGATTTTTTTTTCAATCGTTTCGGTTTAACTTAATTCTTATCTACTTATCTAATTTATTGATTCATAAATATCCACCAAACAACCAAACCAAACCTGATTCCGTCAAACCAACCCCCAAAAAATTACCTGTTTCAAATCAAAATAAAAACACGTCAGATCGAGAAAAGGACAATTCACAAAAATGCATTTTTAGTCCATACCGCTATAAATTATTCCATTTTTATTACCTACATCCAAACATTTTATAAATTCAAAGCAACACCAACAATACAAAAAAAAATAAAAAGATACCTGTCTCAAACCAAAAACATTCATTCTAAAAGGACACTTCACATACGAGTATGCACCGCAAAAATGCATTTTTAGTCCATACGACCGCTATAAATTAATCCATTTTTATTACCTACCTACCAAATATTTTATAAATTCAAAGCAACACCAACAATAAAAAAATAGGTACCTGTCCCAAGCCAAAAACACACAATCTTCCATTTTACGTTTCCCAGCAAGCATAGAACGGTCTGTCTCATCCCTATTGATGATTTTACTCCGCACATCCGTGCATCCGCCCGAATGCATCCGCCCGAATCTCCATACATTACAGAACCCGCCAAAACTAACTACTATCATGTATAGCAAAAAACTAAGAATGCAGTTTTGTTTGAAGTATTATTCTAAATATGTTACATACAAAGTTTCATAAAAATCGGGGGAGCCTTTTTTGAGTAAATTAGAAAATATGAAAAAATTGGTCAAAATCTAGTGGCTCTTTGTATAGGAGCCACCATTTAAAAAAGAGAAACTGAAAAAAAGCAATGCCATCTGATAGGAAGCTGTAAGGAACTATACCAAACAAAATTTGAGTGAATTCGATGCAACCGTTGACAACTTATGGCTATTTAAAAAAAAAAAAAAACGTTAAGAGCAGATCACCATTATTTGCATTTTAAGCCAAAACCTAAAAACACATAGTTCTCTTAAAAACACTAAAAGAATATAACACACAAAGTTTAGTCAAAATCGTTAGAGCCATTTTCGAGAAAATTAGAAAAAACCAAAAAAAGTTGGTTAAAACTCAACGGCTCGTTGTATGGAAGGCACCGTTTAGAAAGGCTTCAGTAAAAAAATTACTAAACCATCCTATAGAACACTGTGAAAAACTATGTCAAACAAAATTTGAGTTGATTCAATCAAGCCGTTGTGAACTTATGGCTATTTGGTAAAAGACGTTAAAACCTGATTTTCGTTACGACCATTTGAGCCAAAAATAAAAAACGCAGTTTTGTTAGAAATGCTTAAAGTTAGCTAAATTTTAAGTTTAATCAAAATCGTTATAGCCGTTTTCAAGAAAATCCAAAAATTGAAAAAACCGTTACTTGAAAGGTACAAGTTTGACCCGGGCTAAAACGAAATAAAAACAATCTCGACAACAGTTTTTCTTGAAACTGCTGTATATCAAATTTGAAGAAAATCGGTCAAGCCGTTTAGACTGTAGCATGACGTGAAAAAGCGCACAGACGCACATCCGCATATCCGCACAAACAGACCGACGCGACGGACGGTATGGCGAAAACCACTTTTTTGGGCTTCTCTATCATCGTTATGTCATGTTTGATTAAAACCTCGATTTTTTTTTCTGCACGAAACAATTATTGCTTGCCCTATAGAGCAAGTAAAAAACGGTCATTTCAAAGGTTGGACGGCAGCGTTTCGTTCGGTTAAGGCTGAACTATAATGGACGGAAACAAACGGAAGCTAGTGTCAAAACCGAACGGAACGTTGCCGTCCAACCTTTGAAATAAACACTCTACCCATAATGGACGGATTGCCTTGGAGACAAAACATGTATTTTCTTCTGAACAATAAGATGACTGTGAAGTAAAGAGGACATACAAAATAAAATACACGACTGGGTCGCACGAACTTGCTCTTATGATAAGCAATTGCGTAGTGGCTGCATTTATGGATATTAAAAAAAATTAAATAATTTCGAAAATTCTTTTATTTTTTAAATTAGCTTAAGAGTTTTCTCGGAAAAACTAAGTATGTATGTAATAAAACTTTAAAGCTTTACGTCAATCTAGGAAAAAAAAATATTGAAAATCGTTCGACCATTTTTTTTTGAAAAACTTTTTCAAAAAATATTTTGAAATTTATTTGAGTATGCAAATATATGGCAATCTGTAGTTTACATTTGAAAAATAATTTAAAAAAAAAATCAATATACCCGTTTCCAACATATTTCGAAAACCAAAATTTTTTGAAAAAATTATAAAAAATCAAAAAAAAAGTTTTTGAAAATTTTGAAATGCCATATTAATAAAATTATGAATGACTTCCTGTAGCCAAAATTTAATTGAAATCGAATGTATAGTTTACGAGAAAATTTGATTTGAAAATACTGGTTTTATGAGAGGTACCGTTATTAGACAAATTTTGAAAAAAAATTTCTAACCAAAAGATAGATTGTCTTGCAAAAATAGCATTCTGAAGGTTTTATCAAAATCGTTAGAGCCGTTTTTGAGAAAATCAATTTTTGTCTTCAAGATTGTATGGCAGGTGCCGTTATTTTTGGACCTAGAGCAACAATAAAAAATTTTTTCCGAGGGACGGCCAAATAAATCCTATATACCAAATTTGAAGCAAATCCGCCCACCCGTTCAGCCTCCAGAGGCGCGAACAGACAGACAGACAGACAGACAGACAGACGGACGGAATTTCCAGACCCACTTTTTTCGACTTCTCCATCATCGTTATGTCATGTGTGATTGTTATCTCAAATTTTTTTTTTCTGCACGAATCCATAACTTGCCTTATAGTACCTATAATCGCAAGTAAAAATCATACTATATTCTGTCTTCTGTGAAGTCAAACACAAAGTCAGCCTACCTCTCACTCTCATATCCATTCACAGTCAAATGCAAATTTTCGTCCGTAAAGTGCGATAGCGAGCTTAGTTTGAGAATTATGTATGGCCAAACTACCTAATCGATCTTAACTAAACTTTACAGAAACACTCTCGAAACAATGCCAAAGATTTTCTAAAAGCTTGAGTTCAAATGGATGGCCGGTTTCAGAGTCCATGACATATTTACAATCAAAGAAACAAACATGCATCCATTTTTTTAGATAACTAGCTGTCCCAGCAGACGTTGTTTGCCCTTTAGAGCAGATAGCACTAAGATTAGTATACTATTCAAAACTAAAAAAAGCCCACGGGGTTTTAAGGTAAATAAATATGTTTATTTTATATTTTTCTGGAAATATATTTAAGCTATAAATTAAGGAATAGACTTTACATATTCTTGAAAAATGATATATCATTATTTCTACTTGTAAAATTAATTTTTGATTATATGTATGTGGCTTTCTGTGAAAATGGGATCACAACAGGCGGTAAAAATTTAAAAGCTAACTACGTAAAATAGTATATACAATTTATAGAGCACCGAAATCCCTCTAGTTAGTCTGTTATAGTATCATTATTCATTGATCCGGTCATCTGGCACCTGTCCAGCGGTGGGTGTGAGAGTGGTAGGCTATAACAAAGGTAAACAAAATGGGGTTTTTGCTTCTACTGTTTTTGAAATATAAGTCAATATAAGTAACAACCCCATTTTTTGACCTTTATTGGCCTACCACTCTCACACCGAGGGGCGTATAGAGAGGAGGGCGTGGGGGTGTCTCACCCCTCACGATCAAATTATCATTGTAGGTTTATTTACTGATTTTTTGTTTTTGGCTCAAATGGTCGTAACGAAAATCAGGTTTTAATGGCTTTTTGTTCAAATAGCCATAAGTTCACAACGGCTTGATTGAATCAACTCAAATTTTGTTTGACATAGTTTTTCATAGTGTTCTATAGGATGGTTTAGTAAATTGTTCACTGAAGCCCTTCTAAACGGTGGCTTCCATACAACGAGCCGTTGAGTTTTAGCCAACTTTTTTTGGTTTTTTCTAATTTTCTCGAAAATGGCTCTAACGATTTTGATTAAGAGAACTGCGTTTTTTGTTTTTGGCTAAAAATGCAAATAATGGAGATCTGCTCTTGACGCCTTTCTTTTAAATAGCCATAAGTTGTCAACGGTTGCATCGAATTTACTCAAACTTTGTTTGGCATTGATTTTTTTCAGTTTCTCTTTTTACTTGCTCTATTAGGGCAAGTATTGTTTTCGCGCAGAAAAAAATAAAATGCACGACTGGGTCGCACGAACTTGCTCTAATGAGTGGTGGTTTAAGGGCTTGAGATTTTGATAAAAATAAAATTTTCAAAATTCTTGAATACTTAAACTCATTTGAGCTGAAAAAAAGTACGCCATTTTATTTCTTGGATAAATTTGAATTTATAAGAATAAATTTATAAAAATCTTTGGAGCGGTTTTTGAAAAAAAAAAAAAAAAAAAATTTGAAAAACTTTTTGAAAAAAAAATTTCAAAAAAAAATTCAAAAACGCCAGCTCATAGGTATTCAGCAAATACATTCATTTAAAATTTTTAGAAAAAAATTTAATAAGCAGTTTTCAAAATATTAATTTAAATTTTTTTTTTTAAATGCTTTTAAAAACACAAAATTTTTTTTCAAAAATATTGCTTTGCAATACAAATTGAGCTACCTACAGCTACATATATGTGTGTGAAATTTCGAAAGAATCGGTTGAGTCGTTTTTGAAATAGTCGAAAGTAAAGAAAACTGTTCTATGGAAAGTACCGTTTTTAGCCATTTTTAAGCCTTTTTTTACAGCCATATGATTGGTCGTACCTAAAGAGCAACACTGCTTTTTTTAAATGGAAATCGTTAGAGCCGTTTTTGAGAAAAATAAGCTTTAACGTAACGGTTGTATGGCAGGTACCGTTATTTTTTAAGCTAAAAAAAAATTTCAATTTCCCCTCTATACAATACCTAAAAAAGTCTATATACCAAGTTTGAAGCAATTCGGCCCACCCATTTGGGCTGTAGGTGTCTATACATACATACAGACAGACAGACATACATACAGACGGACAGAATTTTTAGACCATCTTTTTTCGTCTTCGCTATCATCGTAATGTCATGTTTGATTGTTATCTCAAAAGTTTTTTTTTCGACTAATGCATAACTTGCCTTATAGTACCCATAATCGCAAGTAAAAATCGAGGTTTTAATCAAACATGACATTACGATGATATAGAACCCCAAAAAAGTGGTTTTCGCCATACCGTCCGTCGGTCTGTCTGTGCGGATGTGCGTATGTGCATCTGTGCGCTTTTTCACGTCATGCTACAGTCTAAACGGCTTGACGGATTTTCTTCAAACTTGATATATAGCAGTTTCAAGAAAAACGGTTGTCGAGATTGTTTTTATTTCGTCTTAGCCCGGCTCAAACTTGTACCTTTCAAGTAACGTTTTTTTTTTAATTTGGATTTTCTCGAAAACAAACCTTATGCATTTCTAACAAAACTGCTTTTTTTTGTTTTTGGCTCAAATGGTCGTAACGAAAATCAGGTTTTAACGGCTTTTTTCAAATAGCCATAAGTTCACAACGGCTTGATTGAATCAACTCAAATTTTGTTTGACATAGTTTTTCATAAAGATGGTTTAGTAATTTTTTCACTGAAGCCTTTTTAAACGGTGGCTTCCATACAACAAGCCGTTGAGTTTTAGCCAACTTTTTTTGTTTTTTTTTTCTAATTTTCTCGAAAATGGCTCTAACGATTTTGATTAAACTTTGTGTGTTATATTCTTTTAGTGTTTTTAAGAGAACTGCGTTTTAATTTTTTGGCTAAAAATGCAAATAATGGGGATCTGCTCTTAACGGCTTTTTTCAAATGGCCATAAGTTGTCAACGGTTGCATCGAATTCACTCAAACTTTGTTTGGTATAGTTCCTTACAGCTTCCTATCAGATGGCATTGATTTTTTTCAGTTTCTCTTTTTTAAATGGTGGCTCCTATACAAAGAGCCACTAGATTTTGGCCAATTTTTTCATTTTTTCTAATTTACTCAAAAAAAGGTCCCCCTATTTTTATGAAACTTTGTATGTAACATACATAGAATGCTTCAAACAAAACTGCATTTTTAGTTTTTGGCTATACATGATAATAAAATTGCTTTTAACAGTATTATTAATTTGGCCATAAGTGGACATTTGTATCATTTATAACACCCGAAAGATAACGTCTTAATTTTAAATATTAAAAGTTTCTTAACGTTAGCTCCCATATATCGGTTTTTCCAGTTTCAGCTTTGTATATAGACACTATAGTAATGGCGTCAATGAGAGTAGGAATAGGTGCACTTCAGACTGGGAATTTTTCAGTGGTGTGTGAAATGATTGTTTATGTTGAATCCGCAGTCATGAATTTTTTTTTTTGTATCTCAAATTCTTAAAGAAAGACAAAAAGAAAGATGATGGGTGTGATGTGATTGTTTACACTTCTTGTGTAATTGAATTGAAAAGATTAAGCTGACACAGCATAACTGTTCAGAAGGATCGATTGGATTCGATCGTTGTTTTTTTTTCATTTAAGTCGAGAACTCCAGAAAAAAAAAATTATGATAATTGATTCTTATATTTATTCTTCAAACGCTACAACGGACGTTGGATTTTGATTAAGATGAAACAATCTCAGTATTTAAAATATGGGGGAGGCAAAGAGTGAATAAAGGAAATTGATATGAAGTTAATTGAGTATGGAATTGGGATGAATATGGGAATTATTATGAAAAGTAGGTATGAAAAGTATGTCTTGGAATTTTTCAATGGTTCGAGAAATGAGTGTGATTGTTTATGTTGAGTCCGCAGTCATGCATTTTTTCTTTTTGTATCTCAAATTCTTAAGACAAAAGAAAGATGATGGGTGTGATGGGGATGTTTACACTTCTTGTGTAATTGAATTAAAAAGATTAAGCTGACACAGCATAGCTGTGCAGAAGGATTGATTGGATTCGATCTTTGTTTTTTTTTTTCATTGAAGTCGGGAACTCTTGTGAGTTTTCCTTTCCTTGAAATAGCATAACTTTGTTCTTCATTAAGAAAAGTAATATGCGTAAGAAAAAAGTGATGGTCAACGATAATTGTTCTTTAATGCTACAACGGATGATTTTGATGACACAATCTCAATATTTAAGATATGGGGACAAAGGGGTGAATTAAGGAGTTGATATGAAGTAAGTATGGAATTGGGATGAATATGGCAATCATTATGAAAAGTAGGTACGAGTGTATAAAAAAAAAAAAAAAAAAAAAAAAAAAGTAAGAATTGTGCACAAGTGAATCTCGAAAACCGAGTTGACGAGTACGATGCAAGGACAAGATCTGGACAATTCAAGAAGAGCATCCGATAGGAACACTACTCTTTAAAGTAAAAAAAATGTCGTTTATTAACAAACTTAAGGCCAGAGTTAATATGCAAAAACTGCACAAACCAATATTGAGTTTGGCAAAACTCATTCAGAAAAAACGCTACCCTATAATCGAATGCAAGAGGGTTAACGGAAAATATGGAGAGCAAATCATGCTAGAACTAGAGAATTGTTCTGTTTTCTTACCGAAACGGTGCAACTCTCAGTTGGACAACGAGGACATTGCTAATATGAGGCAATGTTCCTTCGAAGTAGTAGAGCCTTATGGAGAATTATCATTTCATGTTGATTTTCATCTAAAGGATGAAAACAATCAGCAACTGCAGCAGCCACATCAGGAACAGCAGTCACATCAGCAACAGCAGGAACTGCAGCAACAACAGCAGCAACAGGAGGAACAAAAGCAACTGCAGCAACAACAGCAACAACAGCAACAACTGCAGCAACAACAGCAACAACAGCAACAACTGCAGCAACAACAGCAACAACAGCAACAACAGCAGCAACTGCAGCAGCAACAGCAGCAACCGCAGGAACTGCAGCAACAACAGCAGGAACTGCAGCAGCAACAGCAGCAACAGCAGGAACTGCAGCAACAACAGCAGCAGCAACTGCAGCAACAACAACAGCAGCAACAACAGCAGAAGCAGCAGAAACAACAGGCTCAACAACCACAAAAAAATAGGAGACAAAAGCATCATGAGGTAAACATATTACCAACACTGTATTTTGATGACGAGCATAATTTGCTCAATTCCCAAAAATATGCTTTTAAATAAATAAATGGCATTGAAAAAAATTTAACGTCTCTTTTTTTTTTTTTTTTTTCTTGGACTTTCAGCGTTTTGAAATAATGAGCGATATTGTAACTAATATCAAAAGATTTAATATGAAAGGGCGCAAAATAGAATTCGCATTAAATCCTGTTCCAGACCAAGAAGAACCTACTTTATGGATTAAGAACGCAGTTGAAGATATTTTATGTTTAGCCATCAAAGATCTTAGTCCCAACGATAAGGTGGGTGTGACTTTTACTGGTAAAAGCTTCGTAAGCAACCGCGGTAGTGGGTGGATAAATTATAAGAATTGCTCAGAATTCAGTTTTTCTGATATATGGGACATGATATCGAAAATTTTCCAGAGCAACTCCGAAGGAATAAGCACAGATAACTTTTGCTTATCGGTTACTTCGGTGCAGATGCCAGTTGGGGAGGGAAGAAATCCATCAAAGATGTACAACACTTTCAATGAAGAATGCATCAAACGAAAAGGAATTGTGTACATAAAAAATACAGATAATTTATGCCTTCCACGTGCTTTGGTTGTAGCAAAGGCATATGCAGATAAGGAAGTAGATACTGATAAAATAAGAAGAGATATTTTAAAAGTTCAAACAAAGAGAACAATAAAACTTTTATATGATTCCGAAATAAATGTACCAGCACATGGTTCGGGAATAGAAGAATTGAAAGCTTTTCAAAATCATTTAAAAGACTACAAAATAACTGTGTATGAATACGGGACTAAAGGTAGGAAAATAATGTACGAAGGGTTTTCCAATTCCAATGAGAAAAAAATAAATTTACTATACTTCAACAACCATTTTAATGTGATTACTTCCCTAACCGCCGCATTTTGCTGCTCATTCTATTGTGAAATTTGCCATTTACCATACAACACAAAAAATAATCATCATGGATGCATCAAACAGTGTTCTCAATGTCAGCGGTCACCAATATGTTCAGAGACAAAACTGCAAATTGTATGTTCAGATTGTAATCGTAGTTTTAAGGGGACTAACTGCTATGACAACCACAAAATGTCTAGTTCATCAGGAAAACTGTCTATTTGTGATCAAATAAAAAGATGTCTTCTTTGCCTGAAATCCTATGGAGGAGGACGAGATCACATTTGTGGAGAATTCTTTTGCAAATATTGCAAAGTACATGGGCCAAAAGACCATTTTTGTTACATTCGCCCTGACACGAAGACACCTAATCTTAAAGATTTATTATATATATTTTATGATCTTGAGTGTCGGCAAGAAAAGATTATTGGAAAAAAAGATGAAGAGGAAACAAACATTGTTACAAAACAACATGAACCAAATTTGTGTGTATTTCAACACAAGTGTGACCATTGCATAGATCATGAAGATTTATATTTTTGTCAACGTTGTAAGTTATCAATCAATGTTTTAAAAGGAGACATGGTCACATCAACATTTCTTCAGCATGTGCTTGAAATGAGAAAACAATTTAAAAAAGTAATTGTGATAGCTCATAATGGTCAGGCGTATGACCATCAGTTTATCCTAAATTACGTTTAAAAAAAAACACAATTAAGCCCTGAACTAATTATGCGAGGTACAAAAATATTAAACATGCAGCTTGGAAACGTCAAATTCATCGACTCAATAAATTACTTTCCTATGGCTTTATCAAAACTCCCGAAAGCCTTTGATTTGGCTCCGGTTCTCAAAAAAGGTTACTTTCCGTATTTATTTAATACAAAGGAAAACGAACACTACAATGGTAAACTACCAGCAGTAGAGTTTTATAATCCTGATGCGATGAAAACTGAAAATCGTGATAACTTTTTAAAATGGTATTCGGAGCATAGAAATGATAGTTTTGACATGCATCATGAAATTGTAGAATACTGCAAGAGTGACGTCAAAATATTAACAGGAGCTTGTTTAAAATTTAGAAAATTATTTCTTAAACAAAGCAATGTTGAACCATTTTTGGAAGCGATAACTATTGCATCAGCGTGTAATCTTCTTTTCAGACGAAACTTTCTGAAACCTGACACTATAGGATTAATACCTAAGAATGGATACAGATGTATTGATAACCAATCTGTTCAAGCAATACAGTGGATGATTTGGGAAGAAAAAAAAAAGAAACATTAACATAAAGCACGCATATAATGGGAGAGAAGAACTTATAAACGTGGTAAAGGTTGATGGTTTTTGTAAAGAAACAAAGCAAATTTTTGAATTCCACGGCTGCTACATTCATGGTCATCCTCTATGTTTGAAACATAAACGCGATGAACCTTTGCATGAAAATGAAACAGATACACTAAATCAACGGTATGAAAGAACAATAGCTAAAACTGAACGATTAAGAAAGTTTAATTACGAAGTCATTGAAATGTGGTCTTGTGAGTTTCACCATCTTATTAAGAAGTTTAATAAAGAAGAATTAAATTTCATTGAAAGCCATGAATTAATTCAAAATTCTCCGCTGAATCCTCGTGATGCATTTTATGGTGGACGAACTGGGAATTCATTTAATTATTTTAAATGTAAGTCAGGTGAAAAGATTCATTATATAGATATTTGTTCTCTTTACCCATGGGTCTGTTAAACCGGAAAATTTCCTATTGGTCATCCTAAAATCCATGTATACGGAAGTGCTAATTATTGTTCACCAACAAAACTAGAACACGTAAATGGTATTGTCAAATGCAAAATTCTACCCCCAGAACACCTACTTCACCCGGTATTACCAATTAAGCAAAATAAAAAACTCATGTTTTCATTGTGCAAAAGCTGTAGTGATGAAAAAAATCAAGACCAGATGTGTACTCATTCCAACGAGCAAAGAGCATTAATTGGAACCTGGGTAATTGACGAAGTCTTGAAAGCAGTTCAAAAAGGATATATTATAATTACTATTTTCGAAATATGGGAATATGATGTTGCGGAATATAACTTAGAAACGAATTCTGTCGGTCTTTTTACTTCCATGATGAACAAATTTCTAAAGATTAAACAAGAAGCATCAGGATGGCCAAGTGAATGTTCATCTCACGAAGAAAAGGTTAAATACATAGATGATTTTCTTGCAAAGGAAAATATTAAGCTGGAATATTCAGAAATTTGCAAAAATTCGGGCAAGAGATCGCTGGCTAAGCTTATATTGAATTCATTTTGGGGAAAATTTGGACAGCATGAAAATCAAATTCAAACAATTGTTTTGAACACCCCTTCAACATTATTTCATCTACTTACACATCCATCAGTGGAGGTGTCGCATATTCTCCCCGTAAATGAAGAAAACATTGTTGTTAACTTTGAAATGAAAGAAGAAGCAGCCGACTCCCTATCGACAGTTAATGTTTGTATTGCTGCTTATACAACTACCTTAGCTCGTCTTAAACTCTACAGCTATCTAGAGAGTTTAGAGGAAAGAGTTCTCTACTATGACACAGATTCAGTTATATATGTTAGTCGACCAGGGGATTTCCTTCCACCTACTGGGAAATTTATCGGTGATATGACAGATGAACTAGAAAGTTACGGCGTTGGAAGTTATATAACGGAGTTTGTAAGTGGAGGCCCTAAAAATTATTCTTTTAAAGTATTTAGTACAAGAGATAATACTGAACACGTTGTCTGCAAGGTAAAAGGCATTTTCCTGAATTATGAATCATCACAAAAAATTAACTTTGATTCAATTAAGAATGCTGTACTGAATTCTTCTTCACCAGATAATGAAAACAGTATAATAATAACATCAAATAATATTCGGAGAACTCAAGAGCATGAAGTTATCACCATACCAGAAATAAAAACTTATAGGGCAAAAGCAGAAAAACGTCGTTTTTTGGAAGACCATAGTTCCTTACCTTACGGTTATAAAAGGCAATCCTTATATGAAAATAATGTTTCTAAAAACTTGTGAAATAAAAGAAAATTTAAATTTACAAAAATAAAAAATTTATTTTATTTACTTCGCATTACACTCATTCAAGAACATACTTAAAAGAAAAACATTTTGAAGTGCACAACATTTTACATGGCTTTCACATTTTATTTGATTAGGATAAATACTTCTGAGTTTTTTTAAATTTGGACAGCTAAAAAAATCTTCTACGTTTTTGACTTCTACATTTTCATTAGCAAGTAAGTTTCTAAGCCATTTTGCTTTGTGGATGCCTTTAACGTAGACAGTACCATTTTGAATTTTTCTTCGTAGGAATATTTTTACTTTTGCAAAACTGATATACCCTCCATTCCAACATAATCCATGATAATTATTATATAACCAGTGGGCTTGTCTTCTGAGTGATGTAGATAATAGACTCAAATTGCACGGGGGTGTAACAATAAAATGATGATGATGATGATGTCCTTCATACAGTATAGCAAGTTCTTTCAAAATGAACTCTTTATTCAATCCTCCAATACCTTGGAAATCTACAATATAGGTATTCATAATTAAGATAATGTGTGTGTTCGCGCTAAATTCACACTACGTTCTGACAAAGTTTTAAATTATGACATTCAATTTAAGTCAGTTTGTGAACTTCTCCAGTAATAGGGTTATATTCAATTAAACGATCATGAAGTATCAGACAAAATAGAGATGTTAAAGCTGGAATTGTAACCGATGTTTTTAGTTCAATTTTTACATCTATAGGGCCTGTTTTAATAACTTCATTTTGACGTGAGCAATCAATAACTATAATAGGAGCAATATCTTTAAAATCTTTTCGTGATAAGAGCGGTTGTGATTGTTTATTATAGTATGATTCTTGAAATTTACAATACATTTCGTAGAGAACAGCATACCGATCTTCTGTATATTTAAGATTTAAATCTTCACGAGGATGAGATTCGGAGTTTAAATGCACCTTTACATTGGATACGTCACAATGATCAAATTTACTTGCATCTTTAGAACGTTGATTTTTTCTATTAGTTTGTAGAGCGAGAATTACATATCTTGGTTTTTCAAGTTGAGTTGAAGTTTTTACTGTCCATACAAGATCAGTAGTGGCTGGCAGTGTCGGGTATTCATAGAGCTCCCAATTTCTAAAGTGTACTTGAATTGGTTTTGATTGAATTTGTTTCAGTAGGGTAAGTTTATTTGAATCGGACAATGTTATATGTGGAACTCTCCAGTGTACTTTAGAAATCGATAACTTTAAATTTTCATTTTCATCTGAATTAGATAGATAAATATTCTCATTGGTTCGAGATCGAACTAGAATTAATTCATGCTTTGCGTTTGTTATAATTTTTTTATAGTCTTCTGCAAACCCCATCAGAGATTTTAGAGGCATACAAAAATTGAAAACATCTTTTGCTGGAATTGTAGCATTTCCAGTCCATGATCCATTTTCTAACCGCTTACTTTCATTACTAGTCGAAGATATATAATTTTTCAATGACGTTGTAACGCCAACGTTTTTATTGTTTTCAATTTCTATTCCATTGAGCTCATAGTGTATTTCTTCAAATAAATATGCCATGGCATTATTTGTTAATCCTGTTGTAGTGGAAAATGTGTTATCAGGTTTTGTAAGACTTCCTTCAATATAGATATAGCTTTCACTAGGTAAAATACACAAGTCTTGATTCTGTATTGCAATACGTATTTCATCGCTTGTTTTAAATGACTGAACAAAGGGTGAATAACTGTGATACTCGAACTTTGTTATACTATTATCATGGACAGGTCCATCAGATATATTTAATATATCGTTCATATTGTTTTTATTATTGTACTATCTTAACTCAAAGCCTAAGCTTTGAAGAAAAGCTCTATTTTCAGTTGTTAATGTTGGTCTTAAGGGTTTTACTGTCGGAGGAGAACTAATCAAGTGAAAGCTTCTGGTATTTGTTTTATAATTATTATTATTATAGATTAACATTATTCAGATTTTGAAATTAAATGCAAGCGCACTGTTATACGTTCTCCTCTAAAATTTATTAAGTCTCCGTCTTGGTCTACGAGTTTGAGCGTCAGAGAACTGATTCGTTTGACATTCACAGGTAAATAGATAACATTTTTTGGAACTTCTATTATCTTATACCCTGATCCTGTCTCCGGTGAAAATTCATGTATAGTATGTACAGGAGTATTATTCAAATAAGACCCAGTTATTATATTACACTCAATCCTGATGACATTTACCTTATTTATGTCTACAGGTAAATCCGACGTGTGCAATTCACTGGCAGAAAGAACAGCGTTGCTGAACCCGAGTAGTTTTCCAATGGTTCTCTCTTTATTGAAAAATATTTGTTCTGAAGATTTGATTGTAGTCAGCATTGTATTGAAATTTGCTTCTATAGTACAACTAATAGTTGAGTTTAATGATAATTATTTGTCGGTAATATAGTCAGCAATATTTTCAATTTCGTACGATCCTTCAGGAATTTCAATTGCATGCTCCTCTATATGGAATACATTGTTACGTTCGTCAACATTTGGTTTGGAGTTATAAGTTTGAAAATCAATCAATCCACAAACATAGACCTTGGCAAGGTCCAAAGGTGGAAAATATTCTGCTGATAGTTGGGAAGTTCTCCCGCTTAAAGTAAGTGTCATTGCCATGACGATAAGAAATAGACTAAATGATTAACTTATTTATTTATTTATTTATTTTGAAAATAACAATCGTATAGGAATATTAAACATAAATGACCACAGTTAAACGAATCATAATTTTGATGTTTGGTATAATTATAGCCAATTTTGTCCCCCAAATAATTAATTATTTCGATAGGAGGTTGCAAATTACCAAAACTATCAAAATATTCAATATGTTTGTCTTTTTTATAATACGCTACCCAATGTGTTCCGAGGCCAATTGATGAATCTAGATTAACAATTCCACACTCATTTTTAAAAGGCTTAGTCTTCGGTAGACTATCTCGCATAAAGACTCCTCGAAAATGAGGGATGCATTTGCTTGCAAAATTTTGTATATCTATTTCATTTAATGCACGATTGGGTAGCGACTTAATAAGTTTTTTGGCTGAGGATTTAAATATAAGCCAAATCCTTTTCTGTAAGGTTTAAGGTGTAAACCATGACCAACTGCAATAGATTCCATTTTTAAATTATGCCGTTTTTTCTCTAAAAGATCCTTTTTAGCATTGTTTACATCGTTGACAGCTTTGATTACACCGGCAGCACCTCCCGTCAGAGCTCCAAGAGCCGAAAGGCCAGCAAATAGAGGTACAAGGAATTGCCTCTCCAATTTTTGGTACTGAAATAACTCTAGGGGTTTTAATCTTCCCTCTTTTCTTTTCTACGGTTTTCATTGCAGAAGATAAGGCTATTTTGCTAGCATTTTCTAAATTGAAAGGTTTCTTTCGTTTGAGTTGTGTTCCAATAAGTTGTCTCAAGTTATTGAAGGTAAACTGTTTAATTTTGTTTTTTTTTAGTTGTACCAGTGCCAGCGTCAGTTTTCCCCTTCCGCTTTTGTCTGGTTAAGTTAGAACAACCCATTCCAAGTTTTACTTTTGTTTTCATAAGATTAGTTACCAGAAGTGCATTTGTTCGTTCAGATAAGCTAGCGTCTTTAGATTTTACACGTTGCCAAGCTTTTTCAGTTAAAATTCTATCGGCTTTGTGACGATCAGGTGTATTTTTGTTTTTGGAATATGATATATCATGCTCTTTGCACGCTTGATCTAATATATTTATTCCTGAATCTCCTCGAGCTAACCGTTCTTGGAGTTTTGTTCCAGGTCCACAAAACTGATAACCAGGCAAATGTAATTCAAAGGGTAGTTTGTTTATAACTGTGTTCAATAAACCTTCACCTTTCGCTAACTTTTGTTTACTGATGAAATTTTTCGAATAGTCAATCATTTTTATTTGATCATCCTTGCTATAGAAAGATTAGAAACTAAATGGTATTTTTTTAAATAAATACTCTACATATATAGGATTCTATTTCAGTAATTGGCACTATGCGCTTCATTACACAACAATATAAATTACCTGTGCGAAACTTAGAAGTCACATCAAATCTTAAAATAAATAAAAAACATGGAAAGCTTTTCCCCAATAGTATAAGATGTCTAATTACTGGTCCATCGAACTGTGGAAAAACAAATACTATGTTGAGTTTGCTATTACATCCAAACGGATTAAGATTTAAAAATATATATATATACTCAAAATTGTTGTAAAACTTATTTGCATCACTGTATAATAATAATGTGAAACTGTAAAATCAATAGCTAATGTTGAAATTCATGCTTTCCTTTAATCAACTTGAATAACTTAAATTAGTCTTTCTTGAATTACCAAACAATAAAGAAGCAATTATATTTTTTCTTATTTAACTGGTTGCCTTTCTTATTTATTTACCTAAATAAAATCTAACAGGTTATGGGCCCAGGTCATTCAGAAAAATAAGAAAAAAAAAATATACATAGTTTCGGTTTGTCGCCTAAATAATTTTCTATAATAATTCGTAAGTCGAGTTCAATTGTTCTGTATATTCACGATGAGTTCGTTGTACCAGATTGATAAATTGAACGGAGAAAATTATGGAACTTGGGCTATTCATATGAAGAGCGTGCTTGTTCACTCAGATCTCTGGTCGTATGTCGATGGCTCGAACAAGTTAGCGGAAGACCCAAAGCCTGAGGAAAAGAAAGCGTGGGAAGCGGCGGATGGTAAAGCCATCTGAGTTAATCCACATCAAGCACTCGAAGACGTCGAAACATGCATGGGATAATTTTCGTGAACTTTACCAGCCGGAGGGGCCTGCCAGCATGGTAAATTTGTTTAAGCAGTTATTGCAAGCAAAAATGTTGGAAGGGCAGTCTATGCAAAACCATATCAACGAATTTACAGGTGTAGTAGAAAAATTACGTGAGATTCAGGTGTCTATCCCCGAGGAGCTCCTGACAATCATTTTATTATGCAGTTTACCAGAGTGTTACGAAAATTTTATTGTCGCGATTGAATGTCGTGATATCTTGCCATCAATCATAAACTTAAAAACAAAGCTTCTGGAGGAGGAGCGGAGAAGACTAAATAAAGACTACCAACCTAACGGTGCGGTAAGTGAACAGATTTTTGCCGCAAAATCACGTGAGAAAAATCATGGCAAAAATAATTCCAATAACGGGAAGGGAAAATGCTATTCTTGCGGTAAACGGGGGCATTTCGCATCCGAATGCCGTAAATCTAAACCACGACAGTTATCTTCGTTTGGTCTTTTTTCTTCAATAGATGCGTCAATGCTGCAACGGGACGAATGGTGTTTGGATAGCGGTGCGACCTCTCACATGTGTTGCAACAGAGAACTTTTTACGGATTTTCATGATGTCATCAAAGGAGAAAAAGTACAGTTGGCTAATGATAAGTTCGTCATATCAAGTGGAGTTGGGACAGTCAGGTTGACATTCGGTGCTAGTGACATTATTCTGAAAAATGTTTTGTTCATTCCAGAATTACAAGGTAGTTTTATGTCAGTGAGCAAAATAACAAACCATAATTACTCAGTGGATTTTAATCAGAATTCGGCTATAGTAAGAAATCCCAACAAAGTTTTTGTCTTAAAAGCTGATAAGAAAAATGAACTTTATATTCTTAAGACTCATACTGAATTTATTTCTTTTCAATCTAGCACAAGAACAAATACGTTCGAAAAGTGGCACCAAAGATTCGGACATCTCAATATGAAAAGTCTTCAGCAGCTTAAAGACAAGAAAATGGTAACCGGTTTGAATGTGGATCCCTCTGATGTCAACCTGGACTGTGTTGTGTGCGCAAAAGGAAAATTGACTGTGCAACCATTTCCTAAACAATCGTTTAATCGGAGTAAACAATTGCTAGAGTTGGTGCATAGTGACGTCTGTGGACCAATGAGAATTCCAACACCTGGGGGAGCAAGGTATTTTATCACGTTTATTGATGATAAATCAAGGAAAATTCAAGTATACTTCCTGAAAGCCAAAGACGAGGTATTTAACACATTTAAACAATTTAAAAGTATGGTCGAAGTCCAAACGTCCAACAAAATTAAGTGTTTACGAACCGACAACGGACGTGAATTTGTCAACAACAATTTTAATGATTTTTTGCAAAAACAGGGAATAACGCGCCAGCTTACGATGGATTATACCCCGCAGCAGAACGGAGTGGCTGAGAGAGCCAACCGTACACTCGTTGAGATGGCTCGGTGCCTTTTATTGGACCAGAATCTGCCAGAATACCTGTGGGCGGAAGCCATTAACACTGCTGTTTACCTGAGGAACAGGTCACCATCCAAAATACTAGGTAATATTACTCCATATGAGTTATGGACAGGAGTAAAGCCTTGCGTCTCGCATTTGAAAGTTTTTGGTTCACGTGCTATCGTCCTAATCAAAAGGCCTGGACAATCAAAATTTGTTGCGAAGGGAAGAGAGTTGCTGCTGGTTGGCTATTCGGAGGAATCCAAGGGCTATAGGCTTTTCGATCCTAAAACTAGAAAAATTGAAAAGAGTCGCGATGTGAAATTCTTTGAAAATAATGTTCAAAATAATTTTATAGACACAAAAGATTTTTTACTTGCAGAGGATGAAAACGACGATGCTGCTGAAAAGGAATTCCAAGACACTGAAAGCGATAAAACAACACCCACATCCAAAAAGGAAGGAATAAAACCAGCTGATTCACCATGTTCATCCGGTAAAACTTTAGTTGTCTGTCCTGGTCGGCCTAAAATTATTCGAAACGGCAAGCCTGGAAGACCAACCAAGCAGTTCAATATGGTTGAAGCAGTTAACTCAATTGGAGTTGAGTCACCGATTCCATCAACTGTTGCTGAAGCTAAATCCTCTAAAGATGCTGCCGAATAGGATAGTGCCATGCAATTGGAGTTTAAATCTTTATTAGCAAATAAAACCTGGGATCTTGTGGATCCACCACCAAAGGATCAAACAATTATTGGATGTAAGTGGGTTTTCACCTTGAAAAGAAAACCAGATGGATCAATTGACAGGTATAAATGTAGGCTCGTTGCCAAAGGATGTTCCCAAAAGTATTTGATTAACTATAACGAAACTTTTTCTCCCGTTGCCCGATTTTCGACAATTAGATTACTTTTAGCCATCGCAGTTCAGCATGAACTCCTGGTAGATCATCTCGATGTGACGTCAGCCTACCTAAATGGTGAGTTAACCGAAAATGTTTTTATGGCCCAACCCGAAGGATTTGTGGATGCAAATTATCCTCGTAAGGTTTGCAAACTACGTAAGTCATTATACGGCTTAAAACAAGCGGGAAGACAGTGGAACTGCACATTGAATGAGGAGCTGAAAAAAATCGGTTTTCAGAGGTGTAATGGTGACAACTGTCTGTATGTAATGAACAAAGATGCTGAGTTCAATATGCTTGCTGTATACGTTGATGATTTCCTCATCGCTTGTTCTACGGAGTCATCAATGCAATCTATTAAGAATCAAATCAAAGCAGCATTTGATTGTGTCGACAAAGGACCAGTCACACAGTTTTTGGGCATAGAGGTCGAGCGCATTGAACCAAGGGGGGCTATTGCGATACATCAACATCAATACATACGAGAGCTACTAGAAAAACATCGAATGGAGGTGTGTAGACCGTGTTTCACACCTCTCGATCCTGGGATGGCGATGACAAAATGCCAAAACAAATCGTGTAAGAAGGAAGATCCGAGCTACTACCAGTCAATTGTGGGAGCTGTTATGTACTTGGCAGTTTCTACGAGGCCCGACATATGCCATACAATTAGCAAACTATCGCAATACAACGTCGATCCGCATAGCGAACATCTTGGAGCGTTGAAGCATCTACTGCGGTACATCAAAACAACGATCCATGCGAAGCTTATGTATACTAAATCATCCGATGGTCTTAAAGGTTACGTGGATGCAGACTGGGGAGGCAACACAGATGATAGGCGATCATACACAGGATTTGTGTTCACATTTAGTGGAGGAGTCATCTCATGGGAATCGAAGAAGCAGCTATCCGTTGCCCTCAGTAGCACTGAGGCAGAATATATGGCCCTTTCCCAAGCCAGCAAAGAAGCCGTATATTTACGGAACTTGGTGTCAGAGTTAGGCTTTGTTTCTACTAATTCTTCTGTTCTTTTATTTAACGATAATGTAGGTGCTCAACAGTTGGTCAAAAATCCGGTGCATCACCCGAGAAGCAAACACATCGATATCCGCTACCACTACATTCGCGACCTGTATGAAGATGGCGTAATAGATCTGAAGTACCTCTGCACTGATGATATGATGGCGGATGTTCTTACGAAGAACTTAGCTAAGACGAAGCACTTGAAGTTTAGTTCAATGTTGGGCATCCCGCTAACTTAAAATTATTTGAATTACCAACACCACTATTGTGGGGGAGTGTTGTAAAACTTATTTGCATCACTGTATAATAATAATGTGAAACTGTAAAATCAATAGCTAATGTTGAAATTCATGCTTTCCTTTAATCAACTTGAATAACTTAAATTAGTCTTTCTTGAATTACCAAACAATAAAGAAGCAATTATATTTTTTCTTATTTAACTGGTTGCCTTTCTTATTTATTTACCTAAATAAAATCTAACAAAAATCTCTACATCAACCAAAATATGAGTTCCTAAGACAAGTAATAAAACCTATAAGAAATTGGGTTTTTTTACATTTTCAAACAACTGCGATGTTATTTTACCAGAAAAGGCTAAGCGAGATTCTGTGTTTATTTTTGATGACATTGCTTGTGAAAAGCAGGACACAATACGAATCTACTTTAGTATGGGACGACATCATCAATTAGATAGTTTTTACTTGTGTCAAACCTATACCCGAATACCAAAACATTTAATTCGAGACAATGCAAATTTTCTAATCATCTTTAAACAAGACGATATGAATTTAAGACACATTTACAATGATCACGTTAATTCGGATATGAAATGTATTACATTCCAAAATGCATGTGCACAATGTTGGAACACAAAGTACGGTTTTTTGGTAGTTGACAAAGAGAGCCCTTTGAATGACGGTCGATATAGAAAGGGTTTTGACTGTTTTCTCAAGTTATAAAAACTGCCAACATTCCAGTATTTAGACCATTAACAATGTAATGATTGATGAAAACAGTACAGAGCAGTTTAGTGAAAAAGCCCTATCAGTAAATAGCAGTTCAATCCAGTTGGAGTCCCAGTTTTCAAAGGTCAAGACCAGTTACCTGCAGTTCAGTGAAGAGGTTTTACCAGTAAAAAGCAGTTCAGTCCAGCTAGACTCCCACTTTTCAACGGTTAAGACCAGTAACCTTAACATTAAAATTAGATTGAAACTCATTGAACAAATATTCGAGCTGATTCATAACTTTTTCTCCATTTGTCTATGTAAAAGAAACTAATATTCTTACAATATGACGAATGTAGATGTTAAATTAACAAAAGAGCTTATTAAAACGACCGATGACCTTCGAAGAAAATTCAAAGCTCTAAAGAACAATAAGACATTTTACGAATCTCAATTCGAGGAAACTTTCAAACCTATTACTAAGCCTCTAAATGCATTGATCAAAAAATCAACAATCAATACCAATCAAGACAAAGAAGAAGAAAGTAACTATTATCAAACGCCTATAAAGAAAACAAAAATACAAAACGATTCTAAAGATGAATTCACCACTCCCAAAACTTTTAACGACACTAATGTATTGTATAGTACCCAAGAAAGACCAATAGGTGGAAGAGAAACCGATAGAATTAAACGACGTCTTTTTGCAGAACAATTACCAAATGAACAATTCGATGAAATCCCAAAAAAATATTTTGATTTGTTCATAAATAATTCGAAAAGTATTGATAAGACATACGGTATACATTCCAAAGATGGGAAATTGTTTATTGGCAATGGGGAGTTCAGTATTATTGGAGAAAATATAAGAATAAAAAATTAAACCTTTCCAGGGACAAAAGGTCTTTATGAGTTAATATTTAAGAAAATTCCAGATAAAACTATTTACACTAAGGAAGACTTGAAAAATTACGATACCATATTAAACGATACAAATGCGTATAGGAAAGCATTTGATTCACAGAAACAAGTAAAAGGCAATGGGGGTTATAAATATAAAAAAATTATACGCTCATTTTTAGGAAAGACTTCATCAAGTTTTGATGATTCATTACAATCACCTATTTCAACTACAACACCAACAGGTAGAGGATTAATGCAATTTTCAAAAAATAAAAAAGAATATATATTTTGGGATGACCCGAATGAGCTTGTAGAGCGATTGAGACTTCTAGTTGGTTCGCATTAAGCTGGACATAACAATCACTCAAATGAAATTATTTCTATTATTGAAGAACTTAAAGAGGCTAATATTATCAATTAAACAAAAATTAGAAATGCCAGTTGATAAATTCGGTCGTTTTTCACATAGAGCCCCACCCAGGGGACCCCGTGGAGAGCGTGGGGTATCTGGACCACCTGGTGAGGGTTTTCTTAAAACTGAAAACAGTGACTACAATATTAATTGGAAACAATTAAAAAACATTAAGGAACCTGAGGACCTAAACGATGCCACTACCAAAAATTATGTCGATGAAAAAATTAAGCAAATTAAAGAATATTTGAAAGATGAAATCGATAAAATTAAATTGTTAACTAAAGAAAAAAATGTTTAAGAAAAAACTTAAATATATACATATATTTATATATCTTCATGTCAAGTTTTAAATTCGATTCAGTCAAATGTGTACCTTACACGTGACAGTGTTCAATATGTCTAACGTAAATTATAAATTAATTGTGCAAGATATCCCAAAACTTCTTAAAGAAAATAAAGAAATTATCCTTGATGAACACTATGAGGAGTTTTTAAATCTTATAAGTTTTCTCAAACATTTTGAAAATGTCAACTGGGAGAACTCTAAGAATGGTTGTCATTTTACAAACTGTTGCTGGTCGTCAAATGAATGCCGAATTGGACCTGATACCTGTGCATGTTACATGCTTGATAATAGAATAATGAGAGTAAAGAAATTAGTGTTATTATATGAAAGACTTAAATAATTTACGAATATATATATATGTATATATATATTTATAATCATTTAATTAAACAATAAAAACATACTTTATTTGTATAAAAACTCATAACACTCTGTTGTTTCTATTATTTAATTTAAAAATGAGTAAAAGAGAAGTAGTGGAAGAGCTACATAAGCCCTCACGTAGGAATTATCCTAAAAGGCGAGTAGTTATCAAGGGTCTTGATGATTTATGGCAAGCTGACCTTGTAGAAATGCTTCCGTATTCAGACGAGAACAAAAACTATCGATATTTACTCACTGTGATTGATACATTTTCAAAATTTGCATGGACTGTTCCTATAAAAAACAAAACCGCTATAGAAGTCACAACAGCTATGGAGAACATATTCAATAAAGGTCGCAGTCCAAAAAATCTACACACAGATGATGGAAAAGAATTTTTCAATAAATCTTTTCAAAACTTAATGCAAAAATATCAAATTAATCATTATTCGACGTTTACTCAACTCAAAGCTTCCATTGTGGAACGATTTAATCGAACATTAAAAAACCTTATGTGGAAAGAATTCAGTACTAATGGCTCGTACAAATGGATTGATATATTACCAACACTAACTGAAACTTATAATAATTCAAAACATCGTACTATCAAAATCAAACCATCTGAAGTCAATGCTGCAAACGAAAAGCATTTGCTCTCTACAATTTATAGTTACGTGAAAATTCATATTACTCCTAGATTCAAGGTAGGAGACTCAGTTAGAATAAATAAATACAAACATGTATTTGAAAAAGGATACACACCAAATTGGACAACAGAAATATTTAAAATAACAAAGATTCAGCGAACTAATCCAATTACATACTTGTTAGAAGACTGTGAAGGCAACCCTATCAGAGGTGGGTTCTATGAATTAGAACTACAAAAAACCAAATTCCCCGATACATATCTAATTGAAAAAGTACTTCTTAAGAAAAAAAATAAAATGTTTGTAAAATGGTTGGGATTTTCTTCCGATCACAACTCCTGGATACCTATTCAAAAAATAAAAAAATAAAAAAAAATAAAAACAAATATATTTGATTTAACATTTACTCCAGTTTGAAAGCCTATAAAATATCTCTTTGCTTCACAATATCAAAAAACAAAAATTATTTAACAGACTTTGCATCGTCCACTCAAATGTATTCTAAATATATACAGCGACAGTGATGGTCGTTAAAAGTGTGTCAGTAGGTACTCCATGCCTAACCATATCTCAAAGACTTTCGCCGACAAGACACACTTCAAGCACTCGAATCCAATCAATCGTTCTGTTGTCTTAAGAATTTGAGACACAAAAAGAAAAAATGCATGACTGCGGACTCAACATAAACAATCACACTCATTTCTCGAACCATTGAAAAATTCCAAGACATACTTTTCATACCTACTTTTCATAATAATTCCCATATTCATCCCAATTCCATACTCAATTAACTTCATATCAATTTCCTTTATTCACTCTTTGCCTCCCCCATATTTTAAATACTGAGATTGTTTCATCTTAATCAAAATCCAACGTCCGTTGTAGCGTTTGCAGAATAAATATAAGAATCAATTATCATCATTTTTTTTTTCTGGAGTTCTCGACTTAAATGAAAAAAAAACAACGATCGAATCCAATCGATCCTTCTGAACAGTTATGCTGTGTCAGCTTAATCTTTTCAATTCAATTACACAAGAAGTGTAAACAATCACATCACACCCACCATCTTTCTTTTTGTCTTTCTTTAAGAATTTGAGATACAAAAAAAAAAAATTCATGACTGCGGATTCAACATAAACAATCATTTCACGCACCACTGAAAAATTCCCAGTCTGAAGTGCACCTATTCCTACTAATGAGTATAAAATTACGCGATTGTTGAACGTTCGATGTCGCTGTCAATGTGCTGGCAGAGAAAATTGCGAAGAAGAGTAGAATGTTGCAAGAATAATAGAAAATGTTGTTTAGAATGTCATACCATAAGTAATGAAATAAATGTTGAGTTGACGTGTTTCATGGAAACTGAGTGGAACTGGTTGTATTTTACACCTATACATACAAGGAAAATCGTTTGTATGTAAATGCATAGCCAAGTAGAAAAGCAGTATTTTTGTTTAAAATGCTAATAATGTAAAATAATATATTTCAAATAAAAGCTAAATGCCGACGGGGTTTGAAAAATATAAATATGTAGATACATATTTTTCAATTTAATAAATATGTAGTCATTGTAGTCATTTTTAATAATTAAAAAAAAATATATTTGATTTTCGAAATATTTTGATATTATTTATATTTTTGGCAATTTTCAATATTTTTACTTGCGATTATAGGTATTATAAGGCAAGTTATGCATTCGTGGAAAAAAAAGTTTTTTTTATATCGTAGTTTTTAGGGTTCCGTACCCAAAGGGTGAAAACGGAACCCTATTACTAAGACTTCGCTGTCCGTCTGTCCGTCTGTCCGTCTGTACGTCTGTCCGTCTGTCCGTCTGTCCGTCTGTCCGTCTGTCCGTCTGTCCGTCTGTCCGTCTGTCCGTCTGTCCGTCTGTCCGTCTGTCCGTCTGTCCGTCCTTCACAAGGCTGTATCTCATGAACCGTAAAACTTAGACACTTGAAATTTGGACAGATGATGTATTATTGTGTTCCCTATAACAACAAATACTAAAAACTAAATAAAATAAAATATTTATGGGGGCTCCCATACAACAAACGTAATTTTTTGCTCGTTTTTGCTATGTTTGTCCGTCCATCACCAGGTTGTCTCTTTTCTTCTTTAGAAATTTCTTGAAGTCTGTCCCTGTTAGTTCTTCTTTTTGCTGATTTGCGACTTTTCCTTCACTCACACAAACAGCTTTACCTACATGTAAATTATAGAAATTCTTTTAGAAGAAAAGAGGCAACATATGTATGCTTTTAAAGCTAAGTTTTCTTCTATTCGTGTTCGAATTCGAATTCGAATAGAAAAAAAAAATAGAAAAAAAATAAATGTCAAACCACAATCAACAAGTCGGTATTAGATTCTCTCATAAAATAATATAACATCAGGATTAATTGTTTTCAAACGTAAGTTCTTTTTTATTTTATTGCCAATGGAGGTGATTTGAGTGATTTCTAGAAATATTAAAAAAAAAACACTGTGCTGAGAAAAAAAATTACTGAAATTTCTCAGTGAAATATTTAAGCAAGATTGGCAAAAGACATCTTGGTGACAGTTTGTTTAGGAAAGATCGCGCCAAAACTGTTCTCGTTTGTGTGAGTGAGAAACAGCTTGACCTACAGGCATATAAATTCCAGAAATTCTTTTAGGAGAAAAGAGCCAACCTATGTATGCTTTTAAAGCTCAGTTTTCTTCTATTCGTGTTCGAATTCGAATAGAAAACAAAATAAGAAAAAAAAACCAATGTCAAATAAAGAACAAGAAGTCGGTATTAGATTTTCTTACCGATCAAATTTTAAAATCTTAAAAATTAATATAAATAATAATAATTTCTTATTAAAAAAAATTCTATATATGCTTCTTGCTGCTTCTTCTTCTGCTGCTAATACTGAATCACTGAATTAATTATGAATTATTAAAACTACTGTTAATCCTAAAATATTAAATTAAACTTACAAAAGAAGTACTGGGAGGTCTCGATCTGATTTTAAAGAAGTTATTATTCATTTATACATACATATTTATTTTTGAGACGTTAAAAATTAATTGCAAATTTAATACTGACTTCTTGTTCTTTGTTTGACATTCGTTTTCTTTTCTATTTTGTTTTCCATTCGAATTCGAATTCGAATTCGAACACGAATAAAAGAAAACTGCATTGTATTTATATTTTATAGTATTCCCAAGAAGCGGAACGATTTGTGCGGCATCTATGGACGACGTTCACAAGCTTTGATTGTGCAGTAATTTTAGTGGTTTTTGTCTAAACTGCCATGGAAAGCAAAAACAACAATAGAAGAAATTCGATGTAAAGTAGACAAGACAACTAGTGCCGCCATTGACGATGTTCAGAACTAAAATAAAATGTTCCATGAAATTACTATAAAATATAAATACAATGAAAACAGAGATTTAAAAGCATACATACGTTGGCTTTTTTCTTCTTTGCGGATTTCTGGAATTCTTGAATTTACATGCATAGCTGTCTCTGTTTCTTCTTCTTTTTGCTGATTTGCCAGTTTTCTTTCACTCACACAAACAAGATCATTTTTGGCGCGATCTTTCCTAAACAAACTATCAGTTCGTCGTCTTCTGCAAATCGTAATCGCCTGTTACAATGAGAAATTGAAGCAAGTGTTTATTGAATAAAATAAATGTTTAAGGGGGCTCCCATACAACAAACGTGATTTTTTTTTTGCTGTTTTTATAGATAATGGTACGGAACCCTTCGTGCGCGAGTCCGATTCGCACTTGCCCGTATTATTTTACATATATTGTAGGTACCTACAAACGGGAAATTTAATTTTTTTGTAAAACAAAAAATAATGGTACCTGCCATATAACCGTTAGGTTTAAATGTCTAAAAAAGATACTTTCCATAGGACCGTTTTTTTTTTTTACTTTCGACTATCTCAACAACGGCTCAACCGATACTTTTGAAATTTCACACATATAAAGGTGTAGATAGCTCAATTTATACTGCATACCGATATTTCTTAAAAATATTTTTTTGTATTTTTAAAAGAATTTTTTAATTTTTTTAAAAAAATTTAATAGTATATTTTGAAAACTGCCCATTAATTTTTTTCAAAAATTATATATGAATGTATTTCCTGAATATGCTTATGAACAGGCGTTTTTGAATTTTGTTTAAAAAATGTTTTCAAAAAGTTTTCAAAAAAAAACAATTTTTAGATTTTATTGCATTACTTAATTTTTTTGAGAAAACTCTTTATTGAATTTGAAAAATAGAAGAATTTTCGAAATAATTTTAAATATAAATTATGTAGCCAATAAACAATTCTCAGACATTAGAGCAAGTTCGTACAACCTGCATTTTTTTTTGCAAATATGCAAATATCTATGACCAGTCCAGTTAGCAAGAATTCGCCAAATTTCAATTTCAACACAATACACTCACACAATCACTTCCCAATAAAAATATCACTCAATAACAATTTCAGCTATGGATGTTAGAACGGTGAAAAAATCTTGCTGCAAAGATTTCAAACGTACTGCGATATGAATGCCAGCTCTACGGGTTTCTGCAAAATTTATAAGGTTTTTTTCAACTTTAATAGTAATTTCCTGGGTAAATATTTGCGTACCTATGCATTTGTAAAAATTTTATTTCTTTTTACCTATAGTCATTTGTGCAATCGTTTTAAAAATCATACATAAGTCTAGTTTTCTTTAGGAAAGGGAAGGTTAAAATTATTTGAAAAGAAAGAGTTTTAGAAATTTCTTGTTTTTAGTATTTCAGAATAGGTACTTATTAAGTTCAAACACAGCACATCATGTAAAACGATTGTTAACTAAGAAAAGCGGCAATCAAATAAAGTAAGTTGCATATATATATTAATAATTCTAGAATTCATGTGCTTTATTTTTTACTTGCTCTATAGGGCAAGTATTGGTTTCGTGCAGAAAAAAAAAATCGAGGTTTTAATCAAACATGACATTACGATGATAGAGAAGCCCAAAAAAGTGGTTTTCTCCATACCGTCCGTCGGTCTGTCTGTGCGTCTGTGCGGATGTGCGGATGTGCGGATGTGCGGATGTGCGGATGTGCGGATGTGCGCTTTTTCACTTCATGCTACAGCCTAAACGGCTTGACGGATTTTCTTCAAACTTGGTATATAGTAGTTTGAAGAAAAACCATTGTCGAGGTTTTTTTTATTTTGTTTTAGCCCGGCTCAAACTGGTACCTTTAGAGTAACGGTTTTTTTCATTTTGGATTTTCTCGAAAACGGCTCTAACGATTTTGATTAAATTTAAAATTTAGCTAACTTTAAGCATTTCTAACAAAACTGCGTTTTTTGTTTTTGCCTCAAATGGTCGTAACGAAAATCAGGTTTTAACGGCTTTTTTTCAAATAGCCATAAGTTCTCAACGGCTTGATTGAATCAACTCAAATTTTGTTTGACATAGTTTTTCACAGTGTTCTATAGGATGGTTTAGTAAATTTTTCACTGAAGCCTTTCTAAACGGTGGCTTCCATACAACGAGCCGTTGAGTTTCAGCAAACTTTTTTTGGTTTTTTCTAATTTTCTCGAAAATGGATCTAACGATTTTGATTAAACTTTGTGTGTTATATTCTTTTAGTGTTTTGAAGAACTGCGTTTTTAGTTTTTGGCTAAAAATGCAAATAACGGAGATCTGCTCTTAACGGCTTTTTTTCAAATGGCCATAAGTTGTCAACGGTTGCATCGAATTCACTCAAACTTTGTTTGGTATAGTTCCTTACAGCTTCCTATCAGATGGCATTGATTTTTTTTCAGTTTCTCTTTTTTAAATGGTGGCTCCTATACAAAGAGCCACTAGATTTTGGCCAATTTTTTCATTTTTTCTAATTTACTCAAAAAAGTCTCCCCGATTTTTATGAAACTTTGTATGTAACATATATAGAATACTTCAAAGAAAACTGCATTTTTAGTTTTTGGCTATAAATGATAATAGCGGAAATTGCTTTTAACAGTATTATTAATTTGGCCATAAGTGGACATTTGTATCATTTATAACACCCAAAAGATAACGTCTTAATTTTAAATATTAAATTTTTCTTAACGTTAGCTCCCGTATATCGGTTTTTCCAGTTTCAGTCAATTTTATTTAGGTTTTACCAAATTTTTCAAAAATGAGTTGTTCTCATTGATCGAAAAGTTTGTTTTCATCGTACTATTGCACCCACAGAGCAAGTACGTGCGACCCAGTCGTGCATTTTATTTTTTCTTGTTTCAACCCACGTCCTCGATTTTTAATATACTTACCTTATATAGGTAATCCTCAAATACCGCATACCTATAATCCTTTAGTGCATTTATACACTAAAGTGCAAGCCCCACAATAATTACCTAAATCACCAAACATTATTATTTTGCTAGACAAATGTATTTATTGGCAACCATGGCTGCCACATGAAATATGAACGTTTTCATACATTTCCTCTTCAAGGCCAACAAAATCCATTACAGCAATTCAAAAAAATTCAAATTAAAGATGGCTGCCATACATTTCCACCAAAATCCATCAAAGCAAAAAAAAAATAATAAAATCCTACTACACACAAACCCATCCTCAAAAGACAATTCCACTCATGCAGAATTCATATGCACTCAATTGTTATTCTTTCAATTTTGACCTATTCTCTGCAACTTGAGTCTCGTCATTCTTAAAGTCCACACAAAGTCTGTAAATGAGTAAATTGTGTGGAAGCGTGCGAGGCCGACACCGTCGATTCTGCACGTTCCATTACTATAGATTTTATATACAAGGGTTTCAGTCAAATTTTTTTAGGTTTTACCTTTGTATATAAAATAAAATAGAAAAGCAGTATTTTCGTTTAAAATGCTAATAATGTAAAATAATATATTTCAAATAAAAGCTAAATGACGACGGGGTTTGAAAAATATAAATATGTAGATAGATATTTTTCAATTTAATAAATATGTAGGTAGTCATTGTAGTCATTTTTAATTAAAAAAAAATATATAGGTATTTGATTTTCGAAATATTTTGATATTATATATTTTTGGCAATTTTCAATATTTTTACTTGCGATTATACATAGGTATAATCATAGGCAAGTTATGCATTCGTGAAAAAAAAAGTTTTTTTTATATCGTAGTTTTTTTTACATATTGTAGGTAGGTAGGTATACCTACAGATGGGAAATTTAATTTTTTTTGTAAAACAAAAAATATCGGTACCTGCCATATAACCGTTAGGTTTAAATGTCTAATAAAGATACTTTCCATAGGACCGTTTCGTACTTTCGACTATCTCAATAACGGCTCAACCGATACTTTTGAAATTTCACACATATAAAGGTGTAGATAGCTCAATTTATACTGCATACCGGTATTTCTTAAAAAGTTTTTTTTGTATTTTTAAAAGCATTTTTTAATTTTTTGAAAAAAAGTTCATATTTTGAAAACTGCCCATTGATTTTTTCAAAAATTATATATGAATGTATTTGCTGAATACTTATGGACTGGCGTTTTTGAATTTTGTTTGAAAAATGTTTTCAAAAAGTTTTCCAAAAAAATTTTATTGCATTAATTCATTTTTCAGAGAAAACTATTAATTGAATTTGAAAAATAGAAGAATTTCCGAAATAATTTTAAATATAAATTATGCAGCCAATAAACAATTCTCAGACATTAGAGCAAGTTCGTGCAACCTTTGTATATATACAAAGGTGCAACCTTTGCAGAATTTTGTGTGGACTTTAAGTATGACGAGACTCATGTTGCAGAGAATATGACAACATTTAAGGAAACACAATTGAGTGCATTGGAACTCTGCATGAGTGGAATTGTCTTTTGCGGGTGGGTTTGTGTGTTAGTAGGATTTTATTAATTTTTTTTTTGGTTTGGTGGAAATGTATGGCAGCCATCTTTTATTTTCATTTTTTTGAACTGCTCTGATGGATTTTGGTGGCTTTGCAGAGAAAATGTATGAAATGTTCATATTTGATGTGGCAAAAGCCATGGTTGACAATAAATAAAATGTTAGGGCAAAATAATATGTTCGGTGATTTAGGTAATTATTGTGGGGCTTGTAGTTTAGTGCATAAATGGCGCTATGGAAATGTATGAAATGTTCATATTTCAGGCGGCAGCCATGGTTGTCAATAATTAAGTTGTTAGCAATAATATGTTTGGTGATTTAGGTACCTAATTATTGTGGGTCTTGCACTTTTGTGTATAGGTAGGTAAATTCACAAAAGGCGGCATATGAGGAATATTATAAGGTACAATACAAATCTAGGACCTGCACAATGGGTTGAAATAAGAAAAATAGTCGTATCGGATTGGATGGTTTTTTTTTAAATTAGATAACCATTTTATGGAAAAGAAGAACTGCAGTAGGTAGGTTTATGGTAGGTAGATTTTTTATAAAAGCCAGAGATAGGTAGGCACCTATAATTTATATTTTCTTTGGGGCCAGTTATAGGTATAATTAAAATGCATTCCTAAAAATTTCTAGAATTCTAGAATTAATTTATTGCAATCAGTACCTATACTTCATTTGATTGCCGCTTTTCTTAAGATCAGCGTTTATTATTTTACTGAAAAAGATTACAATGAATACCTATATACTTTTCGTTAGATGACAAACGTTTTCCTTTGTGTTCTTTTTCTGTTCTCATCTTAAGAAATAGTTTTAAAAAAATATTTGAAAGTTAAAAAACCCCTAATAAATTTTGCATAAATGCGAAGAGGTGGCAACCATATAGCAGTACGTCTGATAATTTTGCAGCAAGATTTTTCACCGTTTTAACCTCCTTAGCTGAAATTGTTTTTGAGTGAAATTCTTATTGGGAAGTGAGTGATTGTGTTGGTGTGTAAGAATTTGTATATACAACTTTTCGCGCTTATTTTAAATCAGTCATTAATTTGGTTTCCATATCCATACGAATTACGATTGCCTTTGGTTTTTTATATTGAAACTTAAAAAATTATATCGGAATTTGTTGAAAAATAGTTTTTCTTAAAGCTAATTACTATTTAATTTGTGCTCGCTATCGTTTTAAACATAAATTACTGTTTTTAAGTGCGTTTGAAGTTGGTTTATACCTAATACCTACCTATAAAATTTTAAACCGAAAAATATTTTTGCTCTATTGTGCGTTGTGTTGTCCCTAAAGTGATCCCTTTTTTAGTGGTCCCTTTTTTAATTATTGTGCTCCTTTTTAATTTTTTTAAATTCAAGTATTTTCCGAAAGTTTAAGAAGTTTGTGTTTGTGGTTCTGGTTGGTGTTCCTTCTACGCAGGGCCCGATCCAGCTTTTTCGCCGCCCTGGGCAAAAATTTAATTTGCCGCCCTTTTGCAATGAGAACATATAAGATATAAAATTGTTGGTGCATTTTTTGAACGACTTTTAAGAAATAGAGGTATTCATTCCGACCCGTAAGAATGTAATATTGTTGGAAATTTTCTTTTGGACAATCAAGCATGACATTACGATCATAGAGAAGCCGAAAAATAGGTCGGACAATTCTGTCTGTCTGTCCGTCTGATTGTACACCCTTAACGGCTATACCGATTTGCTTTAAACTTGGTACACGGAACACAGTATTATTATAACATCTGATAGACTGATTTTTGGACCTAGCATTCAAGCTCCGAAATTAACGGTACCTACCTGCCATGTGATTTTTATTGACAAACTCATTTATATATCTCAAAAACGGCTTATAGGATTTTGTTAAAAAAAAAATTGAGTAAAATGTATGTTTTGGTTGGAATAAATTTGTCTGGAAAATTCTTTATAACGGTAACTCCGATAGGGCCGAATTTTGCATATCAGATTTACTCCTAAGCCACTTAAAGGATTTCGATGACATTTTTTAAGTGAAAGGCCTTTTGTAAACGAAATAACTTTGTTACCTACATAAAATTTCATAAAAAATTAAAGTTTTTTTTTTTTGATTATTTCAAAAACAATTTAATATTTTTTTTTAAATTTTGTCTTCCTGATAAAAAGCAATAAAAGGCGTTTTTCTTTTTTAGTTCACAAGCCTGAGTTTTCAAACAAAAATAAGTTTTTCTTTTTTGCTTCACAGACTTCAGAGCATATACTTTGTATTTCTTTTCTCCGTCAGAGTGTGTTCAGAGTGCGCTCTACGAGCTCCAAATAAATAGATGGGGAAGACTGAGCTAAAAGCCAAACAAAATGTTAAGTGTTAAAAAAAAAATGGCATAAGAAAAGGAAATAAATAGGATATTAAATTCGTTTCATTAATAGTTCAGAGCGCTCTGAACACAATTAGTTCAGAGGACGTACAGAGCGAGCTCGATGAACTTGAACTTTGTTCAGAGCTCTTTACTGAATGAAAACTGAAAAACGCCTAAAGTGCTGGAAAGTGTATTCTCAAAAAAAAAAAAAAAAAATGTGGAAAAATGTTTTCGAGAAGTTTTTTTTTTCTAAGAAAATCAAAACTGTTCAAGAAATCAAATGACTTAATTTTTTTCCCTCAAATATTAGGGTGATTAATAAAATACTTCGACTTTATATTTTTGACGGACATAAACAATTCAGTCAAAATTCTTTATAGCAAACCTTCAAGGGAACAAAAAATAAAAAATTTATAAAATTCGTTATAAAGAAATGTGAAATGTGTTTTGAAACCTCGTGCTCCTTTTTATTTTCAAAGAAAATTGGTATAAAAAAATTAATGAAAAAAAAATCATATCTTTTGTTTAGAAATTCAATGTTTGATTGCGCATTTGAAATTTTGTTTTTAATTTTACTATAGAAATTTTCCAATTTAGAAAATACAAAATTTGCAGCATCTTCTTTAGTTTTATCACTTGTTTCAATAAAACTTCAAAAATTCTTAATGCAGTTCTCTTATCACTATAGTAGGGCTTTTTCATCTCGTCTGAAGTAAACTCTTTCCAAATTGCTTGTTCTCGATTATTATTGATTATATCGCTGACCTTAGTTTTCATCGTACCAATTGTCAAAAGTACCAACGACAGCTTTGTTAAAATAACTACTGAGGATTGAACTTGTTTTACCTTCGAAATGCGACTTTGCAAACTTAAACTAAATAACTGTACATTTTGTTAATACATCTATACATTCCATGGAACCTAACTAATATGGGATATTTTTTTAAGAAGAAGGTGAACAAAATGAAGTTTGCTATAGAAAGGAGAGTTCGTTATAAGGTAGTTTTACTGTACCTTATTTTCTCCCTTGATGATCTTAATTAGAAGGAAACAAGTAAACATTTTTTGAAAATACAGCTTTAACAATCCTCAATTTTCAAATTTTGCCGCCCTTGAAATTTGCCGCCCCGGGCAAATGCCCGGCGCGCCCCCCTAGATCGGGCCCTGCTTCTGCGTTGTGTTGTCTGTCAACATAAAAAAAAACAACTGCCCCTGATTACATGTGCTCCCCTCCCCGATTGTATTTAAATTACTGTCGAGGTTTGAAACTCCTAAAAAGAAATTTCTGTTGTGTTGCTGGATGCTGGTGTATTTTAATTGGTACCTTGTTTTTTAAACTAGCTGTATATTTTTTCATATTTATTTATTTAGTGTATTCATTTATTTCTTAGTTTTAAATTAATTGCTATTTGGTTGGTTTTTTTTGAACTTTTATTTCCTATAGGTATATTAAAATTAATTGAATTATTTATTTTAAAGTTATTAGTTTTTAATTATTTATTTTATATGTATACATAGGTATCTTTATCTTATAAATAAAAAATAAATAAATTGTTGGCACAACAGCTCCAAGCGGGGCCGGGGCCTGTGACTTACACTCTCAACCACTCCTGTGTGTGCGTTGATATTCTGCAGGAATGGAAGGGACCTACAATTTACCGCCGAATCCGAACGGCTAACAGAGAAGCACTTTCCATGACATTAATTACTCTTGGAGGATTTGTCAATTCCTCGCAAGAGGCAGTACCCCGGAAAAAAACTTAAGGTGGCAACGTCAGGGATCGAACTCTGAACCTTCGGCGTAGCAGTCCGACACACTAACCACTACGCCACGGGGTACTACTATCTTTATCTTAACATATAAATATTTTATTTATATTTACTTTAAATATTTATATTTAATTATCTTTGTATCCTTTCATTTCTTTTTTTTTTAAATAAATATGGTTTTTTGCGCCTACAAAAATTGGTGGGGAAAAGCAAACAAATTTAGGTTGTATCTCCTTTTTCAGAGTTCCAGATGACTACAGGCGGCAGATTTGGATGAGATTGAATTGAAAGAATCACAATTGAGTGCATATGAATTCTGTTTGAGTGGAATTGGCTTTTGAGGGTGGGCTTGTGTGTTAGTAGGATTTTTTTTTTTTTTTGGTTTGATGGATTTTGGTGGAAATGTATGGCAGCCATCTTTAATTTGAAATTTTTTGAATTGATGTGATGGATTTTGTTGGCCTTGAAGAGGAAATGTATGAAAACGTTCATATTTCATGTGGAAGCCATGGTTGCCAATAAATACATTTTTCTAGCAAAATAATAATGTTTGGTGATTTAGGTAATTATTGTGGGGCTTGCACTTTAGTGTATAAGTGCACTAAAGGATTATAGGTATGCGGTATTTGAGGATTATATAAGGTATAATAAAAGTCGAGGATGTGTACATGGGTTGAAACAAGAAAAAAAAGCACATGAATTCTAGAGTTACCTATTAATAGGTAGGTATTTATGCAACCTACTTTATTTGATTGTTGCTTTTCTGAGATAACAATCGTTTTACATGATATGACTTCATAAGTACCTATATTCTGAAATACCTACTAAAAACGAGGAATTTCTAAAACTCTTTCTTTTCAAATAATTCTAACCTTCCCTTTCCATAAGAAAACTAGATTTATTTATGATTTTTACAACGATTGCACAAATGACTATAAAGAAAAACAAATTTTTACAAATGCATAGGTACGCAAATATTTACTAAGGAAATTACTATTGAAGTTCGAAAAAAAAAACCTTATACATTTTGCAGAAACCCGTAGAGGTGGCAATCATATCGCAGTACGTTTGAAATTTTTGCAGCAAGATTTTTCACCGTTCTAACATCCATAGCTGAAATTGTTATTGAGTGATTTTTTTATTGGGAAGTGATTGTGTGAGTGTATTGTGTTGAAATTGAAATTTGGCAAATTCTTGCTAACTGGACTGGTCATAGATATTTGCAAAAAAAAAAAAATGCACGACTGGACTTGCTCTAATGTCTGAGAATTGTTTATTGGCTGCATAATTTATATTTAAAATAATTTCGAAAATTCTTCTATTTTTCAAATTCAATAAAAAGTTTTCTCAAAAAAATTAAGTAATGCAATAAAATCTAAAAATTGTTTTTTTGGAAAACTTTTTGAAAACATTTTTCAAACAAAATTCATAAACGCCAGTTCATAAGTATTCAGCAAATACATTCATATATAATTTTTGAAAAAAAATTAATGGGCAGTTTTCAAAATATTAACTTTTTTTCAAAAAATTAAAAAATGCTTTTAAAAATACAAAAAAATATTTTTAAGAAATATCGGTATGCAGTATAAATTGAGTTACCTACACCTTTTTATGTGTGAAATTTCAAAAGTATCGGTTGAGCCGTTATTGAGATATAGTCGAAAGTAAAAAAACGTTCCTATGGAAAGTACCTTTTTTAGACATTTAAACCTAACGGTTATATGACAGGTACCGATATTTTTTGTTTTACAAAAAAATTTAATTTCCCCTCTGTAGGTACCTACAATATTTAAAAAAAACTCTACGATACAAAAAAAACTTTTTTTTTTCACGAATACATAACTTGCCTTATAATACCTATAATCGCAAGTAAAAATATTGAAAATTGCCAAAAATATATAATATCAAAATATTTCGAAAATCAAACATGTACCTATATGTATTTTTTTTAAATTATTAAAAATGACTAGGTAATGACTACATATTTATTAAATTGAAAAATATCTATAACTAACATAAGTAGTTAGTTTTGGCGGGTTCTGTAATGTATGGAGATTCCGAGGGATGAGGGATGAGACAGTTAGTATAGCATCAATAGGGATGAGAGCATCAATAGGGATGAGAATGAAGATTCGGTGCTATGTGCGAAGTAAATCCTCAATAGGGATGAGACAGACCGTTCTATGCTTGCTGGGAAACGTAAGATGGCTTGGGACAGGTACCTTTTTTTTGTTGGTGTTGCTTTGAATTTTTAAAATGTTTGGTAGGTATAATAAAAATTTATTGATTTATAGCGGTATGGACTAAAAATGCATTTTTGCGGTGCATATGTGAAGTGTCCTTTTAGAATGAATATTTTTGGTTTGAGACAGGTATCTTTTTCTTTTTTTTCATTTGAAGTAGATATTTTGTCTTTATTTTTATCGTGTGATCATAGCTAGTAAAAATATATTTTTTATTAAGGTTTGAAGGAGAAAAAAACAGAGTGAATATTTTTAATGAAACAGCATCTTTATTAAAAAAAAATAATACAATTTTTGTTAATCGTTTTGAGGTATAGATGTCCAAGAATTGTGTTCAGATGGGAAACCAAGCCATTTCACAAATATTTGTCCCTTTTTGGTTTTAAGTACTTTTTCTATGAGGTAGGTATCTGGAAATTTTGTTTTTTTTTGTAATTCAAGTTCATAGAATCCTCCTTTGATGGGATGTCCGTGATAGTCCTCTAATAAATATGTAACGGGATTTGTGTGTTGAACTTTTATTATTTTGAAGATTTCAGTTGTCAAATTGGGGGTGTATCCTTTCTCAAAAACATGCTTATATTTACTTATTCTTACAAAGTCACCAATATGAAGCTTAGGTGTAATATGAATTTTGATATGATTATATGCTGTTGAAAGTATGTGTTCTTCATTTCTAGAATTAACTTCAGATGGACTCATTTTAATAGTGCGATGTCTCGTGGTATTATATGATTTAGTCAGTGATTTTATCATGTCAATCCAACGATATGAGCCATTAGCGCTAAATTCTTTCCACATCATGTTTTTTAAGGTGCGATTGAATAGTTCAACAATGGATGCTTTAAGTGCACTAAATGTAGAGTAATGTTTGATTTTATATGTTTTCATGAGATGTTGAAAAATTTTATTATAAAATTCTTTTCCGTCATCTGTTTGCAGATTCTTTGGGTTGCGTCCTTCATTAAATATGTTTTGCATAGCTGCAGTGACATCAACTCCTGTTTTACTTTTGATAGCTATACTCCAAGCAAATTTAGAAAATGTGTCTATTACCGTAAGAAGATATCGATAATTATCATTTTCTGGTGAGTAGGTACCCATTTCCACCAAATCAGCTTGCCATAATTCATCAAGTCCCTTTATAATGACTCGTCTTTTTTTGAAATTTCTTCTTGCAGGTTTATGCAGCTCGTTAACAATGTTTCTCTTACTCATCTTTCAGTTGATTGAAATAAAAATGTAATGTTTTTTCTTTTTATAATAATTTTATTTATTGTAATCTTTTATATAATAACATAAGTTTTTTTATTTTTAATAGTCTATTTTCAATCATGTAGCACGCACATGTATCTGGCCCTGATTTACATTTATTGGAAGACCATGGGCAATTTATAAAGTGACACCCATGATCAGATGTTGTAGAGGATATATTTTCAAATTTCCTCAGAAAATTTATACTTGCTATGAAATACTCATAGTGTTCTTCTAGTATAGTATGTTGATTTGTTTTAAGAAATGTTAAAATTTCATCAAAAATTATAGAAGTATTTATTCTTGCCATTATTAGGTTACTGTCCTCTCACACTGATATTCAAAATAAGACTGAAATCAAAAAACAATTTCCTCGTTAAGCTAAATAGTCGATTTTTCTTTTTTTAGTTTTTTTTATTCAATCATTAGAATTACATTAGTAGGAAATAAGAATGTTGGGGCTGGGAAGTAGGAGAAAGAGACAGAATGTTGGTTCAAGCAGTATGAAATTTCACCCAAGGGTTATAAATACATATTTCTTGAATTCAAAAATATAAATATTTTTCATCTTTAGAATATAAATATTCTTCAATTTTGGTAATTAAGCTAATATTACTAATTAATTTCTTGTTAAATTCTTCAATTTTTTCATCAATATAATTTTTTGTTGCAGCATCTTCCTTCTCTTGTGGGTCCTGTAGGTTTTGTAGACGCTTCCAATTTATATTATAGTTGCCACTTTCTGTTTTGAGAAATCCCTCACCAGGTGTTCCCGGCACTCCTTGCAACCCAGGTGGTCCTGACACTCCTTGCAACCCAGGTGGTCCTGATTCTCCTCGCTCCCCACGTGGTCCAATTGGTCCTGTTAGGCCTCTGACAGGAGTTCTATTTGAAAACCTTCCGAACTTATCTACACTCATTTTTTATTCGATAATATTAGATTCTTTTAATTCTTCGATAATTGATACAATTTCATTGGAATGATTATTATGTCCTGCTTGATGTGAAGCGACAAGAAGTCTTAATCGAACTACAAGTTCATTGGGATCATCCCAGAAGATATAAGTAGGTATGGCCCCTCCTCAGCCTGGGAACCAATTTTTGTGTCCGGTAGGTATGTATGACGTAATAGGTAGGTAGGTATGTATGACGCAATAGGGTATGTTGGAATGAAGTTAAAATGTGTGTATAATATGTGTGATAAGAATATATTTTGAGGTGGTGGTGGTGGTGGTGGTGGTGGTTGGTGGTGGTGACGGTGGGTTGAAATAGTGGTACTTTGTATTAAATTTGTTGGGTAGGCTTTTTTTTCAGTTGAAATTTGAAATATAATGAGAGAGTAGGTACATATAACCTTGAGCTTATTAAAACTAAACAAAATAAAATGATGTGATAAGAATTTAAAATGTTTTATTTTGGGTGATGGTGGTGGATTGAAATAATGAATTAGATGATAAGCTTAGCCATCAAGAAAAAAAAAAAAATTTCCTTGGGTGTCGTCGGTCGTCGGCGTCGTCGTCGTCGCCTGAAGGTTAGCTATAAAAAAAATGTGCCGCGGCATCGTCTTTGTTGTCGTCGTCGTCGTCGTCGTCGGCGTCGTCATCAAAGCATAATATGGATGGTTGATAGCTGAGGGTAGATTTTGTGTGTTTCTATTAAGGGCCCTTGGTCATGGTCAGTGTTGTGATGGTGCAGCGCACTGGCCGGTGACTTTGTTGTCATCAAAGCATAATATGAAGGGTAGATTTTGTGTGTTTCTATTAAGGGCCCTTGGTCATGGTCAGTGTTGTGATGGTGCAGCGCACCATCCGCGCCGGATGATAAGAAACAATGTTAATTGCTTAAAATAATGGCACATTATGGTAATTTTAAAAATTATGTGCTCATGTTTTTTTTTTTTTTAAAGAAACCGCATTTTGTCAACTTTTGACTTTAGAAAAGTTTATTTTTTTTTTTTTTTTTTTTTGCTAATAATTATGATAAGGCAGTGGTGGTTTCAATATATAATTTAGACATATAAAAGGGTAAATATTGTTTCTATTTTTCAGTTGCCGCAGTTTAAGTGTTGAAACAACAATTCTTTGCTTTTCAAAAAATCAATATCTTTAAAAAAAAAAATTATGCTTTCAAGTTGTGACAAATATTCAATAGATTTTGCAAAAACCTGTTGGGAGTATCTCCCCCTTCAGGAGGCACTCCGTGAGGAGTTAATTGACTTTAAAAAAACTCCTACGATGTATGGAATGTGTGCTATAAAGCACATTATACAGGCGTTAGCCTTGAAGGCTGATGCGGATGGTTTCACAGAGGTACCTGAAGTACCTTCAGAATTGGAGCTGCTCAAGTGCTAAAAAAAAAAAAAAAAAAAAAAAAAAAAAAAAAAAAAAAACAAACAAAATAAAAAATTTTTTGAATAGTTTTTGAAAAAAAAGTTTTGTGTTTATTTTTTTCGAATATCGAATTCCAGCTTGCGTTTGGTGTTTTGTTTTGTCTAATTTGTTTGGCTTTGGATTTGGGTTTTGAGGATTTTGGTTTTGGGGATTTAAAACATACAGGCCTGTGTCAGAGAAGCGGAATTTCCTCCCCGATTACAGTTCCCTCCCTTATGAATTCCAAAGAATAAACAAAATTATTTAAAATGCTTGCTTTATTAATTATTACGATTTTTAACTTGACAATAAAACTTGTTTAAAAGATATACATTTTGAAGTGCACATCTCTTTCCATGATATCCACTTGTACATTTCAATGTTATATTTGGATACATTTGTTTAAGTTCTTTTAAATTTGGACATCTATTGTTGCTGTTGTTGTTGTTGTTGTTGTTGTTGTCTTCAAGATTAACGACTTCTACATTTTCGTTATTGAGTAGCCATTGAAACCATTGTTTCTTTTCGCTACCCTTGACGTAAACGACTCCATTTTGGATTTGTTCTCGAAGAAATGATCTAACTTTGTGAAAATCTACGTCTCCGCCATCCCAAGTTAAACCATGATGATTTTGATGTAACCAGTAAGTTTGTCTTTTGAGTGATAATGGAAGTAGATTAAAATTAAATGGTGGTGTTAGAATGAAATGATGGTGATTTTGTCCATAATAATTATTGAAAAGAACGGCTATTTCCTTTAAAATAAACTCGTTATTTATTCCTCTGAAACCTTGAAAGTCAGCAAAATAGGTATTCATGATGATGATGATGATGATGTGTAAGTGTTGTTTCGTCAACTGCTTCAATTAAACTACTGATCATAATTTATATGAGAGCATACAATTTAAGTAAGTTTGTTAACTTCTCCAGTTAATGGATTATACTCAATTATACGATCATGAAGAATCAGGCAGTACATGGATGTTTTTTCGGGAATATTTGTTAGCGTTTTAAGTTCAATTTTAACATCAACAGATCCGGTTTTAATTGCTTCATTTTGACGAGAACAATCAATAACTATAATGGGTGCGTTATCCTTGAATTCTTGTCGCGACAAAAGAGGATTTGATTGTTTTTGATAGTATGAATGTTGAAATTCACTGTACATTTCATAGAGAACAGCAAATCGATCCACTTTATATAAAAGATTTAAATCTTCGCGTGGATAAGTTTCGGAATTTAAATGAACTTTTACATTGCTCAGATCGCAATTATCGAATTTGCTACAATCTTTATTTTCTTGATTTTTTCTATCCGTTTGTAGAGCAATGATAATATATCTTGGCTTTTCAAGTTGACTTGAAGTTTTAACTGTCCAAACATGATCAGTGGTAGCTGGCAGTGTTGGATATTCATACATTTCCCAATTGCGAAAATGAATTTGAATACGATTTGATGATTGTATTTCTTTCAATAATGTTAGTTTATTCGAATCGGATAGGGTGATGTGAGGAACTCTCCATTGCAATTTGTGAATCATAAAATTTAATTTTATTTCTTTTTCTTTTTTGTCATTGTTAAACAAATAAGCATTCTCATCAGATCGAGCACGAATTAAAATCAATTCATGTCTTGCATTTGCTATGATCTTTTTATAGTCTTCAGCAAACCCTAACAGATATTTTAATTTTATGCAAAAATTAAAAATACCCGATACAGGAGAAAAACTGTGGCTGATTCCGGTCCATGATCCGTTTTCTAAGCTCTTACTTTCATTCTCGTTTAAGGATATATAATTTTTCAAGGTTGACGTTATTCCCACATTTTTATTGCTATCAATGTTCACTCCATTCAATTCATATTGTATTTCTTCGAAAAGAAATGCAATTGCATTATTAGTTAATTTTGCTGTTGTAACACTTCCATCTTTTACATTTGTTAGACTCCCTTCTATGTAAATGTAGCTTTCACTTGGTAAAACACACAAGTCCTGTTGTTGTATGGGGATACGTATTTCATCACTTGGATTGAAGGATTGAAGAAAGGGTGAGTAACTGTGGTATTCAAACTTTGATATGCTATTATCATAGCCGGGTCCATGAGCAATGTTCAGTATGTCATTCATATTGTCTTTTTTATTTTAGTTTGAATCCTAATGAAAGGAGATAGGTTTTATTTTCAGGTGATAGTGTTGACAGTTTTGATGTTCGAGTAGAACTAATTGAATTGTTCACTCTGATATCTTTTATATAATTATTATATATTAACATTATTTTTATGTTGCAGCAGCAGCAGCAGCAGTAGCAGCGTTGACGGGTTTCAAATGAAGCCTCACTGTAATTCTTTCTCCTCTAAAATTCACCAAGTCTCCGTCTTGGTCTACAAGCTTCAATGTTATAGTACTTATTCGTTTGGCATTCACTGGTAAATAGATGACATTTTTTGGAACTTCTATGATTTTATACCCTGGTCCTGATTCTGGTGAAAATTCATGTAACGTATGCATGAGAGTATTATTAAAATAAGACCCTGTAATGATATTACACTCGATACGTATTACATTTACTTTGTTTATATCAACAGGTAAATCAGAAATGTGAACACTTTTCTCTTTGAGAATACGTTCACTGAAACCCAATAATTTTCCAATAGTTCTATTCTTATTGAAATATATTTTTTCGTTACTATAGAGTACGCACTGCATGGTATTGTTGTTTGGTTCTATTTCTACAAGAATATCAGAATTTCGCAATAATAATTCTGCAGATATATATTCTGCAATGGCATCAACTTCATACGATCCAGTTGGGATTTTAATTTCATGTTTTCCCACATGAAACAAATTGTTACGCTCATCAATATTAGGTATAGAATTGTATGTTTGAAAATCAATCACTCCGCAAACATAGTCTTGATCCAAGTTCAGAACTGGGAAATATTCTGTTGAGAGAATGGAAGTTGTCCCGCTTAGTGTAAGTGTCATCGCCATGATGATAGAAAATACAATGAAATCAAATGTAATTAAAACTCATTATTTATTTATTTATAAATCACACAAAAATCTTAAACATAAATGTCCACAATTAAAAGAGTCATAATTTTGATATTTTGTATAATTGTAATTGATTTTGTCACCCAAATAATTTATTATTTCTATAGGTGGTTGAAGATTTCCAAAGCTATCAAAATATTCAATTTGATTGCCTTTTTTCCTATACGCTACCCAATGTGTACCTGGACCAGTTGAGGAATCAAGATTTATAATTCCACACTCGTTTTTCAGAGGTTTAGTTTTCGGTAAATTATCTCGCATGAAAACTCCTCGAAAATTCGGAATTAATTTATTGGCAAAATTTCTCAAATCTATTTCACTTAATGCACGATTGGGTAGCGAGCTTAGAAGTTTTTTGTCTGTGGATTTAAATATAGTCCAAATCCTTTTCTATAAGGTTTAAGGAATAACCCATGACCTAATGCAATGGATTCAATTTTTTCATTATGGCGCTTTTTCTCTTCTAAATCTTTTTTAGCAATGCTTATATCATTGACAGCCTTTGCTACGCCTGCAGCGCCTCCTGTTAAGGCTCCTAGTGCTGAAAGTCCAGCAAACAACGGCACAAGAAATGGAATTGCCCCACCAATTTTCGGTACCGAAATAACTCTAGGTGTTTTTATTTTATTACTATTTTTTGTAACGGTTTTCTTGGCAGTCGATATTGCTATTTTGATTGCTTTTTCCAAATTCAACACTTTTCTTCGTTTGAGATTGTTTCCAATAACTTTCATTACTTTCCTAAACGAAGGTTTTGTTGTTGTTGTTGTTGTTTTTGTCTTATTTTTCGCTTTTTTCTTAGAGCTGCTGCTGCTGCTGCCGTTGGTGTTGGTGTTGCTACAACCCATACCGAATTTAGTTTTTGTCTTCATAAGATTGGTAACCAATAGTGCGTTTGCTTTCTCAGGTATACTAGCGTCTTTGGATTTAAACCGTTGCCAAGCTTTTTCAGTTAAAATCCTATCGGCAATTTGTCGATCAGCTATATTTTTAAATTTAGAATAAGAAATATCGTGTTGTTTGCAGGCTTGATCAAGCAAATTAATTCCCGAATCCCCTCGAGCTAGGCGTTCTTGGAGTTTTGTGCCAGGTCCACAGAATTGATAACCAGGCAAATGTAGTTCAAGAGGTAGTTTATTTATTAAATTATTTAATAAACCTTTTCCTTTCACAATGTTTCGACGACTGATTGAATTTTTCGAATAATCAAACATTTTATATATCTGATATCTCTCTCTCTCTTTACTTAAGAACAATTGACAACTAAATGAAAATTTTAAATATAAACTTTACATTTTATAGAAAAAAAATTTAGTTTCTATCACAATGCGTTTCGTTAAACAACAATATCGGTTACCTGTACAAAATATAGAACTGATTAAAAATATTGAAAGAAAAAAACATGGTAAACTATTCCCTAATAGTATAAGAGGTTTAATTACAGGTCCTTCAAACTGTGGAAAAACAAATGTCATGATGAGTTTGTTACAACATCCCAATGGATTGAAATTTGAAAATATCTATATATATTCTAAATCTTTACACCAGCCAAAGTATGAGTTTTTACAAAAAGCCATGAAACCAATCAAAAAAATGGGTTTTTTCACTTTCTCCAATAACACAGATGTTATTCCAGTCGAAGAGACCAAACCAAATTCTATATTTATTTTTGATGACATTGCTTGTGAAAAACAAGACACAATTCGAGTATACTTTAGCATGGGTCGCCACCATGACCTAGATAGTTTTTATTTGTGCCAAACGTATACAAGAATACCCAAGCACCTGATTCGAGACAATGCAAATTTCCTCATTGTCTTCAAACAGGACGATATGAATTTAAAACATATATATAATGACCATGTCAATTCAGATATGACATTCAATGTGTTTCAAAAGGTATGTGCAGAATGCTGGAATACTGACTACGGCTTTTTAGTTATTGACAAGGAAAGTCCTTTAAATGAAGGACGCTATAGAAAAGGTTCTGACTGCTTCCTTATGTTATAAAAAAGATATCACATTTCAGTTCATATCATATGTAAAGTGATGTTCTATGAGAGCAGTTCAGAGCAGTTCAGTGAGCAGATTGTAGCAGTAAAAAACACTTCAAACCAGTTTGAGACCCATCAGTATTCTTCAGTTAAGACCAGTAACCTTAATATCAGATTCAGTTTAAAACCTTTTGAACGATTCTTTCGACGACTTCGAAACTTACTCACCACTTGTTTCTCTAAGAAAATCTAATCATCATGAATATAGATGTTAAACTAACAAAAGAACTAATCAAAACTACAAATGCTCTACGAAAGAAATACAAAGCTCTTAAGACTGGTAAAGAAGCTTACGAAACTCAAATTGAAGAAACTTTTAAGCCACTTACGGAACCACTAAATGAGTTAGTAAAACAATCAAGTATCAAAAAAGATCAACATCAACAACAACAACAACAACTACTACAAAGGGCCTCCCTCCCTTTAAAAAAAATAAAACTTGACTATGAACAACAACAGCATGATGACGAATTTACTACACCAAACACTTCTATTGCTGATAATTCGCCCATTTTAACAACAACATCAACAAAAACTGATGATACGCCAAAAAGAACAAAGAAAATATCGAAATATCTTGCTAGTCATCGAAACTTTGCAGAACGATTGTCACAAGAAGAATTGCATCTAATACCTAAAAAATATATAGATTTATTTATGAATAATTCCAAAGATATTGATAAGACGTATGGTGCACGTTTTAAAGATGGAAAATGGTTCATTGGTAATGCCGAGTTCAAAATTCATGGAAAAGATATAAAAGTTAAAAATGAAACCTACAAAGGAACATATGGCTTGTATGAGCTTATATTTATGAAAAACCCCAGTAAAAATATCTACACCAAAGAAGATATAGAAAACTATAAGACTATACTATTTGCAACCAATGTACATAGAGTTGCTTATGATTCACAAAAACAGGTGCATGGCAATAAGGGGTATAAGTATAAGCAAATTATAAGTAAATTAAGCAATACTCCAGCTTCATCATCATCATCATCATCATCATCATCTCCACAATCTGGAGGTGGGTTAATGCAATTGAAAAAATTAAAAAAAGATTATATATATTGGGATAATCCCAATGAACTTGTAGATCGAATGAGACTTCTTATCGCTTCACAACAAGCTGGTAACAACAATCATTCTAATGAAATTGTTTCCATCATTGAAGAACTCAAAGAAGCCAATATAATCAAATAAAAAACATGAGTGTTGATAAATTTGGCCGTTTTTCAAATAAAACCCCTCTCAGAGGGCCGAGAGGGAAACAAGGAGAGAGGGGCTTTACTGGGCCACCTGGTGAGGGATTTTTAAAAACAGAGAACGGTGATTACGATATAGGCTTTAAACGACTAACAAATGTTCAAAAACCGAAACAAATGGAAGATGCTGCTACTAAAAAATATGTTGATGACGCATATGATCGGCTTATAGAATATATTCAATTGGAAATTGTTGAAAAATTGCAAAAGCAACTGCATGACTACACGGAGGATATGAAGAATTATTATGGAATTATAACTGAAAATAAAGAAGTGAATACTATTTAAATTTAGTCTACAATTTACCAGCTCAGTGTAAGGACAAGTCGATAAATATAATATACCTATTATGTCTGGCATAGAAATTTCATTGATTTCTGGCGAAATCTTGCAGTTTTTAAAAGCAAATCAACATGATATAATAGAAGAACATCGCGAGGAGCTTTTAAATAGTATAGTCTTTTTGAAAAGTTTTATTAATATATCTACCACAACTTCAAAACATGGATGTCATTTTTATAATTGTCCTTGGTCTTCGGACTTATGTCAGGACGGACCAGATACCTGTGCATGTTACATGCTTGAAAATAGAATGTTAAGAATAAAAAAGTTAATGTGCCTGTATAAAAGGCTAAAATAAATAAATACTTTTGTTTTTTTTTTATCATTCACTTCAAAGATGAGTCTAAGAAACGTTGTCGACGAACTACATAAGCCTGCTCGAAGGAATTTTTCAAGAAGGCGAGTCATTATCAAGGGGATAGATGATTTATGGCAAGCTGATCTAGTCGAAATGATTGTGTACTCTTCCGATAACGATAATTATCGATATCTTCTTACAGTTATTGATACTTTTTCTAAATTCGCTTGGACGGTTCCTATTAAAAATAAAACTGGAATTATTGTCACTAATGCTATGAAGGAAATATTTAATAAAGGTCGCCACCCAAAAAATTTACAAACAGACGATGGAAAAGAATTTTTTAATACGCATTTTCAAAATCTAATGAAACACTTCAAAATCAATCATTACTCTACATTTAGTGTTGTCAAAGCATCAATTGTCGAACGATTTAATCGTACTTTAAAAACTCTTATGTGGAAAGAATTCAGTTTTAATGGCTCATATCGATGGATTGATATTGTAGAAAAACTTACAAAAATATACAATAATTCCAAACATCGGACCATAAAGATGATGCCTGTTGAAGTCAATGCTACAAATGAAAAATTATTACACTCCAAAATTTATAATCGCATTAAAATGCATATAACTCCAAAGTTCAAAGTTGGGGACCTTGTCAGAATAAGTAAATACAAACATGTTTTCGATAAAGGATACACGCCGAATTGGACCACAGAAATCTTTAAGATAATCAAACTGCAACGTACAAATCCAGTAACATACTTATTGGAAGATTACCAAGGACATCCCATTAAAGGTGGATTTTATGATCTGGAACTGCAGAAAATCAAGTTCTCCGATACATATCTAATCGAAAAAGTACTTCAAAAGAAAAAAGATAAAATATTTGTTAAATGGCTTGGCTTTTCATCAGATCACAACTCTTGGATACCTATCCCTAAAGAGACGTCATAAAATAATAATACAACATATTTGTTTTGTATATATATATATATATATTTTTAATAAAAATTCTTTATTGACTCATTATAAAGTTATGTATATACAGTTTTTTTTTTTAAGAAATATTCATTTGGTATGTTTGTTTCATTGTTTTGAAGTCCAGTAATTCGACATCGGATTTATATTCAAGATCCTCCTTCATAAAGATTTCAACTTCTCCATTACTTAAGACTCTCTCAGTTTCATATTCATGATATTCATAACATTTAATATTGAGTGTACGCAAATTATAATTGCTATCATACGAACATCGAATTGTTAGTGCCTTGTCATCGTCAAACTCAAGCTTGAAATGTCTATAAAACACATCTTTACTTTGAATGATTCCCGATATTTCAATTTCTTTTTTAATTAAGTCTTGCCTAAAACTCTCGATTGCTTCTTCTACGGTTATTATTTTCTTTTCCAGAATTGGCGTTTTTGCTGTTGTTACATCGGATGCTGCATCATCATTATCATTTTGATATGATGTTGTATCCCATTTCGTAGTATTAAGTAAATTTGTACCATTTGTATAGGTTAACAAACGAAACGATAAACCTATTTGTACAATATCGTTATTTGGTAAACTCAGCGTAAACGAAAGATTGTCAGTTTTGTTAGGGTGTTGTAATTTTATATCCAACGGTATGGGTGATGTAAAAATTAGTGTGGGAAAAATTGAAAACACACATAAAACGACTGCGGCGGACAACATTCTTATGAAAATATGATTGCTACTTTCTCCAAAGGTATATTATATACTGATATAAAATCACTTTAAAATTTTAATTTATACAATTTATTATATATTTTAATCTCTCTTTCTCTCTCTCTCTCAAGCCTGCAGATATGACATACACGTCTACAAGACATGGCTCGCTATAACATATTCTAACAAATAGGGAATAATTATTTCGATTTGACATTTGAGATGTCCAAATTTAAAAGAACTTAAACAAATGTATCCAAATATAACATTGAAATGTACAAGTGGATATCATGGAAAGAGATGTGCACTTCAAAATGTATATCTTTTAAACAAGTTTTATTGTCAAGTTAAAAATCGTAATAATTAATAAAGCAAGCATTTTAAATAATTTTGTTTATTCTTTGGAATCCATAAGGGAGGGAACTGTAATCGGGGAGGAAATTCCGCTTCTCTGACACAGGCCTGTATGTTTTGTATTCCCTTTTGGTCACCACCCGATGTTCTTTTGTTCGTTTTATATTATCAGAAACAATAAGAATGCGGCTCTCATTTTTGTTAGCAGCATTAAGAACAGCTTCTTTTATCGAATCAAAATTTACTTTTTTCGAAGAAGTATAATTCAATGATATACCTTTCACCTTACATGCAATGATTTCAGTTTTCTCCTTTGGGTTAAAGACTTTAAAAGCGTAATTCTTTGGACCTCCGCTTACAAATTCGGTAATATAACTACCTTTCCCGTAAAGCTCTAGCTCATCTGTCATATCTCCTATTAAGTCTCCTGTCTCAGGTTCAAAATCTCCTTCTCGGCTTTTATAAATTACAGAATCTGTATCATAATACAAAACTCTTCTATCCAGTTTTTCTAAATATTCATACAATTTTAGACGAGCTTGAGTCGTAGTATATGCTGCGATGCTAACATTCACTGAAGGCAAAGATTCTGCAGCTTCTTCTCTATTTACAAAATTTATGACAACATTTTCATCATTTACAGGTAAAATATTGCACACTTCTAAGGATGGATTAGTCAATACTTCGTATAATTCTGAAGGACTGTTAACAATGCGTGTCCTGGTTTGATTTTCTCTCTGACCGAATTTTCCCCAGAATGAATTTAATATAAGCTTTGAAAAAGACCTTTTTCCTTGATTATGCGAAATATTTGCATAATCTAATTGGATATTTTCATTTTCTAGGAAATGGGAAATATAACCTTGTTTTTCTGCCTCAGTGTTACAGTTTGAAGGCCATCCCGAAGCTTCTTGCTTAATTTTTAAGAACTTGTTCATCATAGAATCAAAAAGACCACTTGAATTGTTTTCCTTATTGTATTGAACTACATTATATTCCCATATTTCAGTTATACTCAAAAGCTTATATCCTTTGTCTAAAGCCTTCACAACTTCCTCAATGATCCAAGTGCCGCAAATCGATCGTTCATCATCTGAATGATGACAGAATTTATCTCTTGATTTGATGCTGCTACATATCATGCACAATGTAAATATAAGCTTATTATTTTGCTTTATTGGAAGAACCGGGTGAAACAAATTTTCTGGGGGTAATACTTTGCATTTGATAATACCACTGATATCTTTTAAATCAATGTGCGATGTTATAGAAGGCTCTGTATACAGTTTTGGATGTCCTATTGGATATTTACCATATTTGCAAACCCAAGGGTATAAGGAGCATACATCTATATATCTAATTTTTTCTCCACTTTTGCATTTGTAATACATTGAAGTATTACCAGTTCTTCCTCCATAGAAGGCATCTCGAGGATTGAGAGGTGTTTTCTCAATAAGTGGATGTGTTCTTAAGAATACTAAATCTTCTTGGCTCATCTTTGAATGTTTTCTTTCAAACTCGCAATTCCATATTTCAATGACCTCATAGCCAAATGATCTAAGACGTTTTATTTTAGATTCTGTTTGTTCAAATCTTAAATTCAAAGTGTCGAGCTTATCTCCATCTAAGGGTTCGTTCCTTCTATGGGTCAGACATATTGGATGCCCATGATAATAACATCCATGAAACTCGAAAACTTGACCAGTTTCTTCACAGAAGCCATCAACTTTTACACCTGCAACAACTACTTCTCTTCCATTGGCAGCATGTTTTATATGAATATTGCGATTTTTGGCCTCCCAAATTAACCATTTTATTGAAACTTTTGAGTGTTTGTCAACATTTCTATAGCCATTTTTAGGTATCAGCCCTATGGTGTTTTCAATGAGGAAATTACGTCTGTAGACAAGACTACACGCCGATGCAATAGTAGTGGATTCCAAAAATGGCTCCACATTGCTCTGCATAAGGAACAATTTTCTAAATTCCAAACAAGCTTCTGTTAGAATTTTCACATCACTTATACAATAGTCAATCAAATCACGTTCCATATTGAATTCATCATTTTTATGTTCTTCGTGCCATTTAAGGAATATTGCCCGATCTTCAGTTTTCATGGTATCGCATCCGTAGTATTTTACATCGGGTAGTTTTCCCACATATTTTGCATTTTTCGATAAGTTAAAAAAGTGTGGGAAATATCCCTTCTTTAATGATGGAGACAAATCAAATGCTTTCGGTAATTTAGAAAGTGCCATTGGAAAATAATTTATGGAATCCAAGAACTTTACATTGGCAATTTGCATCACTAAGATTTTTGTTCCACGCATTATTAATTCAGGTTTCAAGTTGGTTTCAACTAGAATATAATTCAAGATAAACTGGTGATCATAGGCTTGACCATTATGTGCCAACACTAACACATTCTTGAACAACTGTCGTATTTTCAATATGTACTCAAGAAATTTAGAAACAACATCTTGCCTTATTATTTGTTGTCTGAATTTACACACATTACAAAAGATTAATTTTTCAATGTCAATGCAAGAACTGCATCTTTGTTGAAACACACACAAGTTTGGTTTGTGTATATTTAACAGGCTTCCATCAGCTTCATTTATTTCAACATCTTCTTGTCTGCTTTCAAAATCGTAAAATATGTAGATGCAATTGTTAGTTTTTGGTGTTCTTCTATCGGGTAACATAAAACATTGATGATTGTGAGGAACAAATTTTACACATTGCTTGCAAAAATATTCATTACAAAAATGCTCTCTATTGCTTATTGTTTTTAAGCAATCCTTACAACGTTTTATCTCTTCACAGATAGTCGTTTTACTCGAACCGACAGATTTATGATTGTCAAAACATACTTGGCCTCGGAACTTTCTGTAACAATCTTCACAAAGAATTTCCAACGACGATGATGACATCCTTTCACAGCTTGGAGTTTTTTGACATTGTGGGCATGATTTCATGCAACTGTGTCTGGATTTTGAATCATAAGGCACATGACATATTTCGCAGTAGTATTTACAACAAAAAGCAGATGTCAAAGAAGTTATCAAATTAAAATGATTGTTGTGATAAAGAAGATTAATTCTTTTTATTACAGCATTGTTGTTGTTGGTGGGAATACCTTCGTAGATTATAGTTCGCCCCTTTGTTCGATACTCATAGACTGTTATTTTATATTCTCCTCCTAAATAAGTTTGAAAAAGTTGTAGCTCTGGAATACCACAACCCTCGTTGCCGCCGCCGCCGCTGGCACCGCTGCTGCCTTCCAATGGTACTTTCACTTGAGCATTAATCAATAGTCGATGTGCCTCATTTGTTTGCTTTTGATCACAGTCTTTACGAATTGTAATGTAATCGGGTGATTTGTTCACAAATGCAATACCAACTACTAAAGCACGTGGTAAACAAAGATAGTCCTTATTTTTGATGGTCACAATGCCTCGACGTTTGTTGCATTCCTCTTCGAAAGTCTGATAAAAATTTTGATTACGTCTTCCTTGACCGACTGGTATTTTTACAGTTGTAACTCTTATACAAAAGGAATCCGTTTCAAAACCTTCCGAGTTACTCTGGAATACTTTTGAGATCATATCCCAAATGTCTTTTAAATGGAAATCGCTTGCATTCCTGAAACTTATCCAACCACTGCCTCGTTCCTGTGAAAATCCCTTCCCGCAAAAAGTTACTCCTACCTTATCAGTGGGTGATAAGTCCTCAAAGATATATTTGACGACATCATCTATGGCATCTTTAATCCAACTCGTTGGCTCCATACCTTCTGGAATTGGTTTAATTTTAAACTCAATTTTCCTTCCTCTCAGATTAAAACGTTTGACATTAGTCATTTCATTCGAAACGATCTCGTAACACTATACATTTATGTAAATGGAAAATAAAAACAAACATTTTTTTGAAACTAAATTTAAATATTCTTTTGAACTACCTAATGAACCAACCTTTTCAACTGATAATTTATTCAGTTTTTTTAAAAAATTATTTGATGAAGAAGAACTCATTATTTTATAAAATAATTTGTCTTTGTTTCTGCAGCAACAACAGCAATTACCTATAGTCACACTTGAAATGACTAACTTATAAAATATAAGTTATCTTGTAAGCAAGCAAAAAACCATACACATACACACACACAAGCCCTGCAAAAATAGTATACAGCATGAGTGGAGACCGAGAAAATAAATAAGAACAAAACTTTTTTTTTACACTTTTTAAAAATTTATTTAAAATTTCTTTTTTTTTTTTTTTTTTTGGCGCTTCACAAACAAAACTTTTTTTTTTTTACACTTTTTTTGACGCTTCACGATTGCTTCATAATAATTATTTAAAAGCATTGACGCTTTTGCGAGTACATGAAAAGATCTGGTTCATCATCATCATCATCATCGTCATCAACCTGGTGAACAGCAGCTACCACATCAGCCTTCCTCTTATTGGTTTCAGCAGCAGCAGCAGCAGCAGCAGGAACAATAATTGGTGGAAGGAATTTGATTCCCTCGTTATTCTTCAAAATACGCATTCCGACCAGCTTCTGGATTTCGTTTACAGTTAGAGCGTTGAATTTCTCGCTCATGAAGATTTTATAATCATCGATCTCAATGAGTACTTTCGGTCCGTATTTTGTGCGACACATTTTAGCTTCTAAGATGGTTTTAGGTTGCGCTCCCAAGTCCTTAAGCGGCAACAATGGTTTTTCCAAACTAAATTGATTAAGTTTTGATGTGAAGGCGTCCATATTATATTGATGATGCAGGTATAGTTGTATAATTGTACAGTTGTTGTGTATAGCGGTTGAAAGTTTTTCGCAAGTGTAGCGATTTAAAGAAATGTGACCCTCTTTTATATACAAATAAAATTGATATGAAAACATTCCCCTCCAAAAAAAACACGCGAAATTATTTTTTGCCATATGAACGAAAAACAAAATTAAATTATTTCTTATCACTTGTTGCTAACCTAACCACATAGATATGAAACAGGACATTGAATCTTATCAAAATCATTAGAACAGCGCATGATTTGGTTATGAGTTTACTCATTTCTATGTGATAATTTATTTCTATATTTTTGAGAAGTATCACCAAGTAAATCTGTTTCATCAAACGGGCAATTAATCGGATATTCACCTTCTTTTCTATTCAAAACATTGGAATGAGGTGAGATCGAACCGCTCAAGGTTAACTCTCCACCTATATATATATATATATAAAAATGTATAAATAATAATTTAGTTTTGAGTATACATATTACTATACTCACCCAAAAGTCTAAACCGTACGTGTTGCATAAATGGAAATTGCAACCTATGATTGAGAATGGGAGATACTGCCTCACCATTTCTTAAATGAAACAATACGCATTCACTTCCATATTCTGGTTGAATAAGTAATTTCAATACATCACGATTAAATATTATATCTGTGAATTTAATTTCTAGCCATCCTGATTCACAGATGCAGAATGTTTCTCCCTCCCGCAATCTTTCGCACCAAAACATTTTGTTTCCTCTTTATGACCCACCTCAACCCAAAGATAAACTATAAATAAAATCAATAAACATGTGACATATATATATATATATATATATATATATATATTGTGAGTTCAAACTCTAGCTTCAGCAACAATGATTTAAACTGGAAGACGGTGCGTGGCACCAGCACAGCACTGACCATGACCATGACCAAGGGCCCTTAATAGAAACACACAAAATCTACCCTTCATATTATGCTTTGATGACAACAAAGTCACCGGCCAGTGCGCTGCACCATCACAACACTGACCATGACCAAGGGCCCTTAATAGAAACACACAAAATCTACCCTCAGCTATCAACCATCCATATTATGCTTTGATGACGACGCCGACGACGACGACGACGACGACAACAAAGACGATGCCGCGGCACATTTTTTTTATAGCTAACCTTCAGGCGACGACGACGACGCCGACGACCGACGACACCCAAGGAAAATTTTTTTTTTTTCTTGATGGCTAAGCTTATCATCTAATTCATTATTTCAATCCACCACCATCACCCAAAATAAAACATTTTAAATTCTTATCACATCATTTTATTTTGTTTAGTTTTAATAAGCTCAAGGTTATATGTACCTACTCTCTCATTATATTTCAAATTTCAACTGAAAAAAAAGCCTACCCAACAAATTTAATACAAAGTACCACTATTTCAACCCACCGTCACCACCACCAACCACCACCACCACCACCACCACCACCTCAAAATATATTCTTATCACACATATTATACACACATTTTAACTTCATTCCAACATACCCTATTGCGTCATACATACCTACCTACCTATTACGTCATACATACCTACCGGACACAAAAATTGGTTCCCAGGCTGAGGAGGGGCCATACCTACTGAGATCCACCTTTTCCTTTTTAGAGTTAAGAAAAAATTAAATAAGAAAAAAAGAAAAAACAAAAAAAATTTTATATACAAACTGTTTTTATTCGTCTCTTATTGGCTAATAAAAAAAAATAATTTTATATTTCAAAAGAAAAAACCAAATTTTGTACTCATTTCGCTCTTATTCGCTAATTTTTCTTATTTCTAGTTTAACAGATCTTCCCATTGGACCTTTGTATATGATACAGTATGATCCTGTTTTCATATTGATCATTTCAACTGCCTTTTCAGTTAATTTGTTGTAGCGGGCTGGAATTTAAAATTTGATAGAAAATTAAAAAGAAAAAAAAATATAATTTACTTACATCGTTTGTACCCAGATCGACAACTAATAGCGTTCCGAATTTAGTTTGGATCCTTCTCATGCTTATTATTGGATAGCAATGATTTTGCTCTAAGTTTTTTATATTAATCACAGTATTAAAACTGCTTCCAGCTTCAATTTCTTGAATTTCTTTTTCAAATTCTTGAGACATGGTTTAATAATATTGATTTTTCAGATTATACTAATAAAATTTCATCTCAAACAGTTGAATTTATACGGATTTTATTTTTTTTGTTCTCTCTTTTTTTAGCTTCTTAGGGGGAAAGTTTATTAGTTTGTTTCTTCTTTTTCATGTTTTAAGTGTTTCTATTTCTGGAAAATTGATTTTTTTTTCGTTCTCCTTTTTTTTACTTTCTTAGGACAAGTTTATACGTGTTTTGTTTTCCTTCATTCTTAATATTTTTTATGTGCTTCTATTCCTAGAAAAAACAGATTCTTTTTCTAACAGCTGCAGGTGTTTCTCATAAATCATGTATGTTTTCGAACTTCTCCAGTTAAGGGACTGTACTCAATAATACGATCATGTATGATCATGCAATATATTGAAGTATTTGCTGGTACAGCTACGTTTGTTTTGATTTCAAGTTTTACATCTACAGGAGCCGACTTGATGGACTCGTTTTGTCTGGAACAATCAATTACAATAATTGGAGCAGTTTCCTTATATTCTTCACGTGATAAGAGTGGTTGCGATTGTTTGCTGTAAAAGGATTGTTGAAATCGGCTGTACATATCATAGAGAACAGCGTATCGGTCAGTGGTAAAATCAACATTCAAATCTTCACGCGGATATGACTCAGAGTTCAAATGTATCTTAACGTTTCTCAACGTGCAGTGATCAAATTTGCTAGCATCCTTATCTTTTTGATTTTTTCTGTTTGTTTGTAGTCCAATTATAATATATCTAGGTTTTTCAAGTTGACTCGAAGTTTTAATGGTCCATATATGATCGGTTGCAGCTGGTAGTGTTGGATATTCATACATTTTCCAGTTTCTAAAATGCATTTGAATGGGTTTTGATTGTATTTGTTTAAGTAAGGTTAGCTTTTCAGCATCGGCCAAAGTGATGTGAGGAACTCTCCATTGCATTTTCAGGATTTTAATTTGTACATCTTCCGACGAAACAAAAGCATTCTCATCAGTTCGAGTACGTATTAAAATCAATTCATGTCTTGCGTTTGCTATAATCGTTTTGTATTCTTCAGCAAATCCTAACAAACTTTTAAGTGGTACGCAAAAGTTGAAAGTACCAGATGAGGTCAAAATGATGTCTTTTCCATACCATGATGCATTTTGAAGATATCTGCTTTCATTCTCATTCAAAGATATATAGTTTTTTAATGTTGTTGTGATACCCACATTTTAATTGTATTCAATATCCACACCATTCAATTCATAATGAATTTCCTCAAAAAGAAAGGCCATAGCATTATTGCATAATTTAGCTGAATCAGAATTACTTCCGTCTAATTTTTTGAGGGTTCCTTCAATGTAAATATAACTTTCGCTAGGTAGAATACATAGGTCTTGTTGTTGAATAGAAATACGTATTTCGTCGCTTGTATTGTAAGACTGTAAGAACGGAGAGTAGCTGTGATATTCAAATTTGGAAATGCTATTATCATAACCAGGTGTTTGGGATATATTCAATATATCACTCATGTTTATTTTTTTTTTATTTTATTTTTATTATTTTATATTTTTATTTTAAAACAAATCCTAAAGACTGAAGATAAGATTTATTTTCAGATGTGAGCTTTGGTCTTGTCAGTTTTGCTGCTCTTGTAGAACTAACAGAATCGTCACTTTTGCGGTTGATTATATTATTATAAATCAACATTATGAATCACCTAATGGTTTTAAATGTAAACGTATGGTTATTGTTTCTCCTCTAAAATTAATTAAATCTCCGTCCTGGTCAACAAGCTTCAATGAAATAGAACTTAACTCTTTGACGTTCACTGGTAAATAAATGACGTTTCTTGGAACTTCAATGATTTTATATCCAGGTCCTTCTTCTGGTGAAAATTCATGTATTGTATGCATTGGTTTGTTATTAAAATATGAACCAGAAATAATATTACACTCAATTCGTATGACATTCACTTTGTTTATGTCAACAGGTAAATCTGAAGTATGCAATAAATCAGCTTTCAAAGATCGTTTACTGAACCCCAATAATTTTCCAATAGATCGATCTTTCTCAAAATGTACAGTCTCTGTACTATCCACTTCACATTGTAATGTATTATTATTAGCTTCAATTTTCATGGAGATAGGAAAATTCATTTCATTTAATTTATAGTTAATAAAAGAATAAATGTCATCGATTTCATATGAGCCTGTTGGAATTTCAATAACATGTGCTCCAATATGCAGCAAATTGTTTCGTTCATCAACATTAGGTATGGAGTTATATGATTGAAAATCTATCAAACCGCAAACATAGTCCCGATCCAACTTTAAAGGTGGAAAATATTCTGATGTCAAATAAGAAGTATTTCCGCTCAGTGTAAGTGTTAACGCCATGACAATAAAAAAGACAATGAAAATAATTTTACAAAATGTATGTTATTTATTCATAATAGTAGTCATATAAAAACTTTAAACATAAGTGGCCACAATTTACTGCGTTATAATCTTGATACTTAATATAATTATATTTAATCTTATCGCCTAAATAATCAATTAATTCTTTCGGTGGTTGAAGGTTTCCAAAACTATCGAAATATTCAATGTGACTGCCTTTCTTATAATACGCTACCCAATGTGTTCCTGGTCCATTTGAGGAATCTAAATTCACTATTGCACATTCATTTCTTAATGGTTTACTTTTCGGTAAATTATCACGCATGAAAACTCCCCGAAAATGAGGTATAAACCTCATGGCAAAAGCTCTCAAATCCAACTCATTCAAGGCACGTTTGGGTAACGACTTTATAAGTTTTTTGAATGCGGATGCAAATAAAGTCCGAGTCCTTTTCTATAAGGTTTTAAATGTAGCCCGTTACCCATTGAAATAGCTTCCAATTTTCGATTATGACGTTTTTTCTCATCTAAATCTTTTTTAGCATTATTAGCATCGTTGACAGCCTTAGCAATACCGGCAGCACCTCCAGATAAAGCTCCGAGAGCTGAAAGCCCTGCAAAGAGAGGAACAAGAAATGGTATAACACCACCAATTTTCGGTACTAAAATAACTCTTGGTGTTTTAATTTTGTGACCATTTTTATGAATTGTTTTCTTAGCAGCTGACAATGCTATTTTGATAGCTTTTTCCAGATTATGTGGTTTTTTTCTTTGAATAGTTTTTCCAAGACTTTTAATTGTTCTACTAAAAGTGATGCTCTTCTTGATTTTCTTTTTTTTGTTTTTTGATTTCGTTTTTTCATTACTGTTTGAGCAACCCATATCTAATTTTAGTTTAGCTTTCATTAGATTGGTAACTAGTACAGCATTTGCTCGTTCACTTAACCCAGTGTCCTTAGATGTCGCTCGTTTCCAAGCTTTCTCAGTTAAGATTTTATCTGCTGTATGACGTTCAGATGTATTTTTAAATTTAGAATAAAATATATCGTGTTGCTTGCATGCCTGATCAAGCAAATTAATTCCTGGATATCCTCTTGCTAATCGTTTTTCTAGATTTGTTCCAGGTCCACAATATTGATAACCAGGAAGATGTAGTTCAAGAGGTAATTTGTTGATTATAGAGCTTACCAAACCGTGTCCTTTCACGGTACTTTGTTGACTGATAAGTTTTTTTGAAAAATCCAACATTTTTATAGAAATAAAGTTATGACTCAATAGGACGGCTTACAATGTTATGACTATTTTGTAATAAAACCTTCACATTTAAAGGAAATTGTTTAGTACCTTTCATCATGCGATTCGTGAAACAACAACAACTTTTACCAATTCAAAATTTTGATTTGACTAAAAGTAATGAGTCAAGAAAACATGGTCAACTATTACCCAATAGCATAAGAGGTTTAATTACGGGTCCCTCGAATTGCGGAAAAACAAATGCTATGATCAGTTTACTACAGCATCCTAACGGTTTAAAATTTGAAAACATATATATTTATTCAAAGTCATTACATCAACCAAAGTATGAGTTTTTACGAAAAGTCGTCAAACCAATCAAAGGAATGGGTTTCTTTACGTTTTCCAATAATAGTGAAGTTATACCAGCTGAAGAAGCAAAACCAAATTCGGTTTTTATCTTTGGTGATATTGCTTGTGAAAAACAAGATACTATACGAACCTACTTTAGTATGGGACGACATCATCTTATTGATAGTTTTTATTTATGTCAAACATATACAAAAATTCCAAAACATCTTATACGCGACAATGCAAATTTTTTAATTGTTTTCAAACACGACGATATGAACTTGAAACATATTCATAATGATCATGTTAATTCTGACATGTCATTTAATATATTTCAAAATGTATGTGCAGAATGCTGGAATGATAAATATGGATTTTTGGTTATTGATAAAGACAGTCCTTTGAAAGAAGGTCGATATAGAAAGGGCTTTGATCATTTCCTTAAACTATAAAAGCAGCTCTTCATAACAGTTTACATCATACGTATAGTAATGTTCTATGAGAAAAGTTCAAAAGCATTAAAAAGCAGTTCAAAAGCAGTAAAAAGCAGTTCAAAAGCAGTTCGAAAGCAGTAAAAAACAGGTCAAAAGCAGTAAAAAGCAGTTCAAAAGCAGTAAAAAGCAGTAAAAAACAGGTCAAAAGCAGTAAAAAGCAGTATAAAAGCAGTAAAAAGCAGTAAAAAACAGGTCAAAAGCAGTAAAAAGTTGTTTTAAAGCAGAAAAAAGCAGTTCAAAAGCAGTAAAAAGCAGTATAAAAGCAGTAAAAAGCAGTTCAAAAGCAGTAAAAAGCAGTTCGAAAGCAGTAAAGAGCAGTAAAAAACAAAAAGTAGTTCCTTTGGCCTTGTGTGCGTTTCGCCCAAGCATGAACGGTGGGCTCATCAGTTAGATGCCGTTCATACTCTTCTAAGACGCACATGTTCGATAAAATCGACACTTATATATAATTTTCAGTGCACAAGTGTACTGTGAATTATATATATTTTAGGGAGCCTTGTTACCAGCAAAAACCTTAAAATTATGCATGCTCGTGGCCAGTTGTCAATTGAAGATTAAAATTTTCAAAATGAAAAGACAAATTGAAAAAAATTGAAAAAACACAACAACAAAAGTTGTTGCATTCAATTTCAATTCGAGCATTACCTAATTTGAAATTAAAAATAAAAAGTAGTTCCTTTGGCCTTGTGTGCGTTTCGCCCAAGCATGAACGGTGGGCTCATCAGTTAGATGCCGTTCATACTCTTCTAAGACCCACATGTTCGATAAAATCGACACTTATATATAATTTTCAGTGCACAAGTGTACTGTGAATTATATATATTTTAGGGAGCCTTGTTACCAGCAAAAACCCTAAAAAAAAACAGGTCAAAAGCAGTAAAAAGCTGTTTTAAAGCAGTAAAAAGCAGTAAAAAGCAGTTCAAAAGCAGTAAAAAGCAGTACAAAGCAGTTTGAAAGCAGTAAAAAGCAGTATAAAAGCAGTAAAAAGCAGTTCAAAAGCAGTAAAAAGCGGTACAAAAGCAGTAAAAAGCAGTAAAAAGCAGTATAAAAGCAGTTCATAAATGAAAACAATAATAAGCACTTCTCCATATCGTTTACAACATACGTAGAGTTATATTCTATGAGAGCAGCTCAAAGCAGTTCAACGCACAGTCCGTGGAAGTACGAAGTCGCTCAACTCGGTTTAAAAATCGATGTTCATCAATCAGAAGCAGTACATTCAACATTAAAATAAATTTCAAACCGATTGAAAGACTCTTTCATAATATAAGAAGCTTATTTACAGTCTTCATTATGATGAATTTAAATAAGGAATTGACAAGTGAACTCATTAACACTACTGATGCTCTCCGAAAGAAATATAAAGCTCTAAGGAATGGAAGAGAAGCATTCGAAACTCAATTGGAGGAAACCTTTAAACCAATCACCAATCCTCTATAAAGAGTTAGTTGAGAAATCAAATGAACAGCAAAATTATTTTCAAACCCCTGTAACTAAATCAAAACAGAATTTTGATGATGATTTCGCTACACCTGCTGCTAGCATCAGTAGTATTACTCCAAAAAACTATTCAGCAACACCCAAAAGCAAGCATTTTAGAGAAAGCAGACAACGAGTACGTGATCGTTACAAAGCTCGTCATTTAACCGACCAAATAGAAGACACTGCATTCGATGAAATATCACAAAAGTATTTAGATTTATTTTTGAATGAATCTAGTGCTTTTGACAATATATATGGTATTCACGAAAAGAATGGCAAGTGGTTCATCGGGGATGGAGAGTTTAAGATTCTTGGAAGAAATATACAAATAAAAAATAAAATCTATGAAGGTTCAAACGGCTTATATGAACTTATATTCAAGAAAAAACCCTGTCAAAAAATATACAATGAGAAAGACTTAAAAATATATAAGGATATATTGGAGGATACCAATGCATATAGACGTTCACATGATTCTACAAAACAAGTTTTCGGAAATCGTGGAAGTAAATATAAAGAAATTATAAGCAAACTGCTAACAGATACTACTACTCCAGTTTCACATACAAGAAATGGATTAATGCAATTATCTAAGAAAGAAAAAGACTTTATCTTCTGGGATGATCCCAATGAACTTGTAGTTCGATTAATGAGTGTAGATAAGTTCGGAAGGTTTAGAGGCCTAACAGGACCAATTGGACCACGTGGGGAGCGAGGAGAATCAGGACCACCTGGGTTGCAAGGAGTGCCAGGACCACCTGGGTTGCAAGGAGTGCCGGGAACACCTGGTGAGGGATTTCTCAAAACAGAAAGTGGCAACTATAATATAAACTGGAAGCGTCTACAAAACCTACAGGACCCACAAGAGAAGGAAGATGCTGCAACAAAAAATTATATTGATGGAAAAATTGAAGAATTAAACAAGAAATTAATTAGTATTATTAGCTTAATTGCCAAAATTGAAGAATATTTATATTCTAAAGATGAAAAATATTTATATTTTTGAATTCAAGAAATATGTATTTATAACCCTTGGGTGAAATTTCAAACTGCTTGAACCAACATTCTGTCTCTTTCTCCTACTTCCCAGCCCCAACATTCTTATTTCCTACTAATGTAATTCTAATGATTGAATAAAAAAAACTAAAAAAAGAAAAATCGACTATTTAGCTTAACGAGGAAATTGTTTTTTGATTTCAGTCTTATTTTGAATATCAGTGTGAGAGGACAGTAACCTAATAATGGCAAGAATAAATACTTCTATAATTTTTGATGAAATTTTAACATTTCTTAAAACAAATCAACATACTATACTAGAAGAACACTATGAGTATTTCATAGCAAGTATAAATTTTCTGAGGAAATTTGAAAATATATCCTCTACAACATCTGATCATGGGTGTCACTTTATAAATTGCCCATGGTCTTCCAATAAATGTAAATCAGGGCCAGATACATGTGCGTGCTACATGATTGAAAATAGACTATTAAAAATAAAAAAACTTATGTTATTATATAAAAGATTACAATAAATAAAATTATTATAAAAAGAAAAAACATTACATTTTTATTTCAATCAACTGAAAGATGAGTAAGAGAAACATTGTTAACGAGCTGCATAAACCTGCAAGAAGAAATTTCAAAAAAAGACGAGTCATTATAAAGGGACTTGATGAATTATGGCAAGCTGATTTGGTGGAAATGGGTACCTACTCACCAGAAAATGATAATTATCGATATCTTCTTACGGTAATAGACACATTTTCTAAATTTGCTTGGAGTATAGCTATCAAAAGTAAAACAGGAGTTGATGTCACTGCAGCTATGCAAAACATATTTAATGAAGGACGCAACCCAAAGAATCTGCAAACAGATGACGGAAAAGAATTTTATAATAAAATTTTTCAACATCTCATGAAAACATATAAAATCAAACATTACTCTACATTTAGTGCACTTAAAGCATCCATTGTTGAACTATTCAATCGCACCTTAAAAAACATGATGTGGAAAGAATTTAGCGCTAATGGCTCATATCGTTGGATTGACATGATAAAATCACTGACTAAATCATATAATACCACGAGACATCGCACTATTAAAATGAGTCCATCTGAAGTTAATTCTAGAAATGAAGAACACATACTTTCAACAGCATATAATCATATCAAAATTCATATTACACCTAAGCTTCATATTGGTGACTTTGTAAGAATAAGTAAATATAAGCATGTTTTTGAGAAAGGATACACCCCCAATTTGACAACTGAAATCTTCAAAATAATAAAAGTTCAACACACAAATCCCGTTACATATTTATTAGAGGACTATCACGGACATCCCATCAAAGGAGGATTCTATGAACTTGAATTACAAAAAACAAAATTTCCAGATACCTACCTCATAGAAAAAGTACTTAAAACCAAAAAGGGACAAATATTTGTGAAATGGCTTGGTTTCCCATCTGAACACAATTCTTGGACATCTATACCTCAAAACGATTAACAAAAATTGTATTATTTTTTTTTAATAAAGATGCTGTTTCATTAAAAATATTCACTCTGTTTTTTTCTCCTTCAAACCTTAATAAAAAATATATTTTTACTAGCTATGATCACACGATAAAAATAAAGACAAAATATCTACTTCAAATGAAAAAAAAGAAAAAGATACCTGTCTCAAACCAAAAATATTCATTCTAAAAGGACACTTCACATATGCACCGCAAAAATGCATTTTTAGTCCATACCGCTATAAATCAATCAATTTTTATTATACCTACCAAACATTTTAAAAATTCAAAGCAACACCAACAAAAAAAAAGGTACCTGTCCCAAGCCATCTTACGTTTCCCAGCAAGCATAGAATGGTCTATCTCATCCCTATTGAGGATTTACTCCGCACATAGCACCGAATCTTCATTCTCATCCCTATTGATGCTCTCATCCCTATTGATGCTATACTAACTGTCTCATCCCTCATCCCTCGGAATCTCCATACATTACAGAACCCGCCAAAACTAACTACTAACATACATATTTATATTTTTTAAAATCCCGTCGGCATTTAGCTTTTATTTGAAATATAACATTTTACATTATTAGCATTTTTAACAAAAATACTGCTTTTCTACTTCTTGTCTATGCATTAACATACAAACGATTTTTCTTGTATGTATAGGTGTAAAATACAACCAGTTCCACTCAGTTTCCAAGCGACACTTTAACTCAATATTTATTTCATTACTTATGATATGACCTTCTTAGCAATATTTTTTATTATTCTTGCTACATTCTATTCTTCGCTTTTTTTGCTGCCAGCGCATTGACAGCGACATCCCACGACGGCGTTTTGCGTAAATTTATACTCGTTTACGACAGTACTATAGTGTCTATATACAAAGATGTTTCATCTTTGTACAGTAGTCTCTCGATAACGTGAATCACCGATAATGCGAATTTCTACAAAATGCGAATCGTTAAAACTTAACATTGTCATCTCTATAATGTGAACTTCCGAAATTTTGGAACTCTTAAATGTGAATTCCTTAGGAAATTTTGTATACCTAGTAGAAACCAAATAAAATAAAAATTAAAAGAAAAAGTTGTCCAGATTATTAAAAAAAAACAATAGGTAACTAATTTTCAAAGTACAAACATAAAACAACCAGAAAATAAAAATTAAAATTATTATAATTCATTATCACAATGAAGTTCGATAGGATTTATCTTTAAATTTGAGTTTGACTTCACTTAAATACATACACCAACCGCTAATAATGTTGACCATCTTTTGGTTTATAATTACATCATTTACCTACCTAGCCACCTACCTATTCATAAATCTTTCCAAAATAAGAAACCCTTTTTCTTCTGCTCTATTTTCTGCGAATACAAAACATTACCCTTAAAATACAACGGCTATAGATAATAAATCAGGTAGCGCCAGCAGTTTCCTTTGTTCACGCATTGCTTGTGAGTACTCGCTTTGTTCACGATCAGAACGATCAAAACGATCAAAACGATCAGTAGGTCTTTTTTCGAGTACCCGAAACTGGTTACAACTGTTTGCGAATAATTTTGTTCGTGGGTATGAAAGTCAGAAGATACTCATGAGTTCGATCAGTTCGTTTGTCTTTATTCGTGATTGTTTTTATTCATGACCAAAATGACTTATGAGCATGGAAGCAAAACGATCGGGTATGAGCGATCAAATAGAAAAAATCGCAGTGTTCGAACTTATTCGAACATACTTATTTTAATCTCTGGTAGGTACTAAATAATTCACAGGTATAATTAATTAAATGTACATGTGCATTTCGTATAGGGTGCATCAATAAGAAAAAATAATTCACAGGCTGATAGGGACTTATGAATTAAAATAAAGTGCACGACTGGGACGGACGAACTTGCTCTAATATGTGACAGTGGTCTTGGGGGTTTTGGGAAAAAACATTGAAAAAATCATATGAAATTTTATTAATTACTTAAAAATCAATACTTAAAACGTTTTTTGGAGAAAATGAAGTAAGCCATCAGATTTCTTTACTTTTTTGAATTTTAACGAAATTTTTTTTAAAAATCGTTCGTCCAGTTTTTTTTTTCAAAAAATAGATTTTTTTTAGACTTTTCGAAAATATTTTCCAATTTTTTTTTTTGAGTTTGAGAACTTCTAGCACTTTGTAGTTTTTATCAGAAAAATAAAATTTAAAAAAAAAGTAAATTAAACCGCTTTTGGAAAAAATAAAAAAAAATTTAAACTTTTTAAACAACTCAAGAAAACTTTTTTTGAAAAATTTAAAAAAGGTATATTATTTCTTTTATAAAAGGGCTTCTACACAAAAATTTCATCGAAATTCGTCAAGTATCTTACGAGAAAATCGGATTTCAAAAAACCGGTCCTATGGGAGGTACCGTTATAAGACTTTTCCTGAAAAATCTATTCCAATCAAAACACAAAGTTTACACAGAAAACACTATTCAGAAAGTGTTATCGTAGGAGCTGTTTTTGTAAAAAAATTATTTTACACTAAAAATCGTATGTACCGTTAGTTTTTTTTTTTCAATTCAGTTTTTATTAAATTCATTTCTTAAGCTATCTTACAGCTAGACCAAAAACCTTATAAATTAGCTTAAATATCTACTTAACATAACTAACTGGCCCTACGCGGGTGCTCTTAACTATCCCGTAACCTTTTATTCTATTTATTACAGCCACAGCAGCGGTTTTGTGTTTTTTTTTCTTTTTTTTTATTTTTCTTTTTTTTATGTTTTTTGTGCCACCATGTCTGTTCTCCCTTAAAACTACCTTTAACCTATGTAAGCTGACCAAGGCGATAACGTTTAAAATACTCAAATTTCGTCGCTTATCCACCAAAAGTGCCGAGCTTGCTTAATTATATCCCGACGGTCCCGATTGGACAAAGCCCTGCTGAACCGAAGGCTCTCCGCTTAAACGTGCGTTTTCGAAGTATTCATCATTTGGGTAGTAAGCCCCAAATATGAGTCCATTAGAAGAGATCATAGCTCTCGCAACGTGACCGCGAATAAGCTTCAACAAGAAGTTATCTATCCTGTTTATGTTGGCCGCATTGTAAAGGACCTCGTCGGAATACCAACGTTTGTTCTTCGACTCTGGTGTTCTGTGTAATCCAAGACAGGTCCTAAGACACTGTATCTCAAACACCCGAATCTTTTCCATTTGAGATGGGGCAACGTTGAACCACACAGGCCAACCAGAGGCAATCATCGGCCGGATGAGGGCCATGAAGCAAATCACCTTTGCCCTGCTATCAAGACGGCTGCTATAAAACAGCCGTTTTGTCGGGGCAAAAGCTCCCCTAGCTCTGGACAGAGCAGCATCTATATGACGGTTGAAATACAGATACTGATCCAGCCAGATGTCAAGGTACCTTACCACACTTTTACTCGCCATTGGATGTCCACTTGGCCCAACGATCACTAGATTTCTCCAGTTCTTTCTAAACAGAATAGTTTCGCATTTCTGGAAATTGATGTTCAGTTTCCCGTCATCGCAATATTGTTGAATCTTGTCGAAGTCACGCTGCAAGAGAATTCTCATAGCCTCGAGTTTTGGGGCCGTTCTGTATGCTGCAAGGTCATCGGCATACGCAATCGCATGAGCACGACAACCTATCAGATCGCTGTTGTAAATAATAAAGAGGATCGGCAAGCTCACCGTTCCTTGCTGTAAACCATTTTATATCCAATGTTGTGGTAGAAGTTACATTGCCACTTTTAACAACAAACTTTATACCATTAAGCATGTCATAAAGAATGTATAACAATGGTTTACTTATGCCAAGTCTGGTCAGCTTCAGATAAAGACCCTCTAACCAAACGGTGTCGTAGGCCTTTTCCAAATCAACCAAAACGGCACCCGTGCATTGATTCTTAGCTTTATTCCAGTGGATATCAGAGACCAGCTTAGACGCAGCACGAATGGTGTCATGACCCACCTTAAAGCCAAACTGATTGTCCGGAACAATATTTTTTTCCTCTGCCCACTTGGTCAGAGCTTTATTAAGAACTTTTTCGAATACCTTACTGATACTCGGAAGAAGACTAATCGAGCGGAGGTTTGCCGGATTGGAGCTATCCTTTCCCTTTTTCGGGAGAGGATGAACCACAACTGTCTTCCAACGCGCCGGATAATATGCATTATTCAGTGCTATGTTAAACAGTGTGGTGTAAATGTCTACGGCTTCCTTAGGGAGATGTCGCAGTACAACGTTGGGTATACCATCGACTCCTGCTGACTTCTTTTTCTTTAATGATTCGAAGATGAGCTGGAGCTCTGCATTCGATATAAGCAGGGAACTGGTCCCATTTAGCTCGGCGACAGTGGCGTTTGCCAAATTGTCTTCATAAAACTTGGTGAAACCAGTGTTCGCAGATAGCCATTGCGTGATGCTGTTTCGTAGGTAGAAATGGTGCTCCAGAGCTCTGTTCTCCAGGTCGCGATTTGGGCGAGTGCTAGCATTTACCTTATATACTTGCTGAAAAGCAGCCCCTACTGCTTCCACCTTCTCTTGAGGATCTTCAATTATAAAGAAGTCGTCATCAAGGACGGCATTCTCTGGATCTATACCTGCGATGGTAAGTACGTTTTCGTTGTCCGTACATATTTCTAGGAAGCTTAAGGCAAGATCGTTTTGATCATTCCTCCTAAAGATTTTATTAATTTGGGAAAAATACTCGGGTTGCTAGAACTAACAGCCCGAATCTTGCTATCCCAAAACAAATTAACAGATAATCTGTAGATCCGTTTAATAAGCAGATTGAGGTTTTTGATCGACGACTTCAGTGTCCTAATCTCCGGATCGTGTATGTCAGTAAACCGTCTGTATAAGAGTTTGAGTCTTGTAAGCAATCTACTTTTGTGTTTGTGTAGTGATTCAATTGTCGTGTTTCTGTATCTTCCAGTTGCGTCTTGTTCTTTGTATCGTGGGATTGTTCTGTCCATTGTTCGTTGTATTGTCTCATCCATTTGAACCAGGTATTTTTCGATCTCAACGTTCGTCAGATTCCTGTCGTTTGGTGGAGAAATGTCATTCGAATAAAGGTTACTCGCCAAGGCATTGGAGAAGCGTGGCCATCGCGTCTTACTGAAATTTTAAGAAAGCGCAGGTACATACTACTCCAGCTCCATGAGCTCGTTTTGACGCTGTATTACGGATTCTAGTCCGCAGTGGTCACTGTCGTAATCGATTGTCTGTAAACAGTTTCTTGTTTGACCCACAGTGTCAGTAATTGTAAGTCTTGAGTCGATCAGTAGTAGATCTAGAAAACTACCGCTTCTTGGGAACGATGGTCTGTCAGTAGCAAAAAGACCGATCCTATACCCAACGCTGTACTGACCCATCCAATTAAAAAGATGACTTATTCTAGGATTCGGGCCTGTATGTATCAATGGAGTATGGAGGAGAAGATTCAATGGCGAAATGTACGGGCTATACAGCGACATTGACTTGGTTAAGAAGCTGAAAATTCAGCGGCTTAGATGGCTGGGCCACGTGGAGCGTATGGACGAAAACGCCCCTGCCCGACGAGTCTTCAATTCCAACCCGGAGGGCCGACGCAGTTCTGAAAGACCCCATCTAAGGTGGCGCGATCAAGTGGTAAACGACCTCAACCAACTTGGTGTGCGCAACTGGAGGCCACTGGCTAGGGACCGGCCTAGCTGGCGAGGATTGTTGGTTGAGGCCGTGGTCCACAATGGACTGTCTGCGCCACCTTAATGTAAAAAATGTAATTCTAGGATTTTGTATTGGATTTCCCCAATCTGCATGTTTGGCGTTCAAATATCCGGCCATGAGATAGTAATTTTCTTCCGAGTGGAGTCTAAGACATTCGAAAAGTTTTTCGAGCTCTGAGATAAAATTAGCAGGCTGAGGTGCTTCAGGTGCATACACCGCAATGACGTACAATCGCTTCCCCTGTTGGAGAGGAATGCAAATGATGCAGGCTTCTAGCAACCCGAATCTGCGCAGTCCCTTATTATAAATTGCCTTATGACTAATGCCCTTTCGTATAAGGATTGCGACCCCACCTCCACGAGTGGAGTTGGGTCGATCTCTTCTTACGATGTAATTGTTATGCGTTAGTTTGTGTTTCTGGTTTAGCTTGGTTTCGCTAGCCAAGAACACATCAGGACTTTGGTCTTTTAGCAAATGAAAGAGATTTGCTCTTCGTTCGGTCCTAATCAGTGAATTTAAATTCACAGCTAGGATCTTAAGGGGTCTCTCAGATAGCGCGCCTTTGACCTTTAAGCGTTTGGACGGGCAAAAAAGAGTAAAGGTAATCCACCCTTTCTGCCTGTTCCCGGATTTGTTTTTGTACGTCAGCAAGCATACCCGCAATGGTATGCAACGCCTTCATGACATCGTCCTGCACTGCAGGAGGTGTAGGCACAGAGGCCTGTTGGGCTTCCTTTGGTGCAAGTTGTACCGTACTTCTTCTCCCCGTCGTCATTTGGGCGAAGGATATTTGATTTGTAACGGTCTCTGAGGGAGGACGCACTACTGGGCGGCTAACCTCAACTTTTTTGTATCCGGCTTTATTTGTTTTCTTAAGCTCCTGGTACTTCGGGCATCCCAGATAACTGGCAGGGTGCCCGAAGCCCTTGCAAAGAGGACATTTCAGCTGGGTCCTATCTTCGGCCATTAATTCCCCGAGTTTACACTCTCCCTTCTTGTGGCTTTCTGCGCATTTGACACAAACAGGATCAATGTTACAGTTTCCTGATACGTGCTTGCGGCCTTGACAATTTGTGCACCTAGGCATATAGTCTTTACGGTTTAATTTAGCCCATTGTACCACCTGGTAGTCGAGCACGGTGATTCTACTCAGACTACTCAGTTTGCTTTGGGGCGATAACTGGACAAGATGAGAAAAAGCTTAACGTGAACACCTGACAATTAAGTCTTAATTTCATGGCGAGCTTACTCGCATGCAGAGTCAAATTGAGCTTAGACCAGAGCCCTAAGATCTACCCCTCGGTAGAATCATAGTACCAATTTTATGCAACATGTTGAGGCATATCCACACTCGTTGGTTAGTTGCGAGGTCTATCTGACACCTCTTGCATCCAATAATAAAATCCGTAGATAATATTACCCAATGCCATATGTTTCCGCATTTGGAGTGCCACAACCACCACGATACTCCCGCGAAGGGGGCCTACCTCATTCATAGTCTCCCAGGTGACTCGGCCATCTGGGTGGGCACTATCTCCCGTGGTACCAGAATAAAGCTTCCGGTGGAGCTTCGCAACCGTGAGGTCACTTCCAGATGAGCACCTTCAATACTCAAGGCCTGGAAGCCTTAGATATGCGCACTCAACCATCTGCCAAGGCAGAAGCAAACAGCCAAATACGCATACCAAGCCTTCCTCTCTTAGCCGCATACAAGTTTTACCGTGCATACGTTTCCAGTAAGAAATCAATACTTCAAGGAAAAGAAATATAGCTGTAGATACTCTCTCCTATTTCAGTTACAACAATTTCCCTGCCATTCATATTGTTCCCGGGTTGCCGCGTGGAGGCGGAGGATAGGCACGTCTATTCCTTTTAAAATCCAAACTCCAATCTCAACCACATTCATGATTGGATTGAAGCCAGCTTACAAAACACCGTCGATGCTAAGCCCGGCAGGGACCCTAAAGACGAAGAGGTGCCGCGGCCTCTACGCTCCAAGGATCTGCCGAACAGAAGGAGTATCGCGATCTATATTTGTAGCCTTGGTTAAGCGTTCAAACACTTAAGAGGGTATAGTTAACCCCCACGATAACTGGACAAGGAATATTGGGAGATTCCGATTCTCTCGTCTAGAACGGACTGTGGTGTACTGCTTGACCCTGATGAACTCGAGGTCGTCGCTCGCCACACTACGGAGCTCATTTAAGAGCGCCTCTGGATCCGTTGAGGAATCAATACCCTTAAGGAACATTGCTTGTAACTTTTCGTCCTTAGGAGTGAACGTGTAGTACTCGGTGGATGAGCTTTTTAATAATTCTTTTATTTTTTATGATTTTCCAGCGTGAAGCACTGGATACAGTGTTTACTATCGTTTTAACGTTTAATTGAAAAATTCTCGCCAATGGCCAATTTATAAAGCTTTCATTTTTATTTTCATTTAATAAGTATGTATTGGCGGCAACTTTTCTTTTTTTGCTTTGGGCTGTGGCTGCTGCTGATGTCTCTGCTGCTGTTGGTTCTGCGGCTGTTGTCTCTGCTGCTGTTGTCGTTGTTGTTGTTCTTCTTCTTGCTGTTGTAGCTGTTGTCGTTGTGTTTGTTCTTCTTGCTGCTACTGTGTTGTGTCTTGGGCAGCTTTTTTATTCCGCTGCATTTTGGGCTTTTCAGCTGTGGGAGCTGCTTCTTTTTGCGCTACAGATGCTTGATTTTGTAACGTTTTCTGCAACTCCAGAGTTTTTTGACGCTATTGCTCCCTACGGGCTTCTTGTTTGGCCTTTAGCTCTAGTCTATGTTGGTAAGGACGTTTATTATAGCAGTTAAAGCTGCAATCGCCTCGTCCTCATTAGTAGGCTCTTCTTTATTCTGCTCTTCAGGATTTTCTTTCGGTGGTGGTGTCAGGTCAACTAGACTGTTGCCACTTATACAATGCCCCTGGTTACCGTCCGATACATGCATTATATCGTCGTTCGGGGCAATTTTGGCAGCAGCTGATTTTTTGGCTGACCGTGAATTTTCCTCAGCTAGAACCTTAGCTGGGTTGAGCGAGGATCAGCCTTTTTGATTCGGCTTTAGATTAAGTTTCCTCCTTTTTTTTTTTTGGACGTTACAACTTGAAAGCCATCATTTGCCTCTGCTGCTATTGTTGCAGATTTTTGTGATGTTGAGCTCTCAGGTGTAGGTCCCACTTTTTCTGAATTTTTAAATTCCACAGCACGCGCCGCCTTGGATACGGCACTTTTTGGTTTCAACGCTGTTATTGCTGGTACATCTATTTGCTTTTCTGTTTTCTGCTGGCCTGATGGCCCCGCTACAATTACTGTTGCTTCTTTTGTTGCTTTTTCTGTTGCTGGGGCATCTTTCGATGGCCCCGCTAGCCCTTCCATAATAAATTTGGTTTTATACATGCGCTGTCTTTTGCGGTACTCCTCCCAATATTTAATATTAAAAAAAGGACTTGTTGTGTCCAGGCTGGGATCGAACCCCAGATCTCCTGGTTCGTGGTCGGCCACTCTTCCTCTAGGCTAACTCGCCCCTTGAAGATTGCCGTCGAAAATTGAAACTTATACACTCACGATAATAATTTAAATCTGCTAGAAAAAGTCGACAACGATGTGCACTCTTTCGCAGTTGATGAACGACTGAGGTACCGTTAGGTTTAAAGCCAGAATGCTAATTCCAAGAACCCCTCAGTAGGACGTCATAATAATACTATCTATTTGTATAGTTGGTAATTAACAAAACACAGTGAAAAGTTTCTCAACCATAAACATAACCACTTAAATGAAAATTGAAGTGAGTTATTCACTACAAAACCTTAAATAACGAAAAGAAAAAAATAAGCTAAAAAGTACTGCAACTAAAAAAGAAATAAAATGCAACGGCCCCCGCCAACAATCAGCAACAACCGCGTCGATACTGAGCAGGAACCTAAATGAAAGTGTCCCGGAACGCCTGTAGGAGCACAAGATAGTATGGCTTTGTTAAAAGGCATAAATGCGAACTATACCTCTACTTCAAGCAAAGGAGGAGCCGTTGGAAATATGGAAGTCACGGCCTTAAAAGAATTAATTATCTCCTCAGTCTCTCCGCTTTTGGATCTTAAGCTTAAGGACATGCCTACGAAAGCTGATATCGCAAATATTTTTGTAGAAATACAAACTCTGCAATAGAGCAACGCATCGTTACAATCTCAACTCCAACAGGTAGAAGTAAGATGCAGCGCTCTGGAACGTTAAGTTGGGTATCTCGAATCAAAAGCCAACGTAAATAACATTGTTATGCATATACCAACAGAAAATGGCATAAGTCCCACGAAAAAAGCAAAAGAAATATGCATGTCATTGTTAGAGACTAATGATCTGAATATTGTAGCTGAAACTCAACTGATTCGTAGCAGAGACGAGTATTAATTGGTAAAGGCAACGCGAGACAGGAGTATCGATTCACAGAGACTACATGGCAGCATCGAGAAACAGACGAAAACTTTTATTTAATCTTAAAAAGGAAATAATCGTTAAAAAGAAACAACAACTTGAGAGGCGAAGGTGAAAATGAATGTGGACTGACATTACTCAACCAGCTGATCGCTGACATCTCTCAGGGGCATGTTTAGAGAACAAATCCTAATGCTGGATACACATTGACGGGGGATGTGCTTCGAGAACGTAGAACAAGTAGTGAGCAAACACATCGTAATTTTTAATTGTAATGCCGTCTGTCTAAATGTAAAGACAAATATTAAAAGTAACGAAAAGCCAACAAGTTTTAAAATTGTATCTTATAATATTGCAGGTCTAGTTAATACGTCACTGTTTAATGATTTTTATAGTTTTATAAACCAATAAACTAAACCTTACTGATTATAAACTTAAAAACCATATTGGCAAATTCGAGGACTACGAACTTAAAATAATACCAGCTGTGAAAACGCACAATAGAGGAAGAGCCAGTGGAGGATGTTGCTTCGGTTTTAAGAAAGCGTTGTTATATTATGGATGTGAATTTAAAATGCTTGGAGAAACGACGTATGTTGCAATAGAACTTAATAGGAATAAGCTTAATATGCTTCCAACATATCTCAATTCCAACCATTGGAATACTGATTATGAAAACCTGAAAGAAGTACTTTTATACGGGAATTTAAATAACATTTTACTAATTGGTGACTTAAATGCAAGAGTAGGTGATGCCATAGGAGCTGAAAATGAACTAGCTGGTATAAATCGTCAATCAAAAGACGGGACACATAATGCGAGAGGGAGCAAGATAATGGATCTTTATATTTCATTTGGGCTGCGGCTACAAAATGGGACCAGTGCGAGCGACAGAGATGACGAATTTACGTCCTTTGTTGGAGGTCAAGGTGCATCTGTTATCGACTACAGTTTTGTTTCGCAGGAATGGAGTAAATATGTTTCGGAATTTGAGGTATTACAAGTTCAGTATTCTGTTCATATGCCAATTGTGGTTACACTGAGTGAAACAGAAGCAGCACTGAAGAATTCCGAAAATGTAGAGATGATGCTTTTACCAAAAATTATATGGAAAAACTCAAAAGCAGACTTATATAGAAGAAATTTGGATGTCTTTCTCGAGACAAATAATGTAATTGAGCTTAATCAAGTGGAGCAAGCCATTAAGTAATCATATCCTATAGGAAGACAAGCAAACCAGTTTTAAAGAACCCCGGTTTAAAATATTAGTTAAATAAATAAAAAACATAAGCAAAAACGAGTTTTAATTACATTTAAAAATTTATTAACAAAAGAGAAAAAAAACTTTTTTACAACATTTAATAATAATAAAATATTAAAACGCGACGCGTTTCGGACGTTCGTCCATCATCGGGCTCGTTTGATTACTGATTGTGGTGTGGTATGTGTGTTTCGTGTTGTTTGATGTTTATCAGTTGGCGTATATTTGTCTCTCTTCATCTTCTTTTGTTTTGGTGATTAATGGCTGTGTTGTATAGTGCATTGTTTTTAATTATTAGTTTGTCGTTGAGTACTTTGTTTTGTTCCGTCTTGCAGGCTTTGTAGATTTCAAACTCTTCCAATGCGTCCAACGTTGTCCCTTTCCTGCAAATGTGCATTGGTTTGCAATTTGTATTGGAATCGGTGTAATTGTGGTTTTCGTTAATTAAGTGCTGTGCGTAATTTGATTGCGTTTTTTGTCTAGGTATATGTTCTTTGAATCTATCTTGGAAATTTCGTCCGGTTTGTCCAATATAAAATTTATCGCAGTCACTGCAAATGATTTTGTAAACACCTGAACATTGTTCTATTGCTTTAGTGTTTTTTGGTTTTAAATAATTCTGGGTATTGTTATTCGTTTTGTAGGAGACTGTTATATTATGTTTCTTTAATTCGTTTTTAATTATCTGTGGTAATATGTTGGTATATTCAATTGATATGTATTTGTTGTTGTTATTTAGTGAATTGTTATTTGTTCTATTTCTTTGTAATTTCTTTTTCTTTTGGGTTATTAGTTTGTCTATAGTTTGGGTTGTGTATCCGTTTGCAATAGCGATTTGTTTTATTATTGTAACTTCTGTGTTGTAATCTTCTTTGTTCATTGGTACGTTGAAAAGTCTATTGATGAAGGCGTTGAAAGATGCCATTTTTTGGGAATATGGGTGGTGGGAGTTCTTGTGGATTGTTATATCAGTTGTTGTTGGTTTTCTGTATATTTTATATTTGAGTTTGTTGTTGTATTTAGTGATGGTTAAGTCTAAAAAGTTGATTTCATTGTTTTCTTCCGTTTCGGCTGTAAATTTAATATTGCCATTGATGCTGTTGATATATTTATTTAATAGGTTTATTTGTCTGAGGGTGCCATCAAATATGATGAATGTGTCATCTACATATCTGGCATAGAACAATATTTTTGGGTATAAGGGGTTTAATTTTGAAAGTATATGTGTGTTTTCGTGATGGTTTAGGTATATGTCTGCAAGTAGTCCGCTTAAAGGAGATCCCATGGCGAGTCCTTCCTCTTGCGTGTAAAATTTGTTGTTGAAGGTGAAATAGTTTTGTTGTAATGTGGTTTCCAGTAAAAGTATTAATTCATCTATTTGTTTTTTGTTAAGTTTGGCGGTGGTGGATAGGTTTTCTTTTAATATTTTAACTGTTTCTTTTATAGGTATATTAGTGTACATGTTTGTGACGTCAAGCGATAATAATTTGTATTGTGGTAGAATGTTGATATCTTTGGTTATGTTTATTAGTTCAGTGTAGTTTTGTATACTTTTGTTATTGTTAATGGTGATATTATCTTTTATGATTTTTTGTAATTCTTTGGCAACTTTATAGCATGGTGCCGTGGTGTAGTTAATAAGGGGTCTTATAGGTGTTCCAGTTTTGTGTATCTTGGGTAATCCTGTGAAGTTTGGAGCTTGTGCGTTGGGTTGTTTAAGTTTAAGTTTAGTTATGTTTGTGAAGAGGTTGTTACATTTATTGATCTTTTGGTTTATTTCTTTTGTGTATGTTTTGGTTGGGGCGTTAATTATATTTCTTATGTTATTGTTTTGAATAAATGTTATGGTTTTATCAATGTATTCTTGGTTATTGATTTTAACTATGGTGTTCCCTTTGTCGGCTTTTGTTATTAAAGCGTTATTATTTTTGAGTTTCTGTTTGATGTTTTTTAAATTGATTATGTCTTCTTTGTATTTGTGTTGTATTTTCGTTTGTGTATTGTTGTTTTTAATTATTTGTTTAAGTTTTTTATTAATGATGGTTCTGGTTTCGTTTTGAAGTTCTTGTGTTGGTAAGGTTTTTATGGCTGCTTCGGCTTTAATTACTTCTTTGTTTATGTTATGGAAGTTGTTGTTGGGTATGGTGTATTTTAGTCCTTTGTTCAATGTTTTTGTTTCTGTATTTGTGAATTGTATGTTTTTGTTGTTGACTAATCTTGGGTAAAAGTTATGTTTGTGAATAATGTTAGTGGGTGTTTTGTTTGTATTAAGTTTTTGTATTTTATTAAGATGTTTGAGTGATATTTGTTTTGCTGTTTCATTGATGTGTTCGGTAATTTTATGTTTGTATTGATCGGCAATTATGTAATGTAATTTATTGAAAATTTGTAAGTGTTGTTTATATAATATGTTATTTAATGCGTTTTTTTTGGAATATAAGTATTTGATTTCTTCTTTTATGCGAATGGCTTGTGCTATTTTTTGTGTTTTTTGTGCAGCTGCAGATCCGTCCTTTATTTTAATTAGTGCGTATTTAGGTGTTAATTGTTTTTTAAGGCATGTTTTGTTGAATTTTATGTTAAGGTTGATTTTAGTAAGTTTAAGTTTAGTATTGTGGTAATCATAGACATTTTTTGCTTGTTCGGCTTTGTTAAAAATCTGAATTTGTGTTGTCTCCATGTTGTTAGTATAATTTAAAATATTAGTTAAATTTTATTATTTTTAAATGTTGTAAAAAAGTTTTTTTTCTCTTTTGTTAATAAATTTTTAAATGTAATTAAAACTCGTTTTTGCTTATGTTTTTTATTTATTTAACTAATATTTTAAATTATACTAACAACATGGAGACAACACAAATTCAGATTTTTAACAAACCCTGGTTTGATGACGAGTGTATGAAAGCTAGAAAGATATCATACGCAAGGCTTAAAGCATTTCGAAGGTCTAACGAGGAACACACTAGAAATCTCTACATACAAGCGAATGCGAAATTCAAAAGGCTTTGCAATGTTAAAAAAATTATATTTTAAGAAAACGAAGCTAAGAAGTTGGCACAGGCAAAAAGCTCATCAGAATTTTGGAGTCTGGCTCGTTAAATAAACGGTGGGAGATATATAATAAGCAATGACTTAAGTGCAAGCATATTAAAATCCCATTTTGAAAAACTTCTGAGCCCACCGGTAGATAATCTAATTGTATGGCACTATTTTACACCCGGGCTGTGGAATGATACCCTGGACACACCAATTACCGATTTGGAAGTAAGGTTGGCAGTAATCAACTTCGAAGAAGGAAAAGCAGCGGGTTCAGATCGTGTATCCACCGAGTTCTTCAAATACGGAACAAACAAGATGTGTATTACATTGACTAGGTTATTTAACGAAATTTTTGAATATGGAGTAATCCCTCAACAGTTCAAAAATGCACTCATATTTCCCATTTACAAAAAAGGATGCACAAAAGACCCTGCAAATTATCGAGGGATATCCTTTTTAAACTCTTCGTTCAAAATATTTACAGCAATACTGCAAAAACGTTTAAAAGAATGGATCGAGGGTAACAATCTGTTGAAAGAATACCAAGCGGGATTCAGAACAGGATATTCTACTACAGATCATATTTTCAAGCTTAGAAACATAGCCGATTCTTTCTTGTCTCAAAACAAAAAACTATATGCATTAATAACAGATAGGTGTTGAATGGCGTGAAGTCCAATAAACTTGGTTTAAACAATTTAAAAACACCTTATTTTGATTTCACTTGAGTCGATACGCGTTTGTTAAGTATTTATTTTTCCGAAAAACACTAAATTTAACAAAAAAACACAAAAATACGAATTAAACAAAACATGTACTAACCTGAATGCATTTCGAAGCGTATGCACTTCATTATCAGCAATCGCGACTAAACCTTGTTGGGCAGCAAAATTGAAAAAAGTATTTTATTCTTCTCCTTATTATTTTTTTTTTTTTTTGGAACGAAGTTCCTTATCGCGCGTTGTGAAAGGGGGCTAGTGGCTAGACGGAAAAAATTCTTACCAAAAGTTGTCTTGTCACGACACTTTTTGCTATAGTAAGCTATTGTTAGCTGTGCGGCGTGCGCATGTTTCTCTGTCTGTCTCTCTCTCTCTTATAGAAAGCAAGCCAGATATTTTCATTTCTATTTCGCATTGAACAGTGCGGTGTCGCGACGATTATTTTTGTTGAGTGTATACAGGCTTTTTGTACATAATAAATCCTACTATATAATATCATAAATGTGAAAGTGACGATGTTTGGATGTTTGTTGCTGACTAACGCCAGAACGGCTAAACGGATCTGGATAAAATTTGGCACAGAGATAGCTTATAGTCTGGAATAGCAGACTATTTTTTATCCCGGTAAAATGTATGGTTCCAGTGGGATAGATTTGTTTTAATTTTTGAAATTACACCAGAATGGATGAACGGATCTGAATGAAATTTAGCACAGAGATAGATTATAGTCTGGAATAGGATATTGGCTTCTTTTTATCCCGGTAAAATGTATGGTTCTCGTTGGATAGATTTGTTTTAATTTTTGAAATCACACCAGAATGGCTGAAAGGATCCATTTTTTATCCCGGTAAAATGTATGGTTCCAGTGGGATAGATTTGTTTTAATTTTTGAAATTACACCAGAATGGATGAACGGATCTGAATGAAATTTAGCACAGAGATAGATTATAGTCTGGAATAGGATATTGGCTTCTTTTTATCCCGGTAAAATGTATGGTTCTCGTTGGATAGATTTGTTTTAATTTTTGAAATCACACCAGAATGGCTGAAAGGATCTAAATGAAATTTAGCACAGAGATGGATTATAGTCTGGAATAGCATATTGGCTACTTTCTATCCCTGTAAAATGTATGGTTCCCGTGGGATAGATTTATTTTAATTTTTGAAATTACACCAGAATGGCTCAACTCACCTGAATCAAATTTAGTACAGAGATATAGGTTATAGTCTGGAATAGCATATTGGCTACTTTTTATCCCGGTAAAATGTATGGTTCCCGTGGGATAGATTTGTTTTAATTTTTGAAATCACACCAGAATGGCTAAACGGGTCTGAATGAAATTTAGTACAGAAATAGATTATAGTTTGGAATAGCATATTGGCTACTTTTTATCCCGGTAAAATGTATGGTTCCCGTGGGACAGATTTGTTTTAATTTTTGAAATCACACCAGAATGGCTGAACGTATCTGATTGAAATTTAGCACAGAGATAGATTATAGTCCGGAATAGCACATAGGTTTCTTTTTATCACGGTTTAATGTAGGTATGGAATTATAAAGTTATAAAAGAAGAAGAACCTAGATTACGATAGACGACTCCTCAAGCTACAGTCTACTTCTTGATCATCTGAAACGCGAGCGAAGCCGCGGGTAAAGGCTAGTAATAAATATTATTATAACTTAAAAAAAATGAAATTTTATTACAATTCCTTCACTAATTAATCGAAAGGAACTTCGTTCCATCCGGGTGTCCCTTGACACCTCTCAATTTTTTTTAAAATTTTGTCTTCGACACGCAAAGTTAAGTAGGCAAGATTCAATATTGCCGTTGTCTAAATTAAGTGCGTTTGTGTCATTTTGTATGAAAAAAGATTCAAATGCATCCAATTGCCTATGGTCATGAACTTGTTTAAGAAGGGTTAGATTTTCGATGTTTATGTTTTTGTGTTCATCATTTATTATATGTGACGCAATTGCGGATTTTTGTGGCTGATTGAGGCGAACGTAATTCAAATGTTCCTTGAACCTAGTCTCAATGCTTTGTTTAGTCTTTCCATAATATTTCCGCTTGCAGTCAACACATTCAATTTCATAAGCCCCTGACTTGCTCAATGCTGGTGTTTTTTTGTAGAGCCAAGTAAATTAACCAATTTTCTGTCGTTTTTGTACACAATGTCCATTTCGTGGTTATTTAACACTTTTTTTAATTTATTAGTTATTTGTGTTTCAAAAGACAGTGCCACTCTTTTATTTTTATTTTTTTTTTTCTTGTGAGAAAAAGGTTGTCATACTAAAGTTTTTAACTTTGCGCGTATGTTTATAAATTAAATTATCAATCATTTGTTCACTTAAACCATTAACAGTAGCGGTTGTTTTGATATATTCATATTCCTTCTTATAATTCGCTATAGATAGAGGCAAACGGCATAATCTATGAACCATTGAGTGGTACGCAGTGTTGGATAGTTACGCGTAACTTTGGAATTTTAATTAGTTACACGTAACTAATGTAACTTATGTAACTAATGTAACTAATGTAACTAAATGTAACTAATTGTAACTAAATGTAACTAACTATAACTAATAGAATTTTTCAAATACAAAAACTCACATTTTATGTTAAATTGAAATTTAGAAGTTCCATCCACAAACCGGATCGAAGGATGATTGATTAATTGCCGTCAAGGAATACATTTTTAAATTACTACATATATTTCTACAAAAAAAATTAAGTACATAATAATACTTATGTTTTTGATGAAATGAAATCTAATAAAATATTATATTCTTGGAGCATACCATAGATTTTTACTTACATTTAAAGTTTTCCCTTTTTTTTGAGATTCTTCTACATTTCTCTGTTTATTGTGATGTTTTTTTTTTTTGGTAAATACTGATTTGATCTCAGATTTGATCTCAAACTTCAGATTTGGGTCGCCCAAGGAAATCAAACGAGACCTATTTTGTTTTATTTTGTGTGTTTGTGCTTTTTCACAATTAATGTACATTTATGTTGAATCCTACAAAATAGCCTAAATAATTATTTAATTACAATATTCACTTCATTCACGAATTTCACTTATTTTAACAAAATTCACAAAATTCATAATAAACCATTTTCTGAAATAACACTTCTAAAAGCAAATGTCAAATACTGTGGTGTGTGTGCAAATATGTGTTAAATCTCGATTGAAAATAAGATTTAAGATTTGGAAATTTGATCTGAAATGAAAAAAATATGATCTGTGAACAAAGGAAAAACAGATTTTGATTTCAGATTTTATCTGACAGCAAAAAAAATATGATCTGACGTACCAAAAAAAAATCACATAATGTTTAATATTCAATTCACATTAAGATTTAGTTAAATTTAATTTTATTTATCTGACATTGAGAGCAAAATAAAAATGCTGCCGAGTAATTCAAAATAGTAAAGGAAGGGAGCGTGGATTGGGTAGTTCAAAAATGTTTCTTTGTCTTTTCTCTTTCTTATTTGACATTAATGAAGGGTATACGTGATGAGTGAATTCACCGGCGCAGGTGACTACTGCGGGGTTTACACATGCATGCATTCACCGGCGCCTGTAGCCGTGAAAGCAAGCCAACCATTACATAAATATTTGTTGATTGCATTCTTGTCCTTAAAAGTAGATTTTGTTTTCTCACTAGATTTGTTTGTTTTTCTTAGCAGTTTGGCACTGACATTTCTGACACCTTTCTATTGAACATTTTGTTCGTACGATATATCATACCTATTTAGAATATTCCATTTTCACGCAGCACTGTCACCAGAGTATCACAGGTTCACCATTGTCAAATTAAAAAACTGCCGATGTAGATGCTTGCCTGACGACTAGATACGCTTCTAACTTAACCTGGAAAATAAAACAAAATAGATCGCGTTTGATTTCTTTTGGGTGAGCTAAATCTGGAATTTGAGATCAAATCTGAGATCAAATCTGAATTTACCAAAAAAAAATCATAATAAAAAAGAAATGTCCAAGAATCTCACATTTCGGTTGTTCTGGGTACGTAGTCAATCTGCATTTTGAGTGTCGATATGAATAGAAAGAAGGGAAAACTTTAAATGTAAGTAAAAATCTTTTGTATCTATGCTCCAAGAATATAATATTTTATTAGATTTTCTTTTCATCAGGAACATAGTAATTTCAATTGTATTCCTTGCCAGGTTGCCGTTGCCCTTGCTTATAAAACAATTTCGTCAATAACCGATTGGGATTCAGGATGAAATGTGATTTTTTTATTTTTTATTATTAAGTAAGACTTAGTTTTATTTAGTTACAGTTAGTTACATTTAGTTACATTAGGGTCATTAGTTACGCCAAATATTGGGCGTAACTAATTCATATTAGTTACGCGTAACTAAACGGGTAACTTACTTCATGTAACTTACTTGCCAACACTGGTGGTACGCAGCTATTTTGTGTTGAATTGGGCAAAAAGAATCGTTGGTGATGGTTCTCATAGTACTTGTTGGCTTATGAAAAATACCAAATTTGATTTTCTCATTCCCATATTGAACTTCTAAGTCAAGAAATGCGATCTTTCTTTCATTTTCAATTTCATATGTAAATTTTATTTTTTCAAATTGGTTATTTAGGATTTCCAAAGTTTTTTTCTATTTGGTCTTTATGCACAACTGCAAAAAACATCATCAACATAACGGTGCCATACTCGCGGAAGACGGTTTTTACTTTTTAATTTAATTTCAAAAGCCGGCATGAAAAGTTCTGAAATCAGTGGACTGAGCGGGTTCCCCATATTGGTTCCGAACTCTACACTATATCTCTTTTCACGGAACTGGAAGAAATTTTGATCCACGCAAAGTTTTGCTGCTTCAAAATAAACTTCTAATGTTTTTCGGAAAAATAAATACTTAACAAACGCGTATCGACTCGAGTGAAGTCAAAATAAGCCGTTTTTCAATTGTTTAAACTATATCTATGCTTTATTGATCTGAAAGCAGCGTTTGACACAGTTGACCGTGGTGCACTTATGTACAAGCTTTTTGGACTGGGGATGTCACTTAAATTTTTAAGACTGATTCAAGGACTGTACAGTGACACTAGAGCAACAGTTTGGAATGGCAAAGAAGTCTCAGAATGGTTCCTAACGCAAACTGGAGTAAAACAAGGATGTGCACTAAGCCCTAATTTGTTTGCATTATTTATTGAGGACCTTGTTGATAGTCTGCCTTGTGGTACAGAGTATGCAGGCACCCATATAAAAGCGTTACTTTTTGCTAACGATATAGTAATATTATCAGGTGGGTTCTGACTGTCAATCTAACTAAATCAAAAGTATTGATATTGAAAAAAGGAGGAAGGAGAACCTGTGCTAACGAAAAATGGAACTTCAACAGCGAAATAATAGACGTAGTTAATGAATATAAATATCTTGGGATCCTATTCACCAAAAACCTCAACATGGAAAAACATCTCCAGGAGAAGTTTACACAAGCTAAAACAGCCATCAACGTTACATGGACAAAATGCTTAAATAACAAATTTGTTACTCAGAGCAGTAAGTACAGAGTTTTTGAGGTGGTAGCTGAATCGGTATTGTTCTACGGAGCGCAGGTATGGGGTTGCAAAGAATATGAGACTGTTGAAAAGCTTCTCAGATTTTACATTAAAAGGACTTTTCATTTACCGTCCAACTCGCCGAACTATAGGTTGATGCTGGAAACTGGGCTCTCACCGCTTTTTACGAAAACGCTGAGCCTACAATTGGAGTATATTATCAAAGTTATAAACATGCCTAACCATAGATTGCCAAAAATAGTGGCGCCACAAGCAATTCAAAAAAAAATAGTTGGCTTAGGGAATGGATGGACTTAGCACAGCAAATTGATTTTGAGTTAAATCTTGATGTGAGCGCTACAGGAAGGTGGAGAACCATCCTGTCTCAATTAATCACACGTGTAGATGAGCACATAAGGATGATATATGAGCAACAAGCTGAGGACTCTCTGCATAGAATCTGCTACAGCCTATTGAACCACAACATGCGTCACCGCAACTATTTCAGCGACAGCAACAAGGTAGAAGAGATATCCATGATGTTCCGTTTAAGAGGAGAACTTTTAAGGCTTACATACTAAACCGAGAGGACCTGCCTATTTTATGCAGTATGTGTAATTTGGAAGAACGACAAGATGTCTACCACTTTATCGGAAGGTGCCCAATTCTGCGAGAGACGAGACGAAATTTACTAGGCAAAGATTTAATCTCCAACGAAGTAGGACAACTCCTCAATGTGCTGGATGTAAAACAACTGTTCGAGTTTTGTAAGATCGCTCTCTCCTACCGAGATCAAATAATCTCTGAAAACTTTTGACTGAAAAAAAAATTGAAATTCAATTAAATATATGTAAGTAAAACAAGAACCTAATCATTATTGATGTATCAATTATATTTTTATATGTTGTCAATCTGGCAGACGGCACAGCCATGCACTAATGATTTATGTATACTACTTTGTAATTATTTTTTTATTTATAATGTTTAAAAGAAATAAATCTTATCTAATATATATCTGATCTACTATCTACCAAATTTGAAGCAATTCGGTTCAGCCGTTTAGGCTGTAGGTGTCTATACAGACGGACGGACAGACAGACATACAAAATTGTCGGACCCACTTTTTTCGACTTCTCTGACATCGTTATGTCATGTTTGATTGTTACAGTTTTTTCTTTGTTTTTTTTTTTTTGCTCTATGGTGGGCAAAATCGCATCGTCACCTCTAAGTGGTGCCTGCTGGATAACCGAAAGGTGAACTAACGACGAGAGTTGGATCCATCGGATCCGTAGGTTGTAGATACCTGAGTTCTGTTCTCAGGAACAAGGAGTAGGAAGATCTATATGTCATGCACAGGCATCACAAGCGGGTCATAAAAGGGAGATTTAGTTGTGATGAAAACCGGCTGATTAAATGAACCCGGAAGACCAATGGCAGCAATGTCAACAAGCCCTAAGAAGTGCTGCGTCAGAGGTATTGGTCTTCTCACATCCTCCCCCCAGAAACCCCTGGTTCGACTCCGAATGTGCTCAGGCAAACAAAGCTTAAACGGAGGCATACAAGTCGTTGTTCCAGAGAGATACTAGAGCATCCAGAAATCTCTATGTTGTGCGAAGGAAAGATGAGAAACGCCTACTCAGGAGGAAGAAAATAGAACACAAGTAACGCGAAGTCGAGGAGATGCAGAGATGTTTTTGTAGAAAAGAGGTAAGAAACTTCTACAATAGGGGGAAACAGTCAACATCCGGTTTCACAAGCCGTCCTGGGCCCTGCAAAGATCAGGATGGAAACACCATAGTGGAAACGCAGGCGCTGTTAGCCATCTGGAGAGACTACTTTAACCGATTGCTAAATGGCGATGACAGCCAAGATCCCGCCCAAGATCAACTTGTTCCAGTTCATCTAGATGACGACCACGAACTACACCCACCCGACCAAAATGAAATCAAAGTAGCCAACACCAGACGAAATATGAATAAAGCAGCTGGATGTGATGGCCTACAAGTGGAGCTTTTTAAACACGCTGGAGATGACCTGGTCAGGAGCATACACCAACTGATCTGCAAAATGTGGTCGGAGGAATGTATGCGCAATGAGTAGAATCTCAGTACCATCTGCCCGATTCACAAAAAAAGGAGACCGCCTACTAGGATATAACATCAGCACCCACCACCTGTTCGTCGATTTTAAAGCCGCCTACGACAGTGTTAATAGAGTTGAACTGTATCGTGCTATGACTTACTTAAGAATCCCTGCTTAACTGATGCGCCTTATCAGGATGATGTTGGAGAATGCTCGCCGTTCCGTCAAAGTTATTAGAGACTCTACTGAAACCTTCGAAACCATCAGAGGGCTTACCAAGGCGACGTACTGTCATGCAGCTGTTTTAACATTGTGCTTGAAAATGGAATACGGAGCACCCATGCCAGTACATCAGGCACCATTTTCAATAAATCGACACAATTACTTGGGTTTGCTGACGACATCAACGTGATAGGAAGAACAAAGCGAGAAATATCCGGTGCTTTCACTACTATTGAGTTAGCAGCAAGCAGGATGGGGCTGAAAATAAATGAGGACAAGACGAAGTATATGCCTTCATCAACAAAAGTTCAGTCCCACCACCAATTTGGTCAGACCGTAACCATTGATAGGTATAACTTCGAGGTAGTTACTGAATTTGTCTACCTGGGCACTGCTGTAAACATAGGCAATCACATCAGCGCTGAAATCAAACGCAGACTTACTCTTGCTAATCGCTGTTTCTTTGGGCTGAGTAACCACTTGAGGAATAAAACCCTATCGAGAAAAACCAAGGTGACACTGTATAGAACACTCATCATCCCGGTCCATCGGATGAAAAGTCACTTGGAGTCTTCGAGAGAAAAGTTCTGCGTACGATTTATGGTCCTGTCTGCGTAAATTGGGAAAACAACATTTGGAGAAGAAGATAGAACAACAAACTGGCCCTACGTCCTAGCTCCCAAATCGACTAACTCCCAATGAACCAATTCCCACCGAATATGGGACTTGGTTCATGTGAACTAACTACCATATTTTTAAGGAACTATGTCCCAAATGTAGAATGAACTTAGTCCCATAAATATGAATTAAATCCAAAGAGTTGAGTATTGTTGGTTTTTCCCAAATGAACTTACTCCCAATCGCTAGAAAATAAAACAAAAATTAATGCTTTGGAATGAAAAAAGTATAAAATTTTTAATGGAATTTTTAACAAAGTAAAAAATTGAAACTTAAGTAACCTAACAGAGTGACGAATAAAATAAAATTCTTGCAGTGTTTGGAAAATTATTTTGGTAAGAAATCGCATACCAAACACGGCCGGCCGTGTGGACGCGGGTGCGGCGTGGGCGTGGGTGCGGCGTGACCGGGCCCCCCTGCGCCACGCGTCAAGCGCCCTTGCTCATTTTTTTTCATATAATTTTTGTTCCCTTTAAATTGTTTGGTATGCGATTTTTTACCAAAATAATTTTCCAAACACTGCACGAATTCTATTTTATTCGTCACTCTGTTAGATTACTTAAGTTTCAATTCTTTTTTAAAAATTAAATTTCTTACAGGTTTATCCTATTTTGCCTACAAACATTCAGCACGAAAACAGCGCCACTTCTTCTTTGTGCACAATATGAACTAACTCCCACTGGTTGACGGGTTGGGCCTAGTTCATTTGGAATAAGTTCGTAATGAACTATGTCCCAACTGAATTTTCTCCTAATATTATGAACTAAATCCCACTACAAAACTTGGTAGGAGTTAGTTCAGTTTGCCTCGTGGGAGTTAGTCGATTTGGGAGCTAGGACGTAGGGCCCAACAAACTATACGAACTGTACAGCGACATTAGCCTTTCCAGAAAAATTCGAATCCAACGACTAAGATGGCTGGGCCATGAAGAGCGAATGGACATCGACGCTCCAGCTCGTAAAGTCTTCAACGCCAAACCCGAGGAAGTCGGAAGCCAATAAAGCGCTCATCTTCGATGGAGCGACCAGGTAGCAGGTACAAATAAAATTGAAACTGAATTGAATTGAGTTGAAGTCACGTAGGGGCCAGTTATAGCTATCATTGAAATGCATCCGTGAAAATATTGATTGCTGATTTTTAGACGATTTAATAAATAGATCTGGGCCTTTATTGGTATCAAAATAACGCTCGTAAATTCTAGAATTGTTTTAGTGTAAAAAATAGTTAAATCTGATTAATACTGTGTTCCAAGCACCAAAAACGAAAATCAGTTGTATGTTGAAATCGATTTCTGTCAGTGAAATAATGAAAATAGTTTGAAAGAAAAGTATTATTCAGATTAAAGTATTTTTTATAGTAAAACAATTCTAGAATTCACGAGCTTTATTTTGATGCCAATAAAGGCGCAGTTCTGTTTATTAAATCGTCTTAAAATCACCAATCAATATTTTCACGGATGCATTTCAATGATAGATATTACTGGCCCCTTAGAGTCTTATAACTTAGTGTTTTCTTTAATTCAAAAACTCGCAACCTTGGTTAAATGATTTGTTCAAAATCAAAAATCAAATCGCTGCAAGTTTAGTCGCAGCTTCGTTTCCTATCTGAACAAATCCCTGTTTCTAAAAATTCACATAAATGCATGATCAAAACATGCTACAGTTTATGAAATGTCAAAGAGATTGTCGCAGAAATATATTTTGAAACTAATTGCAATTGCAAAATTATACTTTATGCTGGAATTTGTAAACGGATTGGCTTAGGGAAATAATCATTTTTGGACTCTTTATTAATCTGTCTTACTAAAAGCTGCGAGTATATTATACAAAAATCCTAGAACAAAAGTAGTTCCATTTTAGGTTTGTCGGTATACTTTTAAAAGACCTTAACTATACTACTTTTATTCTAGGATTTTCGTATACCTACATTATGTAGCTTTGAATTCCAATCAAACAATGCCATTAGTAGGACTGATTAATACAGAGTCTAAACATGTAAGAATAATTTCCATAAGCCAAACCGTAACTTATTTATTTGTTTATTTATTCATCAAACAGAGGCACAGCTCTTATAGACTACTTAGAAATAATTAACAATACGTATAAGAAAAATGAAAAGAATTAAGCACCGCAATTAAGACTTAATAAAATTATTTTTTTAAAACAGTCTCTACTTAAGTTTGAATTAAAATCAATAACACTACATATCTAAAGAATTAGCTTGTCTTAAACAACGAGATAAGGGCTTATTGGTTCCATAATTAACCCTATGAAAAGGTACACAAAATAAACGACTAATTCGTAAGCCACGATTAGGAACATGTAAAACCAACTTACGAGAGCAAATGAGGGCAATTGATTTTATAATTAATTAAATCTAATATATAAAAATAAGTTGCCTTATGTTCGGGCTCGATAAACTCGAGAATGGCTGGGCCGAATTTTTTCATATTTTTTTATAAAGGTAGCTATCTTATTGAGGAAGGTCTTTTTTGTGAAATTTGGTCAAATTTCGGTAAAGGGCAAATCGCAAAATGCATTTTTAGTGCATTTCGTCATATTAATAACAACATTTTTTATAGGGTCTTCTGAGTATGTCGACGAAGGTTTACGGCCAAACTTCGGTAAAATAATTTGCCACAACTGCAGTTTTATTGCATTCTGTCAAAATGCCAACAAATCTTTTGGTAGCATCTTCTGAGGATGCCTGCAAAGGTTTCTGTGAAGTTTGGTCAAAATTCTGTAAAGCGGTAGCGTTGTTCTTTTTGATCTAGCATTTTACATGAAGTATTTTTCCCGTAATTATAGAAAATTATTTTTATTTTCAATGTGTCAATTTAATTTAAATAAAATTGGAATAAGTTTGTGATCTGCGATTTTGGACAAATCATCGGGTTGAAGTGACTGAAGAAATATTACATCGAATGTGAAATATTTATTCAAACCAGAACTTGGTTCTTAGCTACGATTCGATCTGAAAAAAAAATAGCATTAGCGCTTGCGTCGTCTGGGATTGCGCAAACTTTGTTAGACGGTGGTCGAACAAGTCACTCTGCATTAAAATTGCCATTGAACATGCAAGTAAATGAATTTCAAACATGTAATATTTCAAAAACATCTGGAATGGCAAAGGTTTTACAGCAATGTAAAATAATCATTTGGGATGAGTGCACGATGGTTCACAAGAAATTATTGGAAGCCCTTAATCGAACGTTAAAAGGAAACCAACGTTTATTTGGTGGTGCATTGATATTGTTAGCAGGGGAATTTAGGCAAACATTTTTCCAATTTTTTCTCATGGACAACTTTATGTTGGACGTTGGCGAGTGGGTAAACCATCCTTATTGTTTATTTATGCATTAAATGCGAAAATAAAAAAAAATAATTATCAAAAAGCTCTTGAGTAATGCGAATGGTTCATTTAAAAAATTGTTAAATTAATTAATAAATTATGTAAGAAAAATGATTGCATTGAATTTAAGGCTGCATGATACACAACAATTGGTTTTCTGCTCCGGAGCGTAAATGAAGAGTAAGGATGGTTTCCCAACTAGGAAACACGCCACATTATAATAGCTGACGACAAATCAGTTGAAGAAAAGGAAATTCGCAGAATTTGGCATTCTTCTCCTTTGAACGTTCCTTTCAAAATCCTTGCCACTATCACATTGTTCATCAGCTTCTTCACAATCAGTTAGGTTCCATTGCACAGTATCGGGGCATAAAGGTTTCGTAGCATTAAGATGATAAATCCAACTTTAAAACTCAAATGATGAGGCGGCATGCCATAGGCAAATCCAAAGAACACTTGCATATTTACACTCAATTGAATGGCTTGCACATACCGAAAAAAACGATGCCTTGAGACATGAGATTTATTCATACGCCGCTGTTGGTTTCAGAATCACGGGAAGTGATTTCGGAAATCCGCTTGCTAATATCACCACTTTTGCCATGACTGATTGCTTTAAAATGCTGCAAACAGGATTTTCTTTGATTCGCAGGTTTAACGAAAGCTTCAGTGCTCAGTGTGCTGTTCTTCCACCTTCCAATACCTAAAAAAATCTATATACCAAGTTTGAAGCAATTCGGCCCACCCGTTTGGGCTGTAGGTGTCTATACATACAGACAGACAGACAGACATACAGACGGACAGAATTTTTAACTTTTTTTTTCAAGACGAATGCACAAAAAATAAATATTTCTTAACGACACTTATGTATGTTTTAAGTAAAAAATGTGTTTCCTGTCAGCTTTTAAATACTGCAATTATATTTTTTAAATTGTAATTCATTTAATCCGTATGAAACTAAGATTTGTTTTTTTATAAAGTTAGCTATCCTATTGAGGAAGGTCTTTTTGTGAAGATTGGTCAAATTTCGGTAAAGGGCAAATCGCAAAATGCATTTTTAGTGCATTTCGTCATATTAATAACAACATTTTTTGTAGGGTCTTCTGAGTATGTCGACGAAGGTTTCCGGCCAAACTGCGGTAAAATAATTTGCCACAACTGCAGTTTTATTGCATTCTGTCAAAATACTAACAAATCTTTTGGTAGCATCTTCTGAGGATGTCTGCAAAGGTTTCTGTGAAGTTTGGTCAAAATTCTGTAAAGCGGTAGCGTGGTTCTTTTTGATCTAGCATTTTACATAAAGTATTTTTCCCGTAATTATAGAAAATTATTTTTATTTTCAATGTGTCAATTTAATTTAAATAAAATTGGAATAAGTTTGTGATCTGCGATTTTGGACAAATCATCGGGATGAAATGACCGAAGAAATATTACATCGAATGCGAAATATTTATTCAAACCAGAACTTGGATCTTAGCTACGATTCGATCTGAAAATAAAATATCATTAGCGCTTGCGTCGTCTGGGATTGCGCAAACTTTATTAGACGGTGGTCGAACAAGTCACTCTGCATTAAAATTGCCATTGAACATGCAAGTAAATGAATTTCAAACATGTAATATTTCAAAAACATCTGGAATGGCAAAGGTTTTACAGCAATGTAAAATAATCATTTGGGATGAGTGCACGATGGTTCACAAGAAATTATTGGAAGCCCTTAATCGAACGTTAAAAGGAAACCAACGTTTATTTGGTGGTGCATTGATATTGTTAGCAGGGGAATTTAGGCAAACATTTTTCCAATTTTTTCTCACGGACAACTTTATGTTGGATGTTGGAGAGTGGGTAAACCGTCCTTATTGTTTATTTATGCATTAAATGCGAAAAATAATAAAAAAAGTTTATCAAAAAGCTCTTGAGTAATGCAAATGGTTCATTTAAAAAATTGTTAAATTAATTAATAAATTATATAAGAAAAATGATTGAATTGAGTTTAAGGCTGCATGATACACAACAATTTGTTTTCTGAAGAGTGAGGATGGTTTCCCAACTAGGAAACACGCCACATTATAATAGCTGACAGCAAATCAGTTGAAAAGGAAATTCGCGGAATTTGGCATTCTTTTCCTTTGAACGGTCCTTTCAAAATCCTTGCCACTATCACATTGTTCATCAGCTTCTTCACAATCAGTTGGGTTCCATTGCACAGTTTCGGGGCATAAAGGTTTCGTAGCATTAAGATGACAGATCCAACTTTAAAACTCAAATGATGAGGCGGCATGCCCAGGCAAATCCAAAGAACACTTGCATATTCACACTCAATGGAATGGTTTGCACATACAGAAAAAATGATGCCTGAGACATGAGATTTATTCATACGCCGCTGTTGGTTTCAGAATCACGGGAAGTGATTTCGGAAATCCGCTTGCTATATCACCACTTTTGCCATGACTGATTGCTTTGAAATGCTGGAAACAGGATTTTCTTTGATTCGCAGGTTTAACGAAAGCTTCAGTGCTCAGTGTGCTGTTCTTCCACCTTCCAACAGTGTTGCAGCAATTCCGGTAGATGCGAGAGCTAACGCAATTCCACTTTGAGCACGTATTGCTGCTAATATTAATTAAATCAAGAACATTTTTCCAGTTCCGCCGGGCGCATCAACAAATAAAATGCACGACTGGGTCGCACGAACTTGCTCTAATGTGTGACAGTGGTCTAGGGGCTTGAGATTTTGATAAAAATAAAATTTTCAAAATTCTTAAATAAATACTTAAACTAATTTGAGCTGAAAAAAAGTACACCATTTTATTTCTTATATAAATTTGAATTTATGAGTAAATTTATAAAAATCTGTGGAGCGGTTTTTAAAAAAAAAGTTTTTTTTGAAAAAAAAAATTTCAAAAAAAATTCAAACACGCCATTTCTTAGGTATTCAGCAAATACATTTATTTATAATTTTTAGAAAAAAATTTAATAAGCAGTTTGCAAAATATTAATTTAAAATTTTTTTTTTGTAGATGCTTTTAAAAATACAAAAAAATATTTTTCAAAAATTTCGAAAGAATCGGTTGAATCGTTTTCGAGATAGTCGAAAAAAACGGTCCTTTGGAAAGTACCTACCGTTGTTAGACATTTTTTAAAACTTTTTTTCAGTCATATAATTGGTCGTACCTAAAAAGCAACACTGATTTTTTTAAATCGAAATCTTTAGAGTCGTTTTTGAGAAGAATAAGCTTTAGCGTAACGGTATATGGCAGGTACCGTTATTTTTTGAGCTAAATAAAATTTCAATTTCCCCTCTGTACAATACCTAAAAAACTCTATATACCAAGTTTGAAGCATTTCGGCCCACCCGTTTGGGCTGTAGGTGTCTATACATACAGACAGACAAAAATACAGACAGACAGAATTTTTAACTTTTTTTTTCAAGACGAATGCATAACTTGCCTCATAGTACCTATAATCGCAAGTAAAAAACTTTTTGATTATAAATATTTTTTTTTAAATTAAATATTTCTTAACTACACGTGTGTTTTAAGTTAAAAATGTGTTTCCTGTCAGTTTTTAAATACTGCAATTATATTTTTTAAATTGTAATTCATTTAATCCGTATGAAAGTAAGATTTGTCTAACCGAGCGAAGCCGGGTGGGTCGGCCAAACTTCGGAAAAATAATTTGCCACAACTGCAGTTTTATTGCATTTTGTCAAAATACTAACAAATCTTTTGGTAGCATCTTCTGAGGATGCCTGCAAAGGTTTCTGTGAAGTTTGGTCAAAATTCTGTAAAGCGGTAGCGTGGTTCTTTTTGATCTAGCATTTTTGTCGACACATAAAGTATTTTTCCCGTAATTATAGAAAATTATTTTTTTTTTCAATGTGTCAATTTAATTTTAATAAAATTGGAATAAGTTTGAAATCTGCGATTTTGGACAAATCATCGGGATGAAATGACCGAAGAAATATTACATCGAATGCGAAATATTTATTCAAACCAGAACTTGGATCTTAGCCACGATTCGATCTGAAAATAAAATATCATTAGCGCTTGCGTCGTCTGGGATTGCGCAAACTTTGTTAGACGGTGGTCGAACAGCTCACTCTGCATTAAAATTGCCATTGACATGTAAGTAAATGAATTTCAAACATGTAATATTTCAAAAACATCTGGAATGGCAAAGGTTTTACAGCAATGAAAAATAATCATTTGGGATAAGTGCACGATGATTCACAAGAAATTATTGGAAGCCCTTAATCGAACGTTAAAAGATTAACGAGGAAACCAACGTTTATTTGGTGGTGCATTGATATTGTTAGCAATGGAATTTAGGCAAACATTTTTCCAATTTTTTCTCACGGACAACGTTATGTTGGATGTTCGCGAGTGGGTAAACCGTCCTTATTGTTTATTTATGCATTAAATGGGAAAACAAAAAACGTTGTTTATCAAAAAGCTCTTGAGTAATGCAAATGGTTCATTTAAAAAATTGTTAAATTAATTAATAAATTATATAAGAAAAATGATTGAATTGAGTTTAAGGCTGCATGATACACAACAATTTGTTTTCTGAAGAGTGAGGATGGTTTCCCAACTAGGAAACACGCCACATTATAATAGCTGACAGCAAATCAGTTGAAAAGGAAATTCGCGGAATTTGGCATTCTTTTCCTTTGAACGGTCCTTTCAAAATCCTTGCCACTATCACATTGTTCATCAGCTTCTTCACAATCAGTTGGGTTCCATTGCACAGTTTCGGGGCATAAAGGTTTCGTATCATTAAGATGACAGATCCAACTTTAGAACTCAAATGATGAGGCGGCATGCCCAGGCAAATCCAAAGAACACTTGCATATTCACACTCAATGGAATGGTTTGCACATACAGAAAAAAACGATGCCTGAGACATGAGATTTATTCATACGCCGCTGTTGGTTTCAGAATCACGGGAAGTGATTTCGGAAATCCGCTTGCTATATCACCACTTTTGCCATGACTGATTGCTTTGAAATGCTGCAAACAGGATTTTCTTTGATTCGCAGGTTTAACGAAAGCTTCAGTGCTCAGTGTGCTGTTCTTCCACCTTCCAACAGTGTTGCAGCAATTCCGGTAGATGCGAGAGCTAACGCAATTCCACTTTGAGCACGTATTGCTGCTAATATTAATTAAATCAAGAACATTTTTCCAGTTCCGCCGGGCGCATCAACAAATAAAATGCACGACTGGGTCGCACGAACTTGCTCTAATTTGTGACAGTGGTCTAGGGGCTTGAGATTTTGATAAAAATAAAATTTTCAAAATTCTTAAATAAATCTTAAAACTTAAACTAATTTGAGCTGAAAAAATGTACACCATTTTATTTCTTATATAAATTTGAATTTATGAGTAAACTTATAAAAATCTGTGGAGCGGTTTTTAAAAAAAAAGTTTTTTTTGAAAAAAAAATTTCAAAAAAAATTCAAACACTCCATTTCTTAGGTATTCAGCAAATACAATTAATAAGCAGTTTGCAAAATATTAATTTAAAATTTTTTTTTTGTAGATACTTTTAAAAATACAAAAAAATATTTTTCAAAAATATTGGTATGCAGTACAAATTGAGTTACCTACAACTATATATGTGTGAAATTTCGAAAGAATCGGTTGAATCGTTTTCGAGATAGTCGAAAAAAAACGGTCCTATGGAAAGTACCTACCGTTGTTAGACATTTTTTAAAACTTTTTTTTCAGCCATATAATTGGTCGTACCTAAAAAGCAATACTGATTTTTTTAAATCGAAATCTTTAGAGTCGTTTTTGAGAAGAATAAGCTTTAGCGTAACGGTATATGGCAGTCACCGTTATTTTTTGAGCTAAATAAAATTTCAATTTCCCCTCTGTACAATACCTAAAAAACTCTATATACCAAGTTTGAAGCATTTCGGCCCACCCGTTTGGGCTGTAGGTGTCTATACATACAGACAGACAAAAATACAGACGGACAGAATTTTTAACTTTTTTTTCAAGACGAATGCATAACTTCCCTTATAGTACCTATAACCGCAAGTAAAAAACTTTTTGATTATAAATATTGTATTTAAAATTAAATATTTCTTAACTACACTTATGTGTGTTTTAAGTTAAAAATGTGTTTCCTGTCAGTTTTTAAATACTGCAATTATATTTTTTAAATTGTAATTCATTTAATCCGTATGAAAATAAGATTTGTCTAACCGAGCGAAGCCGGGTGGGTCAGCTAGTCATATATAAACATCACATCAAAATATTTGCGGCGTATTTCCAAGGATTGAATGCCCAATAGTAAACACCTCGTATTATATGATGGCGTATCAATATTGCTTCGTAGGATCCGAATTGCAGTTCTTGTGAAGCGTTTCTGTATTCTTTTAATTCTGATTGAATGGACAGTATACATTGGATTCCAGATGGATGAACAGTAGGTATTCTAATATTCATAAAGGATCTGAGAAGTCTTTTGCACTTCTAGAGATAAGTCAAAGCATAGAACTGGACTTAGAGATGATGTAGTCAATGTGGTTGGAAAATGTGAATTTTAAGTCAAAGATTACACCCAAATCTTTTTTCATTTACTTTGGATAACACAGATCCATGAATATCGTAAGAAAACAATATGTTGACATACCACTATAAAACATTATACTATGACATTAAGAGACATTCAAATGCAGATCATTATTAGTACACCAAACAGATAAGTTAAAAAGATAGTTTTGCAGTTTTTTGCAATCTGAAATAGATATTCTTCGCAGGAGTAATTTAAGATCGTCAGTATACATTAAACATTGACTTTTTTTCAAAAAAAATCGGGATGTCGTTAATAAATAAAAAAACAGAAGGGGTCTTAAATGACTTCCTTGTGGAACCCCGGAAGTTACAACAATGGGATTCGAAATAAAATTGTTAATTCTAACGTATTGAATCCTACCAGTAATATAGTATTCAAACCATTTTAATAAGTTAGAATGAAAACCTATATTATGAAGTTTGGCAATTAATATAGAATGATCAACCCTGTCAAACGCTTTAGAGAAATCGGTGTATATAACATCACATTGATATCTTTGTTCAAGAGTCTCTAATACATAATTACTTAAAATCGTAAGACTAGGCAAGGTTGATCTGCCACCCATAAACAAGTGCTGCAAAGGAGAGATAATTTCTTTAGCTGAGAAAATAAGCTTATTATAAACAATTTCTTGAAATAATTTAGGAATCATTGATAATTTGCAAATAGGGCGATAGTTTGCAACGTTATTCTTTGATCCAGACTTAAAAACAGGGTAGATGTAAGAATGTTTCCATTGTTTTAAGAAGTAACCATATCGAAGAGAACGATTAAAGATAACTTCTAGAGGAGTTAGCGAAAAAGAAACACTTTTTTTAAATAATGGGAGGAATGGCGCATGGTCAGAAGTCCACAGGCCAAAAGTCCTATAATGGTCTTTTGACCCACTTGGGTGAGTCAGAAGTTCATAAATGCATTGCGAACTACTGACCCACCCAAGTGAGCCAAAAGAACACAAGAAATTCCTGTGGACTTTTGGCCCATCGATCATAGACTTTTGACCCACTCAGGTAAGTCCATAATGATGCAAAACTTTCAATTTTCGTTGGTATTAGAATGAGTGAAAATTCTTTATCGCACTCTCTACAAATAGTGATCATAATAGGAACTTAGGCTAACATTTAAAATTAAAAATTATTATTAAAAGATAATGAAAAACGAACAATAAAGTATTCTTAAGTCTAAAATTGTTTAGCTTAAGTAAAAATAATATTTAGTTTTTTTCTAACATCCAAACAGATTGGATTTAATTTTGATTGCCTATAAAATATAATTTTTTCTATATACATGCCTATGTATATTATTTCATCAGGAAGGGTTTATTTACAAAACAAAGGTGATTGACAAACAGATGAGCTCTAAGTTTGGTAAAGCAGTTTTTAAAGTCACTGCGCGATTTTTTATTGATTTTATTAATTACTACAATAATCAAATTAAAAATCGCAGTGTATATTAATTACTACAATAGTCAAATACAAAACCGCAGTGACTTAAAAAACTGCTTTAACAATATCAGTCAGAATAATCCAAACTGTTTGGATATTAGAAAAAAACCAAACTCTATAATTACCTAAGCTAAGGAAGTTAAGACGTAAAAATACTTTATTGTTCTTTTTTCAATGCCCTAAGATAAACTTAAACAAATTGTTACTTATAACAGAAATGTTTGTTTGTAACTTTCTTTTGCCTTTGTTGTGGAATTTAATGTTATTGTTTTTTTTTGTTTCATATTGGGTATGTATAGTTAATCAAATTTTTTATTTCCTTTAAATATTAATATTCTATAAAATGTTAAGTTTTACTATGGACTTGTGACCCACTTCCCTTTAAGACCTATGAACTTGTGCCCCACATTCCTGTGTACTTTTGGCTCACTTAGGTGGGTCAGCAGTCTACAATGCATTTATGGACTTCTAACCCACCCAAGTGGGTCCAACGTCCATTATGGACTTTTGGCCTGACCATCTGATAGTTTCATTAGCTTCCGACCTTTTTCCACCTTCCACCCACTTTTTCCAACCTGTCGACTGGACTAAATGTATGTACGTGGTATTTATGTGCATATCATGTAGAACGTGACTCCTTCAACTTTTAGAATTATGATATCTCCGGAATGGTTATTCTTACAAAAAAATGATATTGACAACTTTTGTAGATAATTTCATGGTCTACAACCTTGTCTCATAAATTCTTATGATAAAACTTAACGTTTACCAGAAAAATTGTAAAAACCGTTTATTTGACCCTTTGACCTTGAATAACTTCTTACGCACCAGTCGTATCAATGGGGATGTTGGTTGATTTATTTGAAATGAAGTTCTCAACTTCTGTACCAAATTTCAGCTTTTTGCGAATTTTTGCAAACCGAAATGTCTATTTTGACCGGACTATCATAACGAGTACCAGATAATTATCAGTGTTAGGTAAAGGAAGGTAAGTGGGGCTGTCAATACACACACCAAATTCATTATCCGTAAAAACTAAATCAAGGTAACGATTAAGTTTGTTTTGAAAACAATTAATCTGTTTCAGTCCAAACTCAGTTAGAGTATCGACAACCACACTCTCTCAATCACTGCTAACATTGTAAGGAATCAAACATTTGTCATCCGGATCGAAAACCCAATCTAAGGAAGGTAAATTATCACCGCCTAATATAATAATATGCTGATTGTCTTTTAAGCAATTCAAAACAAAGGAACAAATCAATATGAGTTTTATATATTTCAAAAGAACTTTTTGGTGGTATATAACTAATAATAAGAAAAACATCATGAATATTATCCACGCTTGAACGAATAATCAGTTGATCGATGTTGATTGATGAATTGGAAGCCGGCAACTCTAACTGCATGCTTTAAATAGAAGATCGAACTGCAAAAAACACTCCACCTCCGCGAGTCAGTCCAGTTGTTTGATAACAGCGATCATTTCGATAAACATTGAACAGCCGATTGTCAAACATCTCTGAATTGATATGGTTCTCAGAGAGCCAAGTTTTAGTTAGTTCAAGAATGTCGAATTGTTGTGATGATGAGAAGAGAAGAACGTCATTCATTTTAGTTCGTAATCCACCAACATTATGGTAGAATATGCAAAATTGTGCTCCTAGAATACAACATTTAAAACTATTTCTGTTTGAATCAAAATCGATTACACTGGCATAACGGTTGAAATTAATACATGCATTAGTGATGGGTTAATTTTTACCATGATTTGTAAAACGATACGGAATATAGAAAAAAAACATAAATTCTCGGTCTAAGGTTCCTTGACGGAGCATAAATACCAAACAAAGCTAAAAGAGGAGCACAGTCAATATGTCCCGTAATTCCATCTCTGGCAAACAAGGGTTTTAGGCCGATTAAGGTACACCTACTATTGTAAGATGGTAAGGGAGTGGACCAAATTAGTTTTCGGAGGGCATACGTAGTCGTCGCATATCTTAATTGAAAAGGGGTGACCATACCACGCAGCAATATTCGAGGATTGGAGGAACCAATGCAATGTATAAGGATTTCAAAGTATAAGGGTCCCGAAACTCGGAGGAGTTCCTAAACACAAATCCCCACATGGCATTAGCTCTAGATATAATGTAATCAAAATGCATATTAAAAGATAATGCAAATCAAAAAGACTCCCAACCCTTTGAATTAAGAAGTTATGCAGGCTATATTCAAAGACAATAGGTAAAGTTGACCTGGAAAAAGACATGATGGCACATTTATTAAAATTCATAAGTAGGGAGTTTTTAGCAACGCCACATATTTAAATTCACAACATCACTCTGTAAATCAAGACAGTCAGCGATGGACTTAATTGACTTGAAGGGCTTTTACATCATCTGCAAACATAAGACATTTAGAAAAATTTGGAACCTTAGGTTGATCATTAATAAAAAGCAAGAACAACAATGGTTCAAGGTGGTTTTCGTGAAGAACACTCGAAGAAAATAAAGTATTTCTTCGTGAGATCGATTAAGGATGAAGATTTTGGGTTTAAGAGAGAATTTACATGTTCAGTTTGGGGAATGATTAAGAGCTGGCGCAAAAATCAAATTTTTCTATTAAGATCACTAACAACATCATGTGGGAAACAATAACTTTTATTTGCAAATTTTCGCCCAAAAAAAAAAAGAAAAGTTGAAGATGAGACGAATAATTTATGATGTCATTTGTAAACGGATTGGCTAAGGGAAATCCTTTTTACATTTTTGGACTCTTTATTTATCTGTCCTAGTAATGGCATTGTTTAATTGGAATTCGAAGCTTCATATACAAAAATCCTTTAACAAAAGTACATAGTTCCACTTTAGGTTTGTCGATATATTTTTAGAAGACCTTAAGTGAACTAATTTTGATATATGTAGGATATTTTTACTTCCACATATCCATTTCGGCGGGGTTGCGAATATTATCTCGGTCGCTAATTTCTGGATAAGGGATTCGCTTTTATCACGGAGAAAATTATAAAAAAAAAATAATTTTGAGAACAAAACAAATAGTTTCTAAGACTGCTTACTCACATCTGTCATCAAACAAGAAAAAATTTAAATGTCAAAACAAACGAAACTCCCCTCGGCGTTTTTTTTTATTCACAGACACGATGTCGAATAACTAAAAAAAATAACCGAAAAAGGGTTTTGGAGGCTGATACGTACGAAAGATTTCACTCTCCTTTGGGTCCTCTCCATAGTAAGAAACAAAGACAGACACGACAAGGTTTACAAAGAAAACGACATAGTATACGAAAAATCTGACAGAAGACAGACAAGGGGAAAGCTATAAAGTAAAAACAGAATAATAAAAATAGGGTAATCGACTCAAAAAATAAAATTATTTACAAAGATAACTTGAGAAACTAAAAAATTTCTTTTGATTCCAGATGATTATATTAAGGATACTAGCAAACCCGGCGAACTCCGTTTCGCCACCAGATGGCTTCGTTTTTTGTAACATTTCGTTTGTTGATTAAAAGATGAAGAAAAATGATTTTTTTGTTTTATATTTGAAAAGAAAAAATTTTATTTCATTTCACAACAGTAACGAATTCATTTCAATTACAAAAATGAAGTGTAATTTAGTTGAACTTCTCTAAGTAAAAAATGAAAGTGAATCCAAAGTAAATACTGAATCGAAGCGTTATACGTGTCCGCAAATTATCCGTTTCATTGAAGTGCTCTTTAGTAAACCACATTCTTTGTTTTTTGGTCTGACGTTAACACAAACAAAGCGGATGGTTTCCCAACTCGTGAACACGCAACGTATAGCTGCCCATGTGAACAACAATGATTTTCTAAATTAACCCCGGAAACACTAAGCGATTGGCCTTGCGACTTGTTAATTGTCATTGCGAACGCAAAGCGAACCGGAAATTGCAATCGTTTGAAGTCAAACGGTAGATCAGTCGGAATCATTGGTATTCGAGGAATACATACATTTTCACCTGCGTACTTTCCGTTAAAAATGGTTGCCTCAATCAAATTCGGCATAAGTCTTCACCGCAAGTCGAGTACCGTTGCAAAGTCGCGGTGGATTCAAATTACGCAATATCATAATAACTGAACCAACTTTGAGTTGCAAGTCAAGTTATATGGTGGAAATCCTGGTAACTCCAGAGAGTTCAAAAACTCCGTTGGATAATTTACTACATCATCGGGATTTGTTATGGAATCAACGGATTTGTATGTCACCAAATCGCCATCGATTTTTGATTGAATGGTGAAAAAAATGTAAATGCATTACATCATTATTCTTTGCGGCGAGAATTGCTCGTTGACTTAACCAAGCATAATTCTGATAATTCTTCATTTTCAATAAGAGCTAATTGAGAGCCTATAAATCGACAAAAGTCGTTGGTAAGAGTAATTAATCCAGATGTCGCATCAACTGGGACTTTTCCATTTCCAACAGCTAACATTTGTTTGGAAAATTGTGCAGCACTTTGATCATTTTGAATCAAAGTTGTTGAACTCTCATATTAGTGGTAAGCGATAATGTTTTTACGTTATTCCACAAAGGTGATGCCTTCAGGCAAGCATTCAATTCATCTGCAGGCGTTCCACGGGGAATTATTGGCAACGTCTGCCTGAAATCGCCTGCCAACAATATCATCAAGCCGCCAAAGATGTTGTTATTTCGCCGAAGATCCTTCAGTGTGAAGTTAAGTGCTTCAAGTTATTTCTTTGTCCATTGTGCACTCATCCCAAACAATGAGCTTGCATTGCATCAACAATTTTCCCATTGCACTGGATCGGGAAATATTGCATGTTGTAGTAAAATCAATGAAATGACAAATGTTTTCCCTGTTCCTCCAGGTTCATCCAGGAAGAATAGACCACCAGTATTATTGTCCACCGCTTGAATTAATGTTTCGTATACTTGTTTTTGCTGTTCATTCAGCAAGGGCACATTATTTCGAATGAATTCCTGCAACGTATCAACATTGTATTGCAGCTCTCGATTTAATTCTTGGATCGATTTGGCGCAATCATTCTTCTTCAATCAGTAGCTTGTTTGCAATAGTCAAGCATTGATCCTCAATCAGAATCAATCCTTCATTGTAGATTTAATCGGTTATTTGCATGTCGGGATTATTCGCTCGAATGCGCAATCGATGCAAGATATCTCTACATATGTCGTTTTTGTATTTGTTCCATAACTGAATTGGTTGTGAAGGGAAACATGTAGTGATGATAATTGCGAACAGCGTTCGTATTTGGTACGCATTTGATGAAACAACTGAATCCGCAAGTGTTAAATCCCAATGAGAATCTTTCTCCAGCAAATCCAATAGTTGACATGCTTCTCGATATGTTTGGCATTGGTGGCCATTCACAGTTTTCAAATGCGCAAATAATTTTGGTCCACGTACATTTACCAACAGCAGTCGCAAATAAAAACATTCATCATTTCTAGGATGAACAGTATACATGCGACCTAGCGCATCAGTGGAAAACACCTGTGGCCAATCTGGTACTGGGGTTCCTTGTTTGCGACGTTGGAATTTCTTTGTTGATTGATTCCAAGTGTAATACTTGGGCATTTCAACGTACATCAGCGTCGCTGCGGATGGATCTGCTTCACACATTGCAAAGAAGCTAGTCAATGTTGTCGATGGTGGTCTCTCAGCTCGTTGTGCCGCATTAGCCTCAGTGAAGTAAACTCTTTGTCCATTTTCCAAATGCACTGCTAAATGTACAACTGTGGGATATCTTTCATGAATATGAAATGAAAATAATCGCCACAGTGCTTCATTAGTACCGACGTATCTGCCCATTTGGCTTTGCTGATTTCGTCATTCGCATTTTCTGACGCAATACCAAACACAGCCATGTTGCTGCCTTTTGTGACGTACTTGCACAAATATTTGACTGATTTGGCCAAATGACAACTCTCAATGTTCGCATGTGTTTCGAAAATTCGTGATAGCAGCGGGCAATATGGTACAATGAACTCATTTCCGATCTCAATCTCTTGATTTTAAACTTTAACTTTGATAGTTCGACCATTATCTTCTTTTGAACGTCGACTATAAACTGGATATCCATCGTTCCCTGTGACTGTTTCAGCAACTAACAGTCGCGGATATCGTTTTGTGCACTTTTCATCAGCCATGCAAGGTGATAATGGATTAAATGCACCGCACGGTCCATGCACCATCTGTGTTGTCACAATGTCGTGTAGATGGGGATCAGTGACTGGATCAGGAATTTCTGCTGATATAATGTCATCCACTTCATATGAATGTAATTTGTTCAGCAACCAAATTAGGATATGAGCATGCGGTAGTCCACGCTTCTGCCATTCTACCGAGTACATATAACAACGTGGGTCACCAAAAACTCGATACGTAGTAAGCACATCCATCATAACCTTGAGTTTTTGCTGAGATACTCTGGCGATTATGTCATGGCTATCTAGCGGTTTTTGGCCCGGGTCCAACTCACGTTCAATTTCCGTTCACTTCGGATTGCATGTGAACGTAATAAATAAATCTGGAGTTCCATAATTTCACACGTACGTCATACCGTCTTGAGCGTATTCGTGCATGTGGCATGGGCTTCCGATATAAGATGATGGGAGAATCTTCAGGCGTCCAATATTCTGAACATTAACATCTGAATGGATAGCATCACGCAAGTGTATATAGTCCTCAGATCGTAGCTTTGCCTGATTGAATCGGATGAACGCTAAGCGTTCGGTCTCGACTTTGACATACATGTCGACGGCGAATTGCTGGAATAGCCGACGACGGCACTTCAGAATGACATTCTCCTCATGTGTACGAATCATCATACGATACGCATACTAATTCATTGCGCTTAGATTTTTGTTCGTTGATACGCCTGAAAATTCAAAATTAAATGGATTGTTAATGGAAACCAATAATAGCAATTATTAGTGTGAATATTGTACCTGTAAGTGGATCGACCATCTTTAACGTGATGTCGTATCCGTCTTGCCCTTGCCAATAAATGATTGGATATTGTAACGCATCGTACAAACGATGTGTCTTGTTTACACGATGCATGATATTGCTTCTTCGCTGAAAGACAATATCTCGTGATGTAGTTGGATCGCCAACAATAATTGCAGCAACATCATCAACGATGGGTGCATTGAATTTTCGCACATGTTCACCTGTTGGGGTACGATCCGCTCTTATGACAAATTTGTGCGTATCCGATGGCATTCGTTCCAATGCTGTTTTGAACATATTTACCTTAGCGTTATTAATGTGAAAAAATGCTTGCAACTGTTCAATAATTCGTCTCTTTAAATGTTGTGTTCCCTGTTTATTGCACCGCACACATATGTGTTGACAAATTTATGTATTTTTGAAAATTCTTTTTTTTTTTCTTTTAATTTCTGTTTCTTTCTGTTCGATTATTTGTTTTTTTATTTATTAAAACGTTGCAATAAAGTTTTTGAGTTCAGTTACATACCATATTTTCATAAATATATTGTATTTTCGTTTTTGTTTTTGCAGTTTAAGAACAAGTTTCAAAGTGTCATTTGGCCATAATGGTCAAATGACACATTACCAAAGCGACAAATAGCCATAGATTAAAATATGGTCATATGACACAATTCAAAAGTGTCATATGGCCATTTTTTGAAATATGGCCATATGGCATATGGCCAAATGGCATGGCAATGGCACCCTTTCCAACTTCAAAAATAAAAACAAAGAGGAACGAAGACTTGTTGATCGAGCATATTATAATCATTAATTTCATGGAAGTAATAAATACCATACATTTCAGTAAGAATAAGATTTTAAACAGTATAATTTTTAACGAAAATGAAATAAGAGAAATTATTCAGATTGACCCTAAAGAAATCATTTTAATAGATGTACTAGACGCTTCAGAGTTCCATGTATTAGAAAATAAAGAAATAATTGTAGGCTATATTAAGTATTATATTATTAAAGAAAAGGTAAACATTCTAAGACATTTAATGTGCAAAAATCAGAAGGGAAACTAATTATACCCAGTGGAATAGCACTCTATAAAAATATTTATAGTACCGATCATTGTACACAAGAATTGAATATTAAAATCTGCAAACAAGATCTTAAACCTAATTGTCTAACAGAAATCTTTAATAAAGGTCTATCAAAATGTGAAAGAATTTTAGAAAAGAATCCCGAAGTAATTCATATAAACCATAATCACATTGTTACTACAAAATAAATTAGTATAAACGATTATGTTCACAGTTGGTATAGTTTACCGACACGGTCATTATTAATTATGAGAAATTTAATAATTTTGAAGTAAACTTAAATAGACATATTAAGATAAGCAAGGAATCGGAAATTGAAGTTATTAAATATTTAAAATCAAATGATGAATAACTGAAATTTGAAAATACCGATTATTTACAACCATAAGTTAAAACTGTGAAAGATCACCCAATAATATGTTGACTTAAAATAAATATAATAGTTATACTTGTATCCTTTTGCCATAATATAAATTAATCATCTTCCAAATCAACAACAGCAAGAATAATTAGGTCGACATAGAAGTATCCTTATCTGAAACAAAAGAAAACGTTCGAAAGAATTTAGAGGAGATCAAACTTGAACGTTCGGGACAAACGTCTACTGGCGGAGAGAGGAGTTAATTCCACTCAACTTGGAAATTTTCTACATCAGATAAGATTAAAATAACAAACAAAACCAACTTCGAAATTTTCCATAACAGATAAGATTAAATTAACAAACGAAGCCAACTCGGAAATTTTTGATAACAGATAACAGACGAAGCCAACTTGGAAATTTTACAAATCAGATAAGATTAAAACGAAGCCACTTAACCAAAAAGGCGTACGTGACTTCTTAAACGCACAAGGCAGCATCCGAGGATCAACCGAAGATTCTTGAAGACGAGCAGGCAGAACGACTTGTGCCCCCGATCTGGTAAGACCAACCTACGCGAGCCTCTCTGACGCTGCTAGATTAATTTAGTTCAAATAATAATTGTCTAATGTAATAACTGTTGCGTTAGTAAAAATATATTTCTCTATTATAACAAGGGACAAATCAGCCAAACTTCTAACTTCCCTCTGTTAGATCCCTTGACAGATCTGTTTAAAACAAATTTGACGTTGCACGTTCAGTACGTTCCGTTCAGTGCTCGCTAGATTTTTGTATACCATTCTTGAAATAAAACCAGAAAATTTTAACGCGTGTCTTTTATTTATATTTTGGTGGAGGGAAGATTTTCCCATTTCCTTAAATCAATTACACAATATGATTTTGGTTACCGGTTAGGTATAGCGATTAGGTAGAGGAAATATGGGCAAGACGAACCACTTGTTTTTCAATGCATGACGCATGAGATGACATTTCTGCCAGTTAATTGTCAACAAAAAATCAACCAACCGTCTGATCTTACAATTTTCAACTTAAAGCCTAGTACTCAGATCGTGTTAAACTAAATTTTATCTCTACACACCTTTGCTAAAAAGGCGCGCTAAATTTTGAAGTTGGAGAGGAAACAGCTTTTTAACAAATCGCTCACAACTTGTGAAATATAATTTGTAAGATAACTCGAAAAATATTGATGAATATAACATTTTTAAAAATTGTTTTATATTTACAATTCCAGAAGAGACAAGTCGTTCGTTGATGGTGCCATCTATGGAACCACTGTTTTCTCCAGTAGACTTAGCTTTGCCGGGTGCTAAGTTTGTTATTCACAATGCAGCTACAGAATAGCGTCCCAAAGCAGCTACAGAAGAGCGTACGCCACCAGAGTCTAAACGAATTCATGTGATTTGTTTTCAGAAACTTTCTTCTCAACCAAAGTTCCTCGCCTTCGTAGACCTGTCCAGCTTTTTTCAACTAAAGAATTTCGCTGTCGAAAGTGTCCATCGTCGTTTAACTTCGAATTGAATCAATCAGCACCAGCTTCGCATGCTCCCAGTTGTAGTACAAACAAGCATTGTCCCGATTATAAGACGGTATTCAAACGCATTTCCAGCTTCAATGGTCATTTGAAATCACATCAGCCAAGTGATAGATTCAAATGTAATCTTTGTGATAAAGTGTTTGAACTTGAAGGATACTATGAAAAGCATTTAGCGAAAGCACTCAAACCAAGCGCTGATGGTCCTATCGAAGAGACCCTGTCGCAAGCGGTAAGTTGCCTCAACCTACTTGAAGTTGAATTGAATCTCATTTCATTTTGCTTTTAATTCAGGCCCATAAAGCAAAACATCTAAAGACATCAAAACAAGTTTAGGGCAAACATCGCTGACAATATTGCGACAAAAAGTTTTCTGAACCTTGCTTGCTGAAGCGACATGAAGTTTGTCACACAGGAGCTACACCATTTCAGTATACTTAATGCAAACTGGGATTTACTCAGAAAACATCGTTAGAAAGGCATATGCCATTATATCAAAGTCAAAGATTACAGGTGTCCCAAGTGCAATTATAGGTAGAAAATCGTGAACTTGTTTTCTGTTTGCTTTTTAAATTTTCTTTTAGCTTTCCCAAACACATAGCCTGATTCTCGACATCCGAACTCATCCAATTAAGCCCAATGTTAATGCAATGTTTTTTTATAAGTTCTGCTTCTCTCCTTGTGTTTTTAGAAAACAAAGTAGCGCAAATCGTCACCGTGCAAAAGTGCATCCGGAAAAAGATAACTCACCTGGACAAAGTGAATTTAACGATGACGAAGACGAAGATAATGTAAACGTTGCAAGAGTAATGGAACCGTAAAAAGTTTTCAAAAGTCAATGGAAATTATGGATACGAAACCAGCTGCGTTGGAGCTTTCACTTATGAAACCACCATCGCCTGGACCTAGAATCACCATGGTTACTAATGACCAACCACTTCAGTGTGGTGTGTGTCTGTGTCTTTCAGACGTCAGGACACAAGATTTCACAAATGAAGGCACATCATAAGAAAAGAAGTAAGAGAGCAATGATATCCAAATTAAGTATGACGTCATGTAGTATTGTATTAATAGAAGAATACTTTTAAGAGAAATCAATTAATTGCTCAATGAATAAACGAGAAGTTAACCGAGCATTCTTAGTAAAATGTTTTCTTTATTTAAAGCTTTCATTGACCTACCAGAGTTAAATAAAAAAGGAAACAAATATTGTATATTATTACTAGCGGCCCGCTCCGGCTTCGCACGGGTATAAAATATATAGCCTATGTGATTAAAATCGATCCAGTAGTTTTGATTTATTCATTACTGCCCGTGGCCCACACGCGTTAAATTTGGAGTAAAACAATCCCACTTTCCCTATACCATGAAGATTTCCTGCTATCTTTGGAATATCTAAATTCATACACTACATTTTTACTTATTTACTTTTTACATTTTTAACTATTTATTTTATTTTTACAACATATTACAGAATGTCTTTATAAACAACGTTCACAGCTTTCTTGTCATTAGACAATACAAACATGTTTTCTCTGGAGGTCACTCTTGAAAGAGTGACATACAGTTGTCCATGTGAAAAACAGTCAACGCTCAAATCTAAGCCTGCAGCGTTGAAGGTTTGACCCTGCGATTTATTAATGGTCATTGCAAAAGATGTCTTTACCGGAAACTGTAAACGTTTAAATTGGAAGGGTAAATCCGATGGTATCAGAGGGATTCGGGGAATCAATACATCTTCTCCGGTACCACATCCTGTGAGTATTGTGCACTCTATTATGAAAGTTTTCAATGATTTTACCAGCAAACGCGTGCCATTGCAAAGTTTAGGTGGATTCAGGTTTCTTAATAAAATAACAGGACAACCTACTTTGAACACCATTTTGTGAGGAGGGAGTCCAGACGGGTTCAAAGAAATTCTGTAGGAAAATGAACAGCTTCTTCCAAATCGAGAACAGTATCGTCCGAGTAGTATATTTTCGTCGGCACATCAATCTTTGAAAGAATCAAGTTATTTACTTTATCTACTTGTTCGTTAGTTGGTGACAGAATCGCTCTTTCTTTACACCAAGATATTGTCTTATAACTTATGTTATCAATGTTAGGATAGACATTGTTGACTAACTCTTGGATGTTGTCTATCAAAACGCAAAGGTTTTCTAGGTCAATCCTTCCCTCACTTTGTGTTAACTCTCCATTGCCAACTTTTAGCAGCATCTCTGGAAATAGCCTGTTCTCACGTGAAGATGACGAAACCCTCATATTAGTTTTAAGCTCTAATTTATTGACATGTGGCCAAAGGTTGGATCTTTTTAGGCAAGCATTTATTTCATCAGCACGTGTTCCTCGAGTCACAACTGGTAGGATTTGACGGAAATCTCCTGAGAACAGAATTGTACATCCACCCATAGGTGCATTTTTGTTGCGCAAAGCGCGCATTGTCCTATCCAGTGCTTCCACAGACGTCTTGTTTGACATGGTAGCTTCGTCCCAGACTATTAATGAGCAGTCACGCATCAATTTTCCTGTATTGCTCTGTTTAGAAACACTACAGACGCTGTTATTATCATCGGTGGCGATTTTCAGCGGGAGCTTGAATGTGGAGTGTGCGGTTCGGCTTCCTTCCAAAAGCGTAGCGGCAATGCCGGATGACGCAACAGCTAACGCAATTTTTCCGATAGATCTTACATTTTTTTAAAGCGGATTGATTAAAAACGTTTTTCCTGTACCTCCTGGGGCATCAAGGAAAAACAATTTCCCTTCATTGTTATCAATTGTTGATAGTAATGCAGTGAATACTTTTTTCTGATCGATGTTTAATCGTGGCTCATCTTGAGCTATATTTTGTAAAAGTCTCGTTTGATCGTATGATGTTTCTCTTGTGTATTCGGCGAATCTCACGCTCTACTGAAGATTCTCTCTCTCTCTCAGCTCTATATCTATCCCGAGCCTGACTGAGGTGAGCCTCACGTTCAGTTGACGATTCTTCATCTCTTGCTGAACGTACTCTTCTGGCATTCACTGTACTACGACTACGACCTATGTTCGAACGACGACGTCTTCCAGACATGACTTTATAATTTCTGTACAAAATTTACTCAGTTCTTTATGTATGATTACCTATGCACAAATTGCCATATTATTAGTATGTGCCGCAGTAAAAAATATCTAAATTCTTACCATTTAGAAACAAAAGATATTTAATCTAATCTTATCTCACCTTATGTAGGTACTTATAATTACTATAAGTGCGATATAAAAATTAACCTTAGAATAGAATATAATTTATATTTTAAAACTACTATCATACAATTATTTATCGTAACTTACTTATAATTACTGATACGTTGTCGCGCTGAAAAGCACGTTTTTATTACCTTAGTATTGCTATTTTCATCGCTGGAGAGCTCCGATATAATAAACGAGTCCGATCGCTGCTAAATTCAAAGTGCTATAGTGAAAACCGCGGCCTCAGACACGATACTAATAGGCACGCTCTTGCCGCACCGGGCGGCCGGCCGGTACCGCCGCAAACGCTACGTCCCGTAATTTTTAAATCTGTAATATCTTCGAAAATATTCACTTAAATCATACGGTGTAAAGGGCCATATAGATCTATATTAAATGAACAATGTATTCAAAGTATTAAATTGGTTAAGGATTAATGCTGTATTGGTTAAAATCGCTTCGAAAATTAACCATTATTTGTCGTAAAAAGCAAAATGACAAAAAAAAAGTTATTGTGGGTTATCCATAAGAGATAGACATATACCATCACGGACTTTTCTGTAGACCTTTTCAATGTGTACAATACTTATTACATTATTTTGATAAAACTCGTAGGACTCAGCCTGCGTTTGCAATGTAAGCAGAAAAAATGTAATTATTTACTACATCACATTAGAAACATCAAAAATAACAGTACTTCTCCACTATTTAATGGATGTTATTATACATATAAACCTTTCTCTTGAATCACTCTATCTAATAAAAAAAAACCGCATCAAAATCCGTTGCGTAGTTTCAAAGATTTTGGCATACAAAGGGACATAGGGACAGAGAAAGCGACTTTGTTTTATACTATGTAGTGATTATCGCGTAGTTTTTCTTTTTGTTGTCAAACTACTGACGAAAACACTTCCAGGGTTAGCTTCACAGAATTTCCTCACAGGTGTTCTTCTTTGAATGATTCGATGCTTTATGTTCTCATTGAACATACACATTAGAATAAGTACGATGGACCCAGTCGTGCATTTTATTTTTAATATATCAAAACGGACATTTATGCCTTTTTTTATTTCCGTGTTCCCAAACGATGCAGCTTACTTAAAAAAGAAAGAATATTTTGCTTGAAAATAGAGATCCAGCTGCTAATTGCCTTGCAATTTCAAAACTCACTGCGATCTGTATTTCCATGAGGATTGAGAAAACTTGTCGGTGTGAAGTCCATATCATAGCCTTCATCTTCAGACAATGGCTTGTAATCCGAATTATCCAATTTCGAGCTGTATCAAACTGCAGTCCTCACCTAAAAACAACTCAATCAAATAACATAACTTCATTTAAATGGACTCATACATACTGTTTGTAGTAACTTTACATAAAACTGTGGAAAGTTGGAGCTCATTTTTACAATCCAAAGTCGTTGATACATTGATGTGGACTCCTTAGGTATAATTTGTCTGTGGGCTTCTGTTCATGCAGGTTGGCAATTATGTGCATTGCGTTAATGCAATGTTTTTTTATAAGTTCTGCTTCTGTCCTTGTGTTTTTAGAAAACAAAGTAGTGCAAATCGTCACCGTGCAAAAGTGCATTCGGAAAAAGATAACTCACCTGGACAAAGTGAATTTAACGATGACGAAGATAATGTAAACGTTGCAAGAGTAATGGAACCGTAAAAAGTTTTCAAAAGTCAATGGAAATTATGGATACGAAACCAGCTGCGTTGGAGCTTTCACTTATGAAACCACCATCGCCTGGACCTAGAATCACCATGGTTACTAATGACCAACCACTTCAGTGTGGTGTGTGTCTGTGTCTTTCAGACGTCAGGACACAAGATTTCACAAATGAAGGCACATCATAAGAAAAGAAGTAAGAGAGCAATGATATCCAAATTAAGTATGACGTCATGTAGTATTGTATTAATAGAAGAATACTTTTAAGAGAAATCAATTAATTGCTCAATGAATAAACGAGAAGTTAACCGAGCATTCTTAGTAAAATGTTTTCTTTATTTAAAGCTTTCATTGACCTACCAGAGTTAAATAAAAAAAGAAACAAATATTGTATATTATTATTATCGCGTAGTTTTTCTTTTTGTTGTCAAACTACTGACGAAAACACTTCCAGGGTTAGCTTCACAGAATTTCCTCACAGGTGTTCTTCTTTGAATGATTCGGTGCTTTATGTTCTCATTGAACATACACATTAGAATAAGTACGATGGACCCAGTCGTGCATTTTATTTTTAATATATCAAAACGGACATTTATGCCTTTTTTTATTTCCGTGTTCCCAAACGATGCAGCTTACTTAAAAAAGAAAGAATATTTTGCATTGCTCAAGGACAGTACGATACACTTTCTCATGCACTACTCCGCCCCTATATTCGGCCACTTCAATGACATCTTTAAGTTTCAATTCTTTCGGGACATTGAGCACTTGTTGGATGACACTTATGATGATTTAATTCAGGAACACTTGTAGAAGCGACATACCATAAACATCCATTAATCTTTTTCTTGTTTAAAAAAAAAGTTGTGTGGTCTATTCGGCGTGAACTGCTTAGCAACCATCGTCATTGGATAATTTGTTTTAAATACATTTTTACACTCGATGTTTGATGGGAAAAAGAAAAGGATTTTGTTTTTTCCTGTTTCTTTCATTTTTATTTTCAATAACGCACTCAAAATGACAACTGTCAGTATTTATCTTGTGAAATAATGTGTTTTACATTCTTTCGCAAGCTTAATTTTGTGGAGACATTTTTTCTTAGCCGTTAGCCTGAGAGCTGGAATTTAGCTTGAAGTGAGTACTGCTGACCTAAAAACGCAAGCTAAAATTTACCTTGGGTGGAAATTGGTATGGAAGATAAATTTTAGCGCGACCTGAGTACTAGGCTTAAGAAAGCATTAACAGGCCGATCACCTCCTGCAGACCAATAAGTGTGCGTTTTTTTATTTACTACCTCCCCTGCGACCATAGAATGTGCCCTTGCAAACAAAAAGGTATGGTAATCAGCGATAAAATATTTAGGTACTTCTAACTTCATCTATAGAAGTAAAAAATATAGCCGGTGCAATATGCGCGTCAAAGAAGTACTTCGGATAACAGACTAATACGGACCGCCAACTCGTGCTACTCTTGCCTGAAACAATCTCGAAATATTTGTTCGTGTCTGTGAATACGTTTACATCTCTGTCTGTGCATTTTGCGATTGCAACCATCCCTGCATGTGTCATTTATTTTTGTGATGTGTTTACTGCCACTATTTATAAAGCACGGGAGAGCTTTCCACTCTCATAAATGGCACATTAGCAGATTTTCAACTAGTAGGCAAAAAGAGAGACCATACAGTGAGTTTCCCTTGTGTATCTTATTGGTCCGTGCTTTGGATGTGCTTCTGATATACTTTTATTGGCGGGGAAGTACAGTACTTTTTTGATGCTTTCTTGCGTTAGAAAGAGATAGTGCCTTCACGTATTCTCATATGCAGAAGGTATATAACTGAGTTTTTTCACAAGCGCCTATACTTTTTCAGTGGAAACAAAGTACTTCTCTTACGTACATATTCCACTGGTTATTTCTGTACTTCTACGTTTGTAGGGCTGACAATCAATCGTAAGGTTTTTGGACAAATCCTGCCAAACGTGTGAACTTACAATTTTGCATTGAGAGATATTTGCAACTATCAGCTTATTGGCAGGTCATTGTCAGAGCGTTGATAGACAATATTGTAAGACCTGATAATCGTCTGTTCATAGCTTAAGGATCACCTTACTTCCTTAGGACCAAATCAAAAATTTTCAGCGACCTTTACAAATATGTCAGTAGAAGGCAGGCGAAAAAGCAGCGTTCTTCCAATTATTCATTATTGAAATGTACACGAATCCTTTGGGACCACTTATAGTGATCAGACAACCAATGACAACCAACTCTGAGAATGCTTTTTTTCTAAACTAAATTTCAATCGAACTAATACCTAATTTTTTTGTTAAAAATTTAGTTATTTTTTATAGAGTTTTCGGCTGATTTTGTCATTTGGTTAAAACTGGATAGTTTCACCTTTTTCGTTCCAATTTTCGTCTGTTCCCATGGCGTCTATTCCCTAAAGAAAAAAATTTATGAACCGCTATGTGCAAATAAACTCTTTCTTTTAAAACGTCAAAGAAATATATTTTTTCTGATATCTTTTCCTGATCACTATAAACGCTAGTCACAAAAATGTTCTAGCTTTCATGCTGCTACAACTTTTTCGGTTTGGTTTTTTCTGATCGCTTTAACTTTCCCCTTTCCTGGCAAAGGAGCATTAAGAAATTGGAACAAAAAAATTGGAACGACAATAATGTTAACAAGCCCTATAGGTCTAAAGTCGATGACAGAATTTGTGATACTCCTTTGACATCAACATTTATCTCTGTTACAGAAAGAACAAAACTATGAGCATTTTTTAGATTTCTTTGTACACTTTAATTCAAAAAAATCAAAGACTTAAAGCGTTCCAATTTGATCAGATCCGTTGTCGCAACGAATGCAACGGATTCCGTTGTCGCAACGAATGCAACGGATTCTGTGGGTCCGTGCCGTAAGTGTTTGAGAATTAAGATCTATATGTACATATGTACACATAACAACTTTGGGTATGAATACTGCAATATTGGGCCTTTCTAGACCCCAGTTAGGTGGTAATAGTGTTACTACAGTAATATGAATAGGGTTTTATGCTCAAATGTTCCCGTGTTGATCTAAAAACAATATTAGTTAAGTGGAATAGAAACTCTTGCTATACCACCTTTTACAGTGCAAAATCTGTCTATAGCTTTGATATAAAGATAAACTAAACACTAATTTTATGAGAACTTATGCACATACACTGAAGACAGTATTTTTTTTTAAAGCCCATTAAAGTGAAAAATAATTATTATTGAGTGATAATTTGTGCAATTTTGAAGTGAAACACCTCATATCTATTTCGCCGAACAATTATTATAACTTGTGTGCTGTGTCTTTCCACAGTGTAACTCTTCAGCTAAGCACCTTTATTAAAAGAAACCAATTTATGTTTTACTCAGGTTAACCAAGCTCGCGATAGGGGCGCTTCCAACGCAACTGTCAAGTTCCATTTAAAACGCATTATTAAGTACACAAAATGTCGACGATCGCTGGCTCGTTGTGCAGCATTGCTCTATTCCAACGCCTACAGCTTGTATAGTGAGCGCGCTTCTCGCCATCAAGAACATCACAAAAGAAGCGGCTCATGCAGCCCAAGCATAGTTATTAAATTGAAACTGATACTAGTAATTAAAATTTGCCATGCGATGTAAGATTCAAGCTGCAAGAAGCAGCAAGGCAATTGCATTAACGCCTTTTGCATAAAAAGAAACTGAGGATGAAACCTTTGCTGGATTCTGCTGTGTGCCTAAGCGTCTGATCTAATTGAAGTGATAATTTCCAAGATCTGACCGAAATCAGATTAGTTCATTGGGTGCCAGTATGTGTCATAATCATACGTGTAGCAGACAAAAAAAAACCAATTCCTTAGTTTCACCATTGTATATGAAATCTATAGTAGTCTGGGGAACGATTAAGAGATAACGGGGTTTGGAGACACATAGATGTCGCTAATAATTATCACATATTTAAACCTTTCCACCTACATTTTCTCTCCAAAACGAGAAATTTGAAAAAAAGGTTTGGAGGCTCATGGTGTCGCCACAGTCGATCCTGCTATCCATATTACTATAGATTTCATATACAATGGTTTCACCTTGTTATGTTGTTAGTCTGACAATAAATCAGTTGATTATTGATATTTCTGTAAAACATTACCATCACGTCTGTCATTGCAGTCGGAGCCACACACGCTCGCGTCCTATTAAAACGTCGCGAGGCACGGCAGCGCGGCGGCGAATTTCTTTGATCAGGTTTATTTCGGATGCCCATCAAGAGAATGTCATTAACAAGGCTTATTTGAGATAACGATCTCGACGGCACGAGTCACCTCAAATTTAAAAGGCTTGTACGCACGTTCGTGATTTGATTCGAATATTTTATTATTAGAATCATAGCTAAGGGTATTATTAATTTTAAAGACAATTGGTGCACTCACCCACATCAGGAAAGCGAGGTAGTCAGACACATTTAAGAAATGTTTTCAAGGCGCCCGCAAACGGCCCTTAAATAAAGTAAAGTTAACTCTTAAATCAAACATATCGCTCCTTGTGTCGTACCTAATATTTCCGTTTATCTGGTTATCTCCTTTTGTGGGCTAAAGTTGGAAGACTGTCAAATATTGAAGAATGGGGAGAAAATGTGTGGAACAGTAAAAAAAACTATTTGAACAAGAAATTTTTTACACGGCCTTAAAACGTCAGCCGTTTTTTGCATAAGCTTTCCCAACTTTATTTAAAGAAGAACTTTATCGACTGCTTGAAAATTATAATGTTTTTCTCGCATCAGTAGAGGAAACCGTAAGGAAAAAGGGAATTGCATAGAGGGCTACTTCGAAGACTTAGTTTCTTCCTACTCGAAAAAAGGGTTCGGTACTCATTTTCGAACTTAATGATCTTTGGTGTTGGATGCAATTAATAAATAAAACTAATTCATTATGGTGCACCCTACGTTTCGCCAGTTATTTTCCGGCTTCTTCAAAGGATTTTTTTTTATTTTGCTGAACATTCAAATCACATGAGACAATAGATATACATATGTATGTATATGGAAGTTGAAAATTTTTAAGAAATAGTTAAAGTTTTATTTTTAAACTTACTTTTTTAAGGAATTATTACATAAATTTACATTGAAAATTCCAACTATTATTTGGAGACTTGCTTTACAAATTTAAAAACTTAAAACAACACTTAAATTAATTAATTTAACATTGAACACAACATAATCTAGAACTAGTTTCATAGCTTATTATTTGATGATGGCAACGCTATATATGGAGCTTATGCTATCGATGTCTTCTTGGTGGTTCATCGTTATGTTCATTTTTTGAAGTCAGCTGTGTAATCGTTGTCGTTCATATGTTGTGAGAGTGCTGTAGCTGTTTTTTTTTTCTAATGTCAGCTTCATGTTCTGACAGTCTACTCCTAAGTTTCTTTTTTTTTGTGCCAATGTAAATCATTTTGCAATGGTTTTCATTTTTTCCTTTGCACGGGATTTCATAAATGACGTTGTGTTGTTCATTTTTCTCTTTGTTGGTTTGGTATTTGTGAATATTGTGTTGAGTGTGGAGTTAGCTTTGTTTGCGAAAATAGTTTTTTCTTTGTCTATTGGAAAGGTTTTGTTAAGTGTGGGGTTATCCGTGAGGCGTGGGACGTAGGTGACAGGGTAATATCTAGGGTTGCCAAATTTTTGTTTTAATGATTGTTGCTGATTTTTGTTGAGTTTTTTTAAAGTTTGTTATTTCTGAGCTCATTTATTATTGTATTTGGGATATTATTCATTTGTAGAATCGTCCTTATTTTTGTGATGTTTTTGTTTTGATATATTGTGTCGCTTATGTCCAATACCTTATTAATAAAGTTTGTTGCTGTTGTTATTTTGTATTAAGTAGGTTGAAAAGACTTAAAATTATCATTCTGCCTGATGCAATTGGCTTGGCATACCAATCAAATGATATTTTATCGTTTTGTTATATTAATTTTACATCTAGGAAGCGCAATGAATTGTGCTTTTCAACTTCAATTGTGAATTTGAGTTTTGTGTGGTAGTTGTTAAGTGTTTTAAGTATTTCCTCCGTGTCATTTCTGTTTATTATCGCGACAATGTCATCCACATATTTTGCGATGAATTTTATTTTAGTTTTGGAATTTTTCAGTTTGCCAATTGTTTCGTCCAGAAGATGATCCAACACTATATCCGCTGATAGTGGGTTTCCCATAGGCATGCCGAATGTTTGGCTATATAGTTCGGTGTCATATTTGAAATAATTGTTGTCTGTTAAGCAGACTTGTAAAATTTTTAAGAACTGTGATTTCGGGATTTTTGTGTGATTTTGTATTGTTTCCCAACCGTTCATTATTATTTTGATAGCAGCTGCGTATGGAGGTTTGTTTGTAAAGAGAGAAGCGACAACAAATGAAACCAATATGTCTTCTTCATCTATTTGTATTTCTTTGATTCTACTTTTAAGTTGAAATGGATTCCTTATGTTTTAGTCTTCCTATACAATATTTTGGAGAATTTGGCCAACATGTTTGGAGAGATTATAACATGGGACATTGATCGATGCTGCTATTGAGCGTAATGGAAGACCAGTTTTGTGGATTCTCGGTAGTCAATATATACTATTTACTATTTCATTGTTTGTTTTTTGAAGGCTGCTTATTGGATCAACTCTGATAGTTTTGTAGGTGTTTTTGTCTTCGAGTAGTTGCTTCATCTTACTGTCATAATCTTCTTTGTACATGACAACCGTTTTGTTTCCTTTGTCTGCATTTGTTATTATGATCTCGTTTTTGTGTTTTTACTTGCTCTATAGGGCAAGTTTTGGTTTCCTGCAGAAAAAAAATCGAGGTTTTAATCAAACATGACATAACGATGATAGAGAAGCCCAAAAAAGTGGTTTTCGCCATACCGTCCGTCGGTCTGTCTGTGCGGATGTGCGTATGTGCGTCTGTGCGCTTTTTCACGTCATCCTACAGTCTAAACGGCTTGATGGATTTTCTTCAAACTTGATTTATAGCAGTTTCAAGAAAAACGGTTGTCGAGATTGTTTTTATTTCGTCTTAGCCCGGCTCAAACTTGTACCTTTCAAGTAACGGTTTTTCTCAATTTGGATTTTCTCGAAAACGGCTCTAACGGTTTTGATTAAACTTAAAACTTAGCTAACTTTAAAGACTTCTAACAAATCTGCGTTTTTTGTTTTTGGCTCAAATCGTCGTAACGAAAATCAGGTTTTAACGGCTTTTTTCAAATAGCCATAAGTTCACAACGGCTTGATTGAATCAACTCAAATTTTGTTTGACATAGTGTTCTATAGGATGGTTTAGTAAATTTTTCACTGAAGCGGTGGCTTCCATACAACGAGCCGTTGAGCCAACTTTTTTTTGGTTTTTTCTAATTTTCTCGAAAATGGCTGTAACGATTTTGGTTAAACTTTGTGCGTTATATTCTTTTAGTGGTTTTAAGAGAACTGCGTTTTTTAGTTCTTGGCTAAAAAACTTTTTTTGGTTTTTTCTAATTTTCTCGAAAATGGCTGTAACGATTTTGGTAAAACTTTGTGCGTTATATTGTTTTAGTGTTTTTAAGAGAACTGCGTTTTTAGTTTTTGGCTAAAAATGCAAATAATGGAGAACTGCTCTTAACGGCTTTTTTCAAATGGCCATAAGTTGTCAACGGTTGCATCGAATTCACTCAAACTTTGTTTAGTATAGTTCCTTACAGCTTCCTATCAGATGGCATTAAATTTTTTTCATTTTATCTTTTTTAAATAGTGGCTCCTATACAAAGAGCCACTAGATTTTTTCATTTTTTCTAATTTGCTCAAGAAAAGCTCCCCCGATTTTTATGAAACTTTTTTTGTAACATACACAGAATACTTCAAACAAAACTTCATTTTTAGTTTTTGGCTATACATGATAATGGCGGAAATTGTTTTTAACAGTATTATTAATTTGGCCATAAGTGGACATTTGTATCATTTATAACACCCAAAAGATAACGTCTTAATTTTAAATATTAAAGGTTTCTTAACGTAAGCTCCCGTATATCGGTTTTTCCAGTTTCAGTCAAATTTTTTTAGGTTTTAACAAATTTTTCAAAAATGAGTTGTTCTCATTGATCGAAAAGTTTTTTTTCATCGTACTATTGCACCCACAGAGCAAGTCCGTGTGACCCAGTCGTGCATTTTATTTAATAATTTGGCATATTCATAGATGTTGTTTAAGTTGTTGCTAAGCTAAACTGGAGTTTAGCTAATGGAAACTTCATCAGGTAAACTCCAGTTTTTTTTAGCAACAGCTTAAACATCATCTATGAATATGCCCGAATGTCTCTGCTTTGCTTGAATGTTTTTAGAATGAATTTTTCCATTTGAGTGTTTTCGATGTTTCTTTTGAAATTTATTATTCTATTATATAATTTGGATCTGGCAATCTCTTTTTGTTTTGTATCATCTATTGTTTGAAAGTATTGTTCTATTTCTGCTATGATGTGGATTGGGGAAAAGTTTTCCGTGGAGATCGGGAGTGCAAATTTCTTTCCAATCCAAGTGATAGAAGCAATTTGCTCTCTATTGGAAACTCAACCTCGGTTTTATTTTCGAACCAGCTCTCATTGTATACAATACCTACATAGCTTGATAGTGTGTTGGGCGTCAACCCAACCTATCAAATCGCAACTCACCATTTCTCAACTCATAATTTCGCAACTCATCAAATCTGTTCATTTTCGCAACACATCGCAAGACAACCTACCACATCACAACTCATAAAAATTCATTATTTGATTAAAACTTATAGACGCCCTTTTTTACTGGTGTGTGTGTTTGGAAATATAAACTTGACCTTTTAATTTCTCATTATTATTATTATTCTGTATGCCAAATCACTTGAGAAGGCATTATTAATATTCAAGGTTAGAGGGGTGTATATTTTTAAAGTCAAATAGAGAAAAAGGAAAGGTAAAGGGGGAATGAATGAGGAGTTCTTCAAATTAAGCGAAAGGTAAGAATGATAATATGGTGAATTAAGAACCTTCAACCAAAGAGAGCGGGATAGTATTTAAATGTTAATATTGGTTGGAAAAGAAAAAAATACATTTCTCTGTGAGAAGGTAAGAATTAAGTTTTTTGTTCTGTATTTATTTACACAGAAACTGGTAACAACACAAAGCTTAAAATAATAATTTAAATAGAAACAATTTTATATGTGACAAGTAGGTACCTACCCATATGAGCAAAATTGTTTGAAAATGAGTTTCAAGTTTCAACCCTCAAATTGTCAATAGGTACAAACTCCAAATCATAAAAACGCAGATATCCCTCGCAACATTTAAAAACGTTCTTATCATGAGTGGGAAGAGAGTTAATTTTAATACATTTCTTAAGTGCGAAGGACCGCGAGATGCACTTAGGTAAGTTGAATAGGAACAAATGAAAACAAAAAGGGTCGTTTTGTCATGCAAGTATATAGATTTTTTTTCACAACTTTATTGCTTAATAGCAGGGCGTCGGTATAGCTAGTCTTAAAGGGATGACACAAAAAAGAAGAAAAAAGAAATTTGTAAGTGAATGGTGTGGGTGGGGTCGGTTGATAAGTAAGTTTATTTTTATTTTATTTATGAGTTTGTATTTTTTCTTATAAGACTTTGGAGGAAAGTTAGATATTTTGGTATGTACATACATACCTATATATTGTGTGTTTCTACGTAAGTATACGATTTAGTTTGTTTTACTTTTCTGTAAGAAAGGCATACTAGAGGATCTGTTATAATTTGATTTTTTTTTCTCTATTTGAGTGATAATGAAAAAAGAATCAGTTTGCCGTGCGCATCATTGTATATAGACACTATAGTAATGGCGACAATGAGTATAAAATTACGCTATGGTTGACCGTTGGATGTCGCTGTCAATGTGCTGGCAGAGAAAATTGCGAAGAAGAGTAGAATGTTGCAAGAATAATAGAAAATGTTTTTTAGAATGTGATATCATAAGTAATGAAATAAATGTTGAGTTGAGGTGTTGCTTGGAAGCTGAGTGGAACTGGTTGTATATTACATGGGAGCGGGTCATAATACCCGTTGTCAAAATTCTGTATGACCAAAATTCTGGTTTTTTTTTTTTTTTTTTGAAAATACTGTATTTCAGAATACTGTATTTGAAAATCCTGTATACCAAATATCTGTTTATCCAAAATGCTGTTAGTATAAAATTCTGTTTTTTTTACAATACCACAGCTAAGCATGTGCGAGTACAACCAGCATTTGTTGCAATTAATTATGTAATGGCTCTTTTAATAATGACCTTGGTATGTAAAGAACAAGAAAAACAAAAATTTAAAGAGAAAGAGACGTATAAGTACTCTAACTTGTTGTCGTCTCTAGATGCATAATTGTATGAATCCATACTTAAAAGAGGTTAAAATCTTAATTGAATCGAATATTTAATATATTGAGGTTTAAGTGCAGAAAAAATTGTCTGAACTTGTAGCTGTTGTTTTTGTTTTTGTTGTTGTTGATGTTTTTAATGTTGTTCATACCATTCATTTTGATGTTCTCTATTTCAAAATTCTGTATTTAAACAAAATTTGTTTTGATAATGTACAAAAGTGCGCACTTTTGTACATTATCAAAGTGCGCACTTTTGTACATTATCAAAACAAATTTTGTTTAAATACAGTATTTTGTAAACAGAATTTTGACCATACAGTATTTCGACCCCAACCCATATTACACTTATACATACGAGAAAAACCGTTTGTACGAAAATGCACAGAAGTATTTTTGTATAAAACTTTGTATATAAAAGCTATGCCGACGGGGTTTGTATTTATAAATAAGTAGATAGATATAATATAATAAAATAATAATAATAAAATATAATAAAATATATGTAGGTAGGTACCTATATCTTTAATAATAATATATAGAAAATAATATAAATAGGTACATATTTCGTCATACAAATCCCGTCGGCTGGTCCGTAGACCTTCTTCTGTAGGTATTTGATTTTTCGTAACTTTTTCTCGAAAAAAGTAAAAGAAATGCAAGTGAATGCATTTATTTTGATGAAAGTAAATAGGTACCTACAAATCGAACAAATAACGCAAAATGGAACTTTTGTTTTGTGCGTGGCAAAAAATATAGGCAGGTATACCTACAATCAGCAGCCCTGATGCGATGAAAAAAGATGGTCTAAAAATTCTGTCCGTCTGAATGTCTGTCTGTCTGTATGTATAGACACCTAGATCCCAAACGGGTGTGTGAAATTACTTTAAACTTGGTATACCTATGGTTTTTTAAATATTGTGCAGAGGGAAAATTGAATTTTTTTTTTCTTTGCACAAAAAAGATAAGACCAATCATACGGCTGAAAATAAATGTCTTAAAAATATCTAAAAAGGGTATTTTCCATTTTTTTGCTTTCGACTATCTTGAAAACGACTCAACCGATTCTTTTGAAATTTCACATATAAAGGTGTAGTTAGCCCAATTTTTATACTGCATAACTTCCAATATTTAAAAACAAATTTTGTATTTTTTTTATAAATACATACATGTACTTCCTGAATACCTATGAACTGGTGTTTTTGACTTTTTTCTCAAAAACCGCTACACAGATTTTTATAAATCTGTTCTCATAAACTATGTTATTTTTAGTCTTTTCCACGTAACCCATGAGGTAGACTTCAACGCGTTTTTTAACGAGGTATCCCCAGTAGGCTTATAAAAATAAATAAAAATACTATTATATTCATAAAAATATTAAATACATTATATGGAAAATTAAAAATAAATCAATAAAAGTTAATAAGTAGAATTATAATTCATGAAAAGGTATTAGTCAGTTCATGTTCACACGTAGCTACTAATTATTAAATCGTAATCGATTCAATCGTAAAAGTTAAAAATTATTAAATCTTATAATCTAGTTTTTTTTGTTTTTTGTATTATTTTTGTTTTGTTTTTTTTTTCTATTTTTTTTCGTTTTTTTTTGTTTTTTTTTTTCTATTATACTACCATGCATGCTTTTTAATATTAAAATTTAAATACGATTAATATTAGTTATAAAAATAAATAAAAATACTTATATTCATAAAAATATTAAATAAATATAAATAGATAAAAGTTAAAAAATTGTTAAATCTTATAATCTAATTTTTTTTTTTTTTATACCATCATGCATGCATGCAAAATTTAAATATGATTAATATTATTAATGTTATTGATAATTGCAAATCTTAAAGCTAAGTTTATTTCTAAAAGTAAAAAACCTTAAAGTTTACGAAAAAAGTATATGTATTTATGCAAAAATAAATGCTTAAAATTAATAAATTCATATTTCTTCCAACATTATTTTTGCTCGGATGAATGATAATATTTTAATATTTAGCAGGAAATTATTTTGTCCGAGTTTTCTATTATCCATGAGCCATGACCCCTGTTGTATTACATTTATTGCATTAGATTGACTTTTAGTTAGTGATTTATTTTAGTTTATGGTCCTTTTTCAAAAACAAAATGTCAATGTTTCCGCAGCACGCGGAGCGAAAAAACTTAACCCTAACAGAATTTTCCGATATTTTAAGAAATGCGAAGACGAGAAAACATTTTCGAAGTATTTTGCGTTTAGTAGGTACTTAATTACCTAACTATACTTTAACGCAAAATACTTTGAAAGTATCTTTTTTAAGATTTTGCGAGAATATTGGACTTACAAAATTGAATGGAAGTTGCAATGAAGTTGCAATATGAAGATAAAATGCATTAAAGAGAATAAGTTAAAAAAAAAAAACGATAAAACAATAAAGTACACTCAGGCGTATGCGTACTTTCCCGAGTTTATTTTATTTAAAACAATTCTTCCGTGTTGAAAATAACTTTTAACTTCTTATTGGTGCAATTTACGTAGAGGTTTTTTTATTCCTTTGTTTATTTTTTTTGTTGCAAATATAACTAGTCCAGTCAGCAAGTATTTTCCAATTTTTTTCTTGTGCTCTTTTGTACAAAAAACTGGCATATTCCATTTTTTTAAAATTTCCATCCATGTCTCTATAATTTTCTCCTGACTTTGTTTATTGGTGAAATTTTCTTCAATTTTTTTTTTGAAAACTTCTAACAGTTCCTTCGAAACGTATCGATGGACCTGTTATTTTTCCAAACTCTGAGCCTGTTGTGATGCTATCATAAGCTCTAAGCTGTATAAGTAATGTTTGCTCTCTGTCTGGGTCCGTTTCTGTTTCCGTTCCATTGGCCAGGAAATCTGAGCAAATTTCGCAATTTAATTTTTTCTTTAATTTTTGTGCAGCGAATCCAGCGTAATATACAGCAGCTGCTCTCTGCAGTTGCTCAGAGCACTCAATAGGCTGAGGGATTTGAGGATCACACACCATGTCATGTGGCACTTCATCGCATTCCATGTTTTGCGGGTCGTCTGGTTGCAGGATTTCATCTAACGGAAAGTTGTTATACTCTTCAAATTCTAGAGGCAATTCATTGTTTAATAAATTGTCTTCTAGTGGCTTTTTTAAATCAAATTCTATTTCATCATCCAATTCCTTTTCCGTTTCAGGCTCCTTTTTCCTTTCTTTTTCAATTTCCTTTTGTAAATCCTTTTTAAACTCTGCTATTTTTAGCAAGGATACCGCTCCAGCATCCTCATATCCAGAGTACTGAGCTGAGCTTAGATGCTGGAATATAATCTGCTTTAGATTTCGGATAAATCTCCAAGCCGAAGGGTGACTATCCTAATAGCCAGTATTGGAGCGCAACATGGAGAACAAGTTTTCTGCTACATCAGTATTTAGATGTGCCAGCAGAAAGTAGCTTTGCTCCTCATTTTTAAAATGTTCCCACATTTGAGTAATTCCCAAAAGCGTCTGTTGCAGTCCTTTAAAGCAGGTTGGGATGATATGTGGGCCTGTTGATTGCCACGTTGAAATCCAGTCAATAGATTTTCTTAAGCAATCTAAGGTGTTGGTAGATTCCAAAAGAGCCTGATTGTTGGGGTTTCTGGAAAAAGTTGACCAGTGTTGAGATTATCAAATAGTCAGTGTCAGTGCATACATTATTCCTGTATATACATTCTGACTGAAAATCTGCGTCGCCAACTTGACCTTCATTTTTTCATAACCATTTGGGTTAATATGTGCTCTTGTGAGTTTGAAACAAACCTGAAAGTCTACTTTTGAGTCTGCTTCAATCAGCATCTTTACTATACCAAAATCCACTTTCTCGCTTCCGACATAAATTATTGTGTGGTTCAGCCATATATTTCTCACACTCTTAAAAAGGTGTGGATAATCATGGAGCAAGTAAATTCTGTCCTGCTCAATATTCATATATGGCGAACCATTATAAAGTCCTGGTGCAAGTTTTTTGTATGCTGAGACATTCACTGAGCCTTGGTCGCAACTTGCAGCGACAACAGTGAGTCCACATTTTATAACTCTTGTTATAGTTGCCACGATCATTTGCGACAAGATCTCTGAATTTGGTGACCCCACGTAGTAGACAATCGTCTGCTTCCAATTTGAATTTAATCCTCTAAGCGTGGTCACAAGAGCTTTAGAGGCTATTAAATTGGGAGCGGGTCATAATTCCGGTTTTCAAAATTCTGTTTGGTCAAAATTCTGTTTCTTTATAAAAATTCTATATGGTCAAAATTCTGTTTGTCCAAAATTCTGTATTACTAAATTCTGTCAATGCAAAATTCTGTATTTCAAAATTCTGTATTTCAAAATTCTGTATGTGCAAAATTCTGTTTCCTGAGCAGTGAAATTAAGTCTAAGCAAAATAACCAATCACGTCAAAATATTCATAGTGAGTTTATTAAAGATTTATTGAATGAAAATAATATATTAATATCTAAAAGAAAAGTCAACAATGAACTTCAAACATATTCAATAATCCAAATTTATAGCTAAATGCATGCATACATAACATATAATGTCAATTCTATACAAAATTATAAACAAAATATTTAATACAAAACTAAATTTTTTGTGATTCCGTGTAGTACTATTTTATAATCTGTCAGTAGGTACTAAAATTAAAATCGTTTTAAGTGTATACGTATGTATATTGTATATTCTTATTATGTTTAAATTATGTATTTTTCATAACAAATATTTTGTTTTTAAAAATTCTGTAAATATGTTGTAAAAGAGAAATCGTTTTGATAATGTAAAAAAGTGCGCACTTTTTTACATTATCAAAACGATTTCTCTTTTACAACATATTTACAGAATTTTTAAAAACAGAATTTTGGAAAACAGAATTTTGAAAAACAGAATTTTGAAAGCAGAATTTTGAAATGCAGAATTTTGTAATACAGAATTTTGGACATCCAGAATTTTGTACAAACAGAATTATGCAAAACAGAATTTTGGCATGCAGAATTTTGAAAGCAGAATTATGACCCATACCGAATTTCGACCCCACCAAAATCAACAGTTTGTAGAATTGTTTTGTGCCATAAACCATTTTTTGGCGTTTGGGACAAATTTTTCATATAATTTTACGCACATTTTGTGTGAGAATTGTTTTGTTCCACGTTCACTTGTTTCAAAGAAAAGCTATGTATGTGGAACACTGATTGCAAACAAAATTTCAGTATTGGTTTGTTCCACCTCCATTTTAGTTGATTAGGTTCGTTATTATGAAATTTTTTGTGTTCCACGTGTATGGAAAGACAAAAAATCAGTTGCAAAATGTAGGAGGTGGGACACAAGTCAAAAATGCAGACTTTTATGTTAATTAACGTAGCTTGTTAACGGTTTGGTATAACACTTTGTAAATTGGTAAGTGAACTCATTGTAAGACTAACTTCAAGTTAAAAAAATAAAAAAAAAATCCTATCGCACAGTTTCGGAGTACCAAGTACGCAAACCTTTAATTGCGTTTTTCTCATAAAAGTGCCAATGGTGTATGGAACAAAACAATTCTGGGGCGACGATAAGTTATAAAATTGTTGGTGCATTTTTTGGCCGACTTTTGAAAAATGGAGGTATTCATTCCAACCCGTAGGAATGTAATATTGTTGGAAATTTTCTTTTGGACAACCAAACATGACATTACGATCATAGAGAAGCTGATAAAATAGGTCGGACAATTCTGTCTGTCTGTCCGTCTGTTTGTATCGGACCCTACACCCTTAACGGCTGGACCGATTTGCTTCAATCTTGGTACACAGAACACAGTATTATTATAACATCTGATAGATTGATTTTTTGACCTAATAATAATAATAATAATAATAATAATTTTAACTATATGCCTGTAAGACCCAAGGTCTTTTGAATGCAAACTGCACGGCATTAGTTAGAAGGAATAGAAAGAAAGGAAAGAATTTTTGTTGGTACAATGGATTGAGAATAAGATGATATTTATCTCAAGAAAATCCCACGGGTGGCGTCCAGTTGAAACTGGGGGAATAAATAAAAATTGCTGCCCAGGCTGGGGCTCGAACTCGAACCCACAACTCTTAGGTTAGCAACCAAGCACTACATCCACTGTACCATTGCCACCCGCGAGATTCTAGCTCCGAAATTAACGGTACCTGCCATGTGATTTTTATTGACACTCATTTAGGTATCTCAAAAACGGCTCATACGATCTTGTTAAAAAAATTTGAGTAAAATGTATGTTTTGGTTGGAATAAATTTGTCTGGAAAATTCTTTATAACGGTAACTCCAATAGGGCCGAATTTTGAATATCAGATTTTCTCCTAAGTCATTTAAGGGATTTCGATGACATTTTTTAAGTGAAATGTCTTTTATAAAGGAAATAACTTTGTTACTTAAAATTTCATAAAAAATCTAAGTTTTTTGTTTGATTATTTCAAAAACAATTTAATAATTTTTTTAATTTTGTCTTCCTGATAAAGAGCAATAAAAGGTTTTTTTAGTTCACAGCAGAGCCTGAGTTGTCAAACAAAAATAAGTTTTTTCAGTACGTTCAGAGCGAGCTCGATAAACTCGAACTTTGTTCAGAGCTCTTTACTGAATGAAAACAGAAAAATGTCTAAAGTGCTGGAAAGTGCATTCTCAAAAAAAAAATGTTTTCGAGAAGTTTTTTTTTCTAAAAAATCAAAACTGCTAAAGAAATCAGATGACTTAATTTTTTCCCCCGAAAAACGTTTTAACTAGCGGTTTTTAAGTGATTAATAAAATACTTCGACTTTATATTTTTGAATCACATACATATACAGTCAAAATTCTTTATAGCGAACCTTCAAGGGAAAAAAAATTATAAAATTCATTATAAAGAAATGTGAAATGTGTTTTGAAACCTCGTGTTTCCTTTTATTTTCAAAGAAAATTGGTATAAAAAGGAAATTAATGAAAAAAATTCATATCTTTTTGATTGCGCATTTAAAATTTTGTTTTTTATTTTAGTATACAAATCTTCCAATTTAGAAAACAAAAAATTTGCAGCATCTTAAGTTTTATCACTTGTTTCAATAAAACTTCAAAAATTCTTAATGCAGTTCTCTTATCACTATAGTAGGGCTTTTTCGTCTCGTCTGAAGTAAACTCTTTTCAAATTGCTTGTTCTCGATTATTATTGATTATATCGCTGACCTTAGTCTTCATCGGACCGATTGTCAAAAGTACCAATGACAGCTTTGTTAAAACAACAACTGAGGATTGAACTTGTTTTACCTTCGAAAGGCGACTTTGCAAACTTAAACTAAATAACTGTACATTTTTTAATACACCTATTTACATTCGATGGAACCTAATTAATATGGGATATTTTTTTAAGAAGAAGGGGAATAAAATGAAATTTGCTATAGAAAGGAGAGTAGGTTATACAGTAGTTTTACTGCAACTACATATTTATGTACTTTCCCAGTAGGGAAAGATGAATATATTTCTGATGACGGATAAAATGTTTTGTGTTTTTCTTCGGTTAATTGAGAGTTCAGAGAATACATTTACTTCAGCTCCCCACATTCATCACACTTGTGTGAGAAAAATCAAAATTCTTTCTGATTTATATATTTTCTCCCATGATGATCTTAATTAGAAGGAAACAAGTAAAAATTTTTCGGAAAAACGCTTTAATAATCCTCAATTTTTAAATTTTGCCGCCCTTAAAATTTGCCGCCCCGGGCAAATGCCCGGCGCGCCCCCCCCCCCCCTATATCGGGCCCTATTGGAGGCCTCCCTGAACCAACCTGAGTTCTGGATGAATCTCAGGATGTTTCTTGGTGGCGTGTTAGAGATATCGATCAACTCGTTGAAAAAGTATTCACCGAGGTTAACTTTCCTAGTTCGGGCTAAGCTGGGGCATTCACAGAGGAAGTGAAAGGAGTCCTCTTCCGCCTCTTCGTCCTGGCATCCCCTACATAAGTCAGATGTGCTGATGTCCAATCTGCTCATGTGGGTTCCCATCCTGTTGTGACCCGTCAGGATACCAACCAGGAGTGATAATTGAGGCCTGCTTAGCACGAGTAGGGATTCAGTTTTCTTCTTTGAAATTTCCGGCCATAGATTTCTCGATACCCGATAAGTGTCGATTGATGACCATCTGTCATTAGCGGTTTTTAGGAAACTATGGCTAATTCTCGTTTTTTCCCTTTCGAGTGGCATGTTAATTGAGGTTACCATTTGGCTTGGTTCGAGAGATGAACCGGTTTTGGCCAGTTGGTCAGCCATTTCATTTCCGTGTATGTCACGATGCCCCGGGACCCACCGAAGGGTTACTGGATTCGTTGCGTTGAGTAGTCTCAACTCATTACGACACCGATCGACCAGTTTGGATTTTGTAACTATAGAGGATATGGCTTTTATGGCCGCCTGGCTGTCGATGAAAATATCAATATTCTTATTTTCCAGTTCGCACGTTAAAAGGTGGTTTGCAGCTTCATAAACTGCAAGCACTTCCGCTTGGAAGACACTACAGAAGTCTGGCCTTAGTGACTTGTTTATGGGTGGGTTATCTGAAAAGAGATGCCTGACTCTACCCCATCTTCCGTTTTGGAACCGTCTGTGAAGACAGAAACGTGATTTTCATTTATGACCCTGTTTTCCATCCAGCATTCTGTTGTAGGGAACTCTGTTTGGGCTGCTGGGTTAAAATCTATGTGCGGAGTAATATAGTCCGTTTGAATGTTAATGTCTGTGAAATTCATTATTATCCTATGACCTGAATGGCCCCTTTTCCAACTAGAGCATTGATTGAGACGCAATGCACTTTTGGCCGCCATTTCTTTCGTAAAAAAATCGAGTGGGGCTAGTAGAAGGAACGTTTCTAGGGCTGCGGTTTGTGTAGTTCTCATTGCACAGGTTGTGCCAATGCACGCAAGTCTTTGGATTTTTGTCACGGTTTTGAGATTTGTTGCCTTTTCAAGGGCTGGCCACCAGACCAGACATGCATATGTCAGGATAGGCCTCACTATGGCCGTATACATCCAGTGAATAGTTTTGGGGCTTGGTCCCCATTTCCTGCCAAAGATTCTATTGCAAGTGTAGAATGCTATTGATGCTTTTTTCCCTCTTTCTTTTATGTTTTCATTCCAGTTTAGTTTACGGTCCAACACCACTCCAAGATATTTTGCCACATTTGAAACTTGAAGTGGTGTCCCGTTTATAGTGATCGGTTCTACCATTGGAATGTTGTTTTTCCTTGATTGACGTTAAGTCCGCAGCTACAGGCCCAATTGCTGAGTTTGTTTAGGGCTACTTGAAGGAGATCACACAGTGTGGGAATATATTTCCCTGAGGACATTATTACTATGTCGTCGGCATATGCCACGACCTTAACGCCACTAAGACTTAGTTTACCTAAGATCTAGTTGACAACCAGAAGCCAAAGCAATGGAGAAAGAACCCCTCCCTGTGGAGTACCTCTACAGGTCTTGACTTTTAGCTTGCTGGCACCTAACTCTGCATTTACAAGTCTTGTTTGAAGCATAGAGTCAATCCAATTCGACAGTTCAGGATCAACATTGACAGAGTCTAGGGCTTGTCGTATCGCGTGATTATCTACATTATTGAAGGCCCCTTCTATATCAAGAAATGCTGCTAGGGTGAATTCTTTGAATTGGATTGAGTTTTCAATCGAGCCAACTACTTCGTGAAGTGCCGTCTCAAAAGATTTGCCCTTAACATAAGCGTGTTGGGCCTGTGAGATTATATTATCACTTAGTTTTAGGCGGATATGCGTTTCTATGAGTCTTTCTAAGGTTTTAAGGAGAAAGGAGGAAAGGCTTCTAGGCCTGAAGTCTTTTGGTTCAGTGTGAGTGGGCTTGCCAGCTTTCGGAATGAAGATGACATTGACTTCTCTCCATCCAGTTGGAATATAGGTTATGTTTAAACATCCCCTGAATATATCCACCAGAATCGGAACGATTATGTCTTTTGAGCATTGGAGCATAATTGGAAGTATCCCATCAGGCCCTGCAGACTTGTATGCTGAAAAGGAGTCGATGACCCACGCCACCTTTCTACTGTCTACGATTTGATTGCCAATATTGGAGGCAGGATTTATGTTGGGGTCTCTTTCTATAGGAGATGTTATGTTAACACAACCTGGGAAATGAGTGTTCATAAGTGCTTCTAGAGTTTCAAAGCAGGTGTCAGTCCAGGTATCATCCGGTCTTTTTAAGAAACCTGGAGGAGTGTGGACCTTTGACATGACTTTCCTGAACCTGGCAATATCATTTGTGGACTCGATGTCTGTAAAAAATTTTCGCCAGGCTGCTCTTTTCGCATATGTGGTTCTATTTTTGTACTCATTTTTGCTGGTTTTGTAAAGATTCCAGTCATCAGCGTTGTTGCTATATTTCGCTCTGTTGAACAGCCTCCTTGAGTTCTTTCTGAGGATAGACAGCTCTTTTGACCACCATACGGGGTTGAGCTTGCCTTTTCCTTTGATGATGGGGCACGAGTTTTCGTACGCAAGACGAATAGCTAGCGTTAGTTCATTGACATGTGTGGGTGGATGTTTCGTCGCCTGGCAAAAAGATGGAGGTTAGGATCAGGGGCGGGGCCCCGTCTCTTTCACACTTCACTGTTGTCATGTCTGTGCTACAATGGGAGGATAGGAGAAATAGATTTATATTCTTTTTCGCCATTATACATGTGCGATAGTTACCTTCTGTAGGCCCTTTATTAAAATAAAGTATATAATCTTTGGATTTGAGTCCGCAGATGAGGCCGCTGTTGATCCATGGCTCTTGTATAAGGGCTATATCTGTCTTATTCTTTGACAAAAAAGAGGTTAAGGTGGCAGAGGCCAACTTACTGTGCTGAAGATTTAGTTGCAGCACTTTCATCATCATTTTTGGTTTTGTCATTTTTGTTTAAGTTGGCAGCCGTTAGCGGCCTCACCTTAACATCATTTATGCCGATACAGAGTTTTAACCCTTTCGATGGAAGCAAAGCCATTGTTTCATGGTTCAGCATGATAATAGCTTTTTGGCCTGTTTTCGTAGGCTCTTCCATCTCCATGACTTGCCAATCGGTACTCGGAAAGTCGGGGTTGAGTCTTCTTAGGAAGAGCTCTAGCCTTTCTTTCGTCATTCGAGGGCCCGGAATGTTTATTCGGACTTTGGGTCTGGTAGGGAGTTCATTTTAAAAAGCAACTTTTAGTGTTGCCCCTTCAATTAATGTGCTAATTTCGTTTATTTTGCTTTTGAGCCAGTTAAGGGTAAATTCATCACGGCAAGTGAGAATTTTAAAACCATTTACTGTTGACAAGGGCCCGAATCTGGGCAGAGTGCCAGTTGAGGTAAGCAGCACGTCGTTTACACACTCGAGTAGTTTTTCCTCAACCTTGGCCCAGTTCTCTTCGCTCAGCAGTTTTTTGGAGCTCCCCTCATTGATAACGGCCACCTGAAGCCTTTCTTTTATCAATTCCGCCGGTGTGCCTGTTTTGTTTGTCGTCTTCGGGTTTTTGTTTGCGGACATCGGAGGGGTTGTCGAATCATTATGTCTCGTCCTCTTTCTATGACTGCTGTCGTCAGTTTTTACGACCCTTAAGTGTTTTAGACCATCTAACGGTGGTTTCACTTTTGGATTACTGACTTGAGCAGCCTTGGAAGAGGAGGCACCTAGGTCTGTTTGATTCTTCGTGGCTTGGTTTTTTACGACTTTCTCTGGTTCTGCGTTTGGCTTGTTGTTGGCCTCCATTTTCGCGACTAGTTTGCGAGCCCAGCTCAAGCGTTTCCAGTCTCGGAGACTCAGTCTTTTTGTGTCCCCCTGACCATATCTTCTGATGGTTCTCAGGGCGTTTTGCAACTTCTTGTCAAAGTTAAGGTCCCCTTCCTTATTCTGTTCTTTCGGATTCACCGTTTTTCCCGTAGTCGGTTTTGGCCCATGCGAGTATCGGTTTCCGGAATTGGCAGCATCCACACAGACTTTGGAAGGTTTGCTAGACTTTGACCCTTTGCAGGGAGTTGAGGTTAATTTGGCTCCCGGGTCCACCGGGTTTTTGGCCAGTATGTGGCCTTTGTTAGCAGCTGCAGGGTTTTCGGCCACTGTGACATCCGCTTCAGAGCCGTCGGAGCTGGCGAAAGATTGATAGTCGTCTTCTGTGAGGATTCGATTTTCCTCACCGGACGACATCTCACTTTCGTCAGCTCCCACGGTCCCGACCTCAGAGTCAGCGAGATCCATGAGTGCCTCACCGAGGTGGAGGCTATCATCGATCAGACGGGCACCGCTGCTACCAGCAGGAATGAGTTCATCTGCTGTTTCGTTTTTAGTTTTGTTTTTTGTTGTGTTTTTTGTAATTGTATTTGAAAGAGTCACTGGCGACTTCTCTTCTATCGAAGCAAAGCCATCGCCGGCAGCCGTGACCTCTACCGACTTTTGAGTGTATATCCCCACTCGATTTTCTTCTTCTTATTTTACTTTTTCCATAGTTTTATATATAACGACATCTCTGTCTTGTTTTTTGAGGTTGCTTGGTTGTTCTGTCACTGCATCTGGATTGATGAAGTGTCAGAACGTAAGCCCCCCACCACGTCAAGGTGAACCTCGTGGGAGGGGTGTTTTTTTAACTAGCTATATTTGTTCATATTTATTGATTTAGTTTATTCAATTATTTCTTAGTTTTAAATTTATATATACATATATTATTTATTTTATAAACCTTCCTTTTATTTACTATTTTTATTATTTACTATTTACTTTTAATTTTATAATTTAATTATTTTATTAATTTTCGTACATATAAAAATATAAATATGGTTTTTTGTGCCTACACAAATTGTGGGGAAAAACAAAAAAAAATTAATAAGGTTCTCTCTCGTTTTTCAAGGTACCGAATGACTACAGGCGGCAGATTTGGATGAAGCACGCAAATATTAAAAGTTTGCCGAATAATCCTCACATGTGCGAAAAGCATTTCCATGCTATGCACATAAATATATAGGCAACACAAAAAGGGTTCGCTAAATTCGCAGTGCCAATATCATCAATATCATTGTGTCATTGCACAGATAGTGTGACTGACGAAAAATGTCGCCTTTTAATGGAGTCATATTTGTCACACAAGTCTACGACTACACCGATATATATAAAGGTACGCAAATCCCAGACGGTGCCAACCTCAACGATAACGTCTGGGTCTCTAGCTGCTGAGCAGCCTCCGATTTGTTGCAGCCCAGCTTTGTCGCTGAAAAATTTAGCTTCAAGCACGGAGAGGACATATGTACGGGACTATACTTTTCAAGTGCTACCAACGACATCCACGATTTCCCATTCCCAGTTTCCTTCCCCAAAAAAATTGTTCTTTGGTTCTCCACGAAAAGATTTCTTCGAACGGAGAACTACCCGAATAGTCTATGATAGACGCGGGCCGCCTAAGCGTATTTTTTGCACCCCACAGAAAGAGAAAACGGAGGCGAAGACATTTAGAAGAAGTGTAGAGGATTACATGGATACGTTTACAGACGAGTTACGTACATTTGAGTTAGCACAACTCTTCCACAAACAAAAAGGACATTGGGGAACTAAAGAAAAAGATTTGTTCCTCAAATTTTTTTATAAGTCCCCAGCCTGCTACACTTTTATGTTAAAAGTAGGTTTTAAGATGCCAGCGGTAAGTACGATTTACAAATGGCACTCGAAGATTCGACTTCCGACTGGATTCAGCACCCGTATATCTGACATTCTGACAGATAAAGCCAAAAGCATGAGTGCTATGGACAAAAAATGTGTACTCATATTTGAAGAAATGGCCATTAAACAAGAACTTGAGTACAACATCAAGAATGATATTATCTACGGCTTCAGTGACTTTGGGGAGTATGGAAGGAGCAATTTAATAGGGTTGGGGTCGAAATTCGGTATGGGTCATAATTCTGCTTTCAAAATTCTGCATGCCAAAATTCTGTTTTGCATAATTCTGTTTGTACAAAATTCTGGATGTCCAAAATTCTGTATTACAAAATTCTGCATTTCAAAATTCTGCTTTCAAAATTCTGTTTTTCAAAATTCTGTTTTCCAAAATTCTGTTTTTAAAAATTCTGTAAATATGTTGTAAAAGAGAAATCGTTTTGATAATGTAAAAAAGTGCGCACTTTTTTACATTATCAAAACGATTTCTCTTTTACAACATATTTACAGAATTTTTAAAAACAGAATTTTGGAAAACAGAATTTTGAAAAACAGAATTTTGAAAGCAGAATTTTGAAATGCAGAATTTTGTAATACAGAATTTTGGACATCCAGAATTTTGTACAAACAGAATTATGCAAAACAGAATTTTGGCATGCAGAATTTTGAAAGCAGAATTATGACCCATACCGAATTTCGACCCCAACCCTATTAAATTGCTCCTTCCATACTCCCCAAAGTCACTGAAGCCGTAGATAATATCATTCTTGATGTTGTACTCAAGTTCTTGTTTAATGGCCATTTCTTCAAATATGAGTACACATTTTTTGTCCATAGCACTCATGCTTTTGGCTTTATCTGTCAGAATGTCAGATATACGGGTGCTGAATCCAGTCGGAAGTCGAATCTTCGAGTGCCATTTGTAAATCGTACTTACCGCTGGCATCTTAAAACCTACTTTTAACATAAAAGTGTAGCAGGCTGGGGACTTATAAAAAAATTTGAGGAACAAATCTTTTTCTTTAGTTCCCCAATGTCCTTTTTGTTTGTGGAAGAGTTGTGCTAACTCAAATGTACGTAACTCGTCTGTAAACGTATCCATGTAATCCTCTACACTTCTTCTAAATGTCTTCGCCTCCGTTTTCTCTTTCTGTGGGGTGCAAAAAATACGCTTAGGCGGCCCGCGTCTATCATAGACTATTCGGGTAGTTCTCCGTTCGAAGAAATCTTTTCGTGGAGAACCAAAGAACAATTTTTTTGGGGAAGGAAACTGGGAATGGGAAATCGTGGATGTCGTTGGTAGCACTTGAAAAGTATAGTCCCGTACATATGTCCTCTCCGTGCTTGAAGCTAAATTTTTCAGCGACAAAGCTGGGCTGCAACAAATCGGAGGCTGCTCAGCAGCTAGAGACCCAGACGTTATCGTTGAGGTTGGCACCGTCTGGGATTTGCGTACCTTTATATATATCGGTGTAGTCGTAGACTTGTGTGACAAATATGACTCCATTAAAAGGCGACATTTTTCGTCAGTCACACTATCTGTGCAATGACACAATGATATTGATGATATTGGCACTGCGAATTTAGCGAACCCTTTTTGTGTTGCCTATATATTTATGTGCATAGCATGGAAATGCTTTTCGCACATGTGAGGATTATTCGGCAAACTTTTAATATTTGCGTGCTTCATCCAAATCTGCCGCCTGTAGTCATTCGGTACCTTGAAAAACGAGAGAGAACCTTATTAATTTTTTTTTGTTTTTCCCCACAATTTGTGTAGGCACAAAAAACCATATTTATATTTTTATATGTACGAAAATTAATAAAATAATTAAATTATAAAATTAAAAGTAAATAGTAAATAATAAAAATAGTAAATAAAAGGAAGGTTTATAAAATAAATAATATATGTATATATAAATTTAAAACTAAGAAATAATTGAATAAACTAAATCAATAAATATGAACAAATATAGCTAGTTAAAAAAACACCCCTCCCACGAGGTTCACCTTGACGTGGTGGGGGGCTTACGTTCTGACACTTCATCAATCCAGATGCAGTGACAGAACAACCAAGCAACCTCAAAAAACAAGACAGAGATGTCGTTATATATAAAACTATGGAAAAAGTAAAATAAGAAGAAGAAAATCGAGTGGGGATATACACTCAAAAGTCGGTAGAGGTCACGGCTGCCGGCGATGGCTTTGCTTCGATAGAAGAGAAGTCGCCAGTGACTCTTTCAAATACAATTACAAAAAACACAACAAAAAACAAAACTAAAAACGAAACAGCAGATGAACTCATTCCTGCTGGTAGCAGCGGTGCCCGTCTGATCGATGATAGCCTCCACCTCGGTGAGGCACTCATGGATCTCGCTGACTCTGAGGTCGGGACCGTGGGAGCTGACGAAAGTGAGATGTCGTCCGGTGAGGAAAATCGAATCCTCACAGAAGACGACTATCAATCTTTCGCCAGCTCCGACGGCTCTGAAGCGGATGTCACAGTGGCCGAAAACCCTGCAGCTGCTAACAAAGGCCACATACTGGCCAAAAACCCGGTGGACCCGGGAGCCAAATTAACCTCAACTCCCTGCAAAGGGTCAAAGTCTAGCAAACCTTCCAAAGTCTGTGTGGATGCTGCCAATTCCGGAAACCGATACTCGCATGGGCCAAAACCGACTACGGGAAAAACGGTGAATCCGAAAGAACAGAATAAGGAAGGGGACCTTAACTTTGACAAGAAGTTGCAAAACGCCCTGAGAACCATCAGAAGATATGGTCAGGGGGACACAAAAAGACTGAGTCTCCGAGACTGGAAACGCTTGAGCTGGGCTCGCAAACTAGTCGCGAAAATGGAGGCCAACAACAAGCCAAACGCAGAACCAGAGAAAGTCGTAAAAAACCAAGCCACGAAGAATCAAACAGACCTAGGTGCCTCCTCTTCCAAGGCTGCTCAAGTCAGTAATCCAAAAGTGAAACCACCGTTAGATGGTCTAAAACACTTAAGGGTCGTAAAAACTGACGACAGCAGTCATAGAAAGAGGACGAGACATAATGATTCGACAACCCCTCCGATGTCCGCAAACAAAAACCCGAAGACGACAAACAAAACAGGCACACCGGCGGAATTGATAAAAGAAAGGCTTCAGGTGGCCGTTATCAATGAGGGGAGCTCCAAAAAACTGCTGAGCGAAGAGAACTGGGCCAAGGTTGAGGAAAAACTACTCGAGTGTGTAAACGACGTGCTGCTTACCTCAACTGGCACTCTGCCCAGATTCGGGCCCTTGTCAACAGTAAATGGTTTTAAAATTCTCACTTGCCGTGATGAATTTACCCTTAACTGGCTCAAAAGCAAAATAAACGAAATTAGCACATTAATTGAAGGGGCAACACTAAAAGTTGCTTTTTAAAATGAACTCCCTACCAGACCCAAAGTCCGAATAAACATTCCGGGCCCTCGAATGACGAAAGAAAGGCTAGAGCTCTTCCTAAGAAGACTCAACCCCGACTTTCCGAGTACCGATTGGCAAGTCATGGAGATGGAAGAGCCTACGAAAACAGGCCAAAAAGCTATTATCATGCTGAACCATGAAACAATGGCTTTGCTTCCATCGAAAGGGTTAAAACTCTGTATCGGCATAAATGATGTTAAGGTGAGGCCGCTAACGGCTGCCAACTTAAACAAAAATGACAAAACCAAAAATGATGATGAAAGTGCTGCAACTAAATCTTCAGCACAGTAAGTTGGCCTCTGCAGGGCCCGACCTAGGGGGGGGCGCGCCGGGCATTTGCCCAGGGCGGCAAATTTCAAGGGCGGCAAAATTTGAAAGTTGAGGATTATTAAAGCTATGTCTTTCCAAAAAATGTTTACTTGTTTCCTTCTAATTAAGATAATCATGGGAGAAAATATATAAATCAGAAAGAATTTTGATTTTTCTCACACAAGTGTGATGTGTGTGGGGAGCTGAAATAAATGTTGTCTCTCAACTGTCAAGTAACCGAAGAAACACAAAACATTTTATCCGTCATCAGAAATATATTCATCTTTCCCTACTTTCCCAGTCCCCTCATACATAAATGTAGGGACAGTAAAACTACTTTATAACGAACTCTCTATTCTAAAGCAAATTTCATTTTATCCCCCTTCTTCTTAAAAAAATATCCCTTATTAGTTAGGTTTAGGTTCCATCAAATGTATAGATGTATTAAAAAATGTACAGTTATCTATAGTTTAAGTTTGCAAAGTCGTATTTCGAAGGTAAAACAAGTTCAATCCTCAGTTGTTTAAGCAAAGCTGTCGTTGGTACTTTTGACAATTGGTCCGATGAAGACTAAAGCTACCATTAGACGGTCCTTGTAAATGGTCCTTGCAAGGACAGTCTGACGTCACAGAAAATGTGTCCTTGTGCTGTCAGTAAATGGACATTCTTCACCGTGTCTTTGCTAGTAGAATGTCCATTACACGAATGAAACAAATTTGACATTCTTGTCCCAAAGTACAATGTCCACCAAAGTGGACATTGCTACTTTTGCAATTCGGTGTCCTTGCAAGGACAAGCATAACAATGTCCATTACACGACATGACCATTTTGACAGTTGGTAGTGAATGAAACCGCGCTGAAGAATGCAATTTTTTGCAATGTCCATTACACGACATTTATAAATATGGTCCTTGTTAAAAGAAAATTTGACGTTTCGGGGACATTTATAAATTGAGTGACTATCGTATTGTCTTTTTTTTCTCTAGAAAATATTCACGAGAGGTATGTGTGTGAAGTTTTTCGATAAAATAATTTCAATTAAATATAATATAATAAAATTATAGTTATAACAGGGAGGTATGTCGTACTACAATCAAAAGTTGCAGATGGCGATTCTCGCAGCACATACATATATTGGAGAGCAGCGACGACGACAACAACCAAGGGCAAACACGAAGAGTTCGTTCTGTGTGGTTTAAAAGAAAGTTCAGAGTGGGAACAGAGCAAATGCACGCAAGGCTGTCAAAATCTGATGGCAGGTCATTGAAATTTAACAACAACAAATCCACCCTGAAAAGTAGACATTCCAAGCAACCCGGCAGAAATTCGTGCTGTTGCATTGTTGGGACATGGTCTTTGCAAGGACCAGATGTCAAAAAAATGTGTCCTTGTGTCCCATCAACAATGGAAGGACCATTACACGGTCCTTGTAATTTGTCTTTGCAAGGACACATGACATTGTGACATTGTGGTGGACATTGTGGTTGTCCTTGCAAGGACAGCATTTTACAATGCCCATTACACGATATGTCGATTTTAGGACAGATAAATACGTCATAATGACGTCAGACTGTCCTTGCAAGGACCATTACAAGGACCGTCTAATGGTAGCTTAAGGTCTATTGTCAGCGATATGATCAATAATAATCGAGAACAATAGCAATTTGAAAAGAGTTTACTTCAGACGAGACGAAAAAGCCCAACTATAGTGATAAGAGAACTGCATTTAAGAATTTTTGAAGTTTTATTGAAACAAGTGATAAAACTAAAGATGATGCAAATTTAATTTCTTAACAAAAGATATGAATTTCTTTCATTAATTTCTTTTTTATACCAATTTTCTTTTAAAATAAAAAGGAACACGAGGTTTCAAAACACATTTCACATTTCTTTATAACGAATTTTATAATTTTTTTATTTCTTGTTCCATTGAAGGTTCGCTATAAAGAATTTTGACTGCATATTATGTCCGTCAAAAATATAAAGTCGAAGTATTTTATTAATCACTTAAAAAACGCTAGTTAAAACGTTTTTGGGGAAAAAAATGAAGTAAGCCATCTGATTTCTTGAACAGTTTTGATTTTTTTAGAAAAAAAAACTTCTCGAAAACATTTAAAAAAAATTTTTTTTTTGAGAATGCACTTTCCAGCACCTTAGGCGTTTTTCTGTTTTCATTCAGAAAAGAGCTCTGAACACAGTTCGAATTTATCGAGCTCGCTCTGAACGTCCTCTGAACCAATTGTGTTCAGAGCACTCTGAACTATTAATGAAACGAATTTAATATCCCATTTATTTCCTTTGCTTATGCCATTTTTCTTAAAATCAATTCGGCGGCCATTTTATTTGTTTTTATTTCCAGCCGCCGCACCGCTAAAATATCGATTGAATTGGTATTGGTTGGTTTCGAAGCGCATCACTTTTGAAGTTTATATTTTTGTTTGGCTTTTAGCTCAGTCTGCCCCATCTATTTATTTGGAGCTCGTAGAGCGCACTCTGCACACACTCTGACGGAGAAAAGAAATACAAATTCTATGCTCTGAAGTCTCTGAAGCAAAAAAGAAAAACTTATTTCTGTTTGACAACTTAGGCTCTGCTGTGAACTAAAACAGAAAAACGCCTTTTATTGCTTTTTATCAGAAAGACAAAATTAAAAAAAATTATTAAATTTTTTTTTGAAATAATCAAAAAAAAAAAAAAAAACTTTAATTTTTTATGAAATTTTAAGTAGGTTACAATGTTATTTCGTTTATAAAAGTTCTTTCATTTAAAAATTGTCATCAAAATCCTTTAAGTGGCTTAGGAGAAAATCTGATATGACAATTTCGGCCCTATTGGAGCTGCCGTTACAAAGAAATTTCCAGACAAATTTATTCCAACCAAAACATTCATTTTACTCAAATTTTTTTTAACAAAATCGTATAAACCGTTTTTGAGATACCTAAATGAGTTTGTCAATAAAAATCACATGGCAGGTACCATTAATTTCGGAGCTAGAATGCTAGGTCCGAAAATCAATCTATCAGATGTTATAATAATACTGTGTTCTGTGTACCAAGTTTGAAGCAAATCGGTCCAGCCGTTAAGGGTGTAGGGTAGGGTCCGATACAAACAGACGGACAGAGAGACAGAATTGTCCGACCTATTTTTTCGGCTTCTCTATGTCATGTTTGATTGTCCAAAAGAAAATTTCCAACAATATAACATTCTTACGGGTCGGAATGAATACCTCCATTTTTAAAAAGTCGGTCAAAAAATGCACCAATAATTTTATAACTTATATGTTCTCATTGCAAAAGGGCGGCAAATTAAATTTTTGCCCAGGGCGGCGAAAAAGCTGGATCGGGCCCTGGGCCTCTGCCACCTTAACCTCTTTTTTGTCAAAGAATAAGACAGATATAGCCCTTATACAAGAGCCATGGATCAACAGCGGCCTCATCTGCGGACTCAAATCCAAAGATTATATACTTTATTTTAATAAAGGGCCTACAGAAGGTAACTATCGCACATGTATAATGGCGAAAAAGAATATAAATCTATTTCTCCTATCCTCCCATTGTAGCACAGACATGACAACAGTGAAGTGTGAAAGAGACGGGGCCCCGCCCCTGATCCTAACCTCCATCTTTTTGCCAGGCGACGAAACATCCACCCACACATGTCAATGAACTAACGCTAGCTATTCGTCTTGCGTACGAAAACTCGTGCCCCATCATCAAAGGAAAAGGCAAGCTCAACCCCGTATGGTGGTCAAAAGAGCTGTCTATCCTCAGAAAGAACTCAAGGAGGCTGTTCAACAGAGCGAAATATAGCAACAACGCTGATGACTGGAATCTTTACAAAACCAGCAAAAATGAGTACAAAAATAGAACCACATATGCGAAAAGAGCAGCCTGGCGAAAATTTTTTACAGACATCGAGTCCACAAATGATATTGCCAGGTTCAGGAAAGTCATGTCAAAGGTCCACACTCCTCCAGGTTTCTTAAAAAGACCGGATGATACCTGGACTGACACCTGCTTTGAAACTCTAGAAGCACTTATGAACACTCATTTCCCAGGTTGTGTTAACATAACATCTCCTATAGAAAGAGACCCCAACATAAATCCTGCCTCCAATATTGGCAATCAAATCGTAGACAGTAGAAAGGTGGCGTGGGTCATCGACTCCTTTTCAGCATACAAGTCTGCAGGGCCTGATGGGATACTTCCAATTATGCTCCAATGCTCAAAAGACATAATCGTTCCGATTCTGGTGGATATATTCAGGGGATGTTTAAACATAACCTATATTCCAACTGGATGGAGAGAAGTCAATGTCATCTTCATTCCGAAAGCTGGCAAGCCCACTCACACTGAACCAAAAGACTTCAGGCCTAGAAGCCTTTCCTCCTTTCTCCTTAAAACCTTAGAAAGACTCATAGAAACGCATATCCGCCTAAAACTAAGTGATAATATAATCTCACAGGCCCAACACGCTTATGTTAAGGGCAAATCTTTTGAGACGGCACTTCACGAAGTAGTTGGCTCGATTGAAAACTCAATCCAATTCAAAGAATTCACCCTAGCAGCATTTCTTGATATAGAAGGGGCCTTCAATAATGTAGATAATCACGCGATACGACAAGCCCTAGACTCTGTCAATGTTGATCCTGAACTGTCGAATTGGATTGACTCTATGCTTCAAACAAGACTTGTAAATGCAGAGTTAGGTGCCAGCAAGCTAAAAGTCAAGACCTGTAGAGGTACTCCACAGGGAGGGGTTCTTTCTCCATTGCTTTGGCTTCTGGTTGTCAACTAGATCTTAGGTAAACTAAGTCTTAGTGGCGTTAAGGTCGTGGCATATGCCGACGACATAGTAATAATGTCCTCAGGGAAATATATTCCCACACTGTGTGATCTCCTTCAAGTAGCCCTAAACAAACTCAGCAATTGGGCCTGTAGCTGCGGACTTAACGTCAATCAAGGAAAAACAACATTCCAATGGTAGAACCGATCACTATAAACGGGACACCACTTCAAGTTTCAAATGTGGCAAAATATCTTGGAGTGGTGTTGGACCGTAAACTAAACTGGAATGAAAACATAAAAGAAAGAGGGAAAAAAGCATCAATAGCATTCTACACTTGCAATAGAATCTTTGGCAGGAAATGGGGACCAAGCCCCAAAACTATTCACTGGATGTATACGGCCATAGTGAGGCCTATCCTGACATATGCATGTCTGGTCTGGTGGCCAGCCCTTGAAAAGGCAACAAATCTCAAAACCGTGACAAAAATCCAAAGACTTGCGTGCATTGGCACAACCTGTGCAATGAGAACTACACAAACCGCAGCCCTAGAAACGTTCCTTCTACTAGCCCCACTCGATTTTTTTACGAAAGAAATGGCGGCCAAAAGTGCATTGCGTCTCAATCAATGCTCTAGTTGGAAAAGGGGCCATTCAGGTCATAGGATAATAATGAATTTCACAGACATTAACATTCAAACGGACTATATTACTCCGCACATAGATTTTAACCCAGCAGCCCAAACAGAGTTCCCTACAACAGAATGCTGGATGGAAAACAGGGTCATAAATGAAAATCACGTTTCTGTCTTCACAGACGGTTCCAAAACGGAAGATGGGGTAGAGTCAGGCATCTCTTTTCAGATAACCCACCCATAAACAAGTCACTAAGGCCAGACTTCTGTAGTGTCTTCCAAGCGGAAGTGCTTGCAGTTTATGAAGCTGCAAACCACCTTTTAACGTGCGAACTGGAAAATAAGAATATTGATATTTTCATCGACAGCCAGGCGGCCATAAAAGCCATATCCTCTATAGTTACAAAATCCAAACTGGTCGATCGGTGTCGTAATGAGTTGAGACTACTCAACGCAACGAATCCAGTAACCCTTCGGTGGGTCCCGGGGCATCGTGACATACACGGAAATGAAATGGCTGACCAACTGGCCAAAACCGGTTCATCTCTCGAACCAAGCCAAATGGTAACCTCAATTAACATGCCACTCGAAAGGGAAAAAACGAGAATTAGCCATAGTTTCCTAAAAACCGCTAATGACAGATGGTCATCAATCGACACTTATCGGGTATCGAGAAATCTATGGCCGGAAATTTCAAAGAAGAAAACTGAATCCCTACTCGTGCTAAGCAGGCCTCAATTATCACTCCTGGTTGGTATCCTGACGGGTCACAACAGGATGGGAACCCACATGAGCAGATTGGACATCAGCACATCTGACTTATGTAGGGGATGCCAGGACGAAGAGGCGGAAGAGGACTCCTTTCACTTCCTCTGTGAATGCCCCAGCTTAGCCCGAACTAGGAAAGTTAACCTCGGTGAATACTTTTTCAACGAGTTGATCGATATCTCTAACACGCCACCAAGAAACATCCTGAGATTCATCCAGAACTCAGGTTGGTTCAGGGAGGCCTCCAATAGGGCCCGATATAGGGGGGGGGGGGGGCGCGCCGGGCATTTGCCCGGGGCGGCAAATTTTAAGGGCGGCAAAATTTAAAAATTGAGGATTATTAAAGCGTGTTTCCGAAAAATTTTTACTTGTTTCCTTCTAATTAAGATCATCATGGGAGAAAATATATAAATCAGAAAGAATTTTGATTTTTCTCACACAAGTGTGATGAATGTGGGGAGCTGAAGTAAATGTATTCTCTGAACTCTCAATTAACCGAAGAAAAACACAAAACATTTTATCCGTCATCAGAAATATATTCATCTTTCCCTACTGGGAAAGTACATAAATATGTAGTTGCAGTAAAACTACTGTATAACCTACTCTCCTTTCTATAGCAAATTTCATTTTATTCCCCTTCTTCTTAAAAAAATATCCCATATTAATTAGGTTCCATCGAATGTAAATAGGTGTATTAAAAAATGTACAGTTATTTAGTTTAAGTTTGCAAAGTCGCCTTTCGAAGGTAAAACAAGTTCAATCCTCAGTTGTTGTTTTAACAAAGCTGTCATTGGTACTTTTGACAATCGGTCCGATGAAGACTAAGGTCAGCGATATAATCAATAATAATCGAGAACAAGCAATTTGAAAAGAGTTTACTTCAGACGAGACGAAAAAGCCCTACTATAGTGATAAGAGAACTGCATTAAGAATTTTTGAAGTTTTATTGAAACAAGTGATAAAACTTAAGATGCTGCAAATTTTTTGTTTTCTAAATTGGAAGATTTGTATACTAAAATAAAAAACAAAATTTTAAATGCGCAATCAAAAAGATATGAATTTTTTTCATTAATTTCCTTTTTATACCAATTTTCTTTGAAAATAAAAGGAAACACGAGGTTTCAAAACACATTTCACATTTCTTTATAATGAATTTTATAATTTTTTTTCCCTTGAAGGTTCGCTATAAAGAATTTTGACTGTATATGTATGTGATTCAAAAATATAAAGTCGAAGTATTTTATTAATCACTTAAAAACCGCTAGTTAAAACGTTTTTCGGGGGAAAAAATTAAGTCATCTGATTTCTTTAGCAGTTTTGATTTTTTAGAAAAAAAAACTTCTCGAAAACATTTTTTTTTTGAGAATGCACTTTCCAGCACTTTAGACATTTTTCTGTTTTCATTCAGTAAAGAGCTCTGAACAAAGTTCGAGTTTATCGAGCTCGCTCTGAACGTACTGAAAAAACTTATTTTTGTTTGACAACTCAGGCTCTGCTGTGAACTAAAAAAACCTTTTATTGCTCTTTATCAGGAAGACAAAATTAAAAAAATTATTAAATTGTTTTTGAAATAATCAAACAAAAAACTTAGATTTTTTATGAAATTTTAAGTAACAAAGTTATTTCCTTTATAAAAGACATTTCACTTAAAAAATGTCATCGAAATCCCTTAAATGACTTAGGAGAAAATCTGATATTCAAAATTCGGCCCTATTGGAGTTACCGTTATAAAGAATTTTCCAGACAAATTTATTCCAACCAAAACATACATTTTACTCAAATTTTTTTAACAAGATCGTATGAGCCGTTTTTGAGATACCTAAATGAGTGTCAATAAAAATCACATGGCAGGTACCGTTAATTTCGGAGCTAGAATCTCGCGGGTGGCAATGGTACAGTGGATGTAGTGCTTGGTTGCTAACCTAAGAGTTGTGGGTTCGAGTTCGAGCCCCAGCCTGGGCAGCAATTTTTATTTATTCCCCCAGTTTCAACTGGACGCCACCCGTGGGATTTTCTTGAGATAAATATCATCTTATTCTCAATCCATTGTACCAACAAAAATTCTTTCCTTTCTTTCTATTCCTTCTAACTAATGCCGTGCAGTTTGCATTCAAAAGACCTTGGGTCTTACAGGCATATAGTTAAAATTATTATTATTATTATTATTATTATTAGGTCAAAAAATCAATCTATCAGATGTTATAATAATACTGTGTTCTGTGTACCAAGATTGAAGCAAATCGGTCCAGCCGTTAAGGGTGTAGGGTCCGATACAAACAGACGGACAGACAGACAGAATTGTCCGACCTATTTTATCAGCTTCTCTATGATCGTAATGTCATGTTTGGTTGTCCAAAAGAAAATTTCCAACAATATTACATTCCTACGGGTTGGAATGAATACCTCCATTTTTCAAAAGTCGGCCAAAAAATGCACCAACAATTTTATAACTTATCGTCGCCCCAGAATTGTTTTGTTCCATACACCATTGGCACTTTTATGAGAAAAACGCAATTAAAGGTTTGCGTACTTGGTACTCCGAAACTGTGCGATAGGATTTTTTTTTTATTTTTTTAACTTGAAGTTAGTCTTACAATGAGTTCACTTACCAATTTACAAAGTGTTATACCAAACCGTTAACAAGCTACGTTAATTAACATAAAAGTTTGCATTTTTGACTTGTGTCCCACCTCCTACATTTTGCAACTGATTTTTTGTCTTTCCATACACGTGGAACACAAAAAATTTCATAATAACGAACCTAATCAACTAAAATGGAGGTGGAACAAACCAATACTGAAATTTTGTTTGCAATCAGTGTTCCACATACATAGCTTTTCTTTGAAACAAGTGAACGTGGAACAAAACAATTCTCACACAAAATGTGCGTAAAATTATATGAAAAATTTGTCCCAAACGCCAAAAAATGGTTTATGGCACAAAACAATTCTACAAACTGTTGATTTTGGTGGATATAGGACAAAGTCGATGTTCGATATCTCGGGATTGGAAAGACATAGAGCAAATCGAATCACAGATTCTAAAAGAGCATACAAAATTACCATAGAATCCGCTCCTAACTCAAAAACGACAAAAGTGGCGTATGGAACAAAACAATTCTGGGGCGACGTTATGTGTTCTCATTGCAAAAGGGCGGCAAATTAACTTTTTGCCCAGGGCGCCGAAAAAGCTGGATCGGGCCCTGGCCTCCACCACCCACTCCTTGTCAATCCTTAACCCCTATTCCTCATCACCACACCCAACCGGGGAGCACAATGGATCCAATCGAGATCCAGGTGAGAAGGTTAGGCTTGCCGTTCCATCACCCCACCTAACCTAACCTAACCTAACCTAGTTAAAAAACAAGGTAATTAAAAATACCAATTAAAATACACCAGCATCCAGCAACACAACAGAAATTTCTTTTTAGGAGTTTAACATCCTCAACAGTAATTTAATTACAAACGCGGAGGGGAGCACAAGCAATCAGGGGCAGAATTTGTTTTTTTTTTTTTATTTTTATATTGACAGACAACACAACGCACAAGGAACACCAACCAGAACCACAACCACAAACTTATTAAACTTTAGGAAAATCCTTGAATTTCAAAATTTATAAAGGAGCACAATAATTAAAAAAGGGACCACTAAAAAAGGGACCACTTCAGGGACAACACAACGCACAATGGAGCAAAAATGTTTTTCGGTTTAAAATTTTATAGGTAGGTGTTATAAATCAACTTCCGAACAGTAATTTATGTTTAACACGATAGCGAGCACAAATGAAATAGTAAGTAGCTTTAAGAAAAACTATTTTTAAACGAATTCCGATATCATTTTTAAATTTCAATATAAAAAACCAAAAGCAATCGTAATTCGTATGCAAACCCTTGTATATAGACACTATAGTACTGGCGTCAATAAGTATAAAATTACGCGATTGTTGAACGTTGGATGTCGCTGTCAATGTGCTGGCAGAGAAAATTGCGAAGAAGAGTAGAATGTTGCAAGAATAATAGAAAATGTTGTTTAGAATGTCATATCATAAGTAATGATATAAATGTTGAGTTGAGGTGTTGCTTGGAAACTGAGTGGCACTGGTTGTATTTTACACCTATACATACAAGGAAAATCAAGTTCAAATCAAAATTAAAAAAATTGCACCGTTGTATTTTTCTGTTGCAAGAGGGTTGAGGTATAGGTAAAGTGCAAAAATGTAACAAAATGACAGCCAGTATATTTTGTTGTTGTGGTGCAAGAAAATCTCGCACTCTTGCACTTTTGCAATGATACAAGACCAGTTCCACCAGATCGTGAATACCCCTAATATATTTCAAATAAAAGCTAAATTCCGACGGGGTTTGGAAAATATAAATATGTTTTCAATTTAATAAATATGTAGTCATTGTAGTCATTTTTAATAATAAAAAAAAAATAGGTACCTATTTGATTTTCGAAATATTTTGATCTATATATTTTTGGCAATTTTCAATATTTTTACTTGCGATTATAGGTATTATAAGGCAAGTTATGCATTCGTGGAAAAAAAAGTTTTTTTATATCGTAGAGTTTTTTACATATTTTAGGTACCTACAGATGGGAAATTAAATTTTTTTGTAAAACAAAAAATATCGGTACCTGCCATATAACCGTTAGGTTTAAATGTCTAAAAAAGATACTTTCCATAGTTCCGTTTTTTTTACTTTTTTACTCAATAACGGCTCAACCGATAATTTTGAAATTTCACACATATAAAGGTGTAGATAGCTCAATTTATACTGCATACCGATATTTCTTAAAAATATTTTTATGCATTTTTAAAACATTTTTTAATTTTTTGAAAAAAAGTTAATATTTTGAAAACTGCCCATTATTTTTTTTTTCAAAAATTATATATGAATGTATTTGCTGCATACTTATGGACTATCGTTTTTGAATTTTTTTTGAAAAATGTTTTCAAAAAGTTTTCCAAAAAAATAATTTTTGAAATTTTATTGCATTACCTACTTAATTTTTCTGAGAAAACTCTTAATTGAATTTGAAAAATAGGAGAATTTCCGAAATAATTTTAAATATAAATTATGCAGCCAATAAACAATTCTCAGACATTAGAGCAAGTTCGTACAACCTGCATTTTTTTTTGCAAATATGCAAATATCTATGACCAGTCCAGTTAGCAAGAATTCGCCAAATTTCAATTTCAACACAATACACTCACACAATCACTTCCCAATAAAAATATCACTCAATAACAATTTCAGCTATGGATGTTAGAACGGTGAAAAAATCTTGCTGCAAAGATTTCAAACGTACTGCGATATGATTGCCAGCTCTACGGGTTTCTGCAAAATTTATATGGTTTTTTTTACCTTTAATAGTAATTTCCTGGGTAAATATTTGCGTGTGCAAGTTAATGTCACACATTGAGATGAATGCTTCCCAGTGGGAAATTTCATAAAATTCATTGAGGAATAACCTGCTTTTTCCTTGAGGAAATGGGAGTTGCAACAGTTCTTTTCTGCTGATTCCTTTGAGGAATTTAACATGGGGGTGTCCTAGGCCAAGAAGCACATGCTTACATTCTCGATGAACATTCATTAATGAAATCACTACTTCCTCAGAAGTTGGTTATTCATCAGCTTGGGTGATGAAAAACATGATGTATTCTCATCAAACAGAAAAGTGGATTAAGGCAACGAACTGATGAACTTATGCATGACTTTTCCTTATGTGAATCACCGCATACTTTTCTTTAATAAAATAACTATTTCAATTCCGTACAAAAGACAGTTGTTTTCTTATGTGTCCCAATCACAAAAGCAGATGATGGGTTTCGAGTCATGAACTGAGGAAACGTTGCATTACTTTTCACTGACTTTATCATTGCATTTAATTTTTCTACTTATTCTGCTACTGAATTCATTGAGGAATTCAGCAAAAATTTTCATTGACGCCGAATTTCCTGCTGGGTAGTGACAATATCGCTGATTAAGCACATTCAAAATCATCATAACTACAGAATCGCTGACTTATCACGTTCACAATTATAAGTCGATCGAGCGATCAATCCAATCAAGTAGAAATAGCAGAACAGCAGATGCAACACGCACCAATAAGACAAAGGGATGATGTCATGATCATGAGAACAATCGAAGTTGATGTCTCCCACCACCAGTGTTGGATAGTTACGCGTAACTTTGGAATTTTAATTAGTTACACGTAACTAATGTAACTTATGTAACTAATGTAACTAAATGTAACTAATTGTAACTAAATGTAACTTACTATAACTTATAGAATTTTTCAAATACAAAAACTCACATTTTATGTTAAATTGAAATTTAGAAGTTCCATCCACAAACCGGATCGAATGACGATTGACTACACTTTTTTAGGGCAAAGCTGGAAGATTGATTAATTGCCGTCAAGGAATACATTTTTAAATTACTACATATATTTCTACAAAAAAAATTAAGTATATAATAATACTTATGTTATTGATGAAAAGGAAATCTAATAAAATATTATTTTCTTGGAGCATACAATAGATTTTTACTTACATTTAAAGGTTTCCCTTTTTTTGAGATTCTTCTACATTTCTCTGTTTATTGTGATGTTTTTTTTTTTTGGTAAATACTGATTTGATCTCAGATTTGATCTCAAACTTCAGATTTGGGTCGCCCAAGGAAATCAAACGAGACCTATTTTGTTTTATTTTGTGTGTTTGTGCTTTTTCACAATTAATGTACATTTATGTTGAATCCTACAAAATAGCCTAAATAATTATTTAATTACAATAGCTATTCACTTCATTCACGAATTTCACTTATTTTAACAAAATTCATAATAAACCATTTTCTGTTCCTAAGAATTTATTTTCTACAAATATTTAATCAAAATGAAATAACACTTCTAAAAGCAAATGTCAAATACTGTGGCGTGCGTGCAAATATGTGTTAAATCTCGATTGAAAATAAGATTTAAGATTTGGAAATTTGATCTGAAATGAAAAAAATATGATCTGTGAACAAAGGAAAAACAGATTTTGATTTCAGATTTTATCCGACAGCAAAAAAAATATGATCTGACGTACCAAAAGAAAATCACATAATGTTTAATATTCAATTCACATTAAGATTTAGTTAAATTTAATTTTATTTACCTGACATTGAGAGCAAAATAAAAATGCTGCCGATTAATTCAAAATAGTAAGGGAAGGGAGCGTGTATTGGGTAGTTCAAAAATGTTTCTATGTCTTTTCTCTTTCCTATTTGACATTAATGAAGGGAATACGTGATGAGTGAATTCACCGGCGCAGGTGACTACTGCGGGGCTTACACATGCATGCATTTACCGGCGCCTGTAGCCGTGAAAGCAAGCCAACCATTACATAAATATTTGTTGATTGCATTCTTGTCCTTAAAAGTAGATTTTGTTTTCTCACTAGATTTGTTTGTTTTTCTTAGCAGTTTGGCACTGACATTTCTGACACCTTTCTATTGAACATTTTGTTCGTACGATATATCATACCTATTTAGAATATTCCATTTTCACGCAGCACTGTCACCAGAGTATCACAGGTTCACCATTGTCAAATTAAAAAACTGCCGATGTAGGTGCTTGCCTGACGACTGGATACGCTTCTAACTTAACCTGGAAAATAAAACAAAATAGATCTCGTTTGATTTCCTTTGGGTGAGCTAAATCTGGAATTTGAGATCAAATTTGAGATCAAATCTGAGATCGAATCTGAATTTACCAAAAAAAAATCATAATAAAAAACAAATGTCCAAGAATCTCACATTTCGGTTGTTCTGAGTACGTAGTCAATCTGCATTTTGAGTGTCGATATGAATAGAAAGAAGGGAAAACTTTAAATGTAAGTAAAAATCTTTTGTATGCTCCAAGAATATAATATTTTATTAGATTTTCTTTTCATCAGGAACATAGTAATTTCAATTGTATTCCTTGCCAGGTTGCCGTTGCCCTTGCTTATAAAACAATTTCGTCAATAGTCGATTGGGATTCAGGATGAAATGTGATTTTTTTATTTTTTATTATTAAGTAAGACTGAGTTTTATTTAGTTACATTTAGTTACATTTAGTTACATTAGTTACGCCAAATATTGGGCGTAACTAATTCATATTAGTTACGCGTAACTAAACGGGTAACTTACTTCATGTAACTTACTTCATGTAACTTACTTGCCAACACTGCCCACCACTCCTGATCAGCGCTACCACTTTACTTCAATTGAAGTAGATCTGCTTCTTTTTATCAAAAAAAATTTAAAATCTACATCCTACTTCGCACCATCATCAAAAAACTGAAATCTGCTTCATTTTAAAAATATCTGTTTCAACATACTTCAATTTTACAGAAAAAGGCGAATTTTACTCCCTTTTTTTCTATTTTACTCTAACTTCTGTTTTACATACTACACATGTAGAAATGAAGATGAAAATACTTTTTTTTTTTTTTTTGTAAAATTAAATTAAAAACTGTTATGAAACAATATATATAAGAAGTCGGAAAGACTCGATGAACCCATCAGCCATCACTTCACAATCTGCAGCAAACTATCACACTCTTTGTGAATGCATTGACTTCTCGACAACAACCGGCGAGTTTTCCCGAGACATTTTGTTTGTTAACGTAGCCGCCGAGATGAATATGCACCTCGTCAGAAAAGTTGATTTTTCGCCGAAAATCGTTGTCCAATTCAAGCTTCTCTTAGCCCTAACGAATTTACACAGCATTCACTTTGGAAATAAGTTTTCAATATTTTCCAACGCTGTTCAAGCATAAAGCCACTCATTTCGTTCCGCGGAGGTATGATACTGACTATCTTTCAAGATTTCGAGCGGGAAACAGCTGTCTATGTCAAAATAACCTACGATTTAAAAATAAACCAATAAATAGCCCACTCTAGGTGTCGATTTTTATAAAAAAGGTTAATTTTGAAATCTACTTCGATTTTTTTCAATCTACTTCAATTTTTTTCTTCAAATCTGCTTCGATTTTTTTTCCTGAAGTGGTAGCACTGCTCCTGATATAGATAAACAAAAGCTAGGATTAAGAATATGAAAAATGAAATAAGTTAATTTTTAAGAAGACACCGAACTGATCGGTCAAGATAAAATAAATCTTTTTAAAAATGCATTCCTAGTTTGGAATAAAATAATTGGCGACCGTGACAGGACGATACATTTTCTGTTTAACCTGAAATAACCAAGTAAGGGTAAAATTGTTATCGTTTCATGTGTGACAGTGAAGAGTTACAACACACATTAAAATAAAATGCACGACTGGGTCGCACGAACTTGCTCTTATGATAAGCAATTGCGTAGTTGCTGCATATATGGATATTAAAAAAAAATTAAATAATTTCGAAAATTCTTTTATTTTTTAAATTAGTTTAAGAGTTTTCTCGGAAAAACTAAGTATGCAATAAAATTAAAGCTATACGTCAATCTAGGAAAAAAAAAATTTGAAAATCGTTGGACCAGTTTTTTTTTAAAGGTTATTTTTGAAAAAAATTTTCAAAAAATATTTTGAAATTTATTTGAGTAGGTATGTAAATATATGGCAATACGTAGTTTACACCTGAAAAAATAATGTTTAAAAAAATTAATATACCCGTTTCAAACATATTTCGAAAACCAAATTTTTTTTGAAAAAATTATAAAAAATCAAGACAAAAGTTTTTGAAAATTTTGAAATGCCATATTAATTAAATTATGAATGACTTCCTGTGGCCAAAATTTTATTGAAATCGAATGTATAGTTTACGAGAAAATTTGATTTGAAAATACTGGTTCTATGAGAGGTACCGTTATTAGACAAATTTTGAAAAAAAAAAATGTCCAACCAAAAGATAGATTGTCTTGCAAAAATAGCATACTGAAAGTTTAATCAAAATCGTTAAAGCCGTTTTTGAGAAAATTAATTTTTGTCTTCAAGATTGTATGGCAGGTGCCGTTATTTTTGGACCTAGAGCAAAAATAAAAAATTCGTTCCGAGGGACGGCCAAATAAATCCTAAATACCAAATTTGAAGCAAATCGGCCCACTCGTTCAGCTTCCAGAGGCGCGAACAGACAGACAGACAGACGGACGGAATTTCCAGACCCACTTTTTTCGACTTCTCCATCATCGTAATGTCATGTGTGATTGTTATCTCAAATTTTTTTTTCTGCACGAATCCATAACTTGCCTTATAGTACCTATAATCGCAAGTAAAAATAAGTATCCTTCGAAGAAAGGAGAAAAAAATTCTTCGAACAAGTATCCTAAATATAGGAGAAATTATTAAAGAAGTGAAGAAGTGAAAAATTGAAAATATATTCGCAAAAAAATATATTCATGGAAAAAAAAAGTGAACAAAGAAGAATAGAATTAATCGCGCGCGTTAATAAAATAAAAAAAATATATAAATTGCATAAAGAAGACGAAGATAAAGAAGAAGGGAAGTGACGCAAAAAGACGTCAAGAACATAGTGAACACATGCCGCAGAAATAATAATTAAAAAAATAAAAAGAAAAAGTTTAACAGAAAAATATATAAAACAAAAAGGTTTCTATCTTACCTATAAACAGATAAATAGTGTGAAAATAAAAAAAAACAAAGACAAAGACACAGAACTAGAAAAAACATTAAGTGAAAATAAAACTTTGAAGAGGAAAAATATACAACCAACAAACATCAGTTCCAGGAAAAATAGGCTGTGTGAAGTTGGCACCCCACTTGTGAAATTTTTTATCGAAATTTATGCAGTTCGTTTGCCCATCGTTAGCCCACGTTTGCCCACCAAAAATTTTCGTTTGCCCACCCTTGGTTTCGGAAATAATCAAAATTTAAAATTTTGGTTGAAAGAAAAAAAAAAAAAAAAAAGATGTAAAAATCGATTTTTTTTAATGCAGTTCGTTTGCCCATCGTTAGCCCACGTTTTCCCACCAAAAATTTTCGTTTGCCCACCTTCCATTTTGAAAATATTGACAAAATAAAATTTTAAATTTCCTGAAGCTGGCACCCCACTTGTGAAATTTTTTATCGAAATTAATGCAGTTCGTTTGCCCATCGTTAGCCCACGTTTGCCCACCAAAAATTTTCGTTTGCCCACCCTTCAAAAAAAAAATAAAAAATAAAATAGTTTTTTTTTGGTTGAAAGAGATTGAATTAAAAAAAATTCAAAACGTCAAACTGCTACAATTTTTGATGTTGTTCGTTTGCCCATCGTTAGCCCACGTTTGCCCACCAAAAATTTTCGTTTGCCCACCCTTGGTTTCGGAAATAATCAAAATTTAAAATTTTGGTTGAAAGACAAAAAAAAAAAAAAAAGATGTAAAAATCGATTTTTTTTAATGCAGTTCGTTTGCCCATCGTTAGCCCACGTTTTCCCACCAAAAATTTTCGTTTGCCCACCTTCCATTTTGAAAATATTGGCAAAATAAAATTTTAAATTTCCTGAAGCTGGCACCCCACTTGTGAAATTTTTTATCGAAATTAATACAGTTCGTTTGCCCATCGTTAGCCCACGTTTGCCCACCAAAAATTTTCGTTTGCCCACCCTTCAAAAAAAAAAAATAAAAAATAAAATAGTTTTTTTTTGGTTGAAAGAGATTGAATTAAAAAAAATTCAAAACGTCAAACTGCTACAATTTTTGATGTAGTTCGTTTGCCCATCGTTAGCCCACGTTTGCCCACCAAAAATTTTCGTTTGCCCACCCTTGGTTTTGGAAATAATCAAAATTTAAAATTTTGGTTGAAAGACAAAAAAAAAAAAAAAAGATGTAAAAATCGATTTTTTTATGCAGTTTGTTTGCCCATCGTAAGCCCACGTTTGCCCACCAAAAATTTTCGTTTGCCCACCCTTCAAAAAAAAAAAAAAAAAAAAAAAATAGTTTTTTTTTGGCTGAAAGAGATTGAATTAAAAAAAATTCAAAACGTCAAACTGCTACAATTTTTGATGTAGTTCGTTTGCCCATCGTTAGCCCACGTTTGCCCACCAAAAATTTTCGTTTGCCCACCCTTGGTTTCGGAAATAATCAAAATTTAAAATTTTGGTTGAAAGACAAAAAAATTTTTTTTTTAAATACACGTGTCCTAAACGTTGACAATCAAAAATTATAGTTTGCCTATATCACCACCCTCCATCTAGCCAAAAGGGCTTCTACATTAAAAATTTCATCGAAATTCGTCAAGTGGCTTACGAGAAAATCTGATTTAAAAAAACCGGTACTATGGGAGGTACCGTTATAAGACTTTTCCAGAAAAATCTATTCCAACCAAAACATAAAATTTGTACAGAAAACACGTTACTTTTAAAGCTAGAATTTTATTTCCAAAAATCCCTCTGTAGGACGTCATTATAATACTTTCTAACAAGTTTGAAGCGAATCGGTTCAGCCGTTTAGGCTGTAGGTGCCGATACAGACAGACGGACAGACAGACAGACAGAATTGTCGGACCCAATTTATTCGACTTCTCTATCATTGTAATGTTATGTTTGATTGTCCAAAAACATTTTTTTTTTACATCGCAAGTAAAAAGTCGATAAAATTAAAAAGAATTGAACCAAAAATTGGCAATGACCTTAAATCGAAACCAGCAAAGCAAAGGATTGAATTGCATGAATATGAGCGTATGAACGTTTAAGTTAAAAACTTAAAACTCAGTTTAATCAAATCCACACTAAATGTGATAAACTTTGTATGTTAAGTAATTCAATTGAAATCGTTAAAACTGTTCCAAATCCAATAAATGACAACCTGTTGCTTCGAAGGCACAAACTCGATTTGAATTTTCTTCAAACAGATATAAAAGGGACAACCACATACACGCGACACGCACAACCAAACCAACGAATAGTAGGGTGAAAATTAATTTTTTGGGATTCTCTAAGATAGTATCCTTTCTTTTGTCTGCACTTTATAAACACTTGACCTATTGGGCAAGCAAAAAACTGATTGAAATTTGTATTTAAATTTTCAAATGCATTTCTTATTTAACCGGGATGTTCAATGTTCATTAAAATTCAATAATTGTATATTTGATTTTGTATTAAAATAAAAATTAAAGCTGTTTTATTAAAAAAATGGACCGAAGTTAGAAAAGGCTTGTCTAAATATCTCCGCTTTAAGTTAGTATAATAGTTATGAAAAATATTGCAATACTTACGAAAAACAAAATATCTTTAATTTTTGGCACAGATTACACAATTATTTCTAACTCACTTTTGATTTTTCTTTATTTAAATTACTATGACCGTTCTCTTATACTTTTCGCAAGCGAATGAAGAAGCAACGCATAGATCAATCTAAATATGACAAATATTCATATGCAGGCGAGTGTCGCGGTGTTTCTTTTAAGAAAAAAAAAAAATCGCCAAAATATAACACCATTGCCATAACAAGGATAAAATCCTTGCACCGTAAGAGCAACGAAAACCTACCGGTATCCTAGAGCGGCGCGGCGCCAGGATATTTTCCATCTTTAATCATAATGGCAACCAACAACAACATGAGCAACCCTTCCTTTGTCCGCGATACCAGCTTTGTTGCAAACCACCGCGCCGCCGCCGCGGCCGTCTTTGTAGTGACCGATATATAGAAAACTAACTAACCGTCCTATATTTTGCACTTAGATAGTAAAACAACAAAGCAATAGAATTGCGAAAAATAGCGCAAAGATCATCTCACCACGCTAAGCAGTAGTCGTCACCAAACGAAAATTCAAACAAAAGATATTTTGTTGCGTGATTTTTTTTTATATTTCAGTAGATGCAATTTTACCTAAAAAGTTTTTTAAGTCGGTATCATTAAAATGTATTAAATAGTCAATAAAGCAGAAATCAAATTAATATGCAAAAAAAAAAAAATACTAATAAAACATTGTACCTTTTCGGTTGACCATAAGGCGAATGTGTAGGTAAATTGATTACGTATTTCGAATATAAATAAACTAGTGCATAGTGCACTTATAAAAACCCAATCGATTCACCAATTGTTAGGGGAGCCCAGAGGGAAAAGCCACAAGATCCTGTACCCTGTTCGGATGTAACTACAATGACAAGTTGAATTAAATTATCTGATTGGTTAATATGTATAAATTATATAAAGCTTCCAATTTTAATCTTATTTGGTTCACATTGACAAGTATATGTTGATCTTCCCAATTGGGAATTTTTCATTTAACCAGCAACACTTGGAAACGTGCTTTTATGATAAAGATATTGATAATAAATGATCTGATTGGTACGTACAAGTAGCCATTTTTAATAAAAAAAAAATATGAGGTTAAAATAAAATATGAAGATCAGAAGCATCTAAAGATAACAATATACCTACATATTATATTAACCTGTTTGATATCAAAACTAAAATTTAATTTGAATGATAATATTATTCAGGTAATTATTAAATTTTTGACCACTACATAGGTAAATGATGTCAAGAAAAGGAAAAACCAATAAGAGTGTACATTTCTTATGTATGTCTATTTTTACATAAATGTATGCATTGCATAGACATTCATACAGATAACACACGGATATGGAGGAAAAAGAAAGTGTCCAATGAAAGATTTTACTTTTGCGTTAAAAAGACGCTTGACTGTTACTTTTAGGAGAAACAATGTCTTTATTCTAGTTTTGGTTTTTGGTTTCGTGTTAGATAGAAAATGGGTGTTGGTAAGGAAAACAATTAGCAATTTAATGTTGATACCTACTTACTGTAGTAATTATTTATTTATTTTTATAATATACATTTTAAAACTTTACTATATATATACATATATAAACTTATCATTTTTGTAGAAAAATGTATTTGAAAAATAACTTTAAATTCCTATACAGGAACCTATCAGTATTAGGTACTATAGGTGCGGGGGTAGAAGCATAGTTAAGTTAGTTGTAAGTAGTACAGTTAAGCTCCTATGAGTTGGATATTTTCATATTTCTTAGCACCTTGTGCATTTGGTGAAAAAAAAAAACAAGCTGTATGTGTAATATGGTATAATAATGTAACATTCATCCCTAACTTTAACTAGTTACAGAATGTTCACAATTATTCTTTCCAAAATTAGTTTATAATGTAATGATATTTATTTATAATAATTGTAATTATTAAGCCTAAGATGGAATGAATAAATGAATTGAAATGAAAATGAAAATATTATTTGTAAATTTTGTATGTAGGTAGGTACCTATCGGTTTTTTTATATATATATTCCGTGATTTTGGCATAGGTACCTAATTATATTGTATGCTATGTAATTATTATTAGGAAGACATAAGCATAATAAGACATAATTTTCGTATGGGAAAACCGAGGTCTATAAAAAAACAAATTGGATGTAGGTACCTAATATTAGATATAGATGTGCAATGTGGTACTTCAAAAAATTTAGGAATTTACTAGTTGCAATTAATTTTTTTTTTCTTAGGATGCATATCAAGTATAGGTATATTATTTAGTTTGACTTTTTTTGACTTTCACAATAAGGAGCAACCTTAACAAAATTCAAAATTTAATTTTCTCAATATTTTCTAGATGGAGGGTGGTGATATAGGCAAACTATAATTTTTGATTGTCAACGTTTAGGACACGTGTATTTAAAAAAAAATTTTTTTTGTCTTTCAACCAAAATTTTAAATTTTGATTATTTCCGAAACCAAGGGTGGGCATTACGAAAATTTTTGGTGGGCAAACGTGGGCTAACGATGGGCAAACGAACTGCATCAATTTCGATAAAAAATTTCACAAGTGGGGTGCCAGCTTCAATAAATTTAAAATTTTATTTTGTCAATATTTTCAAAATGGAAGGTGGGCAAACGAAAATTTTTGGTGGGCAAACATGGGCTAACGATGGGCAAACGAACTGCATTAAAAAAAATCGATTTTTACATCTTTTTTTTTTTTGTCTTTCAACCAAAATTTTAAATTTTGATTATTTCCGAAACCAAGGGTGGGCAAACGAAAATTTTTGGTGGGCAAACGTGGGCTAACGATGGGCAAACGAACTACGTCAAAAATTGTAGCAGTTTGACGTTTTGAATTTTTTTTAATTCAATCTCTTTCAACCAAAAAAAAAACTATTTTTTTTTTATTTTTTTTTTTTTTGAAGGGTGGGCAAACGAAAATTTTTGGTGGGCAAACGTGGGCTTACGATGGGCAAACGAACTACATCAAAAATTGTAGCAGTTTGACGTTTTGAATTTTTTTTAATTCAATCTCTTTCAACCAAAAAAAAACTATTTTATTTTTTATTTTTTTTTTTGAAGGGTGGGCAAACGAAAATTTTTGGTGGGCAAACGTGGGCTAACGATGGGCAAACGAACTGCATCAATTTCGATAAAAAATTTCACAAGTGGGGTGCCAGCTTCAATAAATTTAAAATTTTATTTTGTCAATATTTTCAAAATGGAAGGTGGGCAAACGAAAATTTTTGGTGGGCAAACGTGGGCTAACGATGGGCAAACGAACTGCATTAAAATAAATCGATTTTTACATCTTTTTTTTTTTTTTTTTGTCTTTCAACCAAAATTTTAAATTTTGATTATTTCCGAAACCAAGGGTGGGCAAACGAAAATTTTTGGTGGGCAAACGTGGGCTAACGATGGGCAAACGAACTGCATAGATTTCGATAAAAAAATTCACAAGTGGGGTGCCAACTTCACACAGCCGGAAAAATATACAACCAGCAAACATCAGTTCCCGAAAACTTATCGTTAGAAATAATACCTATTTTTTTTATAAGATTTAAAATTTAAAAAAAAATTATTTTATTATATATCTAAATATAAACTTAAAACGACTATACTGGACGACTTACTAAAATCATTTGAAAATTTAAAAATGTGTAATTCCGACGAGGAAACTTTTGCTAGATTAGTAGCAGTTAGTACCATTTCTTTAAAAGCAGAGATAGAAACTTTGAAAACAGCCTTAGCAGCTATGCTAAACACCAACTTGATAACAGAATATAAAACACAGTCCATAGATAATGATATTACATGTAATGAAGGATTAGATGTTATAAAAAGCCTTCCAGAATCCAGAGTTCTCAGGCAATACAAACAGTTATGTAAGCTGGCGGGAAGCCGCAAATAATTCAATGAGTATTTATATTAAAGGTAGTAAAAGATATTTTTCAGCCTTGATAATTTTAAGAAAAAAAATCACCCACAATGCAAACGACATTCTGACCAACCACGGAACAGTACTAAACTATGATGCAATTTTATCTAGATTAGATTTTGCATATGCAGATAAAAGACCAATTTACATAATTGAACAAGAGTTAAGTGTTCTCAGACAAGGTAGTCTTTCCCTCATAGACTATTACAACGAGGTTAATAAGAAGTTAACATTACTAATAAATAAACAGTAAAATAAAATAAAAAAATAAACCTTCCCAGTGCTCTAGCAAAAGCACAAGAACTCGAGTCAAACAATCTAAGAGCAAGATTTGCTCTGCAATTCAATCGTTCCCATGCAACTCCAAACAATCATTCACGTGACTTCAACAACAGAAATCACAATAATTTAAGATTTCCCACTCGGAACAATAATAATCAACAGAACAATTTTAGGCAGCCAAAACCTATGGAATTAGGTTGTAGCGCCCATAGACCTATAAATAGATTTGATCAACAACGATTTAATAATAATTACAGACCTTGGAACAAAAATTTTAGACCCCAGAATAATTTCCAACAGAATAGACCCCAATTTCAACGCTTTAACCCAATAGAAAAACGACCCCATGAAAGCGCACAGCGAAGTGGCCAACCTCCACTGAAAATTGAAAGAGTAAATAACCTTAATGAAGATGCTTTTTTAGACCAACACCAGGGCTTCCCTACATATTCAGGAACGGTCCAAGAAACAGAAAACTAAAAATCTTATTAGATACTGGAGCTACAAGTTGTTACTGTAGTCCAAATATATGAAATTAAAAGCAAGTGCTACCAATTAAAAAAAAAAGTAAGAACAATTAATGGTTCAATATTAATAACTCATTTTTATGATGTATTAATTTTCGATAAGAACGTTAGATTTTATGAAATAAATAATTTAGATGCAGATCTTTTGATAGGATGCAACTTATTAAAAGCTTGCAATATTAAAATAGATTTTGAAAAAAGAATATTAGAATACAATAACAGGAGAGAAAATATTTTCATACCGGATGATGGTAGTAGTACAGTTAACTACATACATAAAACTACGAATATAGAAGATTTAATTGAAAGAATCAGACAGAATGTTGAAGAAACACATTCTAAAATAGACACAAGACTTCCTTTTAGAACCGATATAAGAGCTGAAATCCGTACAACTGTTGAAACCCCATTATGGAGTAAACAGTATCCTTATCCCCTCTCAGCCAACACGTTCATTAAAAAGGAATTGAATAGAATGCTGAAGGATGGAATAATCCAACCATCCAAGAGTCCTTACAACTCCCCAGTGTGGGTTGTACCAAAAAAAGGTATTAATGAAGATGGGTTTGCAAAAATGAGACTTGTCATAGATTACAAAAAATTAAATGAATTTACAATCGCTGACAAATACCCTTTACCAGATTCAAATGTAATTTTGTCAAATTTAGGAAAAGCAAGGTATTTTTCAACCTTAGATTTAGAGTCAGGATTTCACCAAATAAAAACGAAAACCGAAGACGTAGAGAAAACAAGTTTTTCTGTTAATAACGGAAAATATGAATTTTTAAGACTACCATTTGGACTGAAAAATGCTCCAAGTATTTTTCAAAGAGCTATGGACAATATGTTAAGAGATTATGTAGGCAAAATTTGTCATGTCTTCATTGACGACATTATCGTTTATTCAGAAACTTTAGAGAAGCATTCCCAAGATTTAGATACTGTTATACAGACTTTGCAGATACTCATATAAAAATTTCATTAGAGAAATCAAAATTTTACAAAAAAGAAGTAGAATTCCTAGGATATATTGTCGGATACAATATAATTAAAACTGATCCAAAAAAAAAAATAGAAACTATAAGAGAATTCCCTGAACCGAAAACATTGAGACAATTAAGAAGCTTTTTAGGTTTAACAGGTTATTATAGGAAATTTATTAAGAATTATGCCAGTGTAGCTAAACCTTTGACTAAGTATTTAGCGGGAGAAAATGGAAAAGTATCCCAATACATATCGAAGAAAGTTGAAATTAATCTTGATAAAGAAGGATCTGAAGCCGTAAAAACGTTAAAAGAACATTTGATTAATGAGGTTGAATTGGCACAACCGAATTTTGAAAAGAAATTTGTCTTAACGACACATGCCTCTAACGATGCAATAGGTGGAGTATTATCACAAGAGGATAAACCCATCACGTTCATTTCAAAAACGTTGAATCAAACAGAACGGAATTATGCAACAAATGAGAAAGAATTATATGTTATTGTATGGGCATTAAAAAACCTTCGAACATACCTGTATGGAGTTTCCAATTTAGAAATACATACAGACCATCAACCTTTAACTAATGCTGTTTCACTAAGAAACCCCAACGCAAAAATGAAAAGATGGCACTCTATAATAGAGGAGTACGCCCCTAAAATAATTTATAAACCTGGTACAACTAACGTTGTAGCCGATGCATTATCCAGGCAAAACCTTAATAATTTAACTGATAGTTCATCAACCGATGCAACGGAACACTCTGCAGAGAGTGGTGACAATTTCAATATAAAAGAAACTATGAAGCCCCTTAACCAATTTAAACAGCAAATTCTTTTTAATAAAAATAGAATAACTGCCCATGAACAAGTTTGTAACTTTGGTAAAACAAGACATATAATTGAATATGATGAGCCCCAAAATTTAGTTAGAATCCTTAAAGAGTATTTACAACCCGGAACAGTTGCAATTCATTGCACACCTGAAGATCTTTATGATTTTAAAAATACATTAAAAGAAACATTTAAAAATAACTTCTTATATACACAAATATTTCCTATTAACGTAGTAAATAAGGAAGACCAAACTGCAATAGTGCAACAAACACATAACAGAGCTCATAGGAACTAGAGGGAAAATTTAAAACAAATTTTGAATTCATATTATTGGCCTGAAATAGGCAAGCAATTAAAAGAATATACCAGAAATTGTGAGGTTTGCAATAAAAACAAATATGATAGGCACCCACAGAAGATTCCAATTGGAGAGGCTCCAATTCCCAAGGTAAGAGGGGGAGCAAGTACACATAGATATATTTTACGCCCAAAATTTTAAATTTATAACTTGCATTGACGCATATTCAAAATTTTTAATCATAAAACTTATAGAGGATAAAACAAAATTAGATGAAAAGATATTAGAAGTACTTCAAAGCTTTCCAGAAGTTGAGAGCATTACAATAAATAATGAACCAGGTCTTACAACGGTGCAGGGAACTAACTTCACGGGCACTACCTTCACATGGGAATTAACTTCACCACTGGTGGGAACTAATTTCACTTTTTTTTGATGAAGTTAATTCCCACCAAAAGTGGGAATTAATTTCACTATTTTGTGGGAATTGATTTCACTTTTGTATGAAGTTATTTCCCTCGGTGGGTGGGAGATAACTTCACTTCTTACTACAGTAAATTATATAATTATCGTTATTGTGTTATTTAGTTTGGCATGATAAACTAAGCCCGCTTCTGCCGGCTTTGTATTATAGAATGCACTGAAACTGCATTAGTAGCGAAAATAATTAAAACAAAATGTTTGCAAAGATCAACTTTAGTTTTAGTTAAAAATTCGCGCGAATTTTTAACTAAAACTAAAGTTAATCTTTGCAAACATTTAGTTTTAATTATTTTCGCTGCTAATGCAGTTTCTGTGCATTCTATAATACAAGTGAAAAAAAAAAACTAAATGTTTGCAAAGATCAACTTTAGTTTTAGTTAAAAATTTCGTGCGAATTTTTAACTAAAACTAAAGTTGATCTTTGCAAACATTTAGCTTTAATTATTTTCGCTGCTAATGCAGTTTCTGTGCATTCTATAATACAAGTTGAAAAAAAAAACAAAATGTTTGCAAAGATCAACTTTAGTTTTAGTTAAAAGTTCGCGCGAATTTTTAACTAAAACTAAAGCCAAACATTAGTAGCGAAAATAATTAAAACTAAATTTTTGCAAAGATTAACTTTAGTTTACTTAAAAATTCAATGCATACATATTTCTTTAATAGCTCTATCCCTTTTTGTAAAAACTTTTGCTTATAAATTATAATAAAGTGCTTAAGTCCATGATCTCTTTAATTTTTCGAAAGTTTTTATCTCTTGAGATTTTCAAATTTTGGATGGGAATTTATTTCACACGATTTTTTGGTGAAATTAATTCTCACTTTCGGTGGGAATTAACTTCATAAAAAAAAAGTGAAATTAGTTCCCACCAGTGGTGGAGTTAATTCCCATGTGAAGGTAGTGCCCGTGAAGTTAGTTCCCTGCACCTCTTACAACAGCACAGTTTAGAACATTAATGCAAAGATTGAATATAAAGATATATTTTTGTGATCCTAGGCATAGCACAACATATGGACAGGTAGAAAGAGCACATTCCACTTTAATAGAGATTTCTAGAATGTTTAAAAGAAGAATACCATCTAATAAGTGATATCGAATCAATTTATAGAGCTGCACAACAATATAACAAAACTATTCATTCTGTTACAAATCAGAGACCATATGAAATTCTATATAATAAAGTACAACATAAAGATATTGTGAAAGTAAACTTTTAAAAGCACAAGGAAAAATGTTAGATATTCATAAGTAGTTAGTTTTGGCGGGTTCTGGCTTGTATGGAGATTCCGAGGGATGAGGGATGAGACAGGGAGTAGAGCATCAATAGGGATGAGAGCATCGATAGGGATGAGATAGGGCGCTGCGGTACGAAGGGATGAGAGAGGGAACAGAGTTCTATGCTTGCTGGCAAACGCGAGAGTACAGGGTTCTATGCTTGCTGGGAAACGTAAGATGTAAGAATGTGTGTTTTTGGCTTGGGACAGGTACCTTTTTTTTTATTGTTGGTGTTGCTTTGAATTTATAAAATGTTTGGTAGGGAGGTAATAAAAATGGATTAATTTATAGCGGTATGGACTAAAAATGCATTTTTGCGGTGCATATGTGAAGTATCCTTTTAGAATGAATGTTTTTGGTTTGAGACAGGTATCTTTTTATTTTTTTTCTTTCATTTGAAGTAGATATTTTGTCTTTATTTTTATCGTGTGATCATAGCTAGTAAAAATATATATTTTATTAAGGTTTGAAGGAGAAAGAAACAGGGTTTGGTTGTTTGGTGGACAATAAATTTATTGATTTATAACGGTATTGATAAGATAACAAAAAATGCATTGGTGGTGTACCTACTGCCCTTTTACAATTCATGTTTTTTTTATGTAAGAATGTGTATTTTTGGCTTGGGACAGGTACCTTTTTTTATTGTTGGTGTTGCTTTGAATTTATAAAATGTTTGGTAGGTAGGTAATAAAAATGGATTCATTTATAGCGGTATAGACTAAAAATGCATTTTTGCGGTGCATATGTGAAGTGTCCTTTTAGAATGAATGTTTTTGGTTAGAGACAGGTATCTTTTTCTTTTTTTTTCATTTGAAGTAGATATTTTGTCTTTATTTTTATCGTGCTAGTAAAAATATATATTTTATTAAGGTTTGAAGGAGAAAAAAACAGAGTGAATATTTTTAATGAAACAGCTTCTTTATTAAACAAAATTATACAATTTTTGTTAATCGTTGTGAGGTATAGATGTCCAAGAATTGTGTTCAGATGGAAAACCAAGCCATTTCACAAATATTTGTTCCTTTTTGGTTTTAAGTACTTTTTCTATGAGGTAGGTATCTGGAAATTTTGTTTTTTGTAATTCAAGTTCATAGAATCCTCCTTTGATGGGATGTCCTCTAATAAATATGTAACGGGATTTGTGTGTTGAACTTTTATTATTTTGAAGATTTCAGTTGTCCAATTGGGGGTGTATCCTTTCTCAAAAACATGCTTATATTTACTTATTCTTACAAAGTCACCAATATGAAGCTTAGGTGTAATATGAATTTTGATATGATTATATGCTGTTGAAAGTATGTGTTCTTCATTTCTAGAATTAACTTCAGATGGACTCATTTTAATAGTGCGACGTCTCGTGGTATTATATGATTTAGTCAGTGATTTTATCATGTCAATCCAACGATATGAGCCATTAGCGCTTAATTCTTTCCACATCATGTTTTTTAAGGTGCGATTGAATCGTTCAACAATGGATGCTTTAAGTGCACTAAATGTAGAGTAATGTTTGATTTTATATGTTTTCATGAGATGTTGTAAATTTTATTATAAAATTCTTTTCCGTCATCTGTTTGCAGATTCTTTGGGGTGCGTCCTTCATTAAATATGTTTTGCATAGCTGCAGTGACATCAACTCCTGTTTTACTTTTGATAGCTATACTCCAAGCAAATTTAGAAAATGTGTCTATTACCGTAAGAAGATATCGATAATTATCATTTTCTGGTGAATAGGTACCCATTTCCACCAAATCAGCTTGCCATAATTCATCAAGTCCCTTTATAATGACTCGTCTTTTTTTGAAATTTCTTCTTGCAGGTTTATGCAGCTCGTTAACAATGTTTCTCTTACTCATCTTTCAGTTGATTGAAATAAAAATGTAATGTTTTTTCTTTTTATAATAAGTTTATTTATTGTAATCTTTTATATAATAACAAAAGTTTTTTTTATTTTTAATAGTCTATTTTCAATCATGTAGCACGCACATGTATCTGGCCCTGATTTACATTTATTAGAAGAACATGGGCAATTTATAAAGTGACACCCATGATCAGATGTTGTAGAGGATATATTTTCAAATTTCCTCAGAAAATTTATACTTGCTATGAAATACTCATAGTGTTCTTCTAGTATAGTATGTTGATTTGTTTTAAGAAATGTTAAAATTTCATCAAAAATTATAGAAGTATTTATTCCTGCCATTATTAGGTTACTGTCCTCTCGCACTGATATTCAAAATAAGACTGAAATCAAAAAAACAATTTCCTCGTTAAGTTAAATAGTAGATTTTTCTTTTTTTTAGTTTTTTTATTCAATCATTAGAATTACATTAGTAGGAAATAAGAATGTTGGGGCTGGGAAGTAGGAGAAAGAGATAGAATGTTGGTTCAACCAGTTTGAAATTTCACCCAAGGCCAAGGGTTATAAATACATATTTCTTGAATTCAAAAATATAAATATTTTTCATCTTTAGAATATAAATATTCTTCAATTTTGGCAATTAAGCTAATATTACTAATTAATTTCTTGTTTAATTCTTCAATTTTTTCATCAATATAATTTTTTGTTGCAGCATCTTCCTTCTCTTGTGGGTCCTGTAGGTTTTGTAGACGCTTCCAGTTTATATTATAGTTTCCGTTTTCTGTTTTGAGAAATCCCTCACCAGGTGTTCCTGGCACTCCTTGCAACCCAGGTGGTCCTGGCACTCCTTGCAACCCAGGTGGTCCTGGCACTCCTTGCAACCCAGGTGGTCCTGATTCTCCTCGCTCCCCACGTGGTCCAATTGGTCCTGTTAGGCCTCTGACAGTTCTATTTGAAAACCTTCCGAACTTATCTACACTCATTTTTTATCCGATAATATTAGATTCTTTTAATTCTTCGATAATTGATACAATTTCATTGGAATGATTATTATGTCCTGCTTGATGTGAAGCGACAAGAAGTCTTAATCGAACTACAAGTTCATTGGGATCATCCCAGAAGATATAGTCTTTTTCTTTCTTAGATAATTGTATTAATCCATTTCCTGTATGTGAAACTGGAGTAGTAGTATCTGTTAGCAGTTTGCTTATAATTTCTTTATATTTACTTCCACGATTTCCTAAAAATTGTTTTGTAGAATCATGTGAACGTCTTTATGCATTGGTATCCTCCAATATAACCTTATATATTTTTAAGTCTTTCTCATTGTATATTTTTTGACAGGGTTTTTTCTTGAATATAAGTTCATATAAGCCGTTTGAACCTTCATAGATTTTATTTTTTATTTGTATATTTCTTCCAAGAATCTTAAACTCTCCAGCCCCGATGAACCACTTGCCATTCTTTTCGTGAATACCATATATATTGTCAAAAGCACTAGATTCATTCAAAAATAAATCTAAATACTTCTGTGATATTTCATCGAATGCAGTTTCTTCTATTTGGTCGGTTAAATGACGAGCTTTGTAACGATCACGTACTCGTTGTCTGCTTTCTCTAAAATGCTTGCTTTTGGGTGTTGCTGAATAGTTTTTTGGAGTAATACTACTGATGCTTGCAGCAGGTGTAGCAAAATCATCATCAAAATTCTGTTTTGATTTAGTTACAGGGGTTTGAAAATAATTTTGCTGTTCATTTGGTGATTGGTTTAAAGGTTTCCTCCAATTGAGTTTCGAATGCTTCTCTTCCATTCCTTAGAGCTTTATATTTCTTTCGGAGAGCATCAGTAGTGTTAATTAGTTCACTTGTCAATTCCTTATTTAAATTCATCATAATGAAGCTGTGTTGTTCTTACAACAGACTTTAAATAAGCTTCTTATATTATGAAAGAGTCTTTCAATCGGTTTGAAATTTATTTTAATGTTGAATGTACTGCTTCTGATTGATGAACATCGATTTTTAAACCGAGTTGAGCGACTTCGTACTTCCACGGACTGTGCGTTGAACTGCTTTGAGCTGCTCTCATAGAATATAACTCTACGTATGTTGTAAACGATATGGAGAAGTGCTTATTATTGTTTTCATTTATGAACTGCTTTTATACAGCTTTTTACTGCTTTTTACTGCTTTTGTACCGCTTTTTACTGCTTTTGAACTGCTTTTTACTGCTTTTTACTGCTTTTATACTGCTTTTTACTGCTTTCAAACTGCTTTGTACTGCTTTTTACTGCTTCTGAACTGCTTTTTACTGCTTTTTACTGCTTTAAAACAGCTTTTTACTGCTTTTGACCTGTTTTTTTTACTGCTTTCGAACTGCTTTTATACTGCTTTTTACTGCTTTTGTACTGCTTTTTACTGCTTTTTACTGCTTTTATACTGCTTTTTACTGCTTTTTACTGCTTTTGAACTGCTTTTTACTGCTTTAAAACAGCTTTTTACTGCTTTTGACCTGTTTTGTACTGCTTTTGAACAGCTTTTTACTGCGTTTGACCTGTTTTTACTGCTTTTATACTGCTTTTGAACTGCTTTTTACTGCTTTAAAACAGCTTTATCATCAAAGATAAAAACCGAATTTGGTTTTGCTTCTTCAAGTGGTATAACTTTACTATTATTGGAAAACGTAAAGAAACCCATTCCTTTGATTGGTTTGACGGCTTTTCGTAAAAACTCATACTTTGGTTGATGTAATGACTTTGAATAAATATATATGTTTTCAAATTTTAAACCGTTAGGATGCTGTAGTAAACTCATCATAGCATTTGTTTTTCCGCATTTCGAGGGACCCGTAATTAAACCTCTTATGCTATTGGGTAATAGTTGACCAGACCATGTTTTCTTGACTCATTACTTTTAGTCAAATCAAAATTTTGAATTGGTAAAAGTTGTTGTTGTTTCACGAATCGCATGATGAAAGGTACTTAACAATTTCCTTTAAATGTGAAGGTTTTATTACAAAATAGTCATAACATTGTAAGCCATCCTATTGAGTACATAACTTTATTTCTATAAAAATGTTGGATTTTTCAAAAAAACTTATCAGTCAACAAAGCACCGTGAAAGGACACGGTTTAGTAAACTCTATAATCAACAAATCACCTCTTGAACTACATCTTCCTGGTTATTAATATTGTGGACCTGGAACAAATCTAGAAAAACGATTAGCAAGAGGAGATCCAGGAATTAATTTGCTTGATCAGGCATGCAAGCAACATGATATATCTTATTCTAAATTTAAAAATACATCTGAACGTCATACAGCAGATAAAATCTTAACTGAGAAAGCTTGGAAACGAGCGACATCTAAGGACACTGGGTTAAGTGAACGAGCAAATGCTGTACTAGTTACCAATCTAATGAAAGCTAAACTAAAATTAGGTATGGGTTGCTCAAACAGTAATGAAAACACGAAATCAAAAAACAAAAAAAAGAAAATCAAGAAGAGCATCACTTTAAGTAGAACAATTAAAAGTCTTGGAAAAACTATTCAAAGAAAAAAACCACATAATCTGGAAAAAGCTATCGAAATAGCATTGTCAGCTGCTAAGAAAACAATTCATAAATATAATCACAAAATTAAAACACCAAGAGTTATTTCAGTACCGAAAATTGGTGGTGTAATACCATTTCTTGTTCCTCTCTTTGCAGGGCTTTCAGCTCTCGGAGCTTTATCTGGAGGTGCTGCCGGTATTGCTAAGGCTGTCAACGATGCTAATAATGCTAAAAAAGTTTTAGATGAGAAAAAAACGTCATAATCGAAAATTGGAAGCTATTTCAAGTCGTTACCCAAACGTGCATTGAATGAGTTGGATTTGAGAGCTTTTGCCATGAGGTTTATACCTCATTTTCGGGGAGTTTTCATGCGTGATAATTTACCGAAAAGTAAACCATTAAGAAACGAATGTGCAATAGTGAATTTAGATTCCTCAAATGGACCAGGAACACATTGGGTAGCGTATTATATTTGAATATTTCGATAGTTTTGGAAACCTTCAACCACCGAAAGAATTAATTGATTATTTAGGCGATAAGATTAAATATAATTATATTAAGTATCGAGATTATAACGCAGTAAATTGTGGCCATTTATGTTTAAAGTTTTTATATGACTACTATTATGAATAAATAACATACATTTTGTAAAATTATTTTCATTGTCTTTTTTATTGTCATGGCGTTAACACTTACACTGAGCGGAAATACTTCTTATTTGACAGCAGAATATTTTCCACCTTTAAAATTGGATCGGCACTATGTTTGCGGTTTGATAGATTTTCAATCATATAACTCCATACCTAATGTTGATGAACGAAACAATTTGCTGCATATTGGAGCACATGTTATTGAAATTCCAACAGGCTCATATGAAATCGATGACATTTATTCTTTTATCTAATATATAAAAATAAGTTGCCTTATGTTCGGGCTCGATAAACTCGAGAATGGCTGGGCCGAATTTTTTCATATTTTTTTATAAAGGTAGCTATCTTATTGAGGAAGGTCTTTTTTGTGAAATTTGGTCAAATTTCGGTAAAGGGCAAATCGCAAAATGCATTTTTAGTGCATTTCGTCATATTAATAACAACATTTTTTATAGGGTCTTCTGAGTACATATGTCGACGAAGGTTTACGGCCAAACTTCGGTAAAATAATTTGCCACAACTGCAGTTTTATTGCATTCTGTCAAAATGCCAACAAATCTTTTGGTAGCATCTTCTGAGGATGCCTGCAAAGGTTTCTGTGAAGTTTGGTCAAAATTCTGTAAAGCGGTAGCGTTGTTCTTTTTGATCTAGCATTTTACATGAAGTATTTTTTCCGTAATTATAGAAAATTATTTTTATTTTCAATGTGTCAATTTAATTTAAATAAAATTGGAATAAGTTTGTGATCTGCGATTTTGGACAAATCATCGGGTTGAAGTGACTGAAGAAATATTACATCGAATGCGAAATATTTATTCAAACCAGAACTTGGTTCTTAGCTACGATTCGATCTGAAAAAAAAATAGCATTAGCGCTTGCGTCGTCTGGGATTGCGCAAACTTTGTTAGACGGTGGTCGAACAAGTCACTCTGCATTAAAATTGCCATTGAACATGCAAGTAAATGAATTTCAAACATGTAATATTTCAAAAACATCTGGAATGGCAAAGGTTTTACAGCAATGTAAAATAATCATTTGGGATGAGTGCACGATGGTTCACAAGAAATTATTGGAAGCCCTTAATCGAACGTTAAAAGGAAACCAACGTTTATTTGGTGGTGCATTGATATTGTTAGCAGGGGAATTTAGGCAAACATTTTTCCAATTTTTTCTCATGGACAACTTTATGTTGGACGTTGGCGAGTGGGTAAACCATCCTTATTGTTTATTTATGCATTAAATGCGAAAATAAAAAAAAATAATTATCAAAAAGCTCTTGAGTAATGCGAATGGTTCATTTAAAAAATTGTTAAATTAATTAATAAATTATGTAAGAAAAATGATTGCATTGAATTTAAGGCTGCATGATACACAACAATTTGTTTTCTGCTCCGGAGCGTAAATGAAGAGTAAGGATGGTTTCCCAACTAGAAAACACGCCACATTATAATAGCTGACGACAAATCAGTTGAAGAAAAGGAAATTCGCAGAATTTGGCATTCTTCTCCTTTGAACGTTCCTTTCAAAATCCTTGCCACTATCACATTGTTCATCAGCTTCTTCACAATCAGTTAGGTTCCATTGCACAGTATCGGGGCATAAAGGTTTCGTAGCATTAAGATGATAAATCCAACTTTAAAACTCAAATGATGAGGCGGCATGCCATAGGCAAATCCAAAGAACACTTGCATATTTACACTCAATTGAATGGCTTGCACATACCGAAAAAAACGATGCCTTGAGACATGAGATTTATTCATACGCCGCTGTTGGTTTCAGAATCACGGGAAGTGATTTCGGAAATCCGCTTGCTAATATCACCACTTTTGCCATGACTGATTGCTTTAAAATGCTGCAAACAGGATTTTCTTTGATTCGCAGGTTTAACGAAAGCTTCAGTGCTCAGTGTGCTGTTCTTCCACCTTCCAATACCTAAAAAAATCTATATACCAAGTTTGAAGCAATTCGGCCCACCCGTTTGGGCTGTAGGTGTCTATACATACAGACAGACAGACAGACATACAGACGGACAGAATTTTTAACTTTTTTTTTCAAGACGAATGCACAAAAAATAAATATTTCTTAACGACACTTATGTATGTTTTAAGTAAAAAATGTGTTTCCTGTCAGCTTTTAAATACTGCAATTATATTTTTTAAATTGTAATTCATTTAATCCGTATGAAACTAAGATTTGTCTAACCGAGCGAAGCCGGGTGGGTCAGCTAGTCTAATATATAAAAATAAGTTGCCTTATGTTCGGGCTCGATAAACTCGAGAATGGCTGGGCCGAATTTTTCCATATTTTTTTATAAAGATAGCTATCTTATTGAGGAAGGTCTTTTTTGTGAAATTTGGTCAAATTTCGGTAAAGGGCAAATCGCAAAATGCATTTTTAGTGCATTTCGTCATATTAATAACAACATTTTTTGTAGGGTCTTCTGAGTATGTCGACGAAGGTTTACGGCCAAACTTCGGTAAAATAATTTGCCACAACTGCAGTTTTATTGCATTCTGTCAAAATGCTAACAAATCTTTTGGTAGCATCTTCTGAGGATGCCTGCAAAGGTTTCTGTGAAGTTTGGTCAAAATTCTGTAAAGCGGTAGCGTGGTTCTTTTTGATCTAGCATTTTACATAAAGTATTTCTCCCGTAATTATAGAAAATTATTTTTATTTTCAATGTGTCAATTTAATTTAAATAAAATTGGAATAAGTTTGCGATCTGCGATTTTGGACAAATCATCGGGATGAAGTGACTGAAGAAATATTACATCGAATGCGAGATATTTATTCAAACCAGAACTTGGTTCTTAGCTACGATTCGATCTGAAAAAAAAAATAGCATTAGCGCTTGCTTCGTCTGGGATTGCGCAAACTTTGTTAGACGGTGGTCGAACAAGTCACTCTGCATTAAAATTGCCATTGAACATGCAAGTAAATGAATTTCAAACATGTAATATTTCAAAAACATCTGGAATGGCAAAGGTTTTACAGCAATGTAAAATAATCATTTGGGATGAGTGCACGATGGTTCACAAGAAATTATTGGAAGCCCTTAATCGAACGTTAAAAGGAAACCAACGTTTATTTGGTGGTGCATTGATATTGTTAGCAGGGGAATTTAGGCAAACATTTTTCCAATTTTTTCTCATGGACAACTTTATGTTGGACGTTGGCGAGTGGGTAAACCATCCTTATTGTTTATTTATGCATTAAATGCGAAAATAAAAAAAAATTATTATCAAAAAGCTCTTGAGTAATGCGAATGGTTCATTTAAAAAATTGTTAAATTAATTAATAAATTATGTAAGAAAAATTATTGCATTGAATTTAAGGCTGCATGATACACAACAATTTGTTTTCTGCTCCGGAGCGTAAATGAAGAGTAAGGATGGTTTCCCAACTAGGAAGCACGCCACATTATAATAGCTGACGACAAATCAGTTGAAGAAAAGGAAATTCGCAGAATTTGGCATTCTTCTCCTTTGAACGTTCCTTTCAAAATCCTTGCCACTATCACATTGTTCATCAGCTTCTCCATAATCAGTTAGGTTCCATTGCACAGTATCGGGGCATAAAGGTTTCGTAGCATTAAGATGATAAATCCAACTTTAAAACTCAAATGATGAGGCGGCATGCCATAGGCAAATCCAAAGAACACTTGCATATTTACACTCAATTGAATGGCTTGCACATATAGAAAAAAACGATGCCTTGAGACATGAGATTTATTCATACGCCGCTGTTGGTTTCAGAATCACGGGAAGTGATTTCGGAAATCCGCTTGCTAATATCACCACTTTTGCCATGACTGATTGCTTTAAAATGCTGCAAACAGGATTTTCTTTGATTCGCAGGTTTAACGAAAGCTTCAGTGCTCAGTGTGCTGTTCTTCCACCTTCCAATACCTAAAAAAATCTATATACCAAGTTTGAAGCAATTCGGCCCACCCGTTTGGGCTGTTGTAGGTGTCTATACATACAGACAGACAGACAGACGGACAGAATTTTTAACTTTTTTTTTCAAGACGAATGCACAAAAAATAAATATTTCTTAACTACACTTATGTATGTTTTAAGTAAAAAATGTGTTTCCTGTCAGTTTTTAAATACTGCAATTATATTTTTTAAATTGTAATTCATTTAATCCGTATGAAACTAAGATTTGTCTAACCGAGCGAAGCCGGGTGGGTTAGCTAGTTAACTATAAATTAAATGAAATGAATTTTCCTATCTCCATGAAAATTGAAGCTAATAATAATACATTACAATGTGAAGTGAATAGTACAGAGACTGTACATTTTGAGAAAGATCGATCTATTGGAAAATTATTGGGGTTCAGTAAACGATCTTTGAAAGCTGATTTATTGCATACTTCAGATTTACCTGTTGACATAAACAAAGTGAATGTCATACGAATTGAGTGTATTATTATTTCTTGTTCATATTTTAATAACAAACCAATGCATACAATACATGAATTTTCACCAGAAGTAGGACCTGGATATAAAATCATTGAAGTTCCAAGAAATCTCATTTATTTACCAGTGAACGTCAAGGAGTTAAGTTCTATTTCATTGAAGCTTGTTGACCAGGACGGAGATTTAATTAATTTTAGAGGAGAAACAATAACCATACGTTTACATTTAAAACCATTAGGTGATTCATAATGTTGATTTATAATAATATAATCAACCGCAAAAGTGACGATTCTGTTAGTTCTACATGAGCAGCAAAACTGACAAGACCAAAGCTCACATCTGAAAATAAATTTTATCTTCAGTCTTTAGGATTTGTTTTAAAATAAAAATATAAAATAATAAAAAATAAAATAAAAAAAAAATAAACATGAGTGAAATATTGAATATATCCCAAACACCTGGTTATGATAATAGCATTTCCAAATTTGAATATCACAGCTACTCTCCGTTCTTACAGTCTTACAATACAAGCGACGAAATACGTATTTCTATTCAACAACAAGACCTGTGTATTCTACCTAGCGAAAGTTATATTTACATTGAAGGAACCCTCAAAAAATTAGACGGAAGTAATTCTGATTCAGCTAAATTATGCAATAATGCTATGGCCTTTCTTTTTGAGGAAATTCATTATGAATTGAATGGTGTAGATATTGATTACAATAAAAATGTGGGTATCACAACAACATTAAAAAACTATATATCTTTGAATGAGAATGAAAGCAGATATCTTCAAAATACATCATGGTATGGAAAAGACATCATTTTGACCTCATCTGGTACTTTCAACTTTTGCGTACCACTTAAAAGTTTGTTAGGATTTGCTGAAGATTACAAAAGGATTATAGCAAACGCAAGACATGAATTGATATTAATACGTACTCGAACTGATGAGAATGCTTTTGTTTCGTCGGAAGATGTACAAATTAAAATCCTGAAAATGCAATGGAGAGTTCCTCACATCACTTTGGCCGATGCTGAAAAGCTAACCTTACTTAAACAAATACAATCAAAACCCATTCAAATGCATTTTAGAAACTGGGAAATGTATGAATATCCAACACTACCAGCTGCAACCGATCATATATGGACCATTAAAACTTCGGGTCAACTCGAAAAACCTAGATATATTATAATTGGACTACAAACAAACAGAAAAAATCAAAAAGATAAGGATGCTAGCAAATTTGATCACTGCACGTTGAGAAACGTTAAGATACATTTGAACTCTGAGTCATATCCCCGTGAAGATTTGAATGTTGATTTTACCACTGACCGATACGCTGTTCTCTATGATATGTACAGCCGATTTCAACAATCCTTTTACAGCAAACAATCGCAACCACTCTTATCACGTGAAGAATATAAGGAAACTGCTCCAATTATTGTAATTGATTGTTCCAGACAAAACGAGTCCATCAAGTCGGCTCCTGTAGATGTAAAACTTGAAATCAAAACAAACGTAGCTGTACCAGCAAATACTTCAATATATTGCATGATCATACATGATCGTATTTTTGAGTACAGTCCCTTAACTGGAGAAGTTCGAAAACATACATGATTTATGAGTAGGGTGTCCATCATATCTCTTTAAAAGAGAACATGTTCTCTTTTTTTGTTCAGATCTTTTTTACACTTTCTTTTTCGTTAAGGATCTATTTTTGTCCTCTTTTTTCGTGAATGTCTTTTTTTTGTTCCGATAATTTTTGAATGGATTTTATCAATAATACAAGAGTAATCTTTTTTATTATAACCCATGTAACCACTGTGTTATGATTTTATCTTCGATTTAATACAACATTTAAAAGACTACTACTGTTTACTTGTCAGCTGGGGTGGCTGTCAAATGACAGATTCAATTTAAATGTTTTGAATATTTTTTCGTTGCGCCATCGAATAAGGGAGATTTAAGCACAAATCATTACTGTTTTTTGAAAAAATGTGAGTTAAATGAATTCAATTCAAATTAAGGTATTTATAAGTATGAAATTTTAAATTTTTCTTTTCGCGGACATTAGTCATTGTAATATTATAAGATTTTCGGAAGCTTACCGCGTAATTATTAGAAATATTTATTTATTTCTTCTTCCCGACGTTTCGAAGAAATTTCACTCTTCGTATCTTGTAAAACGCTGAAATTTTTTACTTAAAAGATTTCATTTTATTTATGTAAATATAATCTGTTATTGTTAATTTTGTATGTGATTTATATTAATTTAAATGGACTAAAACTAAAACAGACTGAATAAAGCTTTTATTTTTTTGTTAACTATTGTTTTTTGAAATTTTTTGTTAATTTTTGTATGTATTTAGGTATTTTATAAAAAACGTTATGTAAAATTGTTCCTAAAACAAATATTTGTATATTCAATAAAAAACAAAAAAATCAACATTGCTTTTCTTTTTTTATTGTCTCTTTTTTTGTCTCTATTTTTTTTGTGATGTTCTCTTTTTTAAAAGCTTTTGGAGGAAAATGTTCTCTTTTTAAGAAATCCCATATGGACACCCTATTTATGAGAAACACCTGCAGCTGTTAGAAAAAGAATCTGTTTTTCTAGGAATAGAAGCACATAAAAAATATAAAGAATGAAATATTAAGAATTGAAGTTGGAAGCAGTTTTAAATCTGTGATTAATATAAAAAACTTAGAGCAAAATCATTGCTATCCTATAATAAGCATGAGAAGGATCCAAACTAAATTTGGAACGCAATTAGTTGTCGATCTGGGTAAAAACGATGTAAGTAAATTATTTTTTTTAAATTTGATAGAAAATGATAAATATGATTTTTCTTTCATAGGTATTCCTTCCAGCCCGCTACCGCTACAACAAATTAACTGAAAAGGCAGTTGAAATGGGTGCCGTGACATAAGGCCATGTGTCATAAGGCCATATTTCGAATTATGGCCTTATGACGCTTTTGTAAAGCGTCATAAGACCATATTCGAACATATGGCCTTACGACGCTTTCAAAAGCGTCATAAGACCATTATGGCTGTATGTCACTTTGTTAAGTTTGATTTCGAGTGGAACGCGTTGTTTAGTGTGCAAAATGGAAAATTCAAGTGACGTGATATATAATTTTGAATTTTGTGAAGGTTTAAGAACAGGCAGTAATATGCTTTATATTCCTGAAACCAAACATCTCTATCGTTTCAAATATAGTTCTAAAATAAGTAGACATTACATCTGCTACAATAAAACGTCATTGTATAAACATTTTTATAGTAATTTCATGGAACATTTTATTTTAGTTCTGAACGTCGTCAATGGCAGCACTAGTTGTCTTATCTACTTTACATAAAATGTCTTCTATTGTTGTTTTTGCTTCCCATGGCAGTTTAGACAAAACCATTCAAATTACTCTACAATCAAAGCTTGTGAACGTCGTCCATAGATGCCGCACAAAACGTTCCGCTTCTTGGGAATACTATAGATTTTAAATACAATGAAAACGTGTAATGCTAGTGCTATTGTTGACTTTCAAAACCAAACTCTTGTGCGCATACCAAAATCAAGTGCTCCACATAAGCATCCAAACAGTGAAGAACTTAGGAAAAAAATGTAATTGCAAATTCTTTTAACTTTAATTATCATATTGACATGACTTTGATTTAAAAAAAATAATAGCTTAAAATTCGCGCGAATTATTTTTTTTAAATCAAAGTCATGTCAATATGATAATTAAAGTTAAAAGCATTTGCAATTACATTTTTTTCCTAAGTTCTTCACTGTTTGGATGTTTATGTGGAGCACTTGATTTTGGTATACGCAAAAGAGTTTGGTTTTGAAAGTCAACAATAGCACTAGCATTACACGTTTTATTGTAGCAGATGTAATGTCTACTTATTTTAGAACTATATTTGAAACGATAGAGATGTTTGGTTTCAGGAATATAAAGAATATTACTGCCTCTTCTTAAACCTTCACAAAATTCAAAATTATATATCACGTCACTTGAATTTTCCATTTTGCACACTAAACAACGCGTTCCACTCGAAATCAAACTTAACAATGAAAAACGGGCAATTTGTTTCTTCGGATCATTGAAAAATGATCATTCCTTTTTAATATTACAACGGTAAGAACAGGTTATTGTTGTTCTCAATTGGTTTTTCTTAATATGCCCCTATGTCACAAAAGTATATGGCCTTATGACACTTTGGTAAAGCGTCATAAGGCCATATGTTCGAATATGGTCTTATGACGCTTTACAAAAGCGTCATAAGGCCATAATTCGAAATATGGCCTTATGACACATGGCCTTATGTCACGGCACCGTTGAAATGATCAATATGAAAACAGGATAATACTGTATCATTGACAAAGGTCCAATGGGAAGATCTGTTAAACTAGAAATAAGAAAAATTAACGAATAAGAGCGAAATGAATACAAAATTTGGTTTTTTCTTTTGAAATATAAAATTATTTTTTTATTAGCCAATAAGAGACGAATATGTTTAAATGAATAAAAGCAGTTTTTTATATACAATTTTTTTTTTGTTTTTTCTTTTTTTTTCTTATTTAATTTTTTCTTAACTCTAAAAAGGAAAAGGTGGATCTCCAAATAATGAACCATAATAATATGATGGAACTCCGTGTGTGTGTGTGTTCTGAGGATCGATAACTAAAATTCAAAAGGATGCTTTGGTACCTGTTTTTTTTTTTTTTTTTTTTATTAGGTAGAAACAATATAGAGACTCCTTTTTTATGTTACTTTAATATACATTTTTATTTTGAAGATAAAAATACGATCCTTATTGCGATTTAAAAAAAAACAAATTAATTTTTATATTTTTTTTATTACCTTGAGTTGAAATGATTTTCACTTTTAAATATGTGGTATATTTTAATGGCCCCAAGCATATGTGCTTTTACCATCTTCACATATAAACCTCTTTGTATCATTACAACTCAAGGTTTTTTTATTTATCATTTGTGTGTACATCAAATGTTGCTTACTTCTAAATATATACATAGTTCTATAAATATCTCGTTTCTTAATTGAACAATTTCTATAGTCTCTTAATTCTAAATTATTAGTTATATATTTTTTTATTCCCTTGGCTTTTTTTGTCACTTCACCGGTATCAATCCCAAAACAATATAATTTAGCCCTTAGTCCTACAAAATCAGTCATAATCCTCGAATTATTTTCATCTTTAAAAAGCCCTATCACCTTGCCATTATTTAAAGGGAAATTATGAATGTTGTTCACCGGATACTCAGAAGTGTCAAACCTAGATCTCTCAGGATTAATTACATCATCATAGATTTTAGCATAAAAGTCGTCTGTAAATATGGAATAGATAAAAGAGTCTGTATCCATATAGTTCAAACGAATTTTATTACTAAATTTTGGCTTCATGTAATCATAATGAAAATCATACATTAACCACTTTGAGAGTTCTAAAACGGTAAAACCTAAATAAATTGGTTTATCTAGTTTAACACTTCCTTTCTTCATCTCAATAGCACACATATTCGGTGTAAATATGCTACAACTATAAAAATCAATCGCAATCAGCTTTCTTGCTGAAAATTGGTTTCTATGCGCACTCCATTCTGAAACAATCTTCACATTTCTACGCTTTTCAACATTTTCCATGGTTTTACCATAGACGCTATTGTTCATTAATTTGAAAAAGTCTTTCTCAAACTTATTCCTGGCAACTTTTCTTTTTTCGGTGTTCAGAGAAATATACTTTTGGAGCCAGTTCGACTGACTAAACTTCATGACTCTATGTACTTTTCTTAAAATTAATCCATGTGAAATACATTGCTGTAAGTTTCTTAAATGAGTTTTGAAATTTTTCCTTGAATTCAAGTGAGCAACTAACTTGGGAATTTTACATCCTGGGGTGCTTATATTTTCAGGACAAAATGGAAGATCATTATGTGAGTCATGAATACTCGATGGATAATCTAAATCTACTTCCAATACATATCCAACATTATCACCTTAAATGTTGGAGATGTATTCAGATGTATAAATCTGAGGATTATCCCACTGAAAATTACCATATGGTAAGGGTTGTGACATAGCCCATCCGTATAAGTTATTAGCATCAAGATACATTAAGTATTCCGATTCTAGGTTTGGATTATAGCTAGATATGTATTTATTATTAGCCACAGCATTTCTGTGACTACATTGACACAAACCACCTCTTATTCCAGTTTTAAAAAAATTTTACATATCGACATCAGTTAAAAGCTCCAACTTGATATTAGTTGTTTTGAGCATCGCGTCCCATGATAACCCAGGAGCTGTAAAATAATGACAAGGATCAAGTTCGTAGATTGAAATACAAAGTTTCCTAAAACTTTCAAATATATCTGCTAATAAAAGCACATCACTCTTAAGATAGAGAACCATATAATCTTCAAGTTTTTTACACTTAAAGTGATCCCATACATTAAGAGCATGTTTATAGTCCTCAACTAAACATTCTTCATCAATCATTTTGTTATAAAATTTCGATTTCGATGGTAAAGAGGTTTCCTCAAATCGTTCCCATGAATCTAAATGATCATAAGGAAATACACCTTTTCTTTGCATTAAATTAAATGATATATTGTCTTGGAAAACACTTTTAGTATTTTTTAAATCATTAGACGATAAATTCTTTGCTAAAGATGAGATGCTCGACTGAAGAAACCTATTTGAATCTAAAAATCGTATCTCAAAAGTGTTTTTAGCATCTAAATAAGTTCGTTTAGAAAGAGAAATATAATTTTCTTTGTTCAATGGAATTATTGAAATTTCTCCGTTGATATTAGAAAGACTTTTTATAAAAAGATGACAGTCATACCCCGAAAAATAATCAAAGAAGACGGGGAAAAATTTGGTATTTGGAAATTTAAATAACACTGAACGTGAGCGGGTCCTCTATACAACCCGGTGAAGTGACAATGATCTCTTGCCCTTAAATCTGAATTCTTAAAACTACTCTTACATATATGACATGTTGGTGAATGTCTTTGTCTGAAATCTTCGGCTATGGTCAACATGGGCATCGGTTTTTGGTTTTTGATGACTTCTTGATATAAATTCGTCAATTCTTCCACCAACATTTTCACAAATTTGTCTGACGAATTTTCACCTAAAATAGAAAAATGGACAATTATTATAAATATGTTTATTTCGAAATATTATTATATTTATATTTAAATTCTTACCAACAAATGTCTTCTGTGTGTTAAACTTTTCATCAAATGTACATTTAATAAAATAAGAAAAAGCGCAGGGCACATGCTGTTGAACATCAGTTGTTGAAGAAAAATCCGGGTTGGGCTGTTGATGGTTTATCGGCTGTAAAATGGACTCGAAGTCAGCGTAAACAAATGGTACTTCCAACTTCTTTCCATGCTTTTCAAACTTTATTGAGGACTTATCTCCCTCTGGCATCATTGTAACAATCGTGCAACATTCGTTTTTATGTTTTTTTATTGAATCTTCATCAGCAAAAGATTGTAGACAACCATTACAAAGATTCAACTTTTTTTTTTTTTTTTGTTAATTGAGAACTGATTAATCGTGATATGTTTTTAATAAGAACATAATGAGTAAGTCCCTCCTCATTCCCACAAAAGAGCAAATTTATATGCTTACTCTGCTCCTTTTGGGTATGATAGAATGGACCAATTATTTGTATATCATTATTTGTATTAGTCATCTCATAACCAAACACATTCACACTTATCTCAGGGTTGTTTTCCTCGAATATTTTAACATCTTTTACAGCCAGAGGGAATTGCAAGTCTTTGAAGCTTACGAGTTGATTAAATGCATCTATTGTTTCATCAGCAATGTTATATTTACATGGATATGATTCAGTGTTTTGAGGATAAGATATTCTTCCTGCGAAAGCAGCTATAATAGACCATTTAAAACAGTACTCATCGTTGTTTTGAACGTTTATGCATGCTTTTTTGTTTCTTATTTTGGCCGGCAATTCAAAATAGGATGATCCTCCAACAGGTTGGTATTTATTGATGTTAATTTCAATTCTGAGAAATGAAAGCAAAGCCCATCCGCTCTCTTTTTCCTGAAATTCTTCTAATTTCACTTTTATTTCATCAATAAATTGTTGAAGCTTTGCATTTATTTCACTTTCACTCAGCACCACACTCATTTTTGTTTGAATATTTTTCACATCCGAAATCAACTCATCAGGACTATTGTTGGACTTCACGAAATCACCGAAAAGTTCAATGTTTAGCTTCAATGCGCCTAAAATGCCCATCTCGTTTTCCAGCAAGTCTTTGATAAGACATTTATTTTCGTCAAACAAAACATTCACATCTAAGATTGATTCATCGACAATCTTTATGCAATAAGTTTTAATTCGATTTTTGAAAGCTCCACTTATTACACTTACATTATCAGTCAGGAGCTGCATAGCCAGTGCTCTATGTGAAGATTTTCTTTGGTGATGTGTCATTTTTCGCTCCTCGACATCCTCCTCACAGATGTAGCAATATGTAGTTTGAGGGGAACCCTCACCATCTTTTTCCGAAAGCAGCTGTTGAACTAGCGTTTTATGTGAAGCTTTTTTATTATGCTCGCTCCATTCCACATCTTCTTCACAGCTATGACAATACCTTTTAGCAATTATTCTTGGTTTTTTGTTCAATATCGCTTTAGATGTTGAAGGTTGAGGAGAATGTTCCCTTTTCCTAGCGCTTCCTTCATTCTTTAAAACAGCTACTGCTGAATGTTGACTTCTGATGTGATCGTTAAGCTTGTCTTTCCTCGACAGAACCTTCTCACATATATTACACTTGAAAATTGTTTTTAGATCATCATGGAAAGTCATGATGTGTCTTCTTAGATTTGCCTTTTGAGCGAAGGATTTTTCACACTTTTCACAAACAAACATTTTCAGAAATTAATTTTTTAACGTAAATTCAAAAAGGAAACAGAAAAAATCACAAAATTAAACTCGGATCTTTAGTAATATTATCAAAAACAGATTTTCAATGAAAAATTAAAAAAACAACTTGATTGAAACAGACTGTAAATTTAACTTAAATTCCAAAGGAAAACAGAAAACAACACAAAATTGAATTTGATTGTTTAATAATTATTAAAATCAGATTTTCAAAGATAATTCAAAAAACGAACTTGGTTGTCCTATTCACAAAAACAGAATGCCCTGCTTCATATTCAAAATTTACCTTTTATACATTTTTTTCTTTATGTTTTAGAATAAAAAAGGAAAAAATCCTTAAAAACAAAAAAACAAAAAAAAAAATGCCGATATTTCTTAACCAATCAGATTTGTGTATATATTTTTCTTTATGTTTTGATAGAATATTAAAAAAAAATGTAAAAGGACATCTCACATATTATGTAGATACTCCATAAATGCATTTTTTTTATTATTTTCTCCATACCGTTATAAATCAATCAATTTTTATTACTATTTTAAGGAATCATGATCCCGTCAAAGCAACCCCTAAGAAAATAACGATTTTTTCAATGATTTCGCGTTAACTCATTTCTTATCTACTTATCTAATTTATTGACTAAAAAGAAGAAGTAGGTACACCATGAATGCATTTTTGGTTATTTTATCAATACCGTTATAAATCAATCAATTTATTATCCACCAAACAACCAAACCAAACCCTGTTTTTTTCTCCTTCAAACCTTACTAAAATATATATTTTTACTAGCTATGATCACACGATAAAAATAAAGACAAAATATCTACTTCAAATGAAAGAAAAAAAAAATAAAAAGATACCTGTCTTAAACCAAAAACATTCATTCTAAAACGATACTTCACATATGCACCGCAAAAATGCATTTTTAGTCCATACCGCTATAAATTAATCCATTTTTATTACCTCCCTACCAAACATTTTATAAATTCAAAGCAACACCAACAATAAAAAAAAGGTACCTGTCCCAAGCCAAAAACACACATTCTTACATCTTACGTTTCCCAGCAAGCATAGAACCCTGTACTCTCGCGTTTGCCAGCAAGCATAGAACTCTGTTCCCTCTCTCATCCCTTCGTACCGCAGCGCCCTGTCTCATCCCTATTGATGCTCTACTCCCTGTCTCATCCCTCATCCCTCGGAATCTCCATACAAGCCAGAACCCGCCAAAACTAACTACTTTCATAATAAGAATAGAAATATGAAAACGTATTCACCAAATCAGATTATATATGAGAAAATAGTAGGATGTAGAAATAAACTTTTACCTAGATATAAGAAACAGAAAGTTAAGGAAGATTTAGGAAACAAAGTCCTTATTTACAGTAGAAATAGAGTTATACATATCTAAAGATAACATAAAAACTTAAAATTTTTACCATTTCAGAAAATGAAGATGAACATTGTTTTAATACATTCAATACTTATAGCTATGGCATATGCTGATATATAGTAGACTATACAAGAGAAAACTATTTACTAATAGAAAATGGTGACACCGCGCTTTACGAAAATTATGGAAACATATTCCATATAACACATCTTACATACTATGAGCAAATATTAAAAGAAACAGAATCTCAAATAGGAACTAACTATTTTAAAAATACAGCCAGTGAAAACACTGAGGACAATATGTTAAACCCAAGTAAAGATGTAGATATAACAGTTATTAAAACACTTTTAGGACAGCTCAGATTAACAAAAAGATATAAAAGAGGAATAGATGAAATCGGTACAGTTTGGAAGTGGATTTCGGGATCACCTGATCATGATGACCTAATCTTTATTAACAACAAATTAAAAGAACTAGTTAATAGCAATAATAGACAGTTTGTAACAAATTCAGAAATTTTTGACGCCATTAAAAAATTATCAGAACACATATACAAAATAGAAAATGATAGACAATTGAGATTAGCAAGAGAGAGAAATAAATTAATGATCATAGAATTACAAAATACAATTCAAACAATAACTTTAGCCAAGTCAGGAATTTTAAACCCTGCTATTTTAAATTTAAATGATATAAAAGAAATAACACGACACGAACATGGTAGTATGACCATTACAGACTTAATTGATATCTCAGAATTTAAGATAATACAAAATGAAGAATTAATTATCATTTTAATAAAATACCCCATAATTAATAAGAATTGTAAGCTTTATGAAGCAAGGGCCATAAGCCAAACAGATGGTAAATTAATTAAAAGTAAAGAAATTGCTAAATGTAATGAAAACTATATAAATGTAAAGAATTGCGAGACAGAGTTAAGCCAAACATTTTGTAAATTAGATTTCAATGAAACCTGTTTATCAGATATATTAAATAAACAAAAAGCAAAATGTAATAAGATTAAGGAAAGAAATTAAGAATTAGAAATACTTAAGGATGGTGCAATTTTAATAAGTGATGAACATATAGTTGACAATCAAACAGTAAACGGAGTCAACTTGATAAATTTTTTAAACACAACAACAATTGATGGAAGAACGTACGAAAACCCAACATATAAAATACAGAACTATCTGAAAACATATACAATAGATAGATATCCTGTGGAAAACTATTTTGAATCCCTTGACGAGGACCTTACAAGATAAAGCATCAGGCAGTCCCATAATTAGCTACGTCATTTACATTAATGATCATAATCATAGTTATAGCATTACATATATAATATACTTCCTCAAGATGAGGAATCTATTCCAATTTGAGAGTGTTTGAGCATAACCAAAAACGACTGCTGGCTACAACTACTATCCTGCATTGTAAACAAACCTGCTGCAATTAAATTGTTTTCATCGATAACTCATCATGAACAATAACAACAATTTATTGATCATCTGTTATCTGTCAATACATCTGTCATTCTGTCAACGACCACCTGTCATATCATCATAAACATTAAACAACATTACCGACATATTCGAAGTTGTGGTTCGTGCATGAACTAAGCAAATAGATAATTGAATGGTAGTCATTATCAAAATTTTTATTCTTTGGCAAGTAAAAATTTAAATTATTTATCTTCTTCTTATATATATAAAAAGTAAACTATATTTTGTTGGTCGCCGATTCACGCCTTAACCCGTTTACCAATTTCAACCAAACTTTCACACATCTTTGGTATTGGTCTATAAATGAATTCGGTGAAGTTTCGTTGAAATCGGTATGTGTGTTTTGTGCGTGCGTGAAAAATAAACTTAAAGCTCACTTAGCAAAACTCAAAAATCATTTATTTGAAATATAATTCAGTCATAGTCGGAATTTTATAATATTGGATTTTTGTTTTTAGTTTTGAAGTCAAAAACATAAACATTGTTGTTGCTTTTGCTATTTTTTGTATTTTTGTATGGTTTCACACGGTGTATACAAATACACAAAAACATTATTGTGAAGTATTCAAGAAAGGAGAATGAGCAATTTTGTATGGATCGTGGGCGTAGGCGGCCAAGAACGATATTGTTATTTAATGATTTGAATTAGTTATACTTTCTAAAAGTTTTATAACTGCCAGGTGCCAGTAAACTTCTAATACTTTTAAAATGCATTATTGTTTTTGAATGCTTCATACAATTTTAATTAGTATTCTGTCCATAGAAAAAATCATTATAAAATAAATAAATCTAATATATAAAAATAAGTTGCCTTATGTTCGGGCTCGATAAACTCGAGAATGGCTGGGCCGAATTTTTTCATATTTTTTTATAAAGGTAGCTATCTTATTGAGGAAGGTCTTTTTTGTGAAATTTGGTCAAATTTCGGTAAAGGGCAAATCGCAAAATGCATTTTTAGTGCATTTCGTCATATTAATAACAACATTTTTTATAGGGTCTTCTGAGTACATATGTCGACGAAGGTTTACGGCCAAACTTCGGTAAAATAATTTGCCACAACTGCAGTTTTATTGCATTCTGTCAAAATGCCAACAAATCTTTTGGTAGCATCTTCTGAGGATGCCTGCAAAGGTTTCTGTGAAGTTTGGTCAAAATTCTGTAAAGCGGTAGCGTTGTTCTTTTTGATCTAGCATTTTACATGAAGTATTTTTTCCGTAATTATAGAAAATTATTTTTATTTTCAATGTGTCAATTTAATTTAAATAAAATTGGAATAAGTTTGTGATCTGCGATTTTGGACAAATCATCGGGTTGAAGTGACTGAAGAAATATTACATCGAATGCGAAATATTTATTCAAACCAGAACTTGGTTCTTAGCTACGATTCGATCTGAAAAAAAAATAGCATTAGCGCTTGCGTCGTCTGGGATTGCGCAAACTTTGTTAGACGGTGGTCGAACAAGTCACTCTGCATTAAAATTGCCATTGAACATGCAAGTAAATGAATTTCAAACATGTAATATTTCAAAAACATCTGGAATGGCAAAGGTTTTACAGCAATGTAAAATAATCATTTGGGATGAGTGCACGATGGTTCACAAGAAATTATTGGAAGCCCTTAATCGAACGTTAAAAGGAAACCAACGTTTATTTGGTGGTGCATTGATATTGTTAGCAGGGGAATTTAGGCAAACATTTTTCCAATTTTTTCTCATGGACAACTTTATGTTGGACGTTGGCGAGTGGGTAAACCATCCTTATTGTTTATTTATGCATTAAATGCGAAAATAAAAAAAAATAATTATCAAAAAGCTCTTGAGTAATGCGAATGGTTCATTTAAAAAATTGTTAAATTAATTAATAAATTATGTAAGAAAAATGATTGCATTGAATTTAAGGCTGCATGATACACAACAATTTGTTTTCTGCTCCGGAGCGTAAATGAAGAGTAAGGATGGTTTCCCAACTAGAAAACACGCCACATTATAATAGCTGACGACAAATCAGTTGAAGAAAAGGAAATTCGCAGAATTTGGCATTCTTCTCCTTTGAACGTTCCTTTCAAAATCCTTGCCACTATCACATTGTTCATCAGCTTCTTCACAATCAGTTAGGTTCCATTGCACAGTATCGGGGCATAAAGGTTTCGTAGCATTAAGATGATAAATCCAACTTTAAAACTCAAATGATGAGGCGGCATGCCATAGGCAAATCCAAAGAACACTTGCATATTTACACTCAATTGAATGGCTTGCACATACCGAAAAAAACGATGCCTTGAGACATGAGATTTATTCATACGCCGCTGTTGGTTTCAGAATCACGGGAAGTGATTTCGGAAATCCGCTTGCTAATATCACCACTTTTGCCATGACTGATTGCTTTAAAATGCTGCAAACAGGATTTTCTTTGATTCGCAGGTTTAACGAAAGCTTCAGTGCTCAGTGTGCTGTTCTTCCACCTTCCAATACCTAAAAAAATCTATATACCAAGTTTGAAGCAATTCGGCCCACCCGTTTGGGCTGTAGGTGTCTATACATACAGACAGACAGACAGACATACAGACGGACAGAATTTTTAACTTTTTTTTTCAAGACGAATGCACAAAAAATAAATATTTCTTAACGACACTTATGTATGTTTTAAGTAAAAAATGTGTTTCCTGTCAGCTTTTAAATACTGCAATTATATTTTTTAAATTGTAATTCATTTAATCCGTATGAAACTAAGATTTGTCTAACCGAGCGAAGCCGGGTGGGTCAGCTAGTAGAATATAAATGTGTATGGTATCCTATATAATATATGTTTATATTTTACATAGCAAAAGCTATTAAAATGCTTTTAATATCAGCGACAGTCTTCAACGGTACAAGTTGAAAGGCTAAACTGATTGAGTTCTCAGTTTTTTTTTATGACGGTTTTTCAATTAGTCAGTTAGTTTTAATAATAATACCTAAAACCTTCATTATGTATGTCAATGCTTGGAAACAAAAGTATACTGTGATAATCTTTCAGAGCACCCATAAGATGGCATGAACTGTTTCAATATTAAAGGTTTTTTAACAGTAGATCCTGTATATCGGGTTTTTCAGTGACAATTTTTTTTAGTTTTACCAAATTTTTTCAAATGACTACTTTAACATTTTTGATTTATGTTGTGAGTATTTTTTGGATGTATTTCATTGATAATTGCGTTCTTAAGTTTTGCCTTAAGATTCACATACCAAAAATCTGTATATAAGCAACTTAATTCCATTGGAGGTCTTAGCTTCACTAAATAAGTAGCAAAATTTACGTATCTGATACCACTGTCAATATGCTTAAAATGCGGCACATAAAAGCTTCTTAAACAAAGAATTTGAACTCCTTGCTCGGCACCTGCCCTGGGATGGGAGTTTTATGCTCGAATTTATTGCGTTTAAACGTTTTTTAAATTGCAGGCAGATCAGAAAGGGTGAAGAACTTCTTGCATCTATAAAAGAAGCCTAAACGTTTTGCAGCATTTTTGGCATTCTCAAGTATGTGGTCATTCCAAAAAAGATTATCACTGATACACATACCGCCATACTACTTTTGATAGCTTTTTGGCTTCTTTGAGTTTTCGAAGCATTAAACTCAACAGTCCACACAACGTAACGTATTAAATTAATAGTACCTTTTTATTTGACAGGCTAATCACTTTTGGTGCATCAAACGCTTCAACATTATATGATATTTGTGATAATTCAACTGATTTTAATTTACTAGAAGTGCTAGATTTCCTAATAGCCTGCTACTTTACACCCGTGTAAGAAAAAAAAATCAGTTATTTCCAAAATATTAAAAAAGTCGGTACGGAGTTCGCCGGGTCAGCTAGTAAAAATATAAAAACTTGAATTTGAGACTTATTTTGTAAATGGCCGCGAGCGCTAAAAACTGCCAATACTCCTTTGATTTTCGAAAAAAATGTAATCGTGACCTTTTGTATGTATGTATATGTATGTAAAACACTTATGGATCATGGTGAAGCCTGGTCGCTATATTTTGAGTAATGGTTTATGGGAAACTAAAAGAGTTTTTTTTGGTTGCGCAATAAATGTTGCATGATTGGATTTGTGTTCAAGCGATGATGTTGTTTCGATGTGGTAAGGAGTCTTTTGGTTACCTGCACATTTAATAATAAAGCAATAATGTTTCAATGGTTGTTTTTCTATTTTTTTCATGGAATGGCAATTGTATGCGCGTTTACAGTTAGGGGGTCATTAGAGTTTCTAAAAAACATCAAAATCATGATTTTTGGGTGTATGACGTATGAGCTTTTTTTATGTTGGTTTTAAAATAAACATACATATACATAAATAAATGGTATTTCTTTAAGTTTTAAAAGTAAACAAAATGTCATCAGGATATTGAAGTAGATAATAGATGGGTAGTCCCATATTCGCCATTGCTATCAAAAGCGTACAAAGCTCATATAAATGTAGAGTATTGTAATTCGGTCAAGTCAATTAAATACATTTGTAAGTATGTAAATAAAGGGAGTGACATGGCTGTTTTTGGAGTATCGGAGAAGAAAAATGACGAAATTGCACAATATCAAATGGGTAGGTACATTAGTAGTAACGAAGCACTTTGGCGAATTTTGTCTTTCCCAATTCATGACCGCAGTCCAGTTGTTATTCATCTAGCAGTGCATTTGGAAAATGGACAGCGTGTGTATTTTACTGTTGATAATGCACAGCAGATTGCAGATCAACCGCCATCAACCACATTAATTTCTTTTTTTAAATTATATGAAAGAGATCAATTTGCTAAAACGCTGCATAATTCCCAAGTACCAACATATTACACGTGGAATGCAAGTTCAAAGACATGGGAAAAACGAAAAAGAGGAACACCTGTTGAAGGTAATCCTGATGTTTTTGCAAGTGATGCAATAGGACGACTTTATACAGTGCATCCCAGCCAACATGAATGTTTTTATTTGCGTCTTTTATTGGTTAATGTTCCTGGACCTACATCTTTTTTGAGTTTGAAAAGAGTGAATGGGCGTCTTTGCCACACTTATCGTCAAGCATGTGAAGAACTGCATTTATTAGAAAATGATAATCATTGGGATGCCACACTTATGGATGCATCATCCACAGGTTTACCGCATCAAATAAGAACATTATTTTCAATAATTATCGCAACATGTTTTCCATCAAATCCAGTAGAATTGTGGCATAGTTATCGTGACTATATGACTGAAGATATCTTGAATAGAATGCGTCGTATTTCTAGAAATCAGGAATTAGTTACTACGCTGGAGATGTATAATGAGGCATTAGTTATAATTGAAGATATGTGCTTAGCAATCGCAAATAAAACATTGTCACAATTAGGCTTGCCTGCTCCTAATCGACAAATACATGACGCAATCAATCAAGAAATGCAACGTGAACAACAATATGATATAAATGAAATGCACACATTTATAAATTTGAATCTGCCTAAATTGAATCGAGAACAAAAAATTGCATATGATACAATAATTCAAGCTCTACAAAACGAAAGCGGAGGAATGTTTTTTTTAGATGCGCCAGGCGGTACCGGAAAAACATTTTTGATTTCCTTGCTATTAGCGACTGTGAGATCACAGAACAATATAGCCTTAGCACTTGCATCATCTGGAATAGCTGCCACATTATTGGATGGGGGCCGTACAGCGCACTCTGCACTTAAATTACCATTGAATATGCAAATTAATGAAAATCCAACGTGTAACATATCTAAAAATTCAGGAATGGGAAGAGTTTTGCAACAATGTCAATTAATAGTGTGGGATGAATGTACAATGGCACATAAGAGATCGGTGGAAGCTTTAGATAGGACCTTGAAAGATTTACGTACTAATCAAGAAATATTCGGTGGCGCTCTGATATTGTTGGCTGGTGATTTCCGTCAAACGCTGCCAGTGATTCCCCGTTCAACTCCAGCACATGAATTAAAGGCATGCTTGAAGTCATACAGTTTATGGAGATATGTACAAACACTCACTTTAACAACAAATGTAAGAGTACAATTATTAAATGACCCATCGGCTGACGAATTTTCTAGACAACTACTGTCGATAGGAAATGGACAAATTCCAATTGATGCTACTACTGGATTAATCACTTTGCCAGATAATTTTTGTAATTTCGTACAAACCAAACAACAATTGGTTTCAAGTGTTTTTCCAAACATTGCGCAAAACTATCGAAATCATAATTTTTTAGGTGAAAGAGCAATACTGGCAGCCAAAAATCAGGACGTCGGTCAATTGAATGCAGATATTTTAAGTGATATACCTGGTGAGATTGTGACGTATCAATCAGTAGATACGGTCACAAATCAAGATGACGCTGTCAATTATCCAACGGAATTTCTGAATTCCTTGGATTTGCCTGGACTGCCGCCTCATCGTTTAAATTTGAAAGTTGGTGCACCAATTATTCTTCTTCGGAATATAAATCCACCTCGATTGTGCAACGGAACAAGATTAGCAGTCAAAAATGTCATGAATAATCTTATTGAAGCAACGATTTTAAAAGGAAAATTTAAAGGTGAAGATGTATTGATTCCGCGTATTCCAATGATTCCGCCAGATTTACCTTTTAACTTTAAACGATTGCAATTTCCAATACGTCTTGCTTTCGCCATGTCAATAAATAAGTCACAAGGACAATCTTTGGAATTGTGCGGAATCGACCTTGAATATCCATGCTTCTCCCACGGACAATTGTATGTATCATGTTCACGCGTAGGAAAGCCATCAGTTCTGTGTATTTATAGCACAACTTCGGGCAAAACAAAAAATATAGTTTACGAAAAGGCTCTGCGATAGTAAAATAAAAAGAAGAAGAAATAAAATAAATTTAAAAAAAAACATCCATTTTTTCATATTTTAGACAAACTAATTTGACGTTATAAATATATGTAATTAAGAAGTCAAACTTATCACATAATATTTAATATTCAAAATGTTTATATCTATCATCGCTTTCTGCTAGGAAGGGCAGAACAACGTCTGCCGGGACAGCTAGTTTCTTTTAAAAACTAAACATAAATTAATAATATTATGTCTGCGTGTGCTCTATGTGATAATGTTGCGGATTATCTCATTGACGCAATAATCTGTCATGGAAACTAGTCGTAAATTATTGCATGTTTCATGTATTAATGCTCCGTTCAGCACAAACAATCAAACTATTTAAAAAAAGAAAATCAATTTATTTCTTCTGTGACGATTGCGATCCATTTGCCTATGCGAATATTGTTCGTGATGTACTTCAAGCTAGATATTGAAAATCTGCATAACCAATTGCTCCAACTTAACAAGCAAATTGGAAATAATATCGCTATTCATCATTCACTACGCGAAGAAGAACAAAGCCAAGATTCTTCAATTATAAATAATACTTTCTCATGTGAAACTGCGCCGCATAAAAGAAAAATTGACAAAACCGATACAGAAGCAACTGACATACATCCTTTAACAAAGAAACCAGCTACATCTGTATCGATTAATGCATCGCAACCACCACCAACTATAAATATAGCACGACAAAAACAGCTGAAACATTCTCTCAATTCAACATTATCAGATGATACGATCATAGAAAATTCAAAACCTCCGTCAAAAATAGTTAATCACGATGCTACAAGTAATTTTAAACTACCAACACATTCTGCTTTTCATACGCAAATATTTCAATCCACTGAAAACTGTTCTCCGATTATCGTTATCATCCTTCAACGAATGCCCTTGATATAAAAAACTATATTGCGATAAAGATTGGAACTTCTGCGGTGATTAAGGTTGAGAAAATGATACACCGGAATTTCTCTAAATATGCTTCATTTAAATTAAGAGTACCAGATTCATTATACCAAAAACTTAACTCTCCATCATTATGGCCAAGGGGAATAGTAATTCATGAATTTATAAATAAACATCAAAACGCCAAAAATAACACTTTTCAGAAGGAACGGACAATGCAAAAATACCAAAAAAGCAGCTTCATCAGATACTAATCTACTACCAGAATGTAAACGGACTAAGGACAAAGATCAATACGGTCTATAAAAATATAAATAACCTCCTTCATGGAATTATTGCACTAACTGAAACGTGGTTAAACAGCTCCTTTCTAAACACTGAGCTTTTTGATGGATCTTATCAAGTCTTCAGACGTGACAGACATAACTCAAATAGTGATGGAACAGTAGGTGATGGGATTTTGCTAGCTATTAAAAACAATTTTATCTGCACACTTGTTAATGATTTCAATTCTTCAGACGTTGAAATAATAGCTATTAAAATAAAGTTAGAAACAGGCTATTTATATATAATCTGCACATACATCCCACCAAGCTCCCATATTAATGTTTACGAAAAATATATTGACTGCATTGAAAACATAAACAATTTGTTGGAACCTAATGACGAACTTCTGATCCTTGGCGACTTTAACTTCCCAAATTTAAATTGGACACAAACAGATGATTGCATTATCTATTCTCCAACAAACTTATCATCTTCCAGTGAATTCTCAGTCATCGACGGACTGACCTCATGCGGACTAAGCCAATACAATGGTGTTTGTAATGGCTTAAATAAAATTCTGGATCTTGTCTTCTTTACGGATTCAGTAAACTCTGACATAGCTGTAACTCCTGCTAACACTATATTATTAAACGAAGATAGACATCTTCCTGCGTTAAATATATCTTTGAATCTAACAATGTGTAATGTATCCACAAAAGCGAATGCTAAACTTGAGTTTGATTTTAAAAAATGTAATTTTGATCTTCTTGTCAGTTTGTTGTGTAATGTAAACTGGAATCAATTGTTTCATAGTTGTAAAGTGAATGAGATGTGTTTAAAATTCTATAGCCTGCTTTTCGATTGCTTTTTTAAAACAACGCCCCTACGGAATAACTATATTGAATCTAATAATCCACCATGGTTGGCTAAATTTTAGTAAATCCAAAGATGATGACGATTATAGAATCTACTCTGAACTTAAAAATATGTTCTGTGATTATTCGAATGCCTTATATTCAAACTATATATTGAAAATTGAGAGTGAATTGAAGCATAGCCCAAAAAAGAAATACTGACGGCTATCCTAACTCTATGTCATTCAAAAATATAACTAGTCATGACTCCCGTGAAATATCAAATATGTTTGCTAGCTTTTTCAAAGATGCTTATTTGGTTAGTAGTTCTAATGAACCCGTGAATAATTTCGGTCCGCAACTAAATTACCCACATCTTAACTCTATAAATTTTGCTATTCAAGAATATTCAATTGTTCAGAATATTTTTGAGCTTGAAAACTGTTTCAGCCCGGGTCCAGATGGTGTACCGTCTTGTGTTTTAAAAAAGTGTGCCTCCCAACTGTCTTATCCATTATATTTATTATTTAATAAATCTCTACAGTTTTCAGTCTTCCCCATTTTGTGGAAAAGTGCGTATATAAGACCAATTTATAAAAAAGGACCAAAAAATGATATATGGCAACAACCGCCCCATCGCTAAACTATCAGTCATTCCAAAATTGTTTGAGTCTCTTATAATGTAATGTCTTGTCGTTTAACTGTAAATCTATTATTAGTGACAGTCAACATGGTTTCGTGCAAAATAAGTCTACCGTTACAAACTTGTTTCACTTCACTTCATTTTGTATTGACTCATTTGAAAAGCAGAAGCAGGTAGGTTGTATATTTACTGATTTCAGTAAGGCTTTTGACAAATTATGTCACAAAACTTTATTAATAAAACTTAAAGCCTTGGGTTTCAATGAATGTTTTATAACGTGGATCGCTTCTTATTTAGAAAATAGAAGTTATGCCGTTTTTTTCCGTAGTGAGTGTTCCGAACAATTTTATGTAAATTCAGGTGTTCCACAAGGAAGCCACTTAGGTCCGTTATTGTTCACTTTGCATATAAACGATGTGACCTCAATTATTAAAAACTCTTCTCTTCTCATTTATGCCGACGATATAAAAATCTTTAAAGAAATATCTTCAATTAATTACTGTCTACAACTTCAAGAAGATCTCGAAAACTTCTGGGAATGGTGCAATAAAAAAAGCTTATTTTTCAATGTTGACAAGTGTAAAACTTTTGAGTTTTACACGCAAAAAGAAAATAATATCGTATAATTACATGTTTGACTCTTGTCTGTTAACTAGACCGTCCGTTTTCTCTGACTTGGGGATTATACTTCACTCAAAACTCACATTCACATATCACTATGACTATATTATCAATAAAGCCAATAAAATTTTAGGATTCGTTAAAAGATTCTCTCGAGATTTCCATGATCCATACGTCTTAAAACTTTTATATGTATCATTTGTTAGGCCTATACTCGAATATGGCTGTATTGTGTGGTCACCATACTATTCGATTCATATAGATAGAATAGAAGGTATTCAAAGAAGATTTATGCGTGTTTCCCTCCGTTTTCTACCATGGTATCCTGGAGTCTCACTGCCTCCCTACATTAAAAGAGTTAAGCTTCTGAATCTCCCTCTACTTTCAAAGCACAGAGAATATTTACAGCTTTGTTACATTATAAAATTAATAAACGGTTCTATAACATCGCCATCAACTTTGGGTCGTTTACGTTTCAGTTTTAGTCAAGCTAACATAAGATAACAAATACCTTTATGTCCATTATTAAGACGAGTAAATTATGGGTTAAATAGTCCTCTAAATCAATTGATTGCAGTTTACAATAAGTATTAATTTATGATCTCTTCAGTAAATGATAACTTTAAAAGTGCTAAATTCAAACAAACTTTTTTTAATAAATTATTGTAATTGAAGTTGTATAATAGGTACTAGTTTTAAAAAATGTTATATATGTAATATGTGTAAACGTTAGTCCTTTAACGTATTAAATAAATAATGAGATCATCCAGAAGAATCCAGACTAAACAACTTGAAGAAATACGACTCAGCAATCTCTTAAAAAGAGTAGAGGAAATGACAGAAGAAACGGGACGTTCTTCTTAAAACAAAGGAAGGAGTTAATGTCACACATTGAGATGAACGCTTAGTGACAATATCGCTGATTAAGCACATTCACAATCATCATAACTACAGAATCGCTGACTTATCACGTTCACAATTATAAGTCGATCGAGCGATCTATCCAATCAAGTAGAAATAGCAGAACAGCAGATGCAACACGCACCAACAAGACAAAGGGATGATGTCATGATCATGAGAACAATCGAAGTTGATGTCTCCCACCACTCCTGATATAGATAAACAAAAGTTAGGATTAAGAATATGAAAAATGTAATAAGTTAGTTTTTAAGAAGACACAGAACTGATCGGTCAAGATAAAATAAATCTTTTTAAAAATTCATTCCTAGTTTGGAATAAAATAATTTGCATTTGTAAAAATTTTGTTTTTTTTTATACCTATAGTCATTTGTGCAATCGTTGTAAAAATCATATATTAAGTCTAGTTTTCTTAAGGAAAGGGAAGGTTAGAATTATTTGAAAAGAAAGAGCTTTAGAAATTTCTCGTTTTTAGTATTTCAGAAAAGGTACTTATTAAGTTCAAACATAGCATATCATGTTAAACGATTGTTATCTGAGAAAAGCGGCAATCAAATAAAGTAGGTTGCATAGTTAGTTTTTAGTTTAGTTAGTTATTTTATTGTTTATATTCTAACACAATAAGAAAAGTACTTATAATTCTGTGAAAGATTTTGTTTGACAAATAAATAATTACAATTATATTGCTTAAATCTAAAGTACAGTTGATATTAAATATATGTATAGTTTAATTTTAAGATTTTAATTTTAATTTTAAATAGTACTTAAAGAAAAGTTAAAGAAGGTTAAATAGAAGAAAAGAAAGAAAAAAAAGATAGCTATTAACTCTGAAATTACTGAAGAGAGAGAAAAAAAAAACATTCACCAATGATTGTTAAAGGTGATTAATCGCTTTGAAAATATTTTAAAAATGTTTTAAGTGCTCTGATTTGCCAGAAAATACCCTAATTCCCTCCTAAATCGTTGCGTGTCACTCAACTCTCGAAGATAACGCGGAAGTGTATTCCAAAGGCGGATAGCAGCAATGAAGAACTGCCTTTCCGATATCAAATAATTGAATCGAGGCAAAATTAATACGGCAGATCTGTTGGATGCCGGAAACCTGATCCCATTATAGGGACATGCTGGCTATTGCGTTTTTATGATGCCCTGCAGAAGAATAAGTGTCCGAAACTTAACATAGTCGCCAAAAGTCATATTTAACAGGTTTTTTGACAGATGAGAAATATGGTCATTTCTCCTGAGGCTGTAAACATAGCGTATAACACTGTTAATAGCTACTTGAAGTTTTCTTTTGCTATTACTGTCGCAGTTACAATAAATTTCGCATCCATATATTAACACGGGAATAACCAAAGATTTTGCTAGAACTAAACGTGTTTTTATTGGTGTGAATTTTTGAGCAATCCACAGCGTTCGAAGTATCCCATATGCCTTACCTACAATCCAATTGATGTGGTTATTCCAAGAAAGAGTTTTATTGAACAAAACACCTAGATTTTTTGCAGTTTCAACAAAGTTGATAGGTGAATTGTTAATCAAAATGGGTGGAAAGTCAGAAGAATCTCTATTATTTCTTGAAATAACCAAACATTTGCATTTGTTTGGATTCAATGCTAAACCATTTTCAGCGGCCCAGTTGCATATTTGTTTTAAGTCTTCGTTCACTTCACAAGCACAGTTTTTTATAAGACCAAGTGGGCAACTGTGATAAATTTGAATATCGTCTGCATATAAGCGTTTTGACGAATGAAATATTATAGATGCAATATCATTTATGTAAACTGAAAATAAAAGGGGTCCAAGTACACCTCGGGACAGGGAAATAAAATCTGATGAAACATTTCCTATATTCACTGCTTGTTTCCTCTCGTTTAAATATGATGAGATAAGTTTCGTGGCGAAAAAAGAGAAGTTGAAACGATCACGCAGTTTATTTATAAGTATAGTGTGGTCAACCAAGTCAAACGCTTTTGAAAAATTCAAAAGAACCAGAAACGTTACATAGTTTTTGTCCAACTTTTCTCTTATCTCCTCTACCACGCTTAAAAGGGCCGTTGTGCGGCTATTTTTTGCCCGAAAGCCAGACTGAAAGGGGACCAGCAAGTTGTTCTGTGTCAGGAAATTATTAATTTGCTTATGCATAACACGCTCACAAACCTTAGAAAGAAAGGGTAGGATCGATATTGGTCTAACTTCATCACCTGTTGAATTTTTTGGAATTGGTATAATGTTTGCCATTTTCCATTGCCACGGAAAAATTCCTGTCATGAGAACTGTATTTATGACATGGGTAATATAATCCAACAGCAATGGTAGAATGGCTTTTACAAAGACCGGATGAATGCCATCACAACCAACAGCATCTGATTTAACAGACAATATACTCTCAACAATATCCGTATTTTCAATTCTAGTAAAAGAGAATTGTGTCTGTGATGATGTATGATAATCACTATCAGAGCTTCTGTTTTGAATGACTGATGCGACAGGATATGGTAGAGAAACAAATTGACGATTTAACTCATTTGGATCGGTACAAATGGGACTACGAAGTTTTTGCTTCCCGATGCCTAAATCTCTGAGATTACTCCAGAGTTGACGGCAATTGTTATTTAAATTGAGATGACTTGAATAATATTGCTGTTTAGACTCTCTTATTTTCCGAACAACGCTATTACGCAGAGTTTTGAATATCTGATAAAGTTCATCTATCCGGAAACGTTTCCATCTGCTGTAAGCTTCATCTCGCCGCACCATTAGTTCTCGGATTTCATTTGTTAGCCACGCCTTTGACATATTTTTTACTGTCCTTATTTTTGTAGGAACATATTGTTCAAAAACTGTTTTAATGTTTCTGTTCAAAAACTCTACTTGATCAGACGGTGAGGTCATAGAGTAAACAAGATACCATGGTAAGCTATTAATATGCTGCTCCAGTGCAATTCTATTAATATTTTTAAAGTCCTTGTACGTATAAGTTGTTGCACTTGGATGTTCATGGATATCAAAGTCATATATGAGAAATATTAAATCATGCTTAGAAAATGCGGTTTGGTTATAAAAAAGGATTCTATCCATACTATTTACAAAAAACAGATCTAGCAATGTACTAGAGTTACTGGTAAAGTGTGTAGGGCAGTTCGTATTAACTGGGTTCAAATCAAAAATACACAAACTATCAGTAAGGCTACTCACAGCAATAATATTGCTATTGAAATCTCCACACAATATGACGTTAGTTGAAGTAACTGTCATCTCTTCAATCAAAGTATTTATAATTTCTAAATCAATATTTCTGTTTGGTCGGTATAAAACTCCTAGAAGCACACTACTTGAAGCTGAAACAATGTCTATGAAAATATAGTCAATTACAGATCCCACAGGTGATATGAATCTTTGCTTACAAACAAGACTTTCTTTTACATATATAGCAACTCCTCCACCAGATCTATCTCTTCTATCAGACCGGAAAAGCCTAAAGCCCTTTAACGCATATGCTGCATCATTTATCTTACAATGAAACCAAGTCTCCGACACGCAAATTGCATCTACCTTTGAATCATGAAAAACGTATCGAAACTCGTCAATTTTCCCATGTAAACTTTGAGCATTCAAATGACAAATTTTAAGGCCCTGATTCTGTTCACAAAAAACTCTAACCGTAGTTTGCAGAACACCATTATTACCTACACCATTAGAACCACTTCCGCTTCTGGTTAAATTAATTTTAAATTAAAAATGTACTTCCTTCGAGAAAGAGCTAACGCGAAAAGACTGAAGTTAAGAGCACCCCCGCAAATAGAGCAAAAAGAAATATTCATAGCAATCATTAAGAGATAAAAGAGAATTCTCTCAAGCAATTTCAGTTCACAAATAAAAATAATAGAAAAAGTAGTGTAGAGAAGAGATAAGACAAACGAAAAAAAAGAAGAGACAAATTAATAGAACTAGCTAGTAATAAAAATACCAATATTTAAGTAGTTTGTTGTTGTTGAGCTGCTAATTTGATTTCATCCGATTGACATCTCGCGGCTAATGCGTTAATTACTCTATCGCTCTCTATACGAATGCTTTGAGCGAATTCATTCTCCTTGACATAGACACAACCAGAGCGAGTATAAACCGAAAAAATCTGCTTATTTCGCTTGAGACGACTAGCTTGCTGATAGAAATTAAGGTTTTTCTTGGTTAAACTTCCATACACATAGATGTTTAGGTTTTTGTTTGTTTTGATGCCCACATCTTGTAAGCTGAGTCTTCTTGTGTTCTTGCAAAATTGGGAGATTGCATGCAAAACGGTGTTTCTATCGTGGGGAGAGCCAAATTTGACGATAATGGGAGAGTCAGTTTTTGTTGCTCTTGAAGACGAGCTTAGTGCGTTGTGTTGTCGCTTCGAACGAAAGACGGCCCTGATAGTAGGTGGCGGGCAATTAATGCTGTGGCACATGTGATTAAAAATAGTTTTCAGATTTTCGTTCGGTAACTCCGGGACACCAAAAATTATGGCATCTGAAGCCACCTCTCGTCGTTCATACTCATCGCATCGTTTCAGTAGATCGGTTACTTCTCCTTCAATACCCTGCGACCCCTCAATGTGCTTCTCCATCACCTCTACTTGACCGATAGGTTGCATATAGTTATTAATAATTCTAGAATTCATGTGCTTTATTTTTTTTCTTGTTTCAAGCCATATATACGTCCTCGATTTTTAATATACTTAACTTATATAGGTAATCCTGAAATACCGCATACCTAAAATCCTTTAGTGCATTTATACACTAAAGTGCAAGCCCCACTATAATTACCTAAATCAAGAAACATTATTTTGCTAAAAAAATTTATTTATTGGCAAGCATGGCTGCAACATGAAATATGAACGTTTTCATACATTTCCTCTTCAAGGCCAACAAAATCCATCACAGCAATTCAAAAAAATTTAAATTAAAGATGGCTGCCATACATTTCCACCAAAATCCATAAAAGCAAAAAAAAAAAAAAAATAATAAAATCCTACTAACACACAAACCCACCCTCAAAAGACAATTCCACTCATGCAGAATTCCAATGCACTCAATTGTGTTTCCTTACATTTTGTCCTATTATATGCAACATGAGTCTCGTCTTTCTTAAAGTCCACACAAAGTCTGTAAATGAGTAAATTGTGTGGAAGCGTGCGAGGCCGACACCGTCGATTCTGCACGTTCTATTACTATAGTTTCACCTTTGTATATAAAATCTATAGTAATGGAACGTGCAGAATCGACGGTGTCGGCCTCGCACGCTTCCACATAATTTACTCATTTACAGATTTTGTGTGGACTTTAAGAATGACGAGACTCAAGTTGCAGAGAATAGGTCAGTAGATCAGTTCGAATCCACATCTAGAAGTTATCAATCAAGCTCTGCAATCAGTGCGTTATTGTGCCAACCGCATGCTTGTAAGTTTTCATTTCAACTTTTGCATTTTTTTTTTTTACATTCAAAATATTATCACAATATTGCCTTTAGAGTTGGTTTGTATTCGACGAAATATTTCCTTATTGAATAGGAGCTTTCCTAGATTTCTGAGCAGCAAAACTACTTATATTTACATCGAAATTCAATTACTTTGCCAAAGGTGCTTCTATGCATAGTGTAGCAAGTCCCGAAACACGATCTTGCTATGAGCACGAGCGATGAGATTTTTTTACTCTGGCAAGGACGCTAAAGGAACGTTCGGCACTAGCTACGGTGACAGGTATGGTGCAAAACACACGCATAGCAACACACACATTTGGGAAAATCGTTTCCAAGTTCTGGGAAAAAATTGCATTCAGCAAACTCAATGGTGGAAGTTCTGCTTCGAAATTGGCTTCATAAATGTGTTTCAGATGAATTAATTCTTCCTCCTATTCTTGAGATACATGCGATTTGTACTTTTGAATAAAGCTTGTAGCAGAAATTTGAATCTCAGTTTCGTCCATTGTTGAAAACTGCCATAAAAGTGAAAAGGTTGAATTCAAAATTTTCATGGCATCGAACCGACGAGAAATTCCAGATATAATAGAATCAACTATGACGTAAAAGGTGTTTCTTTTGAAGTTTGTTCTTTCGTTTGTATCAGTTTGTTCTTCACCTTGACTTTCTCCGAAATGTCTCTTTAATTGTCTTTTTCGGGTCGATGTGAACGATTCGGAAATATCTCCCAATCCAGCCGCAACTTCTTTGCAAAGATGCGAATCGGAGATCAAACTATCGAGGTTTCAAATTTCAACTTCTATAGTGATATCGCTGGCTTGAAGAATGATGCTTCTTTCATTTATAGCGCTCAGAACCTTGCACCAGATTGAAGACATCAGGACACATTCAAATTTGTGCATATATTTTAATACGTCATGTACATCTCTTCTATAGCTTCAGCAGTTAAAGTGAGATCACTAAATCCTTCTAGTGAATTTCTTAGTTTATTGTGATGATTTATAAATGGTTTCACTGCTTCAATTCTAGCTGGCCATCTTGTGTCGTATAGTTTGTGAAGGAATCCCGGCACATTTTCCTTAAGAATTTGCCAACCTTGTGCACTGCTGTGTAACAAGTTGAAACACTTTTGACCAACTCCGAAAAATGTGATTGCCGCAGTACAACATTCCGCGGAATCTACACGCTTATAACTCATTTCATCAATACTGTATTTTATATTTTAACACCTAGTTAGGTTTTCTACACAAGAATATTCAATATTAACTTCGAAGTCTTAAAGTCAAATCAGCTATATTTTATAGAGATTTGCAAATAACGGTCCTAGCGAAAACCCTTTCTCGATAAGAACAAATAATTTCTAAGTAACAAACAGAAATTAGATATGAAGAAAAATCCGAATAAAAAAAAATATATATTTTGTGTTTTTCGAAATTCCGGGCTCCTTATTAAGACTGAGGCTGATACAAAATTTCAAAATTTACTTTAAATTACAAAATAGTTTGTGCTCACTAATATATAAAAGCTATGCGATTTTCCATTATTTTCTTTAAATCGCCGGAGTCGGTCAATTTGTCTCTAGATATTTAAAAAAAAAACATGTCAACATTAGTCAGGGGCCCAAATCCGCAAGCGTGAGTTTTTCTTAAAAGATAACGTTTATATAGGGCCCCGATTTTGAAAACGTGATTGATTTTTCAAGTTTCCGAGCCGCTAGAAAATCACGAGAATATATAAATGCTTGCGGATCAGGGCCCCAAGATGCATGAAAATCTATCTCAAATAAAAAAAATTACAAACAAAAATTACAATTCAACTTCTTGTTTCAAATTTCAGGCATCTTGAAAATCAAGGGAATATGTTAATGGTTGATGAGGAACTGGGCCCCAGTTGGTATGAAAAATCTATATGAAAAAATTACGATTACACGTATGGCTTCAAATTTCCGGGCCCCTTAAAAATCCCGGGCCCGGGGGGATTCCCCCCCTTACCACCCCCCTCTTGACGGCCCTGTGTACCTAGCCTTATTTTGCAAAAGCAACAAAAGCAGGTGTTCGAGTACGACGTGATAAAACGAGAAGAGAGCCGGCGGATGAGCCGAAGAAGTAACGAGTCAGTCGGACTCTTACTTACTTAAAACGACCAACAACAACTTAACATCTTTTTATTAATATCTTTTCATCGTAATTTTAACATTAACTTAAAATAACGTAAATTTGTTTAATGTACAAAATGGGGTTTTAACGCGTGCAAGATTAGTTTTGTAGAATTTCGAAAATGGCTTTAAAGTAACGCTCCTCTCTGTATCTCCAAAAATAGTTTGTTGAATAATTCACGCTACGAATATCACATTAGGTTAAAAGTTTGGTATTTTCATTAAAAAAGTCCTTGTATGATTCTATCTCGGTATCTTAAGGCAATTGTGCAGAACCTGTATAGTTTAGACACATTCATTTCATTTAATAGGGCTATAACTTCCTCAATACTTAAAAAGTCTTTTCCAAAGATACATCTTCTAGTTTCTCTTAAAGTTGGACACATTCCTAAAAAATGTACAACGTCTTCCCTCTCCATCTTGTTGCATATATTGCAGATTATAGGAAGGTCTGGTCTATGTGGTATATAATTAAGGTTTAGAATTTCACTTCGCAGTCTAACCATCATAGATATTTCGCCAACACTGAGCTCATCACGAAAGTAGTTGGCTTGCTGCAAATTGGGATTAAGCTGACAGTAGATTGTACGATACAAGGAGTTTGAAGCTTCAGCCATGTACTTGTTTCTAGCTACTTCGTCGACCTTGGAAATAAGTTGATACATGTCGGTTTTTAATATTTTAAGATCCTCCACATTGCAGTTCAAGTCCATTCCACAATTTTCAGCCAAATCAAGCCATTCACGGTACCATCCACTTTTGAAATTAATAGTTTTAAGAGCTGCCATTTTGGGTAAACGATCTTCTGCCAAACTCAAAGTTCTAATTATGTAATCCAACTGCATTTTAAATGTTTTCACAAAAAGTGGTGGGATTCCTGTTTCAAGCATTATGACATAGTTCGGTGTGTTGGATGGTAAATGGAACGCTCTTTTGATATAGTAGCGCAGCAGCTTTTCAACCATCTCATACTGCTTACTTCCCCAAGATTGTACGGCGTAAGGCATAATGGATTCTGCCACAGACTCAAATATTTTGAATTTGCTACTGTGAGCCACGGACCTATTCAAGAAACATCTCTTCCATGTTATGTTTATCGCCATTTTCGCTTTGTTGAGTTTTTCATTGAAGTGTTTCTCCATACTTAAGTTCTTGGTGAAGGTAACCCCTAAATATTTAAACTCATTTACCACTTCAATCAAGTCTCCATCGAATCTCCATTTTTCGTTAGAGCAAATTCTCCCTCCATGATTTTTGAAAATCATTACTTTCGACTTCTCTAAATTCACTACTAATCCCCATCGTTTACAGTATTCCTGCAACCGATTAATCATTAGTTGAAGTGATTCTGTGGTATATGCGAGCAACACAATATCATCCGCAAATAGCAAAGCTTTGATAAGCGTCTCTGCGTAGACAATGCCTCCAACCAAGCAGTCAATCAGATCTTCAATGAAAAGTGCAAATAAAAGTGGGCTTAGTGTGCATCCTTGCCTGACCCCTGAAGTAAATTGAAACCATTCCGATTTTTCTTGACCATTCCACACAGCTGCTCGAGTGTCTTCATATAATCTTTCAATTACTCTGGCAAACTTCAACGACATTCCTTTACTGTACAACTTATAAATTAGAGATTGCCGATCCACTGTATCGAATGCTGCTTTAAAGTCAATGAAAAACACGTAGAGTTTTTTCCTTGATCTAAGAATGCCTCTGCAATACTCTTCAGAACAAATATATGATCCACTGTTGAATACCCCTGTCTAAAGCCGGCTTGGAATTCTTTTAGTAATTTGTTTTCGGTTATCCATGTTGATAGTCGCCGTTGCATTATTGCCGTAAATATTTTGTAAGATGCATTGAGAAAAGAACGAAACGTTGTTTGTGTGCGTGAGAGTAAGTCTTGGCAAGTTTTGGAAACAAATCCAACAACTTGTTGAAACCGTGTTTGTGTGCGTGTGAGTATGTTTCGTTAGATCCCACCACGGTTGTTTTCTAGGAGAGCGTAATGCTTCCAGAAAGCCGTGACCGATGATCTCGAAACGAATGGTTGTGTTGTGTCGTTGTATGTATGAGTGAATGATTGGAATGGACGACGGAAGAAAGTTATTGTTAAAAATTAGCTTGGAAGGCACTCTTGCGAGAGCCTTAAAAGCATACACAAAATTTGAAAAAAAAAATCGAGGAGGAGACATTATTTGTTTTAAAATTTGATATAAAACATTTTTGGATTAAGGGTTACAAGACTAGAATTAGGATTCGAGACGTGAGGAGTTGAAAAGGAGATACGAGAAAGGAGTTACTACCAAGATAAGTAGTTTGTGTTAGATTGTGAATATAAATATATATTTGAAATTCCAAAATATATACAGGGTGATTCACCAGCGTTGTGCCAAAAAGCTAGAGCGTGTAGGTTAAGTTGAGACAAGAAAAAAATCGTATGGGAGGGGGGGTCTATTCCCCTCCGTTTAGCCGGAAGGGCAATTTTCTGAAAAATTGACTTATTTTGTAAAAAAAAATATTTAAAATCAACGGGTTCGTTTACAACACCGTGTTATACCTTTTATTTTGTTTTTAAATTAAATTGTTTTAACGCTTCCATTAATCTTTAATCCAACACTGAAAACCGTATGGCACTACGACTTTTTCTTGCCAAGGTATTCAAAAATAACCGAACCTACTTCTTCACAAAAACACGAAAAAATTGGCTAAATGGTCACTTGTGCCATCCCTTAAGGCTAGGTTTTCTTGTTTTTGTGAAGAAGTAGGTTTGGTTATTTTTGAATACCTTGGCAAGAAAAAGTCGCAGAGCCATACGGTTTTCAGTGTTGGATTAAAGATCAATGGAAGCGTTGAATTCTGAGAACAAAAATTTTACTTAATCACGTAAAATTTTGAAAAAAATTAATTTTAAAATTATTTTTTCAAATTTTTTTTCAAAATTTTGAGTTTGAAAATTTATATTTTTTAAACTATTCGTTAAAACAATTTAATTTAAAAACAAAATAAAAGGAGAAGTTTTTGGCTTTCCAAAATAGTATAGCACGGTGTTGTAAACGAATAGTTTAAAAAATATAAATTTTCAAACTCAAAATTTTGAAAAAAAAATTTAAAAAATAATTTTAAAACTAATTTTTTTCAAAATTTTACGTAATTAAGTATAATTTTTGTTCTCAGAATTCAACGCTTCCATTAATCTTTAATCCAACACTGAAAACCGTATGGCTCTACAACTTTTTGTTGCCAAGGTATTCAAAAATAACCGAACCTACTTCTTCACAAAAACAAGAAAACCTAGCCTTACGGGATGGCACAAGTGACCATTTAGCCAATTTTTTCGTGTTTTTGTGAAGAAGTAGGTTCGGTTATTTTTGAATACCTTGGCAACAAAGAGTCGTAGAGCCATACGGTTTTCAGAGTTGGATTAAAGATTAATGGAAGCGTTGAATTCTGAGAACAAAAGTTATACTTAATTACGTACAATTTTGAAAAAAATTAGTTTTAAAATTATTTTTTCAAATTTTTTTTCAAAATTTTGTGTTTGAAAATTTATATTTTTTAAACTATTCGTTAAAACAATTTAATTTAAAAATAAAATAAAAGGAGAAGTTTTTGGCTTTTCAAAAAGGTATAACACGGTGTTGTAAACGAACCCTTTGATTTTAAATATTTTTTTTTACAAAATAAGTCAATTTTTCAGAAAATTGCCCCACCCGGCTAAACGGAGGGGCAATTTTTTTCTTGTCTCAACTTAACCTACACGCTCTAGCTTTTTGGCACAACGCTGGTGAATCACCCTGTATATATATATTCAACGTGTACCTATACGAGTTTTTCCCTATAATTTTCGAGACGCGCTTTAATTGTTAAAAACCTATTTTACTTTCTTTTTTGTTTGTTTTTTTAATTGCTTTTATTTTTATTAAGCTTCAATTGCTTGTTAAATTTTTCCTTTGAGCCAAACGGCCATATTTATTTGTATATTCCCCTTTTATTTGAAAAGACTTTTGGGTTTTAGTCCAGGGATCTTCTGTCCCATGGTTTCCCAAAACAATAAAATAACTAAATTTTTTTAAACATAACTCTTTCTTATTTTTATTCCATTTATTCGGTTCTTCAAAATCCTAAAATTAGTTTTGGAATTTTCTAATTCGGTTTTAGAAAAAAAATTCCTGAAACCTAATTTTTTTTGCACCCTACTGTGCATACCTATATGTTCTTTTGATAAACTATTTTGATCCGATAAATCAATAAAGTTTATCAGAAGAAGCCCAAAAATTCTTCCACCGAACCCACCCCAGCTGAGCAGTCGTGGTGACAGCTATTTAATCAAGCTGTAATTGCACTTTTTTTTGCATTCTCTTTTCGCGTTATTCGTGTGTGGCCTATTGAAAGTAGGTAGGTACCAGTCAATTCGTTTCGTGCGTCGCCGTCGGTGCCCGTTTAAAACGTTTCAAATCTTTTTTTCTTTTTTTGTTTGATTTTAAAATTTAATTGATCGCAATTTAAACGATCATTAATAATAATTAAATAAATTCCCCTACCCCTATCGTGTTCGTGCCGCGGAAAAAAAGTGCAATAACCCAAAAGATAACGTCTTAATTTTAAATATTAAAGGTTTCTTAACGTTAGCTTCCGTCTACGGTTTTTTTCAGTTTCAGTCAAATTTTTTTAGGTTTTACCAAATTTTTCAAAAATGAGTTGTTCTCATTGATCGAAAAGTTTGTTTTCATCGTACTATTGCACCCATGGAGCAAGTACGTGCGACCCAGTCGTGTATTTTATTTCTTGTAACGAATACTCAAATTTCGACGACATTACCAAAGAGAAATGTATTTAAACTAAGAAACGTGATTCCGTTAGCATTCAAACTAGTTTCCTACATGTTAACCGCTCCTGTGAAATTTCTGTGTGTGAAATTTCGAAAGAATCGGTTGAGTCGTTTTCGAGAAAGTCGAAAGTAAAGAAAACTGTCCTATGGAAAGTACCGTTTTTAGCCATTTTTTAAGCCTTTTCTTACAGCCATATGATTGGTCGTACCTAAAAAGCAACACTGATTTTTTTAAATCGAAATCGTTAGAGCCGTTTTTGAGAAAAATAAGCTTTAACGTAACGGTTGTATGGCAGGTACCGTTATTTTTTGAGCTAAAAAAAAATTCAATTTCCCCTCTGTACAATACCTAAAAAAGTCTATATACCAAGTTTGAAGCAATTCGGCCCACCCGTTTGGGCTGTAGGTGTCTATACATACATACAGACAGACGGACAGAATTTTTAGACCATCTTTTTTCGTCTTCGCTATCATCGTGATGTCATGTTTGATTGTTATCTCAAAACTTTTTTTTTCGACGAATGCATAACTTGCCTTATAGTACCTATAATCGCAAGTAAAAATCGAGGTTTTAATCAAACATGACATTACGATGATATAGAAGCCCAAAAAAGTGGTTTTCGCCATACCGTCCGTCGGTCTGTATGTGCGGATGTGCGTCTGTGCGCTTTTTCACGTCATGCTACAGTCTAAACGGCTTGACGGATTTTCTTCAAAGTTGATATATAGCAGTTTAAAGAAAAACGGTTGTCGAGATTGTTTTTATTTCGTCTTAGCCCGGCTCAAACTTGTACCTTTCAAGTAACGGTTTTTTTCAATTTGGATTTTCTCGAAAACGGCTCTAACTATTTTGATTAAACTTAAAATTTAGCTAAATTTAAGCATTTCTAACAAAACTGCTTTTTTTGTTTTTGGCTTAAATGGTCGAAACGAAAATCAGGTTTTAACGGCTTTTTTCAAATAGCCATAAGTTCAGAACGGCTTGATTGAATCAACTCAAATTTTGTTTGACATAGTTTTTCATAGTGTTCTATAGGATGGTTTAGTAAATTTTTCACTGAAGCCTTTCTAAACGGTGGCTTCCATACAACAAGCCGTTGAGTTTTAGCCAACTTTTTTTGTTTTTTTTCTAATTTTCTCGAAAATGGCTCTAACGATTTTGATTAAACTTTGTGTGTCATATTCTTTTAGTGTTTTTAAGAGAACTGCATTTTTAGTTTTTGGTTAAAAATGCAAATAATGAAGATCTGCTCTTAACGGCTTTTTTTCCAAATGGCCATTAGTTGTCAACGGTTGCATCGAATTCACTCAAACTTTGTTTGGTATAGTTCCTTACAGCTTCCTTTCAGATGGCATTGATTTTTTTCAGTTTCTCTTTTTTAAATGGTGGCTCCCATACAAAGAGCCACTAGATTTTGGCCAATTTTTTCATTTTTTCTAATTTATTCAAAAAAGGCTCCCCCGATTTTTATGAAACTTTGTATGTAACATACATAGAATACTTCAAACAAAACTGCATTTTTAGTTTTTGGCTATACATGATAATAGCGGAAATTGCTTTTAACAGTTTTATTAATTTGGCCATAAGTGGACATTAATTTGTATCATTTATAACACCCAAAAGATAACGTCTTAATTTTAAATACTAAAGGTTTCTTAACGTTAGCTCCCATATATCGGTTTTTCCAGTTTCAGTCAAATTTTTTTAGGTTTTACCAAATTTTTCAAAAATGAGTTGTTCTCATTGATCGAAAAGTATGTTTTCATCGTTCTATTGCAACCAAAGAGCAAGTACGTGCGACCCAGTCGTGCATTTTATTAAAATGGCGGCTCCTATACAAAGAGCCACTAGATTTTGACCAATTTTTTAATTTTTTCTAATTTACTCAAAAAAGGCTCCACCGATTTTTATGAAACTTTGTATGTAACATACATAGAATACTTCAAACAAAACTGCGTTTTTAGTTTTTGGCTATACATGATAATAGCGGAAATTGCTTTCAACAGTATTATTAATTTGGCCATAAATGCACATTTGTACCATTTATAACACCCAAAAGATAACGTCTTAATTTTAAATATTAAGGGTTTCTTAACGTTAGCTCCCGTATATCGGTTTTTCCAGTTTCAGTCAAATTTTTTTAGGTTTTACCAAATTTTCAAAAATGAGTTGTTCTCATTGATCGAAAAGTTTGTTTTCATTGTACTATTGCACCCACAGAGCAAGTACGTGCGACCCAGTCGTGCATTTTATTTAAATGGTGGCTCCTTTACAAAGAGCCACTAGATTTTGGCAATTTTTTTCATTTATTCTAATTTACTCAAAAAAGGCTCCCTCGATTTTTATAAAACTTTTTATGTAACATACATAGAATACTTCAAACAAAACTGCATTTTTAGGTTTTGGCTATACATGATAATAGCGGAAATTGCTTTTAACAGTATTATTAATTTGGCCATAAGTGGACATTTGTGTCATTTTCATTTATAACACCCAAAAGATAACGTCTTAATTTTAAATATTAAAGGTTTCTTAACGTTAGCTTCCGTCTATGGTTTTTCCAGTTTGAGTCAAATTTTTTTAGGTTTTACTAAATTTTTCAAAAATGAGTTGTTCTCATTGATCGAAAAGTTTGTTTTCATCGTACTATTGCACCCACAGAGCAAGTACGTGCGACCCAGTCGTGTATTTTATATCTTGTAACGAATACTCAAATTTCGACGACATTACCAAAGAGGAATATATTTAAACTAAGAAATGTGATTCCGTTAGCATTCAAACTAGTTTCCTACATGTTAACCGCTCCTGTGACCTCGGCTTCTTGTGAGCGGTTATTTAGTAAACTAAAAATAGTTCTAAATTACATATTTGCGTACGACCATGGGTAATGAAAGGTTAAATTCACTACTGCTGCTTTACTCCGCAAAAGATATAGTTGATGAAATTCAATTAAGCGAGGTTATTGAAAAATGGGCATCATTAAAACATCGCAGGGTTAAACTTTAAATTAAAATTAAAATTCATGTAAAATGTTTAAATTGTTTTTGAATTCGTAATTTCCATTTTAAAGACTAAACTAATAAAATATGTTATTTATTTTCTTTTATTATTAAATATTATTATTTATTAATGAGTACCTAATAAATAATTTTTATTTATTTGTTTTGTTGTTAAAAAATATTATTTTTATAAATAAATGCTCAATTGTAAAATAATACTTTTATGACTTTTATTTCTCTAAAGTTATGATTCCCAGAAATATTAATTTTTTTTTTCACATGCAGTCGGCAATATCTTAAAATTAATCGGCATTTCACTGAAAGTCACCCCCCATTGCCTTGGACCCTCGCTCGCCCCTGCTCACACCCACCACTGGACCGGTGCCAGGTGACCAGATCAATGAATAATGATATAGTAGGTATAACAGACTAACTAAAGGGATTTCGGCGCTCTATAAATTGTATACTATTTTCCGTAGCTAGCTCTCCGGCTATTATGTATGATGCTATTTTCGTATCATTTATTGCAAGTTCATCTTCAACTTCATTATGAACCCCAATTGCAATTTATATTAAATTTTGTTAAGTCAATATTATGTAGGGCTTTTTTTTAGCTTATGTTGGCGCCACTGGAGCGTGGTACTCCAAGGCCTTTCTGAGAATGCCCCTCCAGCCGGCTCGATCTCTAGCCTGCTGTCTCCAATTTCGTACTCCAAGTTGACGGATGTCTCCCTCTACCTGGTCACTCCATCGAAGATGAGGTCTACCTTGGCTTCTGACTCCCTCGGGTTTGGCGTTGAAGACTTTACGAGCTGGAGCGTCGATGTCCATTCGCTCTACATGGCCCAGCCATCTTAGTCTTTGGATTCGAATTTTTCTGGCTAGGCTTATGTCGCTGTACAGCTCGTACAGTTCATTGTTATATCTTCTTCTCCAAATGTTGTTTTCGCGATTTACGCAGACAGGACCATAGATCGTATGCAGAACTTTTCTCTCGAAGACTCCAAGTGAATTTTCATCCGATTGGGATAGGGTCCATGCTTCTGCACCATATAGCAGGACCGGGATGATGAGCGTTTTGTACAGTGTCACCTTGGTTCTTCTCGATAGGGCTTTACTTCTCAATTGCTTACTCAGCCCAAAGAAACAGCGATTAGCAAGAGTTAGTCTGCGTTTGATTTCAGCGCTGATGTTGTTGCCTGTGTTTACAGCAGTGCCCAGGTAGACAAATTCACTGACTACCTCGAAGTTATACCTATCAATGGTTACGTTCTGACCAAGTCGGTGGTGGGATTGGACTTTTGTTGATGAAAGCATATACTTCGTCTTGTCCTCGTTTATTTTCAGCCCCATTCTGCTTGCTGCTGATTCCATAGTAGTGAAAGCACCGGTTACTGCTCGCTTTGTTCTTCCTATCACGTCTATGTCGTCAGCAAACCCAAGTAATTGTGTCGATCTATTGAAAATGGTACCTGATGTACTGGCATGGGTGCTCCGTATTACATTTTCAAGCACAATATTAAAACAGCTGCACGACAGTGCGTCACCTTGTCTTAGCCCTCTGGTGGTTTCGAAGGTTTCAGTAGAGTCTCCACCAACTTGGACGGAACAACGAGCATTCTCCAACGTCATCCTGATAAGGCGGATCAGTTTAGCAGGGATTCTAAAGTTAGACATGGCACGATACAGTTCAACTCTATTAACACTGTCGTAGGCGGCTTTAAAATCGACGAACAGTTGGTGGGTGTCGATGTTATACTCTTGGGTTTTCTCCAGGATCTGGCGTAATGTGAATATTTGGTCGGTGGTAGATTTTCCAGGTCTGAAGCCGCATTGGTAAGGACCTATCAGGTCGTCAGCAAACGGCTTGAGACGTTCACATAAAACGCTGGACAGGATCTTATAGGCGATGTTTAAAAGGCTTATGCCTCTATAGTTGGCGCAGAGGAGGCGGTCTCCTTTTTTGTGAATCGGGCAGATGGTACTGAGATTCCACTCATCGGGCATACTTTCCTCCGACCATATTTTGCAGATGAGTTGGTGTATGCTCCTGACCAGGTCATCTCCAGCGTGTTTAAAAAGCTCCGCTTGAAGGCCATCACATCCAGCTGCCTTATTCATCTTTAGTCTGGTGATGGCTACTTTGATTTCATTTTGGTCGGGCGGGTGTAGTTCGTGGTCGTCATCTAGATGAACTGGAACAAGTTGATCTTGGGCGGGATCTTGGCTGTCATCGCCATTTAGCAACCGGTTAAAGTAGTCTCTCCAGATGGCTAACATCGCCTGCGTTTCCACTATGGTATTTCCATCCTGATCTTTGCAGGGCCCAGGGCGGCTTGTGAAACCGGATGTAGACTGTTTCACCTTTTTATAGAAGTTTCGTACCTCTTTTCTGCAAAAACATCTCTGCATCTCCTCGACTTCGCGTTGCTGGTGTTCTTTTTTCTTTCTCCTGAGTAGACGTTTCTCAACTTTCCTTCGCTCAACATAGAGATTTCTGGATGCTCTAGTATCTCTCTGGAGCCACGACTTGTATGCCTCCGTTTTGGCTTTGTTTGCCTGAGCACATTCGGAGTCGAACCAGGGGTTTCTGGGGGGTGGATGTGAAAAGCCCAATACCTCTGACGCAGCACTTCTTATGGCTTGTTGACATAGCTGCCATTGGTCTTCCGGGTTCATGTCATCAGTCGAAGGATTTCTCGCAAGCTCAAGGGATACGCGGTCGGCATAGGCAGCGGCGGTCTCTTCCGATTAAAGACGTCCAACATTGAATTTCCTAGGTGTAGTCGGTGTTCGCCTAAGAACTTCCATGGAGATCCGTACCCTAAGTTTTGTAACGTAAATTAAATGAAATAAACAGGAAATAAAGAAACGCAACGAAACTTCAGGCAACCTACTAAAAGATCCTTCACAGTGATCTCATATAAGACGCCATTAAGTAACGTCAATGATGACCTTAAATCCTAGAATACAAGGAATAGTACAAATGTGAAAAGAAATATACTTTACCATCAAACCTGCTGATGAGAGACCACGGCCTCTATCAGTTGACGCCTGCAACGCTTACAAGTGGATAAATCTTAGAGGAACCAACTACAGTCTCCCATAGACAGTGTCCTCCCGTGCTGAATGAAACTAACCACAGTATCAGATACAGACCTCCCTGGTTCTTGCCAGAGACCTGCGATACTTTTACTCATACCAACAACTGATCTACTTCCTTACAAGCATCGGTCCATTTCCTTTGTATTTCCTTCATTCCCCTTTCCACTCACAGAAACTTACTCTCTTCGATCTGTTCCGTAAATTTTTTACAGACCGTCAAGTAAAACCTACTGTTGCAAACTATAGATGAAGCAGTTTCCCTTTCTTCTATTATACCTACAACAAAACCCAAAGACAAAACCTAATAACTCACTACAATACCAAATTCCTTAAGAAATGTACACTGGTTCGGTCGCCTTGGACACTAGTCCCAATGTGACTCCTTAATGAATTCAAAGTGGAAAGGCTGTAACTCTGTTCAAACCACAAGACTGTCCCCTAGTGAACTCTCTCTATGACCACAGATCCACTTGGTAAAGACAGAGAAACATTTGGGTTGTGATCGACCTTCGCATCCGGTTCGCACGCACGCCCTCAACTAGCTCACAAGGGTCGTGCATTCTTGCTCAGGGATCGACAACGTTGTTACCTCTTTTAACCAGTGCGAACCTACTGAAGTTTTAGATGTTTGAAAACTCAGAAAAACTAATTTAAATATTCTTTGCTAGGGCCTGATCAACAAACGCTGAGACATAAGTAGTTCCGAAAGTATAATCGAGCTGGAAGGCCGACTCGACCCAGAAAGTGTAATGTAAAAGACGCAAGAGAGAACAGCACTAATAGCGAGCCGCTATACAAAAAGTATCTTTAGATGTTTGAAGATAAAGCGCTATGGCTCAGTCAGCTTATCAAGCGCAAATGATTAGGGAATGAAACTGACTAGTGGAGTAGGTCAGCACCTACTCACACTCTTATAAACTGAGAAGGAGGAGAAGATGTTATGATTTACCTCCTTCTGGCTTCTGTACCCACCCATGAGGAATTGATTCATCATCTCGAATCTAATTTCCACCATTGACCCACGTTGCCAAATGATCATAAAAGAATGTCATTGTAAAATAAATGTTTAGGGTCCACAAAAATGATAATCGACAAGCAAAAAGACTTGTCTAAACCATTATACTATAACTCAATAACGACCTATTCGTTAACCAAAAACCTAAACCAAATCCTCAACACTACACTACATCTCACTACAATACGATATGTTATTCCATTATCCACTTACACTTGAGGTATGTCCACCCCTCCCAACGTACTTACTTACACGCCATTGTATCTAAACAATAATTCTGAAAGTGATTTAAGAAGTGAACCACTGTCCATAAGACAGCATGAAAAAACCACTGAATTCGAAAAACGTTATAAAGTTATTTTTATTAAAGTTTGCTTAATACTACCGTTATTCTTATCAATGTCTAAATTATTCAAAAACTAAATCAGAAAAATCTATAAATTTTAAACCTAATTTCATAAAAACTAATTATTCTTTTTACCAAGATATTATCGTGATCTAAAAATGAAAGTAAGATAAGGTGCAATGTGCCTTATCGACAAATTGTGTTTACGTTAATACTTTTTTGATTTGTACACAAAGCAACTATTAGCTTCGTACAACTGGATGTTGTAGTTAATAATTATAAAAAAAAAATGATGCGCTGAAGAGAAATGTACATAAGTATCATTGGTCTTAGCTCGCTTGTATAAAAAAAAAGTTGTTTTTAAATGGATCTTGTTACTTTTTAAATCTTTAAAAACGTTTCAAAACACGTTTGATTATCTTTTACTCGGAATATATTCATTATCAAAAGACTAAAAATTCAGTTAAAACAAAACTAAAGACGACATGAAAACTGACTTTACGATAGGATATGTACTATATTGAATTACGCGAGGATGTGAAAATTCTAACGAAACCCAAAAGAAACCAGAGAACATGGGACGTTAGCCCAAGGGTTTATGCTTTGGAAATGAGACAAGGGAGATAGTAAGAGAGATAGATTGTAATAATATAGTAATATGATTTAAAATATGGTTTATCAAAAAAAATATGTTTCAATATAATATTAAACAATATAGTTAACAGACGTGATGGATCGGGAGAGCTCTCTGGAACCAGACGCTGAAAAGTTAGAAAAGTATTATTCAAAAAAAAAAGTTTCTACTATAACCATATTTAAGATCATCTATACCAATGATACTACTCTATATCTTCGTACTGTATCGTTTCCTTACTCGAAAACAATGACGATGCGTTATCTTTTATTCATCAAAGATAACTTTCACACAAAAAGCGTATTATCTTTCCAAGTGACCGGTATAGTATCACTGTACTGTAAACGTAGTTTACAAACATCAAGAATATCCAACACAAACAGATATTACACCATAGGTACGCACAAAGAATGTAAAAAGACTAATTGAGATAGGTCAGTGTAAATTGACCTCAGATTTCCGTAAAGGAAGAATAAAATCTTCAAGGATTACTCCAAATTAACTTCAAAAGTCTTCCAGCTGGATAAACTAACCACGCCGAAGCTAACGTAAGTACAGAAAGAGTGGGAACTACCAAGCTCCAAATGAAAAAGAGTCTAGGGAGTTATAATATCCACTAGAACAGTGACAAAAAGAAATCAATAAATTGAAAAACAAGAAAGTGGTGTTGTATAGACACTAACACAAGACAGGATAGTTTTAAAGAAAAAAGATGCTGAGAAATGGTCCTGAAGGAGAGTGAAGGAAGCAGTTCGGTACTATAACCGACGGAATGTGTAATGTGCTGCTTACGGGAATCGACAATGAGTTCCAAGCATTGGCACGAAAGTACTATCTGTACGTAGGATTCAGTTCAGAAACCGACAGGAAGTTCTTAAAAGAAATCAGTCCTGGGATCTGATTATGTATTCATGTCACCAAAAAAAAAGTAAAAGCGCCGTGGAGGCCGTGAGAAAAAAAAAATAAAAAAAAATTAATGAAGGATTCAGTGAGACCAAAATGGATCTCGAAAATTAAAAGAAAATTTCAACTTTCTCTATAGTCATACACATAAAAACACAAATTTTCACAAAATTAAATATTATTTTTCAGGATTTCACTTATTAAGTATGCTGATCTTTTCTAAATATATTAAAGATAGGATTAATTCACTGTAATAATCATAATATATGTTAATATATATATATATATGTATGCGCAGGTAAGTAAAATAAATTAAATTTTCACTCGACGAGTATTTCAGGGTGCTCTTCTGGGCACTAAATGTATATGGCTCCACCGTCCGTGGAGTTTGTAGACGACAGCTTGAGTGTTCACACTCACAGGATGCTGTTCCTTGCAGGGAACTTATTGTAGTTTGGACACTCTATGTGTCACGCCAATTGTATGCTCTTTGTAGATGTTTAGCCAGGGGCTCTTGGGTGTATATGAATCAGGGACAAAAATAATAAAAATGTTACCTGGATGTTGTGTCATATATGACCGAAACGATTATTTTTATTTTATGTCGCAGGACAAATCGATGCTTCGTAGGATGTAGTGCATCACATGGTCGGTAGGACAAACTGAGTGCCATGCGGATCACTAACGTGTTCTATAGAACCATGTGGTTCACAAACAAAAAGGAGTTGGATTCCCTCGTGGCTCCGATATGTTGGAGGTAAGATGATGTGAAACGTAAGACGGCGTCTTACTTGTTAATGAAGCAAGCAATAGGGCTTCGAAAGGATGAGGATTCCATGTGGATGTGAATAAAATAATCCCGCGTTGCCATGGACTGCTGTTCCATGGATGTACAAAAACATCAAAATATTATAAGGGTCGGTTCCTGCCCTGTACAAGAACCCTAGTGAATATAAAAAGAATTTTATAAATCACTAGTTATAAAAAGTTTAGATGCTTCCTTGAAAATTCAAGGAAAAAGCATCGGCGACAAAATTCAATGTCCGCCATGATGTTGGCAGACGAGAAAAAAAAAGAATAAAAAAAAAAACTTACCTATAATAGGGTATTTTTTTGTGGCTACACAATTAATAATTGCCGTATGCAATTAAAGAAGAATCCTTTAAAAAGGATGTAATATATTTAGTATTAATTTGACACATTCGCTTCCCAATCAACAGTACCGTCATTCCTATGACGTTAAACTCATTTTAATCGCACAGATAACTAATTATAGCTATGTCAACTGTCAGTCAAGATGTGATGACTGTACTAACTATGAATTTTTGAAATGGACTGAAATTTCTTTGTTAGACAGTTGCATTGGGCCTATAAATCATGATTCCTATGGAATACATAATGGATATGAGCAATGCAACAGCTAACTGTCACGATCTGTCAAAAATCGAAATCAACTAGTTTTCATCAAACAGACCTTAATTGTACATCTGGTCGGAACGGGCTTCTGTCTTAGCATTGGACATACATTTTGAAGTTCATTCCAATCGGATTTCCAAAAGAAACAGAAAGATGGTAGGAAAGAGATGAGACGAATCGTCTAGTTGGACGGACAGTAACCTAAAGCAAAAACGAAAATGCCGGAAGTGTTCGTCAGCCATAATCCTTCTGCACGCTGGCATGTAGCAATAGAATGTGCCAGAAAGAGTGCGTCTGAGCCCACTTCAAATAATCTCGCTTCGGATTTTTCATTCTAGATTGAGTTCAGTAAAGATTAAGACAGAATGGTTCTGATATAAGATAACTCCTTATCGAATTTTGCATTCTGGTGTAGAAATTGGGCAACTAATGTCATTATTAAAATTTTTGAAATTTCTCGATTTTTAAAGGGAAATGTCATTAGGAATATGGACCAATCGTGTTTCCTAAAATTGCCGCAAGGTGACACCAGTGTTGCGGTGACAAAGTTTTCCCTACAGTTTTGCACCGACTAGGTAGTGGTCCGAATCGATGTTTGCTCCTCGGAATGTACGGACATTCATAATGCTGGAGGAGTGTCTTCCATCAATCACAACATGGTCGATTTGGTTGCAGGTTCGAAAATCTGGGGATCGCCATGTGCCCTTGTGGATGTCGGGACGTGGGAATCAAGTGCTGCTCAGCACCATGTTTTTTCCTGCTGCAAAATCGATGAGCCTGAGTCCGTTGTCGGAGGTGGTGTCGTGCAGGCTGTGTTTTCCGATCGTCATACCAAAGATGTCCTCTCTCCCAATTTTGGCATTGAAGTCTCCCAAAAGAATTTTAATGTTATGTTTTGGGCACTGCTCATATGTTTTGGCGAGGAGCTCGTAGAAACATTCTTTGGTAGCGTCGTCTTTCTCTTCTGTAGGGGCATGGGCGCTAATTAGGCTTATGTGGTGGAATTTGGCCTTAATGCGGATCGTTGTCACTCTCTCGCTGACTTCGCGAAAGCTCAAGACCTTTTGCCTAAGTCTTCCTCTGACAGCGAATCCGCACCCAAACAAGCGCGATCTCCCATCAAGGTGGCATTTCCCATAATAGAAATTACAGTCCTCCGTAATTCTCAGGCCCGGTCCATCCCATCGCATCTCCTGCAGGGCTGTTATATCAGCGTTGAGACTGGCGAGGGTCTCGTCTAGCTGCTCGGCTTTACGCGGCCTGTTTAGCGTACGCACATTCCACGTGCATATGCGTAAATCGTTGTCCGTTTTTCGTTTGCGGGGGGGGGGGGGGTCGTCAACATTTTTGGTTCTTTCATCCGAGGCATTTTCTGCGGTTTTCATCACAATCGAGTTTCCCTTTCATGACCGGCTTGTGAGGCCTGTGAATGACATAGATCTTTGTGGTGGTTGGATCTTCAGAGCGTATCTCTTTCTTCCTGCTCCTTGTTCCTGAGAAGATAACTCAGGTATCTACAACCTATGGATCCGATGGATCCAACGTTCGTCGTTAGTTCACCTTTCGGCTATCCAGCAGGCACCACTTGGAGGTGACGATACGATTTTGCCCACCATATTATGTAGGGCATTGTTGTCATTATTAACTAATTTTAAATGCGACTGCGATTTTGTTTCGCATACATTTTTTTTTCAAAAAAGAGACTTCATTAGAAGGCGTTAAAAAGGATTTTAATAGCTTTTTCTAACCTACTATATATTGTTTTTAACCAATTTCACCCAATGAACAGTTTATTAAAACATCTACATATACTATTTTATCGTTGGGATTTGGTTGAAAATGGGCAATAGCAGCAAATTTTCAATCCAGAGTATCGATCAAGTACTCGTCGTGTGCGGTCGCGTTGCTAACTGTGCGCGTGTGTCCTCCCCAAAAATAATGCAAAAAAAAAAAAAAAAAAACCAAAAATAAAATTCACATATTTTATTTTATTTTATTTTAAGACCAGATTTACAGCTTACAGTTTAAAAAACCAATTACAATCTGTAATAATAATAAATTCAAATATAAAGCACAGTTAAATTCAATTTGATTAAGAAGAAAATAAAAAATAAAATGCACGACTATGTCGTACGTACTTCCTCTGTGGGTGCAATAGCACGATGAAAACAAACTTTTCGAGCAATACGAAAAACTCATGTTTGAAAAATTTGGGAAAACTACAATATTTTGGTTAAAACTGCAAAACCCGATATACGGGAGCTAAAGTTAAGAAACCTTTTAATAATTAAAATTTAGATACCATCTTTTGGGTGCTATAAATGATATAAATGTAAGCTTATGGATAAATTAATAAATTTCCGTTATTATCATTTGTAGCCAAAAACTTAAATGCTGTATTCTTGGAAACATTCTATGTATGTATATTACATACAAAGTTTAATAAAAATCGGTAGAGCCTTTTTTGAGTAAATTAGAAAAAACTAAAAAAATTGGCCAAAACCTAGCGGCTCTTTGTATGGGAGCCACCATTTGAAAAAGAGAAGTTGAAAAAAATGCAATGCTTTCTTTAAGAGAGTTGTAAGGGACTATACAAAAATAAGTTTGAATGAATTCCATACAACCGTTGACAACTTATGGCCATTTGAAAAAAAGACGTTAAGACCAGATCTCTAGTGGTGGTGTTCTTGTCTCGGTCATACAGCAGCATCCCGCCCATATAGGGTGAGAGGTGCGACTGAGAGCAGTCATGCAACCATTAAACGCGATTCTATGCGTTGAGGATATGATCCTCATTGGTTCATTGGACGTATTCAGCCTTCTGCAGTCAACTCTATTATTTTAAAAGGCAAGTGAAAAACTACAAAATTACACGCAAAGTCCCCAGCCCAAACCGGACCAAATTAATTGCTTTGAGAAGAATTTTCTTATTGGAAAGAATCCTAACCATTTTCCCACTAAAATGGTGGGATTAATAAGCTAGAAAAATCTTAATTCTGTAGACCTTAAAGCAGAGAATATCAAAAAGGGAATAACACATCATTGTGATCTTTCTTTGATGTCCGACACTTTGGCCATTCTTATTTTATGTTTTTGTGATTATAATTCACACTTAATTGGACATGAGGGCACGAGTACGATAACTTGGCCGCCAAGAATTGATAACGGTTTTTTATAGAGGGGTTAAATACAAGCACTTTTTACTATAGGAGGGGGAGTACATCTTACCCCGTTTATAAGGTAGGGGCTGATTTTCGAAAAAATGACTTAAAATGGAAATCAAAATCGTAAAAAAATGGCATTACTTACAATGAAGTTTTCTACCGGTTTTCAAAGCCAGGAATCTGTTCTTCAATTTTAAATTTTAATGAAATTATAAATGTCAATCGTTTTGAAATTTTTTGCATGCAAACTCAAAATTTTGATAAAAAAAAATAGAAAAAAAGTTTACACCAATTTCTTTCAAAATTGTAAAATAAAGTGCTTAATTGGCTTTTTGTCATCAGTGCCTATATCAATTCTTAATCGAATACAAAAAACCGAATCTTTTTATGTCTTCTAGTTACTGAGAAAATTGAAAATTTCCAAAACTACTTTTGTAATCAAGTTGTATTATTTTTGGTATTTGAGTAAACTTGCTTAAGGTAGTTCCACACTATCTCAAAGTGTAGTACGACATGTCAAAAAAAGTGTGAAGGAATGTGTGATGGTTTTACATTCAATCCTAAAAAAAAATGTCAGATCTAAACACATGTCAAATCGTATGAGATCTGCGCTGTCATATTCTGTTTCCACACTATTGTGGTGTTACTCCTACCTCACCTACTAATCTGTGGGGGATATTATACGGGCTTCCCCAAGCCTAATAAATAATTGGCTATAGTGCCGATCTTGGGCTGAAAATAAAGAATGACTAATGTTGCCGATGTGAGTTTTGATTTCAGAGTGACTTTATTTTATGAAAACTTAGCCTATTTATACAAATGAATATCTTACACACTATGAATTTTCTTACACGCTTATTATTACATACGGATATATTATAACTACACACACATATATTCTAAGCCCACAATATTACAAGTTTCATCAAAAATTTATAAAATATATTCTGCTGAGTAATCTAATTTACATTGCCTATGTCCCATGCCCCTTTAACAATTCACAAATATAGGCGGTCAGATTTCAAGTATAAACAATCCACATCTCAGAGGACGGCAAACATAAGCGAATGCATTGAACTATAGAAATATTAAACCTGAAGTGGCATTGACAATATCATAAAATGAAGTTTGAAGTGGACTTGGATGAAAACAGAGAAACTGAGTGTACTTTGGATATTGCTATAAAAACATATTGTGTTAAACCCCGGGGATAAGAATAGCATGAAACTTAGATTTAGCTAGGTAGTGCATGTGCACTACACTATTAAACAACTATTTCATCACACATTTTTGACATGTTTTATTACACTGTGGTCTGTGGGATAATGTGGAACTACCTTTACCATACAGTGCTAACACACATTCCAGACGTCAGGCAGACGAACTCAAACAGTTTATGGTATCAACAGTACCTGGGTGGCCCGCTTCGCGGGATCTAGGGATTTTAACCCTCTTTTTAAGGGTATGTTTATATGTCAGGCCAGGAAGGCGCCTGAGTTATATCTAACATAACCGAAGACCCCCCACAATCCATAAACAATGAAGCATCCTTAGTGGAGCTTCCATTATTTACAAACATTAAACTGTAAACTCAACAGTTCGTTTGGCGACACAAAGAATCCCTTATGGATCTTGTGTCATATTATCTTAAAAAGATAAGCAATGATCGTTGGCGTTGACCAACGACCAAATATAAAACTTATAGTTAAACTGTGAAATCAACAGTTTATTTGATGACACATAAAATCCCTTATGGATCTTGATTCATTTTTCATTTATTAAAAGATAAACGATGATCGTTGGCGTTGACCAACGATCATGATACATTTTTTGACTGAAGAATAAAGTTTAGTCTAGTTCTGGACCTCAAATCGACAAGTGTATTTTCTTTGATCGATTTACAAAACTGGCGACGAGGATGGGATTTCTTTGGTAATCAAGAAACTCTAATAAGAAAAGTGCGGTGTATTATCTGTACCTTGAAAAAAGAAAAAAAAATTTAATTTAAATTTTTAAACCACAAAGTGCGGTGTATTATCTGTACCTTGAAAAAAAGAAAAAAAAAAATTTTATTTAAATTTTTAAACCACAAAGTGCGGTGTATTATCTGTACCTTGAAAGAAAAAAAAAATTTTTTTAAACCATAAAGTGCAGTGTGTGTATATGTGTGTGTGTATAAATAAAATCAAGTTAAGAACAAACAAAAGAAAAAAAAAAAACATAAACACGATTAAATTATAAAAACAAGAATTATATAAGAAAAACAATGGCGTTATCACTGCCTGAGTCCTTGCAAGAGGCAAGAAGAATACCTAACTTTAACGGAGAGGACAGTTATTCCTTACAAAATTACCTGAGGGATGTGTCAACTATCTTATCGCTCTCACCAGAAGAGCATAAAACCACTGTTAAAGTTATACTGGCCAACAAGCTACAAGGGAAGGCACTGCGATCAGTCGAATGCCTCACCGATCCATCGTGGGATAATATTATCACAAAATTAAAAGGAGAGTTTGGAGCAAAACAAACTTATTTTCACTTGAGGGAGGAGGCGTTAAATATTAAAGTTAGTAATTTAGAAGATTTGCACTGTAAATTAGATACTATTTTAAACCAAATGAACGCAAAATATAGTCTTGAGTTAATTAAAGATGAAAATTACACACCACTTAATAATTCCCAAATAATATTCGGAATTTATACTAACTTCATACCTACCTATATTAGAGCTCTCTTCTTACAAAACAACATAGTTAGCATCTCTGATGCATATAATTATTATGTGAAAAATAATTTAATAAAAGACATTTATTTGAAGAATAAAAACAATAATAGTACAAAAAATGATTATTCTGGCAGATTTCCTTCCCAGAATAATTCAAATCGGAATCCAAATCCGTTTCGTTATAATAATTTCAATAGAAATTTTAACAATCCTAACGAACAGTTGAGAAATAATTCTTTTAATAATAGTCGGCGTTTCGAAAACAATAATAGTTATTCTAGAAGACATAATACTTTAAGAAACAATAGAAATAATCGTTATAATGAACCGATGGATGTAGATATGATCCATTCGGGAAATTTTCATCAACGGCCTCGGATTGCAGACTTCCAATAGTATATCTCACAATAAATGCAACTCCAATAAGGTGTCTTATTGATACAGGAGCTGCTACAACTCTAGGTGATTATAGGGTTTTTGGTCATCTGAAGACAGTTCAAAATTTAGAAAAAGAAATAAAATTAAATACATTAACAGGTTATGCTATAATAAAGACTGAGGCAATAGTAATGGTGCCAAAAGAATTTAACTGTCCTAATAAAACTATGTCGGTTAAAATATCTGATTTCGGGGAAAAACCTTTCGATTGCATAATAGGAAATAATATATTAACTCCCTTAGGAGCTATTATTGATTTATTAAACAGTAAGTTAATAATAAATAATACTGAAATTATTATTGACCCTGACAAAATACCACCTTACGAATATCAAGATGTTCACTATCTTGAGAACGAAGAAAATGTCTTAGAAGATTTACTTCATGACGAATTAAATAGCGAAGAAAAATCAACACTTCTCACCTTTTTAAGAAAAAACAGAAAAACATTTTATGTTGAAGGTCAATCTTTGACAGCTACTAATGTCGTTAAACACAAAATAATAACGAATTCTAGTAAACCGATTTATTCAAAAACGTATCGTTATCCTCAAATTCACGAGAAGGAAATTGAGCGACAAATAAAAGAAATGCTGGCCCAGGGAATTATACGGCCGAGTAAATCTCCTTATAATTCGCCTTTATGGATTGTCGATAAGAAACTAGACAATTCAAATAAAAAAAAAAATGGAGGATAGTTATAGATTATAGAAAGTTAAATCAAATCACTATAGATGACAAATATCCGTTTCCAAATATGGAATCACTTTTTGATAAACTTGGTAGGGCACAATATTTCACCACTTTGGATTTAGCCAAAGGGTTTTACCAGATTCTCATGGATAAATGTGATATCGAGAAAATGGCGTTTTCCACCCCAATGGGTCACTTTGAGTATGTTAGAATGCCATTCGGGCTCAAGAATGCGCCCGCGACATTCCAACGAATGATGAATTTCGTTCTTAGAGATTATGTCAACAAAATATGTGTCATTTATATGGATGACATTTTAGTTTTTTCAACGTCCCTGAAAGAACAATACGAAAACCTGAATAAGATATTCGCGAGACTAAATGAACATAATCTAAAGATTCAATTGAACAAATGTAAGTTTTTATCCAAACAAACAGAATTTTTAGGTCACGTCATTTCTCCAGAAGGAATGAAGCCTAACCCTTCTTAAATAGATACTATAAACAATTTAAGTTTGCCTGAAACTATAAAAGAAATTAAATCTTTTCTCGGTTTAACAGGATTCTATAGAAAATTCATAAAGAACTATTGTCTTATTGCTTATCCAATAATAAAATACTTAAAAAAAAGATTCTAAGATAAATCTTACAGACCCAGATTATATTGAGGCATTCAAAAAAATGAAAAGACTTATAACCACTTTCCCAATTTTAGCGTACCCGGATTTTAATAAAAATTTTATCCTTACAACGGATGCAAGCAATGTTGCTCTTGGAGCAGTCCTTCAACAAGAAGGAAAACCAGTTTGTTTTGCGAGCCGGTCGCTGAACAATCATGAGAAAAATTATAGTACTTTAGAAAAAGAACTGCTTGCCATTGTTTGGGGTATTAAGTACTTTAGGCCATATTTGTATGGTAGGAAATTCGTGGTGCAAACAGATCACCAACCGTTAAAATGGCTCTATTCATTAAAAAAACCCAATTCACGCATTATTCGTTGGAAAATAATGTTGGGTGAGTACGAATTCGATGTTGACTACTTAAAGGGAAAAGAAAATAAAGTGGCAGATTTTCTTAGCAGAATTGAAGAAAAGGGTAATAAAAAAGTCGAAAAAGCAGAAGATGTGTTTGATATAAAATCTATTTTCGAAGCTTCAGGAGAAAGCATGGGTATAGATTCTGTTCATAGCGAACAAGAGAATTTAGATGATCATTTTGTAATAACTGAAGGTATAGTTAACAAATATAGGAACCAAATTAGAATTGTACATTCTAAAAATAGTGAAGAAGAAATATTATGCAAGAAGTATAAAATTATATACATAGAAAGCAATGATCTATCAAATGATCACTACTTAAATGATATTTTTAGAAGAGCTCTTCGGAAAGGAACAATTGGAATCTATTCCAACCTTGATGATTCTAAATATAATATAATTCAGCAAAAGTTAATTCAGTTGTTTAGTAATGACAAGAACTTGAGATTTGTTAAATGTAGCCATCTGGCTACGGATTTAAAAAATGAAGAAGAAGTTATTGAGATAGTTGAAAAAATTCACATTGATACAAATCACAGAGGAATCAAAGAAAATTTTGCAGAAATTAAGAATAAATATTTTTTTCCCAATATTATAAAATGCATTAATAAGTACATCAATAGTTGTCAGGTTTGCAATGAGAGCAAATATGACAGAAAACCTTTTAAAAAATATTTTAATCATACAGAAATCCCGTATAGGCCAAATATGATTGTACATCTGATATTTTCCAAGTACATAAAACTTACTTCCTAACAAGTATAGATAGATTTACAAAAATAGGAAGTGTACATAAAATCAATGATAAAAATATGTGTACCATAAAGGTCAAAATAGAAGAAAGAATTGCGTTACTAGGGAAACCGGACTTGTTAATATTCGATAACGAATTTAACAACAGTCTAATAAGTTTATACTGTAGAGAAAAAGATATAAAAACACATTTTACTACACCAAATTCCCATACAGGTAATTCCGATGTTGAGCGATTTCATTCAAAACTCTTAGAACATATCCGAATAATAAAAGGAAATCAAGAAAATATCGATACTGAAGAATTAGTAATTCAGGCTGTAGGGTTTTATAACAATACAGTTCACTCTACTACCAATATAAAACCGATAGATTTCATTAACCGTTTAGACTTAGATTTTAAGAAAATATCAAAGATGATGCAAGAAAATAAAATTAAAGCTAATACCCGAATTAACTCAAAGAGGGAACCGATACCCAACTATTATCCAAACGATTTATATATAAAAAACCCGAAAGCAGTAAGACATAAGACTGCTAAAAGATTTTTGAAATTCAATCCAAATAAAAATAAGAAAGTAGATATAGTTCAAATAAAACGACCACATAAAATGATTTGAAATAATTTTCAAATAAATTTCAGATGATCACAACACTAATTGTTATCATAACTGCTTTTGCAACCACAATGGGGTCCGTTGAAGTAAATAAATTTGAAACAGAAGCTGGATATGCAATCCTAGAAAGTGAACCAATATGTTGTTCAAAATTACTCAAAATTAATTCATGTTATTGAGCTTAACGATCTCAATAAAACGATACAAAATATTAAATTAAGCGTAAACAGTTTTCACCTCTTGATAAACAATTCATGGCTTAGTAAAAACCTTAATGATAAAATTAATGAACATTCTCTATCAACAATAACTATTCACACAAGAAAGAGAAGAGCTTTGGTAAATGTAGGAGGAAGAATAATCAATTGGTTATTTGGAAACTTAGATGACGAAGATAAAGAAAACGTTGATAACCATTTTAAAATAATTGATATAGAACAACATAATCTTATTTCAAATATGAATAAACAGATAAAAATTATTTACGAATTCAACAACTACTTGTCAAATATAAGATTAATTATTAATTCACATAATGAATGGTTAAATAAAACTTTCAAAAAAACAATTGAAGAAAACACTAAAATGACAAAATACAATAATTTTCTTATAATAATAAACCAAGTAAGGACCCAAATTGAGAAAATTCAAGATAACATCCTAATGTCAAGACATAATGTAATGAATAGATTCTTTCTGACGAACGAAGAAATTGATTTTTTTTAATATAGATGGTGAGAAATTAAGATTTTTAAAGTGTAATTTAGGAACCATAAGAAATGATGTAATTTTATTTGCCATATTAATTCCGAATTTTTTAAATGAAAAAATAAAAACTTATACTGTACTTCCCATACCAAATAAAAACTCTGAGCAAAAAAAAAAAGATTTAACAAAAGTTGTAAACATAAATAATGAAACATATGAAGTTGAAAAAGAAAACATAATATCAAAAATGATAAAAACCAATAAATGTATATCAAATATTTTAAAAAACAATTATAATAATTGTACAAAGAAAATCTTTAAAGATAAAATTATAAAAGAAATTGACGTTGGTAACATGTTACTTATAAATGTGAAAACTGTACTGATCAATAAATGCAATAACTTTTCCTACTCACTGGTTGGAAACTATTTTGTTAAATTTGAAAAATGCGAAATTGTAATTGATAATTTTTACATTAAACGTTATGAAGCTAAATACAATATTGTTATACCAAATACAAATATCTTATCAGAAAATTTGACAGAAATCAAGATCCCATTAAAATTCTATAATTTGGATGAAATATCAGAAAATTTTGAAAAAAAAACAATGAAATTAAATTTAACATACTCTATGCCTTAGCTATTTTAATATTGTTATACATTCTTATAAAAATTGTTTATCATACATTTGTAAAAATTCAAAGGGACTTGAATTTAAAGGGAGGACGAGTTATATCTAACATAACCGAAGACCCCCCCACAATCCATAAACAATGAAGCATCCTCAGTGGAGCTTCCATTATTTACAAACATTAAACTGTAAACTTAACAGTTCGTTTGGCGACACAAAGAATCCCTTATGGATCTTGTGTCATATTATCTTAAAAAGATAAGCAATGATCGTTGGCGTTGACCAACGACCAAATATAAAACTTATAGTTAAACTGTGAAATCAACAGTTTATTTGATGACACATAAAATCCCTTATGGATCTTGATTCATTTTTCATTTATTAAAAGATAAACGATGATCGTTGGCGTTGACCAACGATCATGATAAATTTTTTGACTGAAGAATAAAGTTTAGTCTAGTTCTGGACCTCAAATCGACAAGTGTATTTTCTTTGATCGATTTACAAAACTCCTGTGTCAATAGTATTTGTAATCAATTGTACCTGGGTGGCCCGCTTCGCGCGGGATCTTTTGATTTTCTCCTCCTTTTTCGGGGGCACACCACGCTCACGCAACTTCGTTGCTCAACTAAGGGTATGTTGATTTGTCAGGCAGGCGCCTGTGTCAATAGTATTTGTAATCAGTTGTACCTGGGTGGCCCGCTTCGCGGGATCTTTTGATTTTCTCCTCCTTTTTCGGTGGCACACCACGCTCACGCAACTTCGTTGCTCCGCTAAGGGTATGTTCATTCGTCAGGCAGGCGCCTGTGTCAATAGTATTTGTAATCAGTTGTACCTGGGTGGCCCGCTTCGCGGGATCTTTTGATTTTCTCCTCCTTTTTCGGGGGCACACCACGCTCACGCAACTTCGTTGCTCCACTAAGGGTATGTTGATTTGTCAGGCAGGCGCCTGTGTCAATAATATTTGTAATCAGTTGTACCTGGGTGGCCCGCTTCGCGGGATCTTCTGGTTTTCTCCTCATTTTTCGGGGGCACACCGCGCTCACGCAACTTCGTTGCTCCGCTAAGGGTATGTCCAGTCGTCAAGCAGGCGCCTATGTCAAATAGTTTTTGTTATTAACAGTACCTGGATGGCCCGCTTCGCTTGGCAATGCAATTCTACCTCCTCGTGGTGCATTCTGGGTAACGCGCTAAATGAATTGCTGTACTTTAATAACAAAGATGACATCAATCCTCATAGCGAGATCACCGTAAATACCAAAAAACAAAAACCTCATAAGAAAGTAGTTTTAGTAATTTTCAATTTTCTCAAAACCTAAAAAATATAAAATTATTTGGTTTCTTGCGTTTAATTCAGAATTAATATGAGCATCGAACATAAAAAGCCAATTTGGCATTTAATTTCACAATTTGGAAAAAAATGGTCAAAACTTTTTTTTCATTTTTTGTATCGAAATTTTGAGTTTGAATGCAATTTTTTTGAAAACTATTGGCATAAATAAAAAAAATTTTAATTGAAAATTAAAGAACAGAGTTCTGGCTTTCGAACCCGGTATAGTTCTTTATTTGGTTTGCAACTCTGTCGTGAAAGTGATTTGTACAATTTTATTACCGCTCTCGCAATTTAATTATTTTATTTAATAAACATTTAAAATAAATTAAAAAAGTTAATATTGGCGAGTTTATGAAGGTTTAACCATCAATAAAAGTGTAAATTTAACAGGTAAACTTGAGATTACTGACGAATACAAGTATTTGGGAGTCAAGCTTAATAGGACCATAGATTTTTCAAAACCCCTGGCTGAAAAAGCCAAATCATCACTAAGCTTGTTGAATCTTTCCTGGAAAAATGTCTTTTCAAATGGACGTATCATTCTTTCTGTCAAATATAGAATATTTGATGCAGTCGTTAGATCTACGCTTTGTTTTCCAGCAGAAGTATGGGGAATTGATGAGTATGATGAAATAGAAAAGTCACATCGAAACTTTTTAAAGAAATTATTTAACCTCCCGCTTAATACTTTGAATTATGCGCTATACCTTGAAACTTGTCTCCCTAAACTTTTCATAAACACCCTAAAGTCTCAAGCAGACTACATCGTCAAGATACTGTCTCATCAGGACGCTCGTTTATCAAAAAAATTGGCCCTTTATGAGATCAGAAACTAGGATTGGTGGATGGCAAAGTGGAAAGCCTTAGGACAAGCTTGTGGAGAAGTATTCACGTTAGATCCTTTCAACTTAAATGACTCAAAAGAACAGTTTTACCGTATAATTCAAGCGAACGACAACTCTGTTCAAGAATCGTTTATAGTAAATGCTCGTGATTCGGAAAGTAGAATCTTATACTCGCAGCTTAATCATAATTTAATGGAAAGAAACTACTTTAACGATTCAATGAGTTACAGAGAAATATCTCTAATTTTTAGAGCGAGATGTGAACTCCTAGGTCTCAATGGGTGTCCGTACAATGGAAGTTTCAACCAATTTTGTACACTATGCAATTTAAAAGCCAAAGAAAATTGTTTCCACATCATAAGCGTATGTCCCATCTTTATTCAACAGCGTCTTATATTCTTCAGGAAGAAGATTTTGACAATGAATGAAACAATAAGTGTGCTTAACGAGTCCGAATGGAAAACACTACACTTTTTTTTGAAAGATGTATATATAAATATAGAATTCTTTTGTTAACTGAATTTGAATAGATTTATTTTATTAAAAACTATTGTATAATTATATTATGAAAATAAATTGTGTGAAGTAATTTTGCCAACTGAGCTGACGGCAGTGCCATAGCTTTAAAATTCATACAAAAATTGAAATTCAATGTAACCTAAAACAGAAATAAAATGAATTACTTACTTACTTACTTACTAACTAGTTCTTTAGTTTAGGTGTTGCCGTTGGTTTTTAATTTTTTTTTTTGATTAAAAGTCATTTTTTTCGAAAATTGCCCCTACCTTCTAGACGAGGTGAGATAGACCCCCTCCTATAGTAAAAAATGCTTGTTTTTAACCCTTCTATAAAACCCCGTTATCAAATCTTGGCGGCCAAGTTATCGCACTCTCCCCGACATGAGTCATCGTCATGCCCTTCTCTGCTTTTTCGACCTTCTGTCGAAAACTCGCTGACTTAGTGGCTCTTCCGCCTTTCGTAAAATAGTGTTGATACCCTGTCTAACGCTTTTGATGGAACCTAGATTGGTTACTTTTCCGAAATACTTAAAGAGCAGTCCTTTGGCTGATGGTTTCTACTGCACTCTTTAAAGCTTTTTGAAGCTGCAACAGGAAGGGAATGTGGAACAAAAAGTTATTAAAGTGGAAATGGGTTGGCGAATCTTGTTGTTTTGAAATTTACCGCAACAACTTGCTTACCAAACATTGAGTTGGATGGTTCAGTTCTGAGCTATGTTGATAAAGTTAAGAACCTATGAAAAACTTTTAATCAAAAATTATCATGGGAAAGCCATTTATCATGCCTTATTATTAAAATATATGGTGCATTGCGAGTACTACATTTATCTTGCAGTTTCTTGCCAATGGCAACTAAAATGACCATTGCTAAAAATTCCCGTTCTTCCAATCATACTTTATGTTAGTCGAAATTTTTGCTGTTCTAATAGTAAAAGTAAGAGGAAATTAGAAGAAGCCTTCGATAATGTTTTTTGAACGCAAAAACTGTGTTCAATATGCCCCTAACTAAATTCATTGATTTTCAAAAACTTATTTGCTTATTTAAATTAGTTCAGAGTAAAACCCCACAATATTATATTTTCCAACATCAAAAAGAAACAACATTCTTATTGTGCCTACCTTCAAATACTTGAATTCGAAGCGACAATTCATTGTTCACGCAGTTGTTCTGTGGAATTTCCTACCTGCGAACCTAAAAGTATTAAACAGCTACAACATTTTTGAGAATTCTTTAAGGGCCCACTACAGATGCTAAAATCTTTTCAACTGTCTTTCGTAATTCAAATCTTTTTCTATCTATCTAGCTTATATTTTTCTTTGGGATCTTTGAATTTATTTTTAATTTTAATTTAAAACAATATATCTAATTCAAATTTTTGTTTTTGTTTAAGTTTTAGTTTGTTTTCCGACTATTTTTTAATTTAACCACAATTGTACTATAAGTATAACTAATAAGACACTAAGTTTTAATATGCTTACGTTTTTCAAATCAATAAAAAAAAAATACTTTAGAGCATTACATATTCAAACAATTCTTTAACTTTCAAAACTTAATTCTGTTTATTTAAAAAATAGCATACAAAAAAGTGCTCATACGCCACACACCCAAAAAGCGTGACTTTAAGATGTTTTTAGAAACTGTAATGATCCCCCAACTCTTAACGCACACACAATCGCTACTCCATGGAAAAAAAATAAAAAAAAACAACTATTGCAACATTACTGCTTTATTTTAATGTACAGGTAACCAAAACACTAATAAGTCGAAACATCGAAACACCATCATCGCTTGGACACAAATCCAATTGGGCAACCAAAAGAAAACTCTTCTAGGTTGCCACAATCCATGATACAACTACTAGAGATAACACCTTCCAATTTCAATTTTTGATTTGTTCAGCGCATCTACGTCATAAGAACATCTGAAGTTTGCGCCTTCTCGTTTTCGCCTTCCCGTTTAACTTTTGTTTCGTTCTACTCTCTACACATTCTACACAATGACATAATTTATACATGTTTATAGTATATATATGTAGTTGTGCGCTCTACGTCATAACAACACACGAAGCTTGGCAATGGTTTGACGTTTTTGTATAGCACCACCATGCGCAATGCCATATCTTTGAGGAAATCGAGAGTTTAAATCAGAAGAGCCTTGAGGAGAATATCCTTGTTGGAGAATCTTTGGATTTACAAAGCTAAGTATTTTGTGTCTGGTTGTGACCAGAATTTTAGCTAGTCTTTTGGTTATTTAAATTGTGTTAATTCGATTTGTTTGTGACCCTGTGTGGGGCAAATAAATTGTCGTTAAAGTAGGCCTACGCTGAATATTCGCTTCCCTCCCAAGATTGTGGGACTCGTGACCTTTTTTGCATCTTCTATTATTCCATTACCATTGTGATCTTTCTTTGTGTCCATTTGACACAACCCTTTGTTTGCTTTTTTATTATTTGCTTCTATTTTTATTTTCGAGAATTAGCCTTCTGCTAATCTCGAAAAACTATTGTTCTTACTTTTCCGTTGATTGAAAAGACTCTGGGTTTTTATCCCGGCATTTGCCACGGTTTCCCAGACCTTTAAATAAAAAGTTTAAATTCTCAATTCGAGAAATAAATCTAGCTTCTTTTTATTTCATTTATTTATTTTCATCAAATTATATTTTTGGTAAGGCAAACTACCATTAAAGTTTCCTGGCGCCCACCCTGTAACGTAAATTACGTATATTTACGTTCCACTTCACCTTCTATCGAACATTCTTTTGATTCGATAATTTTTTTTTATTCTTACATTAAAATATACCTACCCAACCCATTACGATTTTCCATCATACACGATCGCATTGGTTGTAATAGTTTTCTTTTTTTTTCTATTCGACGAATCCCCCTCGCTGACTAGCCGGTGAAAATTGCATATCATTGCAGTTGTTGTTGCAATATTTCTTTTTATCAATTCTCTCTCTTTTAATTTGACACTTCGTTCTTCGTCATAAACGAAATTTCTTTGCGCGGTGCCGGTTGCACATTTGTTTACAATTGTTTTTCTTGTTTTGGTTTTAATAAATATTGGATTCGAAATAATCCAAAGTTACGCGGTTTACTTGTATCGTCTTCCTAATTATTTTCATCGTAAGGTAATTTAAAATTCGGGTTATTTTCCTTATACATAATTTTGCAACAAATTGGCGCCCAACGTGGGGCAGCGGTCTTTTTTTTGGGGAAAATTAGTGTTCGTGTGTGAAGTATTGTCTGTTGTCGTTCTTTTTAATATATATACTATAATAAAAAAGTTTTTCTAACAGTGTTTCTTTTCATATAGGTAAATAAAAGTGAAGCTGTTTAGTGGAAGAATTACCCCCCCTAGCCCTCCATTTGATTTGTTCATCAAAACCAGGTATAAATTACATACATTACATATACATATAGTAGATATTATTTTTTTTGCATTTGATTTTTTTTTCTCTCGTTTTTTTTTTTTTTTTTTTTTTTTCTTTTAATATTTTGTTTTTATTGTGTTATTTTCATTTCTTTTTATTGCCGTTTTTTTTTATATTCGATTATTGCTAAATTCATTTTGATATTTTTTTTTTGGTTTAACCTTTTTATTTTACATTTACCTACACATTTTATTTTTTTTTATTCGTGTGAAATCTTTTTAGTTTTTTGTTGTAGGTACTTCGTTTTATAAATTTTATTTTTAAGGTTTCTTGCTAACCCAGATTTTTTTTTACGTTTTTTTTTTTGAGTTTTCACTTAGTTATTCTTATTTTTTTCTGAAATTTGTTTGTTGTTGTTAATTTCACTTAACATGGCGGTTAATAGATTAGCGCAAGACGAACTTGCTTACGAAATGGAGTGGAGAGGACTAGAAGTAGGATCCGTAGACGATATGAGGAAAGCGCTTCGGGTCGCGCTTAAATTAGAAGGTAGGAAATCTTTTGTAGCTCCAGCTTACCCATTTAGTTTTGAGGAAGTCCGAAAATCGGTCGAGGAAAAATTGTTAGAAATAGGGAAACTTTTAGAAAAACCTCCTAGGTCAGAAACATCGAAAGAGTATTTAAAGATTTTAGCTAAAGTAGAATGGGGATTAGGTAGATTAGATAGGTCTATTCCTGAAAATGCCAACGAGGATAAGAGCAAGCAGGCTCTTAAAAATAAGTTAGTAATGGCTATGGCCCAGTTAGAGGGAGATGAGGAAGATGAAAATGAAGAGGACAGAGAACAGGAATTTAACAATTATCAGGGAAAGCAGAATATTTCGGAGGTTGAAAATCAGCGTTCAGCTGAACCTCAAAATAGCAGGTCGGTAAATACTCCTGCCAGTATACCGACGGGCATAGTAGGGGAAAATACAAGTGTGGAGGTTAATAGGGATGGTTTGATTAGAGGTAGTCAGATTGTAGAAAGAGTTTTTGTTAATCAGGAGCGGTTTGAAAATTTATCGAAGTGGGAGGTGAAGTTCACTGGTGAGCGTTGTGGTGCCTCAGTGAACGCGTTTTTAGAAAGAGTAGAAGAAATCCGTAGTGCGCGGGGTGTGACGGAATCTCAATTGTTCAGAGCAGCAGTAGATTTATTTGTAGGGAAAGCACTGATTTGGTATAGGGCAATTAGGGTTTCGGTAAATTCGTGGCAAGAACTTACCAGAGAGTTGAAGCTGGAGTTCTTACCACCGAATTACGACGATTCGTTGTTAGAAGAGATTAGCCATCGAACGCAGGGAAAAGATGAGTCCATCGGCGTCTATGTGGTGACGATGCAAAACTTGTTCGGTAGGCTTTCCGAAGAGATATCAGAACGGAGGAAGCTGTCAATGATTCAGCGGAACTTGACACCTTTCTACCAGACGCAACTTGGTTTGGCTAAGCCAAATTGCGTTTCTGATTTAGTGACGTTAGATCGAGATTTAGAAGCAGTTAGGGCCAACGTGGAATCTTATGTTCCACCTCCCAGTGTTAGAAATAGGACGTTGCTAGAACCGGATCTAGCATACGTAGGTATTGATGCTCCTACAGTTTCAGTTGTTTCTGAGAACAACGAAACTAGTCGTCAGGTTCGTTTTCAATCTCAAGTATCGAGCCCACCCATTCAAAATTCTCAAGTTGGTGATGGGAGACCAACTATGAGATGTTTTAATTGCAATGGATCAGGCCATTTTGCAAATAGGTGTTCCGCTCCTAGGCGTTGTTATGGTTGTGGTAGGCAGGGAGTTACTCGAAGTAACTGCCCGAATTGTTCTAGGAACTTCCGTCAAAATAATCACCAGTCGAGAAAAATGGTTCCGAATAACCAGTCGGGAAATGCGAGACGCACTCTCGGGTCAGTAGGACGAGAGGGTCGTTAAATTCTTTTAAGTTCCCTACTGGTAACCAGTCGGCAATTCATTTGGGTTTCACACTAGAGCAGAGTGGTAGAGATCAACGGCCATATTTAGGCGTTGAAATTTTTGGTATTCAAATGTTAGGTCTTTTAGATTCAGGTGCTTCACGCACAATTATTTGTAGGGACGGGTGGGAAATTTTAAAGGATTTAGGTTTAGAGTTAGGCAAAACTAGCAAAGATAAAGTTACTTTAGCGGATGGTGCAGGTATAGGAGTAGAGGGAGTTATTTCACTTCCAATTAGGGTTGAAGAGAAAGTAGTATTAGTAGAGTGCCTTGTTATTCCCCGCCTTCCTCATAGGTTGATTTTAGGAGCAGATTTTTGGGCTCTTTCGGGTGTGGTCCCGGATTTAAAATCGAGGGAATGGACGTTTTCGAACCAAAGCTCTTTGGCTTCGATGTCCGTGGCGGAACATTTAACGGAATTGACAGAGACACAACAAAAAGAGTTAGATAGTTGTTTAGAAAAACTTTTTAAAGAAATGCCAGAGGGATTAGGGTGCACACAGATGGTGTCGCACAAAATCAGAACAAAAGCTGAGCCGATTAAACAGCGGTACTATCCGGTGTCGCCAGCTATTCAGAAGTTTATAGATAGGGAATTAGAAGAGATGCTCCGAGACGGAGTCATTGAAAAATCTGACAGTCCATTTGCTTCACCCATTGTCATGATTAAGAAGAAAGATGGCACGTATAGGTTTTGTGTAGATTATAGGAAGTTGAATGAGGTAACAGATAGGGACGCATACCCCCTCCCATATATTACGGCCATCTTAGATAAGTTGAATAACGCTAGGTTTTTGAGTTCGCTGGATATTAAATCTGCATATTGGCAGATTCCAGTCGAAAAGGAATCTCGAAAGTATACAGCTTTCACTGTACCAGGTAGGGGTTTGTTTAATTTTTTGAGGATGCCATTTTGATTGCATAATGCTCCTGCAACATGGCAAAGATTTATAGATACGGTCCTTGGACCGGAGTTAGAACCATATGTTTTTGTCTATCTCGATGACATCATCATCGTTACAGACACTTTCGAAAAACATATGGAGATTTTAAATGAGGTTTTTAGAAGATTAGTTAAGGCAGGTTTAAAAGTAGGTAGGGAAAAATGTCACTTCGTTAGGCCATCTTTGAAATTTCTGGGATATGTTGTAGACAGAAACGGTTTACACATGGACCCAGAAAAGATAGAAAGCATGTTAGGGATTCCTGCACCCAAAAATGTAAAAGAGGTTAGGAGTTTTATCGGAACGGTATCCTGGTACAGGAGATTTATACCAAACTTTGCGAGTTTGGTTAAGCCGTTATCCGATCTTCTTAAGAGGAACAAAAAGTTTGAGTGGAATAGTGAGTGTGAGGAAAGCTTCCGAAAAGCTAAGGAGTGTTTACTTGCAGCACCCATCCTAACGTGTCCGGATTTTACGAAGCCATTTGTCGTTCAGACAGACGCTTCGGACTTTGGGATTGGGGCTGTTTTGAGTGAAAATTGGGATGAAGGAGAAAAAGTGGTTTGCTATTTAAGCAGATCACTAAATAGATGTGAGAGAAACTATTCGACCACAGAAAAAGAGTGCTTAGCTGTTCTGTGGGCTATAGAAAAGTTGCGGCCATATTTAGAGGAATCAGGTTTACGGTCATTACCGATCACTACTCTCTAATATGGTTGAGCAAGTAGGCTGGCACGATGGGCTGTACGTATGCAGCAGTTCGACTTCGACATTGTTCACCGCAAAGGAAAGGATCATGTGGTGCCAGATATGCTTTCTCGAAGCGTACCGGTTATCTCCGGGATTTCAGAGCCCACAATCGATCCCTGGATATCAAAAATGGTAGGAGAAATAGATAAAAAGCCATTGTCTTTTCCAGCATGGCGAGTAGAAGATGTAAGATTATTAAAATTCGTTAGGGCAAGTCATGTTTTAGTCCACGACACGAATAGTGAGTGGAAGATAGTTATTCCCAAAAATGATAGGAGGAAAATTTTAGAAAATAATCACAACTATCCGTTAGCAGGGCATATGGGGGTAAAGAAAACTTTTGCTAGGATAGAAGAAAGATATTATTGGCCCAAAATGAGGTCAGATATCACTAGGTATGTTAAAAATTGTAAAGTTTGCCAAAGTGTGAAACCGGTGAACGAAAAACCGGCTGGGTTGATGACGGAGAGGAAAGGGGTAACCGATCCGTGGGAGATGATTTGTATTGATTTAGTTGGTCCACTTCCTAAATCTAGTAGGGGTTTCGTGTATATTCTGACTGTTGTTGATTATTTTACGAAGTTTCCATTGTTGTTCCCGTTGAGATCTGCAACTGCGAAGTCTGTTTGTAAGGAGTTGGAAGACAATGTCTTCTTGTTGTTTGGTGTCCCAAAATGTGTCATTTGTGATAACGGTCCGCAGTTCAAAAGCAAGGAACTGAAGTCTTTGTGTGATAGCTATGGTTCTACAATTAGGTTTACGGCGAATTACCATCCTCAGGCTAATCCGTCAGAACGGATTAATCAAATTATCAAGAATAATCTTAGGGCGTACGTTTCGGAAAACCATAGGTCTTGGGATGCACAGTTAGCAAAGGTGGCGTGTTGTATACGCACGTCACATCACGAAATTTTAGGCGTGTCGCCTTACTACGCGAATTTTGGTCGAGGGATGGTGACTTTTGGCAAACCCTTAACCACCATTCCGGATGTTAGGAGTGATAGTACGGATGACATAAGGGAAAGGTTTTTGTTGCTTAGGGAAGAGATAGTAAAAAAATTAGAGTCGGCATCCAAGATGGCTGCGAAAAGGTACAACCTTAGACGAAGGGATGTACAGTATCTTCCAAACGAATTGGTTTGGCGACGTCATTTCAGTTTTTCTGATGCAGCAAACTACTACACGGCAAAATTAGCGCCTAAATTTTTAGGTCCGTTTCTTATTAAGAAACGCGTGTCTCCATGGACGTACGAGCTCAAGGACGAAAAAGGTACCTTTCGAGGAACCTGGAACGTCAAAGATCTGAAGCCGTACTACAACGATTCCTCGGAAAACTCCGATACTTAGTCGCGTAGCAAGGACTAGCTGCGCTAAGAGTTACTGAGAGCTTCACAGCTCTGTGATGTGCATTAACTCTCGCCCAGAGCGATTGAGATGTAGATTTGTTGTGCTGTAGTGTATTCCATTTGGTTGTGTTGTTTACCTCTCTTTTTATCCTTTTTACTTCGCTTTCTTATCTGAAAGCCAATTTTATTCTTTGGTAGGTAAGGGTGGAATTTGTTACGGTAAGATTTACCGCAACAAAAATCATTCTTTTGGTTCTTAAAACCTTGTCAAATCGTGCGCTTTTGGCACGGTTAAACTCTCGATATTTGTTTCCGCTCCATCCTAACCATTCCTTTTCTTACCCACATTTTGAGTCCGTTGTCCTCTGGGAGTTTTGAGAGTGACTCAGAGAGGATAACAAAGCAGGTTATTTTCCATCGGGTTGAGCCAGCGGACGAGCTGGAGACTTGCCCGCAACGTATTCTAATTTAATCGTGCTGAGCCAGCGGATGAGCTGGAGACTCACACGCATCAGTCTATCGTGTTGAGCCAGCGGTCGGGCTGGAGACTCGCACGCATAGTAAAGAAAGCAAGGAAGCTAACAATTGACAAGCTTTCCAACGAGCCCACAACAACACAAAAAAGTGTGAATTATAGTCACACCACCGTAAATGTAGAATGGCCGAGTGCCCACCGTAAAGTGTCTGATATCAAAGAAAGATAGCAATGATGTGTTTTTCTCTGTAAATATTATCTGCGCGAAGGTCTACGGAATCAGCTCCAAAACTTGCCAATTCAAGTTCAACTGAAACAGCTCCATCTTCGTTTACCTTACCTACTAATACAACAAAAACAACAGACATCGCAACTGCTTCGTCTTCAAATTCAAGCTCGATTAATGAAGTCCAACTTAAGGCAGCACAAAGATTTAAATGCTTATTTTTATCCAACTTTGATCCAGAGACAAGCTGCGAAAATATTTGTAAATTCGTCACTTCCCTGTTCTCAAATGCTAAAATAAAAATTGAACGACTTCAAACAAAAAGTAATGACTACACATCCTTTAAACTGTATGTTACTCAGGAAATATTCAATCAATTACTTGAAAAATCATTATGGCCGGATAATATAATTATTCATGAATTTGTAAACAAAAGGAATAATATTCGCCCTTTTCAAAACACACTGACAAGACATGTAAATCGTCGCCACTAATAAATTTTTTCTATCAAAATGTGAGAGGACTTCGGACAAAGACCAATAAGGTCTACTTTTCAACAATAACCTGCTCTTATGACGTTATTTCCCTCACCGAAACATGGCTGTATGCTGGTATCAAAGACTGCGAACTTTTTGATAGCACATTTAATGTTTTTAGACGTGACCGGTATTCAGATCCGAATATAGATACCGTGGGAGGTGGAATCTTGATTGCTGTAAGATCGTCTTTCATATCTACGCCAGTACATGTTCCTGTAGCCTTTGACAATGAATTTCTCTGCGTTAAAATATCTTTAAGTAACAAAAACATTTACCTTGTTACTGTATATATAGTTCCGGGAAGTCGCTGTGATGTTTATGATAAAGCTTTTGAATTCATTAACTATATCAATGAATTATTAGAATATAACGACGAGCTGATTTGCCTCGGCGACTTTAATCTTAGCAATATTGCTTGGTTACGATGTCCTGAATCGATCGTAATGGTGCCAACTGGACATCTTAAATCTGGTGACTCAAAACTAATTGACGATTTAAACTCACTTGGACTACACCAATTTAACGATGTTTCTAATTGCAATGGAAGAATTTTGGATCTAATTTTCGCAAGCTGTGATGAAGATATTGTTGTGGAAAAATCAACAGATCCTTTAGTAGTTGAAGATAACCATCATCCATCTTTATCTTTTTCACTTTCTTTTGATTTAATATTTCATTCTGACCTTACTGAAAACTTTTACACTTTTAATTTTAAAAAGACAGATTTTAACAAACTAAATATGCTGCTGTCACAAGTTGATTGGTCATATCTCAATAATTGTTTAACTGTGAACACTATGGTCTTTGAATTTTATAATGTCTTGTTTGATTGTTTTTTAAAATGTGTACCTCCTACTTCTGTAAAATCGAGATCATCAGTTCCAGATTGGTATGATAGTGAAATTAAAAGCCTTAAGAACCTCAGAAACAAGTTTTGGTCAGTTTATAAATTATCTCGAAGTGAAGCCGACTTTGAAAACTTTTGCCGTGCTCGTGAAAATTTCAATAGAGCTTCAAGTTTAAAATATTTGAATTATCTGCAGAAGGTACAAAGAGATCTTAAAATGAATCCAAAATATTTTTGGAACTTTATAAATAGTAAAAGGAAGTCTTGTCCATATCCGTCTTTTTTTTAAGTCAAACGATATATCTAGTCATGACCCTCGTGTTATTACACAATTGTTTGCAGACTTTTTTCAAAATGCCTTTAACTGTGATACTAACATCTGTGATACTTTAAACTGTGATACTTCGAACTGTGATATACTTGACGAAAATAGCCAAAATTTTGGCTTTTTGAAATCATTCTCTTACTTGACTGATATAAACTTCAATATTAATTCTGATAACATTGCTAAGTTTATATCTAATCTTGACGAGAATTGTAAACCAGGTCCGGATGGTATACCTTCTATTATTTTAAAAAAATGCGCAAATAATTTGCTTTTACCCTTATCCACTCTCTTTAATTGTTCTCTGTTTTCTTGTCAATTTCCGTGTATTTCGAAAAAATCCTTCATAATCCCTTTACACAAAAAAGGTTAAAAAGACGAAATTCAAAACTATAGGCCTATAGCCAAACTATCGGTTATTCCGAAGCTTTTTGAAGCTATTATTTGTGAATCTCTGTGTTTCTATGTCAAATCAGTCATTGTTCCGAATCAACATGGCTTTACAAAAGGTCGCTCTACTGTAACGTTTCTTATGGAGCTAACCGATCTTTGCTTTGATGCATTTAAGGAAAAGAAAGTAATTGACTGCGTCTTTACGGACTTTAGTAAGGCATTTGATAAACTCTCTCATAAGATCTTGCTAAAAAAGCTAAGAAATCTTGGTTTTAGCGAAAATTTTGTTATGTGGCTTCAATCTTATTTATTAAACAGATCTTATGCAGTGTTGTTTAGCGATTGTCCATCAAATTATTTTACAGTTAACTCTGGAATACCACAAGGCAGCCATTTAGGACCTCTACTTTTTATTTTATTTATTAATGACTTACCATCTATCTTGAAGTATTCTAAATGCCTCATTTACGCGGATGATGTGACAATTTTTAAAACTATTTCTAGTATTAGTGATTGTGAAATGTTGCAATCCGACCTTAATTCGTTTTTTGACTGATGTGTTCGTAATTGCTTGTCTCTTAATATAAATAAATGTAATTTTATGAGCCTCACAAGAAAACTTTTAGTAACTCCATTTAATTATTCGTTAAATGGAATTTCCCTATCATGTATGGAAAACGTAAATGTTCTTGGCGTCATATTAGATCGAAAGCTTGAATTTATTCAGCACATCAACTCCATATCAAATAAAACCAATTCAATTCTAGGCTGGATTAAGAGAGAGTCACGGCAATTTTCAGATCCTTTTGTTACAAAACAGCTTTTTATAACGTTTGTTCGTCCCATTCTTGAATATGCTTGCCAGGTTTGGTCACCCCATTACGAATGCCATATATTAAGGTTAGAACGTGTTCAAAAAAGATTTCTGCGATTTGCCTTGCGGGGCTTAGGTTGGAAAAATCCTTACGAGCTTCCCGCATACATCAGTCGACTGAAACTAATTGATTTGCCATCCCTTGTGAATAGACGTTCTTATTTAAGTTTTGTTTTTATTGTTAAATTAATAAATGGTAACATAGACTCTTTGTACCTTTTGTCTCGAATAAATTTTAATATTCCTCAAAGAAACTTAAGGAATCAACCTAGCTGCATTTCTCCCTTAAACAAAATGTTTGAATTATTTAATCTTCTCAATAATAGCTGTAATAACTTATTTGACCAATCGTTAAATTTTTCATCTAAATTTCAGTCAAATTTGTATTCAATTATATAATTGTACTCTTATTATAGACATAAGTACTTTATATCTGAAGCTAGTCTTTAGCTATGTAAAATAAATAAATTATTCTTGTTCATTTTGTACCATTTTAGTTGGAAAATGGTTAGGATTCTTTCCAACAAAAATATTCTTCTCAAGGCAATTAGTTTAGGCCGGTTTGGGCTGGGGACTTTGCGCGTTGTGTCGTAGTTTTTCACTTGCCTTTTGAAATAAAATATAATTGACATTATACGGCTGAACACGTCCACTGAGCCTACGAGGATCGCATCCTCAACGCATAGGATCGCGTGCAATGGTTGTATCACCGCTCTCAGTCGCACGTCTCTGCATATATGGGCGAGATGCTGCTGCATGACTAAGACAAGAACACCACCACGCAAAAGATCCGAAGAGGATGGCTATATGGTCGGGGCGAAGTGGACAAGCCAAGCCTCCATTTTGGATGACAATTCAATTTTGGGATTTTTGAAAAGAAAGGAATAATTTTTGGAGAAAAAATAATTTTAAAAGAGAAGTGAAAAACTATACCGAGAAGATTTTGTGGAAATCGGAATTTAGAAGAAAACACATAGAATAAAGAGGGAATTCGATTGAGGAAATCGAGAGTTTAAATCAGAAGAGCCTTGAAGAGAATATCCTTGTTGGAGAATCTTTGGATTTACAAAGCTAAGTATTTTGTGTCTGGTTGTGACCAGAATTTTAGCTAGTCTTTTGGTTATTTAAATTGTGTTAATTTGATTTGTTTGTGACCCTGTGTGGGGCAAATAAATTGTCGTTAAAGTAGGCCTTCGCTGAATATTCGCTTCCCTCCCAAGATTGTGGGACTCGTGACCTGTTTTGCATCTTCTATTATTCCATTACCATTGTGATCTTTCTTTGTGTCCATTTGACACAACCCTTTGTTTGCTTTTTTTTATTATTTGCTTCTATTTTTATTTTCGAGAATTAGCCTTCTGCTAATCTCGAAAAACTATTGTTCTTACTTTTTCCGTTGTTTGAAAAGACTCTGGGTTTTTATCCCGGCATTTGCCACGGTTTCCCACACCTTTAAATAAAAAGTTTAAATTCTCAATTCGAGAAATAAATCTAGCTTCTTTTTATTTCATTTATTTATTTTCATCAAATTATATTTTTGGTAAGGCAAACTACCATTAAAGTTTCCTGGTGCCCACCCTGTAACGTAAATTACGTATATTTACGTTCCACTCCACCTTCTATCGAACATTCTTTTGATTCGATAATTTTTTTTTATTCTTACATTAAAATATATCTACCCAACCCATTACGATTTTCCATCATACACGATCGCATTGGTTGTAATAGTTTTCTTTTTTTTTCTATTCGACGAATCCCCCTCGCTGACTAGCCGGTGAAAATTGCATATCATTGCAGTTGTTGTTGCAATATTTCTTTTTATCAATTCTCTCTCTTTTAATTTGACACTTCGTTCTTCGTCATAAACGAAATTTCTTTGCGCGGTGCCGGTTGCACATTTGTTTACAATTGTTTTGGTTTTAATAAATATTGAATTCGAAATAATCCAAAGTTACGCGGTTTACTTGTATCGTCTTCCTAATTATTTTCATCGTTAAGTAATTTAAAATTCGGGTTATTTTCCTTATAAATAATTTTGCAACAAGCAGTAACAAATGTTTATGTTTATCGACGCTGTCTTTGACTGCAAAACAAAAAAACTAATATGCATACATTATACAATTTCGACGATGACTCATTTATGTATATTTCAAATAAATGATTTTATAGTTTGTAGCGAGTAGCGACTCACGAGCATACCTTAATGTAATATTAATTTTAAGACAAAGATAGAGTAGGATGCGGTAGAAGTATATTTGATATATAAATAAATAGTTTTAGAACAATGCATTCTCATTGTTCGTTTTACTAACTGACGGAGAAGTCCAATTTTGTGCGCTATTATTATTATATCACAGAGGTCGTCATATTAAATAATTCTATAAATAGTGTAAATAGTTAAGTTGTTCGTGTTAAACAATAAAAGAAAAAGAAAAAAACAATTGTCTAAATTAAAATTATTAAGCACTAACTGACTTAGAAGTCCAATTTTGTGCGGTATTGTTATTATATCACAGAGGTCGTCATACTAAATACAATAATAAATGAGTCTGTAAATATACTACTCAAAACAAAATAGGGCCCATCCAAGATTTATTTTTAATTTGTACGGCTTGTTGTAATCACATTTTCACAGAGTGTGAAATTTAAAAGTTCGTTTTGTGAGTAGATATAATAAAATTAACATTTTTCACTAAAGATTATGTAAACTCAATTTCTTAGCTCTTAGCTGAAATTATTCAAAAAAAAAATGAAATTAACGTTCATATTAAATTAAGAACCCTGTGGGCCCTATTTTGTTTTGAGTAGTTTACTATAAATAGTCAAGTTGTTCGTGTTAAACAATAAAAGAAAATAAACAATTGTTGGGTCTAAATTATTAAGCATAATAAATACCTACTCGAGACCAACAATAAGTTTTACTAAGTGAGCTTTAAGTGTATTTTCTGCGCACGCATAACGCACTTATCCGTTTTTCGAAAACGAGATATGTTCCTATGTTCGTCACCTGGTTTTAAGCTACCTCCATACCAAATTTGTTCAGCCAAATCGGTTCAGCAGTTCTTGAGTTATAAATAGTGTAATTAACACGACTTTCTTTTAAACGTATAGACAAGCGGACCCGACGAACTTCGTCTCGCCCTGATTTAACACCTTCAGGTAAACTCCAGAGTGATAATAAAACACAGATAGTCAAAATTTGAATTTGATTTATTTCAATGGAATCGAACTCAGTAGAAAGCGATATAATAAACAATGTTTTTCAATTTGTTCTCCGGCGCAAAAACAAATAATGAAGAATGGATTTACAACACGTGAACAGGCAACGAACAGCTGAGCACGCGAAAAACAGGGAAATTCGAGATTACTCCAACTTCCAACGATTGGCCTTGCCATTTATGTGTTCTCATCGTAAAAGCCAATCGAACGGTTTACTGAATCCACTTGAATTGGAAATAAAGATCAGTTTTCGTAATCGAAATTCGTGGGATAAGGCTTTCCGCCTTTGAATTCGCTATCATGATTATTGTCGCTTGAATCACATTGTTCCTCAGTTTTTTGACGGAAAACTAAGTACCCACTGTTGCACAATTTCGGATGATTTAGATTCCGCTACTTGATTACGTTCGATCCCATTTGAACGGTCAGAAAGCTCGACCGTTAACCTGGGATATCTATTAATGTCGTTTTTTGAAGGATAGAAATATCCTGGTAAATGTGTTGACCAAATGTCAACGGTAGCGAGAAAAGCGAATTAAGTTTATGGCAAAACTTTACTAGTTTTTCCGAGAACCTTTATCTTTAGACAATGAGTGAAAAGGGACTTTAAATGGCAACCTAACGAGACCATAAAAGCTAGCGAAACTTCAACAAAATTTGTTTAAGAAAAAAGGAAGGGATTTCCCGCTAAGGGTTATGATACAATCTCGTGATTTTATTTAGCAAAGTTGTATTTATACAAAAATCAATCCAATTTCGAAAGAAAGATTACGTAATATTTTAAGTTAAACTTCAAAGGCGAATTCAAAATATTTAAAAAATATGGCGAATGGCATAAATTGTGCCCCAGATTCAAAGTTAAAAATTAAAATTTTCAAATTATGACTTGTGAAAGTTTACTTGCTAATAATTAATTACTTATATAATTTTACTACAATTTCAATACAATTTCAATTTATTTATTTCGATGAATTTCTGCTCCAACATTCCGCCTCCTTTGAAAGGACTCTTTCAAGACGGAATAGCTGCTAGTTTATGAATGTGTCGTCTATATTCTCCTCGTGTTGTTTTCACATCTGCGACTCTGACTCGACTATCTGGACCTTCGATAATTTTAGTGACTCTTCGAGCTAGGTGACGTCCACTTTGCACGGCCTTGGAGTTCTTGGACGTACTCGGGTGACCACCTTTTCCAAAAGTGGGTTTCGACGGCATTTATTCGCCGCCATCTTTGAAGATAATTGATGACGGATACTTCTACTACCGATACTGCTTTTAGCGATGACCCAATGAGGAAATGTGCTGGCGTTAGGGCTTCGAGGTCATTGGGATCTGTAGACATCGGCATTATTGGCCTCGAATTTATAATGGCCTCAATTTCAACCAGTGCTGTTGTCAACTCTTCAAACGATAGCTTCGCACCTCCAAGGCTTCGATAGAGCTGGCCCTCCACCACTTTAACGGCAACTTCCCCAATTCCACCGAAGTGGGGTGTCCTGGGGGGTATAAAATGAAAATTTATTTATGCATTAGAACAAAAGTGAATTATATTTTGTTGATTAGACTTTCTGAACAACATATCATGCAATTCTCTAAGTTTTGACTGAGCGCCAACAAAATTTGTCGCGTTGTCACAATGGATGTTTCCAGGGAGACCTCTACGACCTATCATTCTTTTTAAGGCTCCTATGAAAGCATCGGCTGATAGGCTTCTAAATAGATTGTTTTTGAAGTTAAACAAACGAAAACCGCCACATAGGTTTTGTACGGCACCTTACCGTGAATTCTATAATACTTGTTTATTGGACCACAGAAGTCCACTCCGCAACATATAAATGGACGTGAAGGGGTAAGCCTTTCAGCAGGAAAATCTCCCATAACCCGCTTAAACAATTTGGGTCTATACCTTACTCAATGAGGGCACTATTGAACTATTCGTCGTGCTACCTCTCGAATATTAATCATCCAAAATCGTTCTCTTGCAAGCGCCACAAGAGCTTTTGGACCATCATGGTAGTTCGAAAAATGAAGGTGTTGTCCTCGATAAATGGACTTAATGGACCCTTTAAGTGTTGAGTTTGTTTTGATTTGTTTCGATTTCCTTGGCAAAGTACTTCATTTGAATCAAATTAACGATTATTTGTAAAGAATACTCCAGCTCCTCAGATGTCAGATATTCACCTGGGAATGGGATTCGCCATCTCCGTAAATTGATGTACCGGGCAACGTATGCGAAGATTCTGACAACCTTAGTGTATGAAATTCTCTCTCTATTATCTCAAGAAAATGATAATGATAAGGATTTCGTTCTGTCTTTTGACAAATCAGAACAGTTTTCTTTTTTCCATCGAAAGTTCCTCTGGAGAAGGAAGAATTCCTACTGTGGATGGCCAATTTTCCTATTTTTCAATGAAAAAGGCTTGACCCTGGAACCAAATTGAGTTCATTAGCTCATCTACCGTGCATCCACGCGAGACCACATCTGCAGGATTATCAATTGTTGGAACATGTTTACTTTTTTTCTTGCTTTGTTGTTTCTTGAATTTCAGCTACCCTATTACCAACAAATGTATTAAGTTTTGAAGAGTGCGTGGATAACCAGTGGCCAGTGCAAAACAATTGCAGGGTCAGTCCAAAAAAACGCTCCCGAATAGTTTTTGTCTATGACTCTTTGAATTTTTACCCAGAGTTTAGATAGCAGATGTGCTGCGCAGAGCTCTAAGCGAGGAAGTTGTTTAGTTTTGGCAGGTGCCACCCTGGACTTGGCAACTAGTCTTGTTGTATATCTTGTGTATATCTTGTGTAGTTACGATTCGGCTTGTAAGAAAAACTAAACTCGTCAGCGAGAGCATTCCAAGCAATACCTAACGTGCTTGTTAGTTTGGATTCAGTCAATCTTTTTTCTTGTTGTTTAGCTTCCCCAATCAAAGAAAGATGGTTGCTGTTTCATTTTTACATCTCCAATCCAGCTGATTTCAAAATCGAAACGACTTCATTTCTCTTTTGAATTAGACTATCTAGGTCATCGGGTCTAGTCAACATATCGCCTATGTTAGAGTCAGACTTGACAACAGGAGCACCTAGGCTCAAACGCTCTTGGTTTGTTTCAGCCAAGTACTGAAGACAACGGATTGCCAGGAATGGTGCCGATGATGACCGTATGTAATGGTGTTTAGGTGATATGTTTGTATAGGAGTTTGTGCATTTTCTCTCCATACGATGAATTGCAAGCTCCTATGCGATGGATGCACTGGGACTCTTTACGATGTCTGCAGTAAGGGCATATCGATAAAGTCTAAAGCGAAGAAGAATGATTAAAAGTTCATCTTGTATCGTAGGACCGACCATAAGTATTTCATTCAAAGATATCTGCGACCCTGTCCTAGACAATTCAAGCAAAGCCTTAGTTCTTTCGTTTTAAAATAACGATCCATTACAGAAAGTTCCAAAAAACTTTTACAGTTTGTTGTGAACTAGGCACAGGATACAAGATCGTTGATTCGCAGCAAGTGAAATTTGAGACCGATGGTTGACAAACGTTGGTTTTGGTTTGTTAAACGATTTGTGAGTTACTTCCAACCGAACAACCCTGTTCAACAACAAATGACTGTCAACACAAAGAATGTTTAACAATCACGGTACAAGCGAATGAAGTTTAAATAAATGTAGAAGTAGGCGAACTATTTCAGCTAGCTATGCGATAAAGCTTTATTTTAATTGAGTTTTAATTTTTAGTAACAGATAGAATCCAAACTTAAATTGATTGTTATTGGATAAACGACTAGAATTCAATTGTCAAAAAAAGCTTTTCTTCAGTGCATTGATCATGCAGCAAGATCTTCCCCGACGACGATGACGAAAGGAATCTTCTTTGATTAAAGATGTTGAGGCGAAATGAGCATCGATGCGCTGAAATAGAGTGTAGAGCAAAACAAGTGTGTTGTGTATGCGGCGTTTTAAATGTGGATTGTATTTGTGTATGCTTTGCGAGAGTTGACAAGGTGTGAGAGTGCGAGCGAATGAGACGAATGGGGCGAATAACGACGAAGAAGAAATCCAATGGTTTGGTAGTTACGGAAATAGTTTTTGAAAGCTGGTTCAGAGCAAAAGCTTTTACAAATTTAGTTGTATGCGTGTGTGTGTGTCTTGAACAGAAAAGTGGATCGTAAGTATTTTCTTTTGTGGATTATATCTAATCTGTTTCAGTGACAACACAATGTTTACTGCGGATACTGATATAATGTGATGAGATGAACATGATTAATGGGCGATTTAATAGTGCATGTAATTATGTTTTAAATCATTTCGTTTGTTCAATTTCAAGATTTAGGTTAACTCGAAATATATTGTTCATTTAATGATAAAATTTTTATTTTTATAAGTAACTAGCTGTCCCGGCAGACGTTGTCCTGCCCTTCCGAGCAGATAGCGTGATAAGTTTGACTTCTTAATTTATTAAATTTATACCATAACATTAGTTTGTCTAAACTATGAGAACATGGATTGTATTTTTTTTTGTCAATCACATAAACTCAGAAAAGTATGCATACGCCCGAGTATACTATACTGTTTTATCGTTGTTTTTAAGTTGAAAAATTGGCAATTGCTATAAATTTTCCTTTAACTTCATCCGTTTATAAGTCTTTTTTTTTTTACTGAAAATGTGAGTCAATATTATTGAATGGTTATAATTTAATATCTTAAAAACAGAAATCGTTTAATATTTTTTGTTGTTTTATGTGATTTTTAATGCTAAAATTATTTTATTTTACTACCGTAGTTCAAGCGGATATACAATGTTTTTAGTTTTTTTTTTTGTTAGGGTTATAAACGTATACATTTTTAGGTGTTCCTACATAGGTACATCTGGCCGTGGGAAAAGCATGCATTTTCTAAATTAACGCCAACAATCGTTAACGACTGTCCCTGCGCTGATGGTGATTGAAAAAGGGTAGGTGTACCGGAAATCGCAGTCATTTAAAGCTAAACGGCAAATCTGTCGAAAGCATTGGTATTCGCGGAATCAGGACAACTTCGCCTTTGCTCTTGCCGGTAATAATTGTTGTAAGTCTGGTTTCGATGCACAGCTTCGGAAGTTGCACTTTGTGCATTAACATCAACGGTGAACCAATTTTGAGAACTAATTCATTCGGTTGCATTCCAGATGGCTCCAATGAGTTCAAGAATTCGATTGGGTAGTTGGCAGTTTGTTGCTCCTCCAAAACTGTATCAATTGATTTGTATTTCATTTGCTTGCGAAAATTTCAATTTGAATTTGATAGTTTATTTTGTTGACATCATCATCGTTTTTTTCTTGCATGTTTACAAAGCCAATCGTTATTTTTGTAGTTGGTCAGGACATCAACGAAAACCTTTTGCACAACATCGTTAGTTGAATGTTCCAACAGGCAAAAGTTTAGCATATTCTTCGCTATCTACCAATTTAAACTTATGATTATCGTTAAGTAAAATTTTTTGGTTTTGGTTTATTTTTTTCCAATCATTGAAATATGTAGGGTGTAGGTAGGTATACATATACTGACTGACTAATTTGATAACACTCACATAAACAAACTAAGCACATTTAATATATAATTCTTTATCGGAAAAAAAGGAGAGCCCTTTTCGATATTAAAACTAAGCTTTTGCAGAAAAATCCGAATGTAAAAATTCTAATCAGAGGATCAAAACTAAGGATAGTTTTCCCATGATTCGTTTATCAAAACAACTTTTGGTGAGGACTCAATGTGCTTTTTTGACAACGTTAACGTCAGAGTCAATAATAACAACTCCAATGCGTTTCAAGAGCCAAAGGGTGTTCTCACCCCATCCCCCTCCACTCCTTTCTTCTCCCTCCTATCCAATATCCACTGATCCCCTCCAACCCACCTCCCCTCCTCCTCCCCCCCTAATCCAGGGTGTCATGTGACCCGTGCCCATTGGATGGTTTGCAGCCAGGGGGTAAACCGGCTGTATTATAACGGAACCTCTTTGAAACAGGCAAAATCAAAGAGTAATCGCCTTATCTGCTACAGGGGGTGTTGCAGATGGACCTTATTTCCCCCATTACTCGTGGGACCAAAAAATGAATTCAAATACAAAAAACAAAAACCAAAAAACACACAAAACAAACGATACAAACAAAAACATGGAGACTAAGGTGCATGGATCGGGCACCTCAGACTCTGCTCTTGCCGATCCAACAAGAACATTGACTGACGAGGAAGAAAACCTTCTCCTCAATCCCTTCGCCAATCTTGGAGTGGATGATAGAGTAAGCGTTGATCCGGCTGACGACGACATGGAGAGCATTCTAAGTGTCAGCGGCAGCAGCTCCATCGCAAGCTCCAATCTCTCCAGATTGTCAGCCTCATCCAGACGTAGCAGGATTACGAACTGTAGGACGACAATCAAACGACTTGGCACAAAGAAATGGGACGAACTGACCGAACCGGACCGGAAAAGACTGCATAGCGCATATGCCTATCTTCAGGAGCAGCAGCTAACGGAGAACAAGCCGACTGCTCGTACACCTGCAGCGACTGCCTCTGAGGATGGGATATGTGCTGGTAGTTTGATGGGACCACCCGCGCCCCGGATTGGCAAAGACTATCCAAAGCAAGGGTTGGTGTCATCAAAATCCTCCGGATCAGATGTCGCTAAGAGAACATCAAACTCCCTAGCCGGACGTTGCATGAAGCCTATAGCTCCTACGGGCCCGACTAGGGAAGCGATGCTCTCTGGTGGAACAAGTCAGTTGTCAAAAGAAACCCAGATTGATCCAATTCAATATACGGTATCAGAGACAACTACTTTACATCGAAAGACTGACACAGACTTTACACAGAAACCAGCCTTTGAGCGTTCTGAATCGACCTCCAGGTGTTGCACCGAGCCGCTTGCTCCAACGGACCTGGAGGGGAGGAAGATCGACAAGGAGATAGAGAGAGGAGGAACGCAGTCAGAAAACATCCAGAGCCTCAGCTCCACATGCAATCTGGGTGCGTCCACCCCCTCATCTTTATCAGACGCCTGTGACGACGAAATGGAAAATGTACCACATAGACGAACCATTGGGTCATCTAACTCTTCAGCCAGACGTTGCATGAAGCCTTTAGCTCCTACGGGCCTGGAAGGAGAGAAGATGATTCAAGGTGAGGACGAAGAGAAGGACAGGTCCCCGGAAAACATCCAGAGCCTCAGCTCCACATGCAACTTGGGGGCATCCACTTCTTTTAGACCTAGTGACTGTGGTATAGAAGACTCGACAATCGGAAGTAACTGCACCGTTCTGGAGGTCCAACGTAACGTTATGCGGCACCGAAAACAAAAAGCCGGCCAACGTAGGGAACTAGGACCTCTTAACGAAAAACAAATCCTGCGTAGACAACAACGTAACGCAGTTAGAACTGTACGGCGACTTAGTACTAAGGACCCTGATTCCTTCACGGAAAAAGAGAAGTTAGCTATGGACAAAGCCAAACAGACGTTACTAACGATAACAGAGACATCCACGAAACCCCAACCGACTAAGACAAGGACAAAGCCAAACTCGAGGACGCCCCTCAATAGACTGCAAAAGAAGGGGAAGGAAAGTCAACAGCTCTCCACCCCAATCTCGGCCAGACTAAGAAGACCCGAATTGACCAATACAGGGCCTACTGCGAGCGCGTCCAAAAGAGCGAGGCACGACATCACTAACTCGACCAACTCACCCATCAACAAAACTAAAAAAGCCAAACTCTCTATGTTGACCATTGTCGGTAAACAAGCAGCCGTAGTCGACTACGGCAATCCTACACGGAGACTTACAGAGAGTCAATGGCAACTAATAGAACTTCGGATCCTTGATGCAGTTAATGAGGCTATCTTAAAGAACGGGCCGCTCCCACTTTTTGGTACCATCAAAACTGTTCAGGGGTTCAAATTGATGACATGTGAAGACGGACACACTCTCACATGGCTTCAAGATTTTATAGCCAATACCACAGCTCCCTGGCCGAATGCCGATCTTCGCCTAATTGACAGGAAAGAGATCGTGCAGCTCACCAGGCCTAAAGCTAAACTTATTGTGCGTGGACCCCCAATCCCAAAAGATCGTATCGAAAGATATCTCAAATCTCTCAACACTGAACAACTTAGTCAAAACTGGGAAGTCATTCAGATGGGAGATCATGAACCAGAAGGTACAGAAGTGGTAGTGTTGCTTAGTCATAAATCAATACCACTTCTGAAAAAGATCGGCTTCAAAGTCTGCATTGGTACAAACCGATGCAAACTAAGACTTCTCGGCCATAAAAGTAAGGAAGAGGCAGATAATACTAAAAATGTTGAAGTTAATACAGATCAATCTCCATCACAGTAAAGCTGCCAGCGCCAATTTAATCTACCTCATGGAGGCTAGACAAGTAGACCTAGCCCTTATACAAGAACCCTGGATATAAGGTGGCAAAATAAGGGGCCTAAATTCAAAAGAACTTACGCTGTACAAGACTACACACGTAGGTACAAACAGTAGTTTTAGAACTTGTATAATAGCTAGAAAACAGTTAAATCTTTTTCTTCTATCCAAATACAGTGATCTTGACCAAACCACGGTCAAACTAGACAGGTGTGGACTCCCATCGCTAATCCTGACATCCTGTTACATGCCATGGGACGCGACGGAAGGACCACCAGCAGAACTTACCAGCCTACTTATCCAACGTGTCCATTTGGAAAAATGGGACCTTGTGATGGGATGTGATACCAACTCACACCACATTCAGTGGGGTAGTTCGGATATCAACACAAGAGGTGAGTTACTTTTTGAATTCATTATTGAAAATAACATTTTGGTAGCGAATAGGGGCAAAGAACCAACATTTGTTACCAAGAACCGAAAAGAGGTACTTGATGTTACTTTCACGAGTAACTCAGATACCCTTGAGATTGAGCAGTGGAGGGTATTGAAAGAAGAATCATTCTCTGATCACAAAATCATTGAATTTCTTATACCCCACACTACAAGACTACAAAGACCATTTAGAAACCACAGAAAAACCAACTGGGATATCTTTAATGTGGAAGTCGAAACTAAAATAAAGACACTCAAAACTAATGCGAACATGCACAAGCCTGAGTGTATAGATAATATTACCAATGATTTCACAGGCATTCTCAGGGAAGCACTTGAGAAAGCGTGCCCTTTGAAAACGGGTAAAAAAAGAAAAAAGACACCACCATGGTGGACAGCCGAGCTGGGCAACATCCGGAAAGAAACAAGAAAACTTTTCAACGTTGCTAAACGCACAGGAATAGACAATGATTGGGAAACCTATAAATCTAGTCAAAGAAAATTTAAAGTTGAGACACAGCGTGCGAAACGAACTTCGTGGAGAACCTTCTGCAACGAAGTAGAAAATACCGCGGAATCAGCTAGACTTAGAAAGATACTTGCCAAAGAGCCCACTGCTCTAGGATCTCTAAAAGATCCCAATGAACACTGGACGGAGTCTTGTACTGAGACACTAGAACTCCTAGTTAACACACATTTTCCAGGTTGTAGCTCCGACGAGAGCAACACCCCGGAAGATGAGTACTATGAAAGAGCAACTCCTTCGAATATTATAACGGAAGAAAGAATAAAATGGGCTATCAGTTCTTTCTCTCCATATAAATCCCCGGGGATAGATGGCATCTTTCCTATGATGCTACAAAAAAGTGAAAAGATCATCACACCATGCCTAAAAAACATTTTCCAGAATAGCCTCAAATGGGGATATGTACCAAGAACATGGCGTGAAGTGAAAGTTGTATTTATACCGAAAGCTGGTAAGCCCAGCCACACAAACGCTAAAGACTTCAGACCGATTAGTCTAACATCTTTCATCTTAAAGACCTTTGAGACACTAATAGACATCTATATTCGCAGTGCAATGAGTCCGGAAGTGATATCTCCAGCTCAGCATGCTTATACTAAAGGTAAAAGTGTAGAAACAGCACTTCACAGTGTTGTAAGCACTGTAGAAAACACACTGAAACACAAAGAGTATACCCTTGCTGCTTTCCTTGACATTGAAGGAGCTTTCAACAATGTGAAAAACGACGCAGTGAAAAGGGCCCTTGTGAACCTTAGCGTGGACGATAGCATTATCTGTTGGATAATGTGCATGTTAAGAAACCGTCAAATTAACTCAGAACTGGGAGGAGCGTTGATTAAAGTATCAACATCCAGAGGCACCCCACAAGGTGGTGTTCTCTCCCCCCTCCTTTGGGTACTCGTAGTTAATGAGATCCTTATTAGACTTAAAAATAGTGGAGTAAAAGTAGTAGCATATGCAGAGTGTCGTACTGCCTACCACCGGCAGCGCACGCGCTGTGTGTCGTCGGCGTCGAAGATCCCTCGTCTTGTCAAACTGTGTTTTCTGTTTTATTTTTTACACCCCATAAACCCATCAAAATATTAACATAACGCGCGCGCAATATAGATCAGTGCCAGTGTTCGAAGTTAATATTAAATGCAACAACAAAAGTCGACCGCTACCAACTGCGAATAATTTAGTTAAAAAAAAAAATAGCCCCAACCACCAAACCCAAATTTAAAACAAAAGCACAGTAGCTAATCCAACAACAAAATCCGCTATCAGTTCGCGCAAGAAAAATTCAGTGTCGTTGTCATCTGTGGATTAGCATCGAGTGGTTCCCTTCTTCTTCCCTTCCCTCTTCTTACACACAGCCTATCATGGTTTTAATTGCTATATTCAAATGTGTACACACGCATTGAGGTATCAATTGAAATCATGATAGTAGATGAATGTATTAGTAGTTGCATGTAAGTTTCCAGGGGCGGATTAGGAACATATTAATATGAAGGCATAATTACTCATGTTAGTGTGTTTTTTATGAAGTCTTTTTGGTGATTGATGTGCAACTATTATAGAATAGTCGTTCGTTATTGGTTTTCACTATATGTTTGTTTATCGTAATGACAGGTAACTTTAGGGTCGATTACAGCAACATTCGGGGGCTAAGAAAGAATTTCTATGCCGCGTATGTTCACACTGCTACGTACAGGCCAGCTGTTTTGGCACTAAGTGAAACCCAAATAGGTGATAATTCTGATCCGTTAGAATTTAACCTACACGGGTACAGCTTAGTGCCATTATTCTTTTCCTATCACGGATTAGCCGTATACGTTAGAAATGACGTTGCTTACCAGCTTCTACCACAATATGGTCAGTGTTCAAACACAGACTTCAATTTCATGTGGTTTAAATTCACCGTACAAAAGCACGTCATCCATACATGTTTTATTTATAGAAGCCCAAATCTGGACAGTAACTCGACTTTTATCGAATTCGATGCACTGTCTGACTCCATCCAAAGAATTGTTTCCCTTTATCCTCGCACTGAAATCGTTGTTACGGGTGATTTCAATGTCTACAATTCTTCGTGGCTTCGCTATTCTGGTCAGACAACACCCGAAGGAAGGTATGCTGAGTTCTTCGCTGAGTCAAACAATTTGACTCAGCTTGTCGACGAGCCAACACGAATTCCTGACATTGCAGGTCATTCCGCATACACCCTAGACTTGTTTCTTACCTCTTATCCTGATAAATACACGATAAATGTATTATCGCCCCTAGGCACGTCGGATCATTGTATCATATCAGCAATTTTCTCTTTTTCCAACAATACAGTTAAAGAAAACATACCTAAGAGAACCGTATGGCGATACGAGAAGGCCAACTGGGACGGTCTCAATGATTTCTTCAGAAACTTTAACTGGTCACTATGCTTCCTCGATAGTGACGTAGACTCCAGCGCTGATATGATAACAAACATTATTCTCTGCGGGATGAGACATTTTGTTCCGAATAGAACAAAAAATATCAAACCAAAAGAGAATTCATGGTTCGACTTGAGCTGCAAAGAGGTTATCAAGGAGAGAGAAGTAAGCTTCCGATGTTATAAAGCCAACCCTTCTGAGGAAAACCGGAAAAAGTTCAAACAAGCTAGAAAGACCTGTAATGCTCACATTCAAAGAACCAAATTTTTGCATGAACAAAAAATAAGGCAAAAAATACTACAATGTCCCAGTGGTAGTAAAAATTTTTGGTCATTCGTAAAAAATGTACGTAACTCTACCACGTCTTCGGTTCCGACGCTCGTCGAAAATAACACTCCTGTGGTAAGCTCCCAAGCGAAAGCAGATTTATTTGCAGCAAAGTTTGCTGCTAATTCAACGCTACCCCAGTGTGATATGACTCCTCCTGTACTTGAGAACGTGAATGGTTTTATGGGACAAATCTTCTTTCGCACTCGAACAGTTGCAAGAGTACTAAAAGATCTCAACATACACAAATCCGCTGGCCCGGATAGTATTTCTCCCATAGTTCTGAAGAGGTGTGCTTCCACGCTGGCAAAACCACTGCGTAAGCTTTTCCATCTTTCCTATTCTACAGGTCTCTTCCCGAGTGGATGGAAAACAGCAATTGTCCAGCCCATCCTAAAAAAAGGCGTATCTTCATCCCCCTCAAATTACCGACCAATTGCACTGACTTCCCTTCTTTCCAAGGTCATGGAAACTCTGATAAACTTTCAGATCAAGAAATATCTTGAGAAACGGAAACTTCTTAATGACCGGCAGTACGGTTTTCGTAGCAATAGGTCCACTGGTGATATGATGGTATATCTCACCGAACAGTGGAACAAATCTTTACATCGTTTTGGAGAAAGTAAGATTATTGCACTTGATATTTCTAAGGCATTTGATAGAGTTTGGCATGAAGCTCTTTTATCGAAAATGCGTGCATTTGGCATCGATGAACCCCTCCTTCGATGGATTAGAAATTACCTTTCGGACCGTTCAATTCGCGTTGTTTTGGACGGTTTTCAGTCTGCTACCCACAAAATAAATGCTGGTGTGCCCCAAGGCTCCGTTCTGTCTCCGACTCTCTTTTTAATCTTTATAAATGATCTCTTGTCTAATACTTCTAATCCACTAAATTGTTTTGCTGATGACAGTACTCTCAGCTTTTCATACTCGTTTCCAGATTCACATCCATGTCCTTCGGATGTGGAACTGCAACGAAATCGTATGATAAGCTCATTAAATTCCGATCTTGACAGCATTGTCCAATGGGGAATCATCAACCGCGTGGAATTTAATGCTTCAAAAACTCAATGCTGTCTTCTGTCGTTAAAGCATAACCTACCCCCTATGCCACTGTCCATGAGTGGCACTTGCATTGAGGAAACCGATCAGCTCTGCGTTCTAGGTATGTGCATCACAAATCATCTTTTGTGGAACGATCACATATTTGACGTCGCCAAAAATGCCGCAAATTGCTTAGGTTTCCTAAATCGATGCAAGAAATATTTTTCCCCTTCTGATCTGGCTATAATCTACAAGGCATTCATTCGCCCGAAGCTAGAGTACAATTCTCATATCTGGGCAGGTGCTCCTGTCACTCACTTGCGCCTACTGGATAGGATTCAAAAAAGAGCCTTAAAATTGATAGGTGAAAGAACCATTACCGAAACATTTGTTTCACTTGAACATCGTCGTAATGTTTCTTGTCTAACCTTGTTTTATCGCTACTTCCACAAACAGTGCTCCAGCGAAATAGCCAGATGCGTTCCTCCCTTAAAACAATTTCCCCGTAACACCCGCACCGCAAGGAACGCCCACCAATTTACCCTCGAGCCTAACTTCGGACGTACTGTTAAGTATAGAGACTCTTTCTTTAGCCGCACTACAAGAATGTGGAATGCTTTACCCGGCTCGATTTTTCCCTCCCATTGCGATATACAGGCATTCAAAACCAATGTGCACCGGCACCTCCTTTTATCTCCTATCCTCATTTCCTGAACGCTCGCACTGTGTTGACTCATATTAAGGGTATTAATAACCCCTTGTGTGCGGGCTCAAACTAAAAAAAAAAAAAAAAAAAAAGCATATGCAGATGACCTAGCTCTGCTAGCGACAGGAAAATTTCTCTCCACCATTAGTGAACAAATAGAAGGCGCCTTGTCCTTGATAAATACTTGGTCAAGGAAATGTGGGCTGGCAGTCAATCCACAAAAGACAGAACTGGTCCTTTTTACCAACAAAAGGAAAATACCAGCCTTTAATCTTCCCTCAATAGAAGGGGTTCCACTCACCCTGTCAAATCACGCCAAATACCTTGGTGTGATTCTAGACAGAAAATTGAGCCAAGAAGGCAGCGATAGCATTCTATGCCTGTAATAGAATATTTGGAAAGACCTGGGGGCCTAGTCCCAAGATTATCATGTGGATGTATACGGCAATAGTAAGACCTATACTGACATATGGCAATTTGGTCTGGTGGGAAGCTACGAAAACGACTTCCAACCTAAAGACAATTACAAGAATACAAAGAATGGCGTGTATAGGCACCACCGGGGCTATGAGAACCACCCCCACTGCAGGGCTGGAGGCTATTCTCAATCTAAAACCCTTAGACCTCTTTGTGCAAGAATCTGCAGCAAATAGTGCCCTCCGGTTAAGCCAGACTCAAAACTGGAAACCGAGTCAGACAGGTCATGCGCAGATTCTACAGATATATACGGGCCACAATGTATGCACAGACTACACAACACCCCGTTTAGATTTTGAAAGACCATTCAGCACTTCTGTTCCTAATAGGGAACACTGGCTTAACAACCTGACACCATGCGAATCAGCCATTCAAATCTTTACAGATGGCTCCAAAATGGAAATTGGTGTTGGTGCAGGCTTCTACTCAGAAGCACTTGAACTAGCCGGATCAATTAGGCTCTCCGATTACAGCAGCGTCTTTCAGGCTGAGGTCCTGGCAGTGACAGCAGCTGCTAAAGAAGCTGCAATGAAGGCAATACCACGTGCTGATATCACCTTTTTCATTGACAGCCAAGCGGCAATCAAAGCAATTTCTGCCATTGAAATAAAATCAAAGCTTGTAACTTGCTGTCGCGAAGAGCTTAAGGTTCTTGGCGCGCAGCATAACATAAGACTATGTTGGGTTCCTGGCCACTGTGGTGTGCAAGGAAACGAAAGAGCTGATGAGCTGGCAAGAAAGGGATCATCCCTAGAACTCAATCGAGCAGACACAACGGTAAAGATCCCAACCTGTAATATTAAACAGAAGATTGGGAATAAAGTACTTGCTACAGCTAACGAGAGATGGAACTCACTCGATTCCTGTGTCATAACCAGGAAAATGTGGCCCTACTTTAATAAACAAAGAACAGAAAAGATCCTACTGCTCAAAAAGGAATCACTACGATCTCTCGTGGGCATACTGACCGGGCACAACATGCTGGGTTACCACAAAAAGAAAATGAAACTCAGCACGGACGACTTGTGCAGAGGTTGTGGCGACGTAGATGTGCATGAGGACACACCGCATTTTCTTTGTCAATGCCCAGCACTATGCCGCTTAAGAAACGAAGTTCTGGGAAGTCATTTCTTCCTGGACTTGGAAGAACTATCTGAACAAACGGGTACAAACCTGCTCAGATTTATCAACGCTTCAAAATGGTTTGAAAATGTAAAGGTTTTTCATAGGTCCCATGTTTATAGGGCCCGAAACCCCCAGGGTATCACAATGGATCTACATTGATCTAAGTGTGATGGACATAACATCATTCATCAGCCCACTTACCTAACCTAACCTACAAGAGCCATCTGTGAGTCAATATATGAACAAGGAGAATGGTTCGGGTCCCAGGATGAGCCAACATCATCATTCAACGTAGGAAAGAGTTGCCGTCTGCCATGAAACTGTTTTTAATTTGTTTAATTTAAATATTTTTTGCTATAATGTTACAGGACTTAAAAACAAATTATTAATGCCAGATTTTTTTAAATTAATTTTAAATTATGATATTTTTATATTGTTAGAAACATTTGTAGAAGAGGGTAAAGAGTTGCAATATCTGAAATATTTTGAGGGTTTTAATCTTAGATGGTTGCCAGCTATTAGAAATAATAGACTTGGCCGGGCCAGCGGTGGTATACTATGTGGTATAAAAAGCAACATTTCAAACAAAAATATTAACTTTAAAACAAGTGAAAACAAAATTGTTATAGATTGTATCATTAACGCGAAACATTACCTCATAGGTCCTCTTTACCTCAATTTTAGTAATTGGAAACGTGAATTTGAAGATCTTCAAGACTTTCTATTAAACCAAAATAATGAAAACATCCTAATAATTGGTGATTTAAACAGTCGGATAAGGGATTTCCAAAACTCTCCATTTATATGCGTGGAACAATTTACATTCAAAAGAGACTCTTTAGATGAATGCATGAACCTAAACGGAAAATGTCTGATGGATTTGGTTGAGGATTTTGGGTTTCTTATCTTGAATGGGATATCCAGAGGTGATAGAATCGGCAATTTTACGTTTATTTCTAGTCAAGGTTGCTCTGTAATCGATTACTGCTTAATTAAAGGGGATTGGCTCGAAATTGTGAAAGATTTTGAGGTTTTCTCTGCTAATTATTCAACGCATCTGCCCATTTGTGTGTCGTGTGAGTTCAAAACCCAGGAATGCAATATCCGTCGACAAAATGTGAATGGTAGCAACAGACTACGGTGGATTGAAAAAAAATCTGATGTCTATAGAAGAAACCTAGACCAGCATTCAATGAACCTCTCAAATCTGGATATGAACACAATTGATGAAGCAACAGATATGGTGCTAAGCACTATTAGACATTCAGCAGTTACCTTCTCAAATAATAGAGGAAGCGTTTTTAAATCTAGTTGGTATGACGATGAATGCAGGAGAAGTCGAGAAAAATCTTTTAAGCTCTTGAAACTGTTTAGGAAAACAAATAATTTGGCTTTTAAATCCTTATATTTGCAGGCAAATAATGCGTTTAAGAATCTATGCAGCCACAAAAAACAACTTTTTCTTAATAAGTCAGCATTAAATCTCTTTCAAAGCCGAGATGCTAGAGCGTTTTGGGCAAATGTGCGCATTTTAGGTGGCTTCAACAAGTCGACCGTAATTTCTATTAGTGTCGATCGAATGGCATCGTATTTCGAAAAACTCGTTTTGGCAGATCCAAATCAAACCTCTATAAGCTTTGCGCTACCCTTTATTCACATTGAAGAGTTAGATGCTCCGTTCGCCATGTTAGAACTGCTTGCTGCACTAAAAAAAATGAAAGATAACAAGGCTTCGGGTTTAGATGGCATCCCAGCCGAATTTTAACCGAATTTTTTACAAAAATGCCAGCTCACAATTTCTAGAGCATATTTTAGTATTGCTTAACCGAATGTTTTGTAATGAAGCTATCCCAAATTGTTTTCGGTCCTCGTCCATCTCTGCAATTTTCAAAAAAGGTGACCCTGACCTTCCTGAAAACTACAGGGGAATTTCTGTCCTTAGTTCTCTTCGGAAGTTATTCACACAAATTCTATACTTAAGACTTATTAGTTGGGCTGAAAGAAATAATAAAATAAGTTGCTTCCAAGCAGGGTTTCGAGCTAATCTCTCCACAGTCGATCAAATCTTTACTCTCACGAGTGTTGCCAGGCGTTTTATAGAAAAGAAAAAAAATCTATACGCATTTTTCGTTGATTTTAAAGCAGCCTTCGACACCATCAACCGAAGCTCGCTTTTATTTAAACTTGCGGGTATAGGCTTATCGACCAAATTTATTAAAAATTATGAGCAACTTCTTTTGAATACCACTGCTGTGGTTAAAAATGGTTCGAATACATCAAAACAATTTGGGTCAGAAACGGGTGTCCCACAGGGTTGCATTTTGAGTCCCTTGATTTTCTCTCTTTTTATCAATGACATTGAAGATAATATACCTGGCGGTGTTTTGTATTGCGATCTAATTATCAAGGTGCTTCTGTATGCGGATGACCTTGTCATTTTAACTGATAGTCCCGTGACACTTCAACTCCAAATTAATAAGTTGAAAAAATATTGTGATCTGTGGGACGTTCAAATTAATACTGCAAAATCAAAGATTAGGTTTTTAGACCCCAAAATCGCAATGCAAGGACTGACCGTTCTTGGAATCTGAATGGTTCAAACATTGAAGTAGTTAAGGATTTCAAATACCTAGGATTCACAATTACACACAATTTAAACTTTCGAGCTCACATAAAAGATAAGCTTACCGTAGCAAAAGCAGCTATTAACTGTATGTGGTCAAATTTTTTTAATAACAAAATCGTAGACCCGGCTTCAAAGTTCAAAGTGTTTGATGCAACCATCAAAAGCTCTCTTTGTTATGGTAATGAAGTTTATGGCTTCAAGGAGTTAGAGGAAATTGAAGTTATCCAAAGATATTTCTTCAAGCGTATCTTTAGACTTCCATCTAATACACCTAATTATGCCATACACGTTGAGTCGGGACTACCAACAATTTTCTTAAGAAATTTAAAGGCAAACGCAGACTATATAATAAAAGTCATGCAAAGAACTGACAACAATTTGCAGAAAAAGATTCTTCTGACAGCGTTACGCTGTAGATATACTCCTTTTAAAGATTGGAATGAGTTGGCCTCGGAACATAATTTTCGTTTGACGTTGTGTGTGGATAATTTAGACACGTAGAGGACTGAACTTTATGACTGTATCTCTGTAATAGATGACAACATATTTCAGACATTTCTCAATCGGGCGAGGGAATCCGTTTCTAGAACAGTAAACAGTAAACTTAACTTCTGTTTGGGGGAAGGAAATTACTTTCGAAGCGAGTTTACTGTTAGTGAAATGAGTCTCATATTTAAGGCTCGCACGGAGATGCTGGAGCTTAACTACAGACCTCACAGAAACGATATGAATCCTAACTGTACATTGTGCAATCTTAATGAAATCGAAAACGTTTTTCACTTCATAGCGTTATGTCCGATCTTACAAGAGATCCGGCGATTATGCTTCAATAAGAGCTTTCTTTCATTAGAGGATTGTTTCGGTCTTTTGAATGGTGAGGTTGGTTGGAAATTGCTTATCCGGTTTCTCTCTAAAGCTATTGCTTATAGAAATACATACGTTGATCTCTAATAAAATCAATCTAGAATAATTTTGTTTTAGCTAAACTAAAAGCCCGAGTTTCAGGTGATATTGAAATTCTTTAATAATTTCTCTTCCTTTTTATTTATTTTGTGTTTTTTTTCTGGCTTAAAGATTAATATTTATTGAATTCAATAAAATATAAAATAAACTTAAATCAGGATTTATTCCAATTTATGTTAATAATTTTTGTTTTCGCTAAACTAAAAGCTCACATCATTAATTGTAATTTACAAACCCGCATAAAATAAATTGTTCTTTCTGGCATCTTTTATACTTTAAATTTTATCTGTTATCTTATATTAAATTTTTTTTGTCTACCTTCTTAATTGTTATTTTATAAATTATTTTAATTAAATTCATCATTTCTCTCACTGTTAAATCTTAGATATCAACGGCAGACGGCTTTATAGCCATGCTTGTAAATCTTTTAAATGTTACATAGTTTGTATTTTTTGTATGAAGAAAAATAAAGATAATAATAATAATAATAATAATAATAATATATAATTAATGATTGTAGGAACTCAATCAGCTTAGCCGTTCATCTTTTACTGCTGCCATCCCCCTCCTCTTCCCTAAAGACTTTGTTGCTGCTTTGGCTTTTCCAATATTTGGTATTTTTACATTTTTGCTGTTTTTGAAGTATTTTAAAATGCAACTTGAATCAAAAAAGGTAAATAAGATTGAATTTGCAGTTGCATATGATAATATGTACGATGTATAAAACTTTTTCTTCGAGCTATTTTTCTTTTCTTTTACTGCATGTTCATCTTCAACTGCATTAAGAATGGTAGTTTCAATTCAATTTTGTTAAGATATTGTTGTTACATATTATGAACTAATTAACTGCAATTTTCTTTACCATGCATTGTTTCAAAATAAGAGACTTCAGTAGATAGCGTTAAAAAAAGCATTTTAATAGATTTTTCTATGGGAAATTAAAAAAAAATCAATAGGATACCTACTATTTTTTTTACCATATTTCACCCTATAAACAACTATGCAAGAAATATTTAGCTCTCAAACCATCCGTAAACTACAATCATTAAAAACAAAAATGATTTTTTAAATTAAATATTTCTAATATAGAAGCTTTTCAAGGACCCGGCGTGTTTTTCTTCGTCTTATGGCCAAACTGGATGGTCGATTTGGACAAAACCTTACAGGAACATTCTCGAAATAATACCAAAGATTTTCTGAAAGTTTCAGCTCAATTGGGTGGGCGGTTTCAGAGTCCATAACATATTTACAAACAAACAAACAAACAAACAAACATACATCCATTTTTATGTATATAGATAGATATAATCTATTTGATGGTCTGTTTTATGTCCAGGGTGCGTTTTAAGCTTTACTTTGGTTCAATTATGACTTTTAATATTTATCACAGCAACGCACATTTGAATAAAATTCAGACAAAATATACTGGGTGGGAGATGGTATACTTATCTCCCACAATTTGTCTCTGGTGATCTGTAGATTGGTTCCAATTATTCCTCTAGGTTGTCTGGTGACTTTTTCTGGATTTTGATGGGCTGGTTCTCCTTACTCAGTAGTTAGTTTTGGCGGGTTCTGGCTTGTATGGAGATTCCGAGGGATGAGGGATGAGACAGGGAGTAGAGCATCAATAGGGATGAGAGCATCAATAGGGATGAGACAGGGCGCTGCGGTACGAAGGGATGAGAGAGGGAACAGAGTTCTATGCTCGCTGGCAAACGCGAGAGTACAGGGTTCTATGCTTGCTGGGAAACGTAAGATGTAAGAATGTGTGTTTTTGACTTGGGACAGGTACCTTTTTTTCATTGTTGGTGTTGCTTTGAATTAATAAAATGTTTGGTAGGTAGGTAATAAAAATGGATTAATTTATAGCGGTATGGACTAAAAATGCATTTTTGCGGTGCATATGTGAAATATCCTTTTAGAATGAATGTTTTTGGTTTGAGACAGGTATCTTTTTCTTTTTTTTCATTTGAAGTAGATATTTTGTCTTTATTTTTATCGTGTGATCATAGCTAGTAAAAATATATATTTTATTAAGGTTTGAAGGAGAAAAAAACAGAATGAATATTTTTAATGAAACAGCATCTTTATTAAAAAAAATTATACAATTTTTGTTAATCGTTTTGAGGTATAGATGTCCAAGAATTGTGTTCAGATGGAAAACCAAGCCATTTCACAAATATTTGTCCCTTTTTGGTTTTAAGTACTTTTGCTATGAGGTAGGTAGGTATCTGGAAATTTTGTTTTTTGTAATTCAAGTTCATAGAATCCTCCTTTGATGGGATGTCCTTGATAGTCCTCTAATAAATATGTAACGGGATTTGTGAGTTGAACTTTTATTATTTTGAAGATTTCAATTGTCCAATTGGGGCTGTATCCTTTCTCAAAAACATGCTTATATTTACTTATTCTTACAAAGTCACCAATATGAAGCTTAGGTGTAATATGAATTTTGATATGATTATATGCTGTTGAAAGTATGTGTTCTTCATTTCTAGAATTAACTTCAGATGGACTCATTTTAATAGTGCGATGTCTCGTGGTATTATATTATTTAGTCAGTGATTTTATCATGTCAATCCAACGGTATGAGCCATTAGCGCTAAATTCTTTCCACATCATGTTTTTTAAGGTGCGATTGAATCGTTCATCAATGGATGCTTTAAGTGCACTAACTAAATGTAGAGTAATGTTTGATTTTATATGTTTTCATGAGATGTTGTAAATTTTATTATAAAATTCTTTTCCGTCATCTGTTTGCAGATTCTTTGGGGTGCGTCCTTCATTAAATATGTTTTGCATAGCTGCAGTGACATCAACTCCTGTCTTACTTTTGATAGCTATACTCCAAGCAAATTTAAAAAATGTGTCTATTACCGTAAGAAGATATCGATAATTATCATTTTCTGGTGAATAGGTACCCATTTCCACCAAATCAGCTTGCCATAATTCATCAAGTCCCTTTATAATGACTCGTCTTTTTTTGAAATTTCTTCTTGCAGGTTTATGCAGCTTCTTAACAATGTTTCACTTACTCATCTTTCAGTTGATTGAAATAAAAATGTAATGTTTTTTCTTTTTATAATAATTTTATTTATTGTAATCTTTTATATAATAACATAAGTTTTTTTATTTTTAATAGTCTATTTTCAATCATGTAGCACGCACATGTATCTGGCCCTGATTTACATTTATTAGAAGACCACACGGAAAGAATTGAAAAATCACCAATTGCGAAATATTCAGTTGCAATTTACAAAACATGTTTTTTTTTGTAAATCACGACGCTTTGATTCGAAACTGATAGAAACATATGGCAATTTAACTTTCAATTCATCTCAAATTACAACAATTCCTTAGTTGAGATTTACAATTAAAAGTTATAATTCAAGCTTGTGCCCTTCAAAGTAAATTACAACCTTTTTGTCACAATTTACTACTTCAAGGGAATATTTCCATTTATACTTCTTACCAATCTGGATTTGCTAAAATTTTTTCGTGATTTACATTCACTGAGTGTCAAAATCAACTCAAGTGTGTCTGACAGCTACGTCGAAGGTCCGGAGTTCGATCCCTGCCTCCAACTAATAATTATCTTCTTTTTTGTTTGGTACTGTCTCTTTTGGAAAATGAAAAATCCTCGAAAAATAAATCTGGTTAATATTAAAAGTGGATCTTTGTAAGCCATTCGGATTCAGCGGGAAATGATATTCCAAAAGAATATGAACGCACATACAGGAATCGTTCAGAATATAAGTAATTAGGCCCTGGCCCCGCTTGTGTCTCCAATAATGCCTTTTCTGTAGTTCTATTATGTACATAGGGAGTACAAGGTTGAATTTCTTACCTTTATTTAAATGATCATCACAAAAAATTGTACATTAGAGGTTAGACGTCCAAAATAATACGACTATATTTTTCTCGCCAATAAAACATAATCTTAATTCAAAACACCCCTAAAATGTAACTCATATTCAGGTTGCTTCTTATTATTAATTTTGATGTCCGACTTGGATACATCACCATGGCCTAGTAGATGTGTGCTTGGTTGGTATGCAGAGGGTCTCGAGTTCGATTCCTAGAATCAGCCAAGTAAGTAAAAGTTACATTTTTCAATAAATAATAATAAATGCTTTCCAATAAATAGAAAACGTTGCTTCTCTCAAAGCGATATAATTTGTTACAAATTGAGTAAAATGGGGTTGCAATTTACGACTTTACCACTCATTTTTTCAAAAACATATTTTTGATTCAAAACAAAAAGACGACTCGCTTTTTGCAATTTACAATCGAGTAAATATAAAATTGATACAAATTTGGATCAATTTTCGATTCGCGATGGCAATGTTTTATTTCTCAGGATCGAATTATTGACCCAAAAAAGTGATAATTTGCTATTTTTGAGTGTCAATATATTCATTTCGTTCAATTGTGAAAATTGCGAACAAGGAGTCGTAATTTACAAAACCCCGAGCTAGGGTGAAAAACTGCATAAGATTTTCGTGATTTGCAGCTCATTTTTCTTGATCTGATCTAAAAATTCTTTCCGTGCATGGGCAATTTATAAAGTGACACCCATGATCAGATGTTGTAGAGGATATATTTTCAAATTTCCTCAGAAAATTTATACTTGCTATGAAATACTCATAGTGTTCTTCTAGTATAGTATGTTGATTTGTTTTAAGAAATGTTAAAATTTCATCAAAAATTATAGAAGTATTTATTCCTGCCATTATTAGGTTACTGTCCTCTCACACTGATATTCAAAATAAGACTGAAGTCAAAAAAACAATTTCCTCGTTAAGTTTAATAGTAGATTTTTCCTTTTTTTAGTTTTTTTATTCAATCATTAGAATTACATTAGTAGGAAATAAGAATGTTGGGGCTGGGAAGTAGGAGAAAGAGATAGAATGTTGGTTCAACCAGTTTGAAATTTCACCCAAGGGTTATAAATACATATTTCTTGAATTCAAAAATATAAATATTTTTCATCTTTAGAATATAAATATTCTTAAATTTTGGCAATTAAGCTAATATTACTATTTAATTTCTTGTTTAATTCTTCAATTTTTTCATCAATATAATTTTTTGTTGCAGCATCTTCCTTCTCTTGTGGGTCCTGTAGGTTTTGTAGACGCTTCCAGTTTATATTATAGTTGCCGTTTTCTGTTTTGAGAAATCCCTCACCAGGTGTTCCCGGCACTCCTTGCAACCCAGGTAGTCCTGGCACTCCTTGCAACCCAGGTGGTCCTGATTCTCCTCGCTCCCCACGTGGTCCAGTCCTGTTAGGCCTCTGACAGGAGTTCTATTTGAAAACCTTCCGAACTTATCTACACTCATTTTTTATCCGATAATATTAGATTCTTTTTTTTCTTCGATAATTGATAAAATTTCATTGGAATGATTATTGTGTCCTGCTTGATGTGAAGCGATAAGAAGTCTTAATCGAACTACAAGTTCATTGGGGTCATCCCAGAAGATATAGTCTTTTTCTTTCTTAGATAATTGCATTAATCCATTTCCTGTATGTGAAACTGGAGTAGTAGTATCTGTTAGCAGTTTGCTTATAATTTCTTTATATTTACTTCCACGATTTCCTAAAACTTGTTTTGTAGAATCATGTGAACGTCTATATGCATTGGTATCCTCCAATATATCCTTATATATTTTTAAGTCTTTCTCATTGTATATTTTTTGACAGGGTTTTTTCTTGAATATAAGTTCATATAAGCCGTTTGAACCTTCATAGATTTTATTTTTTATTTGTATATTTCTTCCAAGAATCTTAAACTCTCCATCCCCGATGAACCACTTGCCATTCTTTTCGTGAATACCATATATATTGTCAAAAGCACTAGATTCATTCAAAAATAAATCTAAATACTTCTGTGATATTTCATCGAATGCAGTGTCTTCTATTTGGTCGGTTAAATGACGAGCTTTGTAACGATCACGTACTCGTTGTCTGCTTTCTCTAAAATGCTTGCTTTTGGGTGTTGCTGAATAGTTTTTTGGAGTAATACTACTGATGCTTGCAGCAGGTGTAGCAAAATCATCATCAAAATTCTGTTTTGATTTAGTTACAGGGGTTTGAAAATAATTTTGCTGTTCATTTGATTTCTCAACTAACTCTTTATAGAGGATTGGTGATTGGTTTAAAGGTTTCCTCCAATTGAGTTTCGAATGCTTCTCTTCCATTCCTTAGAGCTTTATATTTCACTTGTCAATTCCTTATTTAAATTCATCATAATGAAGCTGTGTTGTTCTTACAACAGACTGTAAATAAGCTTCTTATATTATGAAAGAGTCTTTCAATCGGTTTGAAATTTATTTTAATGTTGAATGTACTGCTTCTGATTGATGAACATCGATTTTTAAACCGAGTTGAGCGACTTCGTACTTCCACGGACTGTGCGTTGAACTGCTTTGAGCTGCTCTCATAGAATATAACTCTACGTATGTTGTAAACGATATGGAGAAGTGCTTATTATTGTTTTCATTTATGAACTGCTTTTATACTGCTTTTTACTGCTTTTACTGCTTTTCTACCGCTTTTTACTGCTTTTGAACTGCTTTTTACTGCTTTTATACTGCTTTTTACTGCTTTCAAACTGCTTTGTACTGCTTTTTACTGCTTTTGAACTGCTTTTTACTGCTTTAAAACAGCTTTTTACTGCTTTTGACCTGTTTTTTTACTGCTTTCGAACTGCTTTTATACTGCTTTTTACTGCTTTTGTACTGCTTTTTACTGCTTTTTACTGCTTTTATACTGCTTTCGAACTGCTTTTTACTGCTTTTGAACTGCTTTTTACTGCTTTTTACTGCTTTAAAACAGCTTTTTACTGCTTTTGACCTGTTTTTTACTGCTTTTGAACAGCTTTTTACTGCTTTTGACCTGTTTTTACTGCTTTTATACTGCTTTTGAACTGCTTTTTACTGCTTTAAAACAGCTTTTTACTGCTTTTGACCTGTTTTTTACTGCTTTCGAACTGCTTTTGAACTGCTTTTGAACTGCTTTTTACTGCTTTTGACCTGTTTTTTACTGCTTTTGAACTGCTTTTTATTGCTTTCGAACTGCTTTTGAATTGCTTTTTACTACTTTTTACTGCTTTTGAACTGTTCTCATAGAACATTACTATACGTATGATGTAAACTGTTATGAAGAGCTGCTTTTATAGTTTAAGGAAATGATCAAAGCCCTTTCTATATCGACCTTCTTTCAAAGGACTGTCTTTATCAATAACCAAAAATCCATATTTATCATTCCAGCATTCTGCACATACATTTTGAAATATAATAAATGCCATGTCAGAATTAACATGATCATTATGAATATGTTTCAAGTTCATATCGTCCTGTTTGAAAACAATTAAAAAATTTGCATTGTCGCGTATAAGATGTTTTGGAATTCTTGTATATGTTTGACATAAATAAAAACTATCAATAAGATGATGTCGTCCCATACTAAAGTAGGTTCGTATAGTACCTTGTTTTTCACAAGCAATGTCATCAAAGATAAAAACCTAATTTGGTTTTGCTTCTTCAGGTGGTATAACTTTACTATTATTGGAAAACGTAAAGAAACCCATTCCTTTGATTGGTTTGACGGCTTTTCGTAAAAACTCATACTTTGGTTGATGTAATGACTTTGAATAAATATATATGTTTTCAAATTTTAAACCGTTAGGATGCTGTAGTAAACTGATCATAGCATTTGTTTTTCCGCAATTCGAGGGACCCGTAATTAAACCTTATGCTATTGGGTAATAGTTGACCATGTTTTCTTGACTCATTACTTTTAGTCAAATCAAAATTTTGAATTGGTAAAAGTTGTTGTTGTTTCACGAATCGCATGATGAAAGGTACTAAACAATTTCCTTTAAATGTGAAGGTTTTATTACAAAATAGTCATAACATTGTAAGCCGTCCTATTGAGTACATAACTTTATTTCTATAAAAATGTTGGATTTTTCAAAAAAACTTGTGGACCTGGAACAAATCTAGAAAAACGATTAGCAAGAGGAGATCCAGGAATTAATTTGCTTGATCAGGCATGCAAGCAACACGATATATCTTATTCTAAATTTAAAAATACATCTGAACGTCATACAGCAGATAAAATCTTAACTGAGAAAGCTTGGAAACGAGCGACATCTAAGGACACTGGGTTAAGTGAACGAGCAAATGCTGTACTAGTTACCAATCTAATGAAAGCTTAACTAAAATTAGGTATGGGTTGCTCAAACAGTAATGAAAACACGAAATCAAAAAACAAAAAAAAGAAAATCAAGAAGAGCATCACTTTTAGTAGAACAATTAAAAGTCTTGGAAAAACTATTCAAAGAAAAAACCACATAATCTGGAAAAAGCTATCAAAATAGCATTGTCAGCTGCTAAGAAAACAATTCATAAAAATAGTCACAAAATTAAAACACCAAGAGTTATTTCAGTACCGAAAATTGGTGGTGTTATACCATTTCTTGTTCCTCTCTTTGCAGGGCTTTCAGCTCTCGGAGCTTTATCTGGAGGTGCTGCCGGTATTGCTAAGGCTGTCAACGATGCTAATAATGCTAAAAAAGATTTAGATGAGAAAAAAACGTCATAATCGAAAATTGGAAGCTATTTCAAGTCGTTACCCAAACGTGCATTGAATGAGTTGGATTTGAGAGCTTTTGCCATGAGGCTTATACCTCATTTTCGGGGAGTTTTCATGCGTGATAATTTACCGAAAAGTAAACCATTAAGAGACGAATGTGCAATAGTGAATTTAGATTCCTCAAATCGACCAGGAACACATTGGGTAGCGTATTATAAGAAAGGCAGTCACATTGAATATTTCGATAGTTTTGGAAACCTTCAACCACCGAAAGAATTAATTGATTATTTAGGCGATAAGATTAAATATAATTATATTAAGTATCAAGATTATAACGCAGTAAATTGTGGCCATTTATGTTTAAAGTTTTTATATGACTACTATTATGAATAAATAACATACATTTTGTAAAATTATTGAAGTGAAACTTCTTTAGAATCGTTGTGATTTCAAACCGGATGCAACGAAAAAACGACATGTAAGAGACACAAATACAAAAATGTGTAGGATGAAGCCAGGAAAGAATGAGACAGAAATATACATACTATTTTTCTGACGGAAGTAACGCTCAGTATTCCAATATGGCGGCACCGATGACACGCATTAGCTCACCGTGTGCACGAACGAGTGAGAATATAAATACTATAATCTTACTCATGCACGTGCTCCATGGCATTTGTTTGTTTTGATCAATGTAGGGATGGGCAAGTAAAAAATATATCGATATTTATCGTATCGATATTCTTTAACAGTATCGATAATTATCGGGTGAAAAAAATCAATATATAGATATATCGTCAGTTTTCTCATGATTATTCATACATATTACGAAAGCATTAACAATTCGTAAAAAAGAATAGACATGAAGAAAACAGTATTTTTTTTTTTAAATGTTGTTTTGGCTAAAAATACAAATAACGGACATCTCTCTTTATAAACGACTGAATTTAATAAATAAAAATGAGGAGCATAAGCACAAGAGTTTGAACTTCTTTGCTCGGAAACTGTGTTATGTTTCATCGTATGCATTTTATTTTAAGTTGCATGAATGAATTAAATTGGGAAAAAGCTCACTGCGACCTTAAAGATCTATTGTGCCCCTTTTACAGCTGGGTGAGGATACCCGTCCTACAGCACTTCCTCCAAATTGGTTTCTTTTAGGAAGGTTAGTATTTGAGGTATTTTTAAAGAATGTAATCTGCCCTTATTTATCTGGTAACTACCCAGGTTTTTGAAGTGAAACTTCTTTAGAATCGTTGTGATTTCAAACCGGATGCAACGGAAAAAACAACAGGTAAGAGACACAAATACAAAAATGTGTAGAATGAAGCCAGGAAAGAATGAGACAGAAATATACATATTATTTTATATTATCGGTCTCTCCTCTTTGTCCCATACTTCGTAGCGTCCCCACTAACGTCTTCTAAGCATAGTCGCCTGTAATTTGTGAGCCAGAGCGAGAGAGCAGATGTCGGTGTGTATGTATATTGCACACTGTTTAATACGTGCTTGTATTTGAGCATTTGACGTGTGTTAGTGTATGTGAAAACTACGTGAGGTACTGAACACTGTATGCGGCTGCGTATAACAGCTTTTTAGTAAGATTTCAGCGTGGTGTGTTATTATTGAAGTGAAACTTCTTTAATATCGGGGTAATTTGAAACTCGACGAAACGGAAATGCAACATGACACTTTTAAGCAAATATATAAATCAATTAAAAAAAAAATATATCGCAACAAGTCTGAGAGAGAACGAATGAAATAAAAATTATGACACAGTATTTTATATTCTAGCTCTCATTTTCTCCTATCATACGTTTTGCCTCTCACTCAGGTCTGCTAAGCATTATGTTAAACAAAAGCGAGTGAGCAAGCGCGTTGGTAAGGTTAAGTTAGTATGTTAGTTAATATAATAACGTGATTTGAATGCTGTCCAACAAGAAAAGCTTTACAAAAGGTTTCAATAAACTTAATTCAAGAAGAATGTAAAATTCAAACAAATACATAACAAAAGTATTTATAGAAAATTGGCATTCAAAAAATTATTTAAATTTTAAAAAAGTATCCTGAATTTTTGAAAATAGTCAGTTTTCGAATATTTGTTTGACTTGTTTTAAATAGTGGCGTCCTGGAGTTCATACTTTAAAAGGGAGTCAAAAAGACGCAAAGTATGTCGGTACGTCTGTATGTTGAAACTTTTGTATTTGTTCAGATACGTGTTGAAAACATTTAGTCATACATAACATAAGGTTTGAAAGTAATCCGAAAACTGGTGCTGGGTGGCTTAGTTTTTAATTTCATTCTCTCGTAAATTAGGTATACCAACTTCTTTGAAGTTTCACTTCAACCGAGTGTGAATTACGCACACACATTTATTGAAGTGAAACTTCTTTAGAATCGTTATGATTTCAAACCGGATGCAACGAAAAAACGACATGTAAGAGACACAAATACAAAAATGTGTAGGATGAAGCCAGGAAAGAATGAGACAGAAATATACATACTATTTTTCTGACGGAAGTAACGCTCAGTATTCCAATATGGCGGCACCGATGACTCGCATTAGCTCACCGTGTGCACGAACGAGTGAGAATATATATAAATCTTACTCATTCATGCACGTGCTCCATGGCATTTGTTTGTTTTGATCAATGTAGGGATGCGCAAGTAAAAAATATATCGATATTTATCGTATCGATATTCTTTAACAGTATCGATAATTATCGGGTGAAAAAAATCAATATATCGATATATCGTCAGTTTTCTCATGATTATTCATACATATTACGAAAGCATTCAAAATTCGTAAAAAAGAATAGATATGAAGAAAACAGTATGTTTTTTTTTAAAATGTTGTTTTGGCTAAAAATACAAATAACGGACATCTCTGTTTATAAACGACTGAATTTAATAAATAAAAATGCGGAACATAAACACAAGAGTTTGAACTTCTTTGCTCGGAAACTGTGTTATGTTTCATCGTATGCATTTTATTTTAAGTTGCATGAATGAATTAAATTGGGGGAAAAGCGCACTGCGATCTTAAAGATCTATTGTGCCCCTTTTAGAGCTGGATGAGGATACTCGTCCTACAGCACTTCCTCCAAATTGGTTTCTTTTAGGAAGGTTAGTATTTGAGGTATTTTTAAAGAAGGTAATCTGCCCTTATTTATCTGGTAACTACCCAGGTTTTTGAAGTGAAACTTCTTTAGAATCGTTGTGATTTCAAACCGGATGCAACGGAAAAAACGACAAGTAAGAGACACAAATACAAAAATGCGTAGGATGAAGCCAGGGAAGAATGAGACAGAAATATACATACTATTTTATATTATCGGTCTCTCCTCTTTGTCCCATACTTCGTAGCGTCCCACTCCCGTCTTCTAAGCATAGTCGCCTGTAATTTGTGAGCCAGAGCGAGAGAGCAGATGTCGGTGTGTATGTATATTGCCCACTGCTTAATACGTGCTTGTATTTGAGCATTTAACGTGTGTTAGTGTATGTGAAAACTACGTGAGCTACTGTACACTGTATGCGGCTGCGTATTACAGCTTTTTAGTAAGATGTCAGCGTGGTGTGTTATTATTGAAGTGAAACTTCTTTAATATCGGGGTAATTTGAAACTCGACGAAACGGAAATGCAACATGACACTTTTAAGCAAATATGTAAATCAATTAAAAAAAAAAATATATCGCAACAAGCCTGAGAGATAACGAATGAAAAAAAAAATTATGACACAGTATTTTGTATTCTAGCTCTCATTTTCTTCTATCATACGTTTTGCCTCTCACTCGGGTCTACTAAGCATTATGTTAAACAAAAGCGAGTGAGCAGGCGCGTTGGTGCGATTAAGTTAGTATGTTAGTTAATATATGTAGGTACGTGATTTGAATGCTGTCTAACAGGAAAAGCTTTACAAAAGGTTTCAATAAACTTAATTCAAGAAAAATGTAAAATTCAAACAAATACATAACAAAAGTATTTATAGAAAATTGGCATTCAAAAAATTATTTAAATTTTAAAAAAGTATCCTGAATTTTTGAAAATAGTCAGTTTTCGAATATTTTTTTGACTTGTTTTAAATAGTGGCGTCCTGGAGTTTACTTTAAAAAAAAGTCAAAAGGACGCAAAGTATGTCGGTACGTCTGTATGCTTGAATATGTGTTGAAACTTTTGTATTTGTATAGATACGTGTTGAAAGCATTTAGTCATACATGACATAAGGTTTGAAAGTAATCCGAAAATTGGTGCTGGGTGGCTGAGTTTTTCATCTCATTCTCTCGTAAATTAGGTATACCAACTTCTTTGAAGTTCCACTTCAACCGAGTGTGAATTACGCACACACATTTTTTTTTTTTTTTTTCATTGTCTTTTTTATTGTCATGGCGTTAACACTTACACTGAGCGGAAATACTTCTTATTTGACATCAGAATATTTTCCACCTTTAAAGTTGGATCGGGACTATGTTTGCGGTTTGATAGATTTTCAATCATATAACTCCATACCTAATGTTGATGAACGAAACAATTTGCTGCATATTGGAGCACATGTTATTGAAATTCCAACAGGCTCATATGAAATCGATGACATTTATTCTTTTATTAACTATAAATTAAATGAAATGAATTTTCCTATCTCCATGAAAATTGAAGCTAATAATAATACATTACAATGTGAAGTGGATAGTACAGAGACTGTACATTTTGAGAAAGATCGATCTATTGGAAAATTATTGGGGTTCAGTAAACGATCTTTGAAAGCTGATTTATTGCATACTTCAGATTTACCTGTTGACATAAACAAAGTGAATGTCATACGAATTGAGTGTAATATTATTTCTGGTTCATATTTTAATAACAAACCAATGCATACAATACATGAATTTTCACCAGAAGAAGGACCTGGATATAAAATCATTGAAGTTCCAAGAAACGTCATTTATTTACCAGTGAACGTCAAAGAGTTAAGTTCTATTTCATTGAAGCTTGTTGACCAGGACGGAGATTTAATTAATTTTAGAGGAGAAACAATTACCATACGTTTACATTTAAAACCATTAGGTGATTCATAATGTTGATTTATAATAATATAATCAACCGCAAAAGTGAGGATTCTGTTAGTTCTACAAGAGCAGCAAAACTGACAAAACCAAAGCTCACATCTGAAAATAAATTTTATCTTCAGTCTTTAGGATTTGTTTTAAAATAAAAATATAAAATAATAAAAAATAAAATAAAAAAAAAAATAAACATGAGTGAAATATTGAATATATCCCAAACACCTGGTTACGATAACAGCATTTCCAAATTTGAATATCACAGCTACTCTCCGTTCTTACAGTCTTACAATACAAGCGACGAAATACGTATTTCTATTCAACAACAAGACCTATGTATTCTACCTAGCGAAAGTTATATTTACATTGAAGGAACCCTCAAAAAATTAGACGGAAGTAATTCTGATTCAGCTAAATTATGCAATAATGCTATGGCCTTTCTTTTTGAGGAAATTCATTATGATTTGAATGGTGTAGATATTGAATACAATAAAAATGTGGGTATCACAACAACATTAAAAAACTATATATCTTTGAATGAGAATGAAAGCAGATATCTTCAAAATGCATCATGGTATGGAAAAGACATCATTTTGACCTCATCTGGTACTTTCAACTTTTGCGTACCACTTAAAAGTTTGTTAGGATTTGCTGAAGATTACAAAAGGATTATAGCAAACGCAAGACATGAATTGATATTAATACGTACTCGAACTGATGAGAATGCTTTTGTTTCGTCGGAAGATGTACAAATTAAAATCCTGAAAATGCAATGGAGAGTTCCTCACATCACTTTGGCGGATGCTGAAAAGCTAACCTTACTTAAACAAATACAATCAAAACCCATTCAAATGCATTTTAGAAACTGGGAAATGTATGAATATCCAACACTACCAGCTGCAACCGATCATATATGTACCATTAAAACTTCGAGTCAACTTGGAAAACCTAGATATATTATAATTGGACTACAAACAAACAGAAAAAATCAAAAAGATAAGGATGCTAGCAAATTTTATCACTGCACGTTGAGAAACGTTAAGATACATTTGAACTCTGAGTCATATCCGCGTGAAGATTTGAATGTTGATTTTACCACTGACCGATACGCTGTTCTCTATGATATGTACAGCCGATTTCAACAATCCTTTTACAGCAAACAATCGCAACCACTCTTATCACGTGAAGAATATAAGGAAACTGCTCCAATTATTGTAATTGATTGTTCCAGACAAAACGAGTCCATCAAGTCGGCTCCTGTAGATGTAAAACTTGAAATCAAAACAAACGTAGCTGTACCAGCAAATACTTTAATATATTGCATGATCATACATGATCGTATTATTGAGTACAGCCCCTTAACTGGAGAAGTTCGAAAACATACATGATTTATGAGAAACACCTGCAGCTGTTAGAAAAAGAATCTGTTTTTCTAGGAATAGAAGCACATAAAAAATATTAAGAATGAAGGAAAACAAAAAAACAAAACACGTATAAACTTGTCCGAAGAAGGTAAAAAAAAGGAGATCGAAAAAAAAATCAATTTTCCAGAAATAGAAACACTTAAAACATGAAAAAGAAGAAACAAACTAATAAACTTTCCCCCCTAAGAAGCTAAAAAAAGAGAGAACAAAAAAATAAAATCCGTATAAATTCAACTGTTTGAGAAAAAATTTTATTAGTATAATCTGAAAAATCAATATTATTAAACCATGTTTCAAGAATTTGAAAAAGAAATTCAAGAAATTGAAGTTGGAAGCAGTTTTAAAACTGTGATTAATATAAAAAACTTAGAGCAAAATCATTGCTATCCAATAATAAGCATGAGAAGGATCCAAACTAAATTTGGAACGCAATTAGTTGTCGATCTGGGTAACAACGATGTAAGTAAATTATTTTTTTTAAATTTGATAGAAAATGTTAAATATGATTTTTCTTTCATAGGTATTCCTTCCAGCCCGCTACAACAAATTAACTGAAAAGGCAGTTGAAATGATCAATATGAAAACAGGATCATACTGTATCATATACAAAGGTCCAATGGGAAGATCTGTTAAACTAGAAAAAAGAAAAATTAACGAATAAGAGCGAAATGAATACAAAATTTGGTTTTTTCTTTTGAAATATGAAATTATTTTTTTATTAACCAATAAGAGACGAATATGTTTAAATGAATAAAAACAGTTTTTTATATTCAATTTTTTTTTGTTTTTTCTTTTTTTTTCTTATTTAATTTTTTCTTAACTCTAAAAAGGAAAATGTGGATCTCCAAATAATGAACCATAATAATATGATGGAACTCCGTGTGTGTGTGTGTTCTGAGGATCGATAACTAAAATTCAAAAGGATGCTTTGGTACCTGTTTTTTTTTTTTTTTTTTTTTTATTAGGTAGAAACAATATAGAGACTCCTTTTTTATGTTACTTTAACGCTGACATACATTTTTATTTTGAAGATAAAAATACGATTCTTATTGCGATTTAAAAAAAAAACAAATTAATTTTTATATTTTTTTATTACCTTGAGTTGAAATGATTTTCACTTTTAAATATGTGGTATATTTGTATGGCCCCAAGCATATGTGCTTTTACCATCTTCACATATAAACCTCTTTGTATCATTACAACTCAAGGTTTTTTTATTTATCATTTGTGTGTACATCAAATGTTGCTTACTTCTAAATATATACATAGTTCTATAAATATCTCGTTTCTTAATTAAACAATTTCTATAGTCTCTTAATTCTAAATTAATAGTTATATATTTTTTTATTCCCCTGGCTTTTTTTGTCACTTCATCGGTATCAATCCCAAAACAATATAATTTAGCCCTTAGTCCTACAAAATCAGTCATAATCCTCGAATTATTTTCATCTTTAAAAAGCCCTATCACCTTGCCATTATTTAAAGGGAAACTATGAATGTTGTTCACCGGATACTTAGAAGTGTCAAACCTTGATCTCTCAGGATTAATTACATCATCATAGATTTTAGCATAAAAGTCGTCTGTAAATATGGAATAGATAAAAGGGTCTGTATCCATATAGTTCAAACGAATTTTATTACTAAATTTTGGCTTCATGTAATCATAATGAAAATCATATATTAACCACTTTGAGAGTTCTAAAACGGTAAAACCACAACGAAACACCTGGTTCGATGATGAGTGCAGGCTCGCACACTTGGCCAAAGACGAAGCCTATCATGCAGTTCTGAATGCCAGAACTAGAGCTGCCAAGAGCGCTTTCCGTGCGGTATACCAGCGAAAGAGGAAAGAGGAACATCGGCTTTTCAGAAGAAAAAAAATAGAACTGGAAAAACAAATGGTAAAATCTATTGAGGGGTGCTACGGCAGAAGCAATGTTCGAAAGTTCTACCAAAGGGTAAAGCATTCGTCCAAGGGTTACAAAGCCCGAGCGGAAGCATGTAGAGACGAGGGTGGGAATGTCGTTGTAGATACACAGTCGGGGCTGAGAATTTGGAAAGAACACTTCTGCAGACTGTTAAACGGCGAAGACAGCCAACTAATCGCTGTCAGGCAGAATGATCCATTCGATTTGGATGATGATGAACAAAATTTCCGTCCTCCCGACCAAGAAGAAGTTCGGATAGCAATATCTAAACTAAAGTCCAACAAGGCTGCTGGAGCTGATGGCCTTACGGCTGAACTCTTCAAAGCAGCGGGAGATGACTTGGTGAGGAGCATACACCAACTCATCTGTACAATCTGGTCGGATGAAAGTATGACTGACGAATGGAACCTCAGCATTGTGTGCCCTATCCACAAGAAAGGAGATACTCTAAACTGCGCCAACTACAGAGGTATAAGTCTCCTAAATGTCGCCTATAAAATCTTGTCGGCTATTCTGTGTGAAAGTCTGAACCCTTTCGCACGTGAACTGATTGGCCCCTATCAGTGTGGTTTCAGGCCCGGTAAGTCAACCGTCGACCAAATTTTCACACTTCGGCAGATTTTGGAAAAGACCCGAGAATTCCAAATCGATACTCACCACCTCTTTATCGATTTTAAAGTCGCCTATGACAGCGTAAACAGGAAAGAGCTATACAGAGCCATGTCGCTTCTTGGCATCCCTGCCAAACTCGTTCGATTGTGCAGGATGACTATGGAGAACTCGCGCTGCTCCGTCAAGATTGGTAAGAACACCACCGACTCATTTAATGTCGAGAAAGGCCTACGACAGGGTGACGCGCTGTCATGTAACCTCTTCAACATCATTCTTGAGGCAATCGTACGCAACTCGCATGTCAACACCAGCGGTACGATTTTTTTAGATCCGTTCAATTACTTGGTTATGCTGATGATATTGATATTATTGGAAGAACGAAGCGCGCTGGCAGTGGAGCATTCGCCAGTATTGAAGTGGAAGCGGCTCGAATGGGCCTGGCTGTAAATGAAGATAAAACAAAGTATATGCTGTCCTCGGGTGTAGTAGATCATCATCGTAGGCTCGGACAAAACGTCACAATGGACAGATATAACTTTGAGGTTGTCAAGGACTTTGTCTATTTGGGTTCCACTATAACCTCTCAGAACAACATCAGTGAAGAGATCAGTCGAAGAATCACTCTTGCCAATCGATGTTTCTTCGGGCTAAGAAGGCATCTTAGTAGTAAAGCCCTCTCTCAAAGGACCAAGGAGACACTATACAAGACCCTTATCATCCCAGTCCTGCTGTATGGGGCAGAAGCGTGGACACTGACACAATCGGATGAATACAGGCTGGGGTGCTTTGAGAGAAAGATTCTTCGGGTGATATTCGGGCCTGTATGTATCAATGGAGTATGGAGGAGAAGATTCAATGACGAACTGTACGGGCTATACAGCGACATTGACTTGGTTAAGAAGCTGAAAATTCAGCGGCTTAGATGGCTGGGTCATGTGGAGCGTATGGACGAAAACGCTCCTGCCCGACGAGTCTTCAATTCCAACCCGGAGGGCCGACGCAGTTCTGGAAGACCCCATCTAAGGTGGCGCGATCAAGTTGTAAGCGACCTCAACCAACTTGGTGTGCGCAACTGGAGGCCACTGGCTAGGGACCGGCCTAGCTGGCGAGGAATGTTGGTTGAGGCCGTGGTCCACAATGGACTGTCTGCGCCACCTTAAGTAAGTAAGTAAGTAAAACGGTAAAACCTAAATAAATTGGTTTATCTAGTTTAACACTTCCTTTCTTCATCTCAATAGCACACATATTCGCTGTAAATATGCTACTACTATGAAAATTGGGGTGCGCAATCAGCTTTCTTGCTGAAAATTGGTTTCTATGCGCACTCAATTCTGAAACAATCTTCACATTTCTACGCTTTTCAACATTTTCCATGGTTTTACCATAGACGCTATTGTTCATTAATTTGAAAAAGTCTTTCTCGAACTTATTCCTGGCAACTTTTCTTTTTTGGGTGTTCACAGAAATATACTTTTGGAGCCAGTTCGACTGACTAAACTTCATGACTCTATGTACTTTTCTTAAAATTAATCCATGTGAAATACATTGCTGTAAATTTCTTAAATGAGTTTTGAAATTTTTCCTTGAATTCAAGTGAGAAACAAACTTGGGAATTTTACATCCTGGGGTGGTTATATTTTCAGGACAAAATGGAAGATCTCTATGTGAGTCATGAATACTCGATGGATAATCTAAATCTACTTCCAATACATATCCAACATTATCACCTTTAATGTTGGAGATGTATTCAGATGTATAAATCTGAGGATTATCCCACTGAAAATTACCATATGGTAAGGGTTGTGACATAGCCCATCCGTATAACTTATTAGCATCAAGATACATTAAGTATTCCGATTCTAGGTTTGGATTATAGCTAGATATGTATTTATTATTAGCCACAGCATTTCTGTGACTACATTGACACAAACCACCTCTAATTCCAGTTTTAAAAAAATTTTACATATCGACATCAGTTAAAAGCTCCAACTTGATATTAGTTGTTTTGAGCATAGCGTCCCATGATAACCCAGGAGCTGTAAAATAATGACAAGGATCAAGTTCATAGATTGAAATACAAAGTTTCCTAAAACTTTCAAATATATCTGCTAATAAAAGCACATCACTCTTAAGATAGAGAACCATATAATCTTCAAGTTTCTTACACTTAAAGTGATCCCATACATTAAGAGCATGTTTATAGTCCTCAACTAAACATTCTTCATCAATCATTTTGTTATAAAATTTCGATTTCGATGGTAAAGAGGTTTCCTCAAATCGTTCCCATGAATCTAAATGATCATAAGGAAATACACCTTTTCTTTGCATTAAATTAAATGATATATTGTCTTGGAAAACACTTTTAGTATTTTTTAAATCATTAGACGATAAATTCTTTGCTAAAGATGAGATGCTCGACTGAAGAAACCTATTTGAATCTAAAAATCGTATCTCAAAAGTGTTTTTAGCATCTAAATAAGTTCGTTTAGAAAGAGAAATATAATTTTCTTTGTTCAATGGAATTATTGAAATTTCTCCGTTGATATTAGAAAGACTTTTTATAAAAAGATGACAGTCATACCCCGAAAAATAATCAAAGAAGACGGGGAAAAATTTGGTATTTGGAAATTTAAATAACACTGAACGTGAGCGGGTCCTCTATACAACCCGGTGAAGTGACAATGATCTCTTGCCCTTAAATCTGAATTCTTAAAACTACTCTTACATATATGACATGTTGGTGAATGTCTTTGTCTGAAATCTTCGGCTATGGTCAACATGGGCATCGGTTTTTGGTTTTTGATGACTTCTTGATATAAATTCGTCAATTCTTCCACCAACATTTTCACAAATTTGTCTGACGAATTTTCACCTAAAATAGAAAAATGGACAATTATTATAAATATGTTTATTTCGAAATATTATTATATTTATATTTAAATTCTTACCAACAAATGTCTTCTGTGTGTTAAACTTTTCATCAAATGTACATTTAATAAAATAAGAAAAAGCGCAGGGCACATGCTGTTGAACATCAGTTGTTGAAGAAAAATCCGGGTTGGGCTGTTGATGGTTTATCGGCTGTAAAATGGACTCGAAGTCAGCGTAAACAAATGGTACTTCCAACTTCTTTCCATGCTTTTCAAACTTTATTGAGGACTTATCTCCCTCTGGCATCATTGTAACAATCGTGCAACATTCGTTTTTATGTTTTTTTATTGAATCTTCATCAGCAAAAGATTGTAGACAACCATTACAAAGATTCAACTTTTTTTTTTTTTTTTGTTAATTGAGAACTGATTAATCGTGATATGTTTTTAATAAGAACATAATGAGTAAGTCCCTCCTCATTCCCACAAAAGAGCAAATTTATATGCTTACTCTGCTCCTTTTGGGTATGATAGAATGGACCAATTATTTGTATATCATTATTTGTATTAGTCATCTCATAACCAAACACATTCACACTTATCTCAGGGTTGTTTTCCTCGAATATTTTAACATCTTTTACAGCCAGAGGGAATTGCAGGTCTTTGAAGCTTACGAGTTGATTAAATGCATCTATTGTTTCATCACCAATATTATTTTTACAAGGATATGCTGTTGTTCTTTCAGGATTAGATATTCTTCCTGCGAAAGCAGATATAATAGACCATTTAAAACAGTACTCATCGTTGTTTTGAACGTTTATGCATGCTTTTTTGTTTCTTAGTTTGGCCGGCAATTCAAAATAGGATGATCCTCCAACAGGTTGGTATTTATTGATGTTAATTTCGATTCTGAGAAATGAAAGCAAAGCCCATCCGCTCTCTTTTTCCTGAAATTCTTCTAATTTCATTTTTATTTCATCAATAAATTGTTGAAGCTTTGCATCTATTTCACTTTCACTCAGCACCACACGCATTTTTGTTTGAATATTTTTCACATCCGAAATCAACTCATCAGGACTATTGTTGGACTTCACGAAATCACCGAAAAGTTCAATGTTTAGCTTCAATGCGCCTAAAATGCCCATCTCGTTTTCCAGCAACTCTTTGATAAGACATTTATTTTCGTCAAACAAAACATTCACATCTAAGATTGATTCATCGACAATCTTTATGCAATAAGTTTTAATTCGATTTTTGAAAGCTCCACTTATAACACTTACATTCTCAGTCAGGAGCTGCATAGCCAGTGCTTCTTTGGTGATGTGTCATTTTTCGCTCCTCGACATCCTCCTCACAGATGTAGCAATATGTAGTTTGAGGAGAACCCTCACCATCTTTTTCCGAAAGCAGCTGTTGAACTAGCGTTTTATGTGAAGCTTTTTTATTATGCTCGCTCCATTCCACAACATCTTCTTCACAGATATGACAATAATTATTAGCAATTATTCTTGGTTTTTTGTTCAATATCGCTTTAGATGTTGAAAGTTGAGGAGAATGTTCCCTTTTTCTAGCGCTTCCTTCATTCTTTAAAACAGCTACTGCTGAATGTTGACTTCTGATGTGATCGTTAAGCTTGTCTTTCCTCGACAGAACCTTCTCACATATATTACACTGAAAATTGTTTTTAAATCATCATGGAAAGTCATGATGTGTCTTTTTAAATTTGTCTTTTGAGCGAAGGATTTTTCACACTTCACAAACAAACATTTTCAGAAATTAATTTTTTAACGTAAATTCAAAAAGGAAACCGAAAAAATCACAAAATTAAACTTGGATCTTTAGTAATATTATCAAAACCAGATTTTCAATGAAAAATTAAAAAAAACAACTTGATTGAAACAGACTGTAAATTTAACTTAAATTCCAAAAGAAAACAGAAAACAACACAAAATTGAATTTGATTGTTTAATAATTATTAAAATCAGATTTTCAAAGATTATTCAAAAAACGAAATTGGTTGTCTTATTCACAAAAACAGAATGCCCTGCTTCATATTCAAAATTTACCTTTTATACATTTTTTTCTTTATGTTTGAGAATAAAAACAAGGAAAAAATCATTAAAAACAAAAAAAAAATGCCGATATTTCTTAACCAATCAGATTTGTGTATATGTCTTTATGTTTTGAGAATATTTAAAAAAAAAAATGTAAAAGGGCTTCTCACTTATTATGTAGGTACTCCATGAATGCATTTTTTTTTGTATTATTTTCTCTATACTGCTATAAAGAATCATGATCCCGTCAAAGCAACAATTAAGAAAATAACGATTTTTTCAATGATTTCGCGTTAACTCATTTCTTATCTACTTATCTTATTTATTGATTTAAAAGAACATAAAAAAACATTAATTGTAAAAGGACAGTAGGTACACCATGAATGCATTTTTGGTTATTTTATCAATACCGTTATAAATCAATCAATTTATTATCCACCAAACAACCAAACCAAACCCTGTTTTTTTCTCCTTCAAACCCTAATAAAATATATATTTTTACTGGCTATGATCACACGATAAAAATAAAGACAAAATATCTACTTCAAATGAAAGAAAAAAAAATAAAAAGATACCTGTCTCAAACCAAAAACATTCATTCTAAAAGGATACTTCACATATGCACCGCAAAAATGCATTTTTAGTCCATACCGCTATAAATTAATCCATTTTTATTACCTACCTACCAAACATTTTATAAATTCAAAGCAACACCAACAATAAAAAAAAGGTACCTGTCCCAAGCCAAAAACACACATTCTTACATCTTACGTTTCCCAGCAAGCATAGAACCCTGTACTCTCGCGTTTGCCAGCAAGCATAGAACTCTGTTCCCTCTCTCATCCCTTCGTACCGCAGCGCCCTGTCTCATCCCTATTGATGCTCTCATCCCTATTGATGCTCTACTCCCTGTCTCATCCCTCATCCCTCGGAATTTCCATACAAGCCAGAACCCGCCAAAACTAACTACTTTACTCCTTTGAAGATTTTTACACTTCACCTTCACCATGCACTCGCGAAACCGAAACCGAAAGCGCGACAAAAAATATATCGATTGTTCAACTTTATTGTTCTGCACTATTTTATTTAAATTCTTATTGTGAATGTTTTTTTTATAGCCTATTCCATAGAATGGGTATATTGTATTTGGTATGGAGTTTGTAACATTGAGAAATAATACTCTTAGGTATGGAAAAGTATATATATTCTGACTCAGAATCAAAAGCCTAGTCGATTAAGCCATGTCCGTCCGTCCTTCCGTCCGTCCGTCCGTCCATCCGTTCTTCCGTCCGTCCGTATGTATACTCTCTAGAGGTCGCAATTTTTGAGTTAGAAATCTGAAATTTGGTATATATAATATTTGGTTCAAGAGTAAGGCTAAGTTTTTGAACCGGTAAAATCCGCCCACAAACACGCCCACAATCACCATTTTTGCTGAACAACCTCAATTTGGTAAAATTAAATTATGTTTTTTGTACAGATAAGATAAAATCATAACGCTAAAATTTTGGACGCGCAAGCACTAGGAAAACCCTCTTCCAATTAAATTAAAAAAATTCAGTTTGGGCGTGGCTGACGCCCATTTTTCATACAAAACTATCAATATTGTTTTTATAAAAAAACAATTGTTATAATAATGTGAAAGCATTAAATTTTGTCGGTATTAATTGCACATAAACATCTTGTGTATGAAATCAAAAAATTTGATTTTGAGCCCACTTTTCACTAAAAACATAAAAAAAATGTTTTTGCAAATAAACGGTATTTATAATGAATCCGCAAGCATCTGGCGTCTCTTAGTAGAGACTAAAAACATTTTGTATGAAAAAATTTTTGAATTTTGGGCGTGGCTTACGCCCACTTTGCATACAAAACCATCAATATTGTTTTTATAAGATAACAATTGTTATATTAAAGCGAAAAACATTGAATTTTGTGGATTTTACTTGCACATAAACATCTTGTGTATGAAATCAAAAAAATTTGATTTTGGGTGTGGCTGACGCCCACTTTTCACTAAAATCAAAAAAACTGTTTTTGCAAATAAACGGTATTTATAATGAATGCGCAAGCCAAAATCTTGCGTCTCTAGTAGAAACTAAAAACTTTGTGTATGGAAAGAAATTTTTGAATTTCGGGCGTGGCTTACGCCCACTTTTCATGAAAGAACGAAAATTGTAGTTTTAAATATTCAATTAAAACCTTTTTCCCTTCCGTTCGTTACATAAAAAATATTTCTACATTTTCTTGTCTAAATTTGTTCAATACGCCCACTTTTAAAGGTGTGATTTTGATAAAATACCTTTGTTCAGGTAAAATCGTTTAAAAACTACTCGACTCAGCTGCAGTTTTACACATATGCCTAATATACTGACTAATGATCAAAGCTTAGTTAGTGCTTTAAGTTTTTCTTAAAAATTTTTAGGGCACGCCCGCTTTTAAGGGGCGTTTCCGTCAAAAGTCGTAATATGCATTAATTCTTTTAATGTTTTTTAACTATCGGTCGCAGCTTTGAAGTAAGAAGATGAACACTTCGGTTTGTATACCTTGTTTACTTTACAGAGTGTAGTTCAAGAATTGTTAAAAAAACACATAATCGCTATTTCCTATCAAAATCTAATTTCTAAAAATTTTAGTTTTGTCTTGTTTTGTTCAAATAGATCTGCAAGCTTAAAATTGAACGATGAGCTCATATAGTGATTACCCTGGCAATAAAATGTCTCAGCTGTAGGCTTGGCACACACCTTTTTTCATTGTGACAGCAGTTATTGTACATCGGCCAAACAAAATTTATTTTATTGAATTTTCCCTGCCTGCTAAAGAAGAATTTTGTTTCCGATACTGGAACAGCGGCTGGCTGCGAAAAAATGTGGGGAATAGGGTATCCAACAGTTCGTTGCAAACGTACTGTAGTCCTCGCTTATGTTTTCAATTCACTTCAGTGCAATATGAATTTCTACGTTTAACGATAAGTTATATAATTTATAATTTATTTTAATGTGGATTTCCAAATTAACCACGCCCAACCAAAATGAACGGTCAGAAAGTTCGACCGTCAACCTGGGATATCTATTAATGTAATTTTTTGAAGGATAGAAATATCCTGGTTGATGCGTTGACCAAATATCAACGGTAGCGAGAAAAGCGAATTAAGTTTATTGCAAAACTTCACTAGTTTTTCCGAGAACCTTTATCTTTAGACAATGAGTGAAAAGGGACTTTTAATGGCTACCGAACGAGACCATAAAAGCTAGCGAAACGACAACGAAATTTGTTTAAAGAAAAGGCAAGGATTTCCCCCTAAGTGTTATGATACAATCTCGTGATTTTATTTAACAAAGTTGTATTTATACAAAAATCAATCCAATTTCGAAAGAGAGATTTCGTTATATTTTAAGTTGACTTCGAAGGCGAATTCAAAATATTTAAAAAATATGGCGAATGGTATAATTGCCCGCCAGATTCAAAGCTAAAAATTAAAGTTTTCAAATTACAACTTGTGAATGTTAGCTTGCTAATGATTAATTATTTATATAATTTTAATACAATTTCAATTTATTTATTTCGATGAATATCTGTTCAATACCACTTTCAGCTGTAAATTATGCGGGTTAGTGTTTAGTACAGCAAGAAACTCAAAATTTACGTCGATTAGTCAACGGATTTCTTAGAATGCTGTTCTCCAGTGGTTCGAAATTGAAAAAGTAAATTCATGCCATCGATGTCCTTATTCTTCCCTGCTAATAGTACTGCCCGTTCACTAATCCAATCAAGGTTTTCGTAATTTTGTACAATAAAAGGGAACGCTTTGGTGATGAGCTCCTCCTTTGACGATGTGATCTCGCAAAAATTTTCCGGGAACGATAGATAGATAGATAGATAGATAGATAGATAGATTCTTTATTATTTTCGGTTTTTAGAAAGTACAATTTTTTTTTTTAAAGATTTACAAAGCATGGCAATAAGCCGTCTGCCGGAAAGATTCGGGAACGATAGCAATCAAGTCAAAACATTACCGGGAATATGGCCATTGCCAAGCGATAGCAGTTGTCTCGAAAATGCAGCAACCGATGTTCTCTCATGTTTGACGTCAATTTCAACTTTCTGACATGCCGCCACAAAGACGACGATTTCAGACATGCATTAAGTTCATCGCCAACAGTAGTGTATCGAAGCTCAAATGGACTGTATAATATCATCTCAATCAATAAATATGAGGAAAGAAATAAAACACGATAATTTATAGTGGAAAAAATGTTATAAAAAAACCACTTAGCAAATTTTATTTATCTCACTTCAAAATCCTGCTTAAGACTAACTCTCACACTCACTCGTGCTTGTTCGCAGAACAAGCACTCTTTCGTTAAGTTCTTACGTTAAGTTTTATTTACGTTTTATTATATCTTCTTATACTTGAGTGACCATCGAATGCAGAGTTACCAGAACTCATGCGATTCGATACAGTCCCGGCGAAAACCTACGGTTTTCCACCCCTTTCGCTTTTATTTTACATACATATATCTCTGCTCAATAAAAATTTATTTAAATATATAAATCATTCCAGCTCCTTGATTGGTAAGATGCACATCTTCTGTACCGGTGTCGTAAGTTGATTGCTCGCTGTTTGCAGAACCACGCTCCATATTAGTCCAGCCTGGTATTAGTTTTAGTATCCGCGCCCTCGCCCACGCCGATGATGGGAAATTTTCTCTCCTGATTATGCAGAGTTGTCCCTCTCTCAAGCCATATTTCTTCTTTCGCCATTTCTTACTCTTCCTTCCATTTGCTCCAGAAGAGTGCAAGCATAGTCTTGCGCTCCTTGCACAATTGTATGCCCTTGGTATTTGGCATCTCATTGGTTATAAACGTTAACGGTAAAACAAGTGGTTCACCAACCAAAATGTCCCGGCGTTAACGCCTGCAAATCATCAGGATCATCGCTTAATGGATGTAGCGGTCTTGAATTCAAGATGGCTTTTATCTCAGTAATTAATGTCAAAACCTGCTCATATGCCATAACCTTCGCTCCAACAATTCTCGTCAAATGATATTTCATCGACTTTATCGCTGCTTCGTATATCCCATCTGATGTGGTGCCGCAGGAGTCATAAACTTCCATTCCGTCTCTTCTCTCTTTCAAACTTAAGTGTTCAAATGTATCCTTCACTAACCAAAGCTCTTTGGCTTTCTGCAATTCCTTCGCTGCACCGACAAATGCTGTACCATTGTCGCTATATATCCTTTCACACCTGCCCCTTCTTGCTATGAATCTTTCGAAACAAGCAATGAACGCCACTGAATTCAGATTTGATACCAAATCTATATGCACTGCTCTAGTTTTAAGGCAAACAAAGACGGAAACCCAACATTTCTGTTTTATTATTTGCTCACCTGCTCTGTCGATCATCTTTATTTCAAATGGACCTGCATAGTCTAACCGTGTGTAGAAAAGCCTTCCCTGCTGTTACTCTCTCTGATATCAAATCAGCCATCAATTGCATCTCAAAAAGTTGATTATACCGCATGCAAACCAAACACTTATGTATGTAAGTAATTCTTCAGCTCACTTCGGAGTTTTGGAATCCAGGATCTCTGACGAATGTCCTGCATCATGACGTGCACTGCTCCATGATTCGTTGTTGTATGCGCATTATCCGTGATCAACCAAGCCAATCGAGAACCATTTGGCACGATAGCTGGATGCCTTCTCTCGCATCCCATCTCTGCTCTTTCCAATCTCCCTGCTACTCTCAGAATCTTTTCACCATCTAAGATTGGCTTTAAGGATTCTATCCTGCTCTTTTCAGGCAAACACCTGTCCTTCTCTATACATATGATTTCCTTCGCAAAATATTTTTCCTGCCCTTTTGTCAACAGGTGACCGATTGATTTCATCCTCTCTTCAGATGGTTGCCCAGGTACTGCTGTATCTCCTGCACTCTCATCTGCTCTATTCCTTCTTTTCACTTGACGTGCAGAACGTCTCCATGTCTTTCCATCTATCTCGTCATCTTCCTTTCGTTGCTTTATTTTTGCTTTTTATTACATAGCTGATTACATTAATCGCCTTCTCTAATGTAGACGTGTATTCAATTAATAAAATACTCCTTCTCCAGCACTTCAGATAAATAAATAAGGGCTCTGTAAATTTTGTTAACACGAAAATCTTCATCTCATCCCTCCCCCCATCTGAAACATTTGGCACAAACTTTTCAGATGACCAGCTCGACCGAGGTTTTGCCAACCATTCCGGCCCATGCAACCACAACTTGTTATCAACCAATGCTGATGGCTTTATTCCTCTTCTTAGAATATCAGCCGGGTTATCCTTCGTTCCAACATGTCTCCACCTTTTGACTTCGGTATTTGTTTGTATAGACGAGACTCTATTCGCTACAAACGTTTAAAATTGCATGGTAATTTACTTATCCAATGCCGCGCTACGAGTGAATCTGTCCAAAGATCATACTCGATATCTTCCCATTCCATTGTTTTAATGACGTTTACAATTAGCCGTCCCAATAGCTCCGCTGCTGCTTGCTCTAAGCGCTGTATTGCCACCGTTGTAAGTAGTGCAACCTGTGTTCTTGCTGTGATGAGATCTGCTATAATCCTGCCGTACGTATCGTTCTCAGATAAATCGCTGCTCCATATGCCCTCTCAGAAGCATCCAAACATCCATGTAGCTCTTTTCGTACTTCTTCTGAAGTACCTATCCATCTCCAAATTTTCACGTTCTCTAAGTATGTTATTTCCTGCCAGAAATCTCTCCATCTCTCATTTATCTTTCTAGGGAGTCAACACAGCTCACTACGCTTCTCTTGGTTATTGCCTGCTGAGTCTCCGGTGTTTTTACCACAAACGTGAATTGATCCTTCTCAAGCAGACACTTCAAGCCCAAAACTGACATTTTCTCATCATCCTGGAACATTATTGACTCCTGCTCTTCATAGTTCATGTCCTTCACAAGAGCTTTGGAATTGGATTTCCATTTTCTAAGCTCAAAACCTGCCCCTTTTAAAACATGATCGAAATCTTTTGATGACTTGATCTCCTTCTCTTCAGAATCACCACCTGTGGTGCAGTCATCCATATAAAATTCCTGCTTAATTGTCTTTGCAGCTTCTGGAAACTCCTGCCTCCCTTGCACATTGTACAGTATTATAAGCTGATGAGGTCATACCATAGGTGACTACTGTCAGCCAATATTCTCTCAAATTGTCCTGCCAATATTCTCTCAAATTGTCCTGCGGGTTTTCTCTCCAGAATATACCCTGCAAATCCCATTGTTCCTTCGCTACTTTCAATATTCTGAACATCATTTTAATTTCCGCAGTAATGGCGACACGGTGCGCATCGAAATTTCGTGCAGATCCTTCTGTTAGTTTTCTCCAAGCAATTGCATTTCATTTAATGAAGTACCTTTATTTGTCCTGCAGCTCTCATCAAATACGACCCTTAACTTTTTGGTGACGCCATGATGTGGTATATGGTTTTGCCATGCACTGTGCCAGTCACTGGTGTCATATGTCCTGCTTCTTCATGTTCTCTCATAAGCTCCTGGTACTTTTGTTTCAACTCAGGATCTCCTGCAAAAGAACTTACACTTGGCTGTAAGGTCTGAACTTCCAAGCTCTTTCACTGCTTCCTTCAAAAGAATCGTCACAACAAACCTGCCAAAATCATCACGTGAATTTGTTTTGATGAAATTTTTCTCCACCTGCTCCTCCTGCTCTTTTGACCTGCTCAACGACATTTCTATGTCATTTAAACCATTTATGCCAAAAACGCTAAAGCGATTCATGAAGTTGATTATTATCCATGCACACTGCCTGCGATACCTGCTCATTGTTCATGCTATCCTTCTCATTACCATACTCCCAATATTATTCTGCCGAAAACAGTTTCCATCTCAAGGACACCACCTCGTCGATGCTCTTAGACAGAAGTAAATGCTTCTGCTATGAACCTGCAATAAATCTATGAAGAATCCAAAAGTCCTGCTCCATTAAAACTAGATTGGGCTGTGCGCCCGTATCTAAAAATGCTCTTACCGGCCCATACTTCCTGCTATCCATCTCGATTCTTACTTGTGCCGCAGGCATCAAAGTAACTCTATCCTGCTCTTGCTCATTATAATTAAAAGACATAAAAAGACGAAATAAATTTTAATCATACTTTTATGTTTGTTTTTAGAAGGCTAACGCCTAGCTCTCTTAAAATACCCCCAGGACATCACCTCTTCCAAATAACATCCTGCTTTCTCTCTTCCTGCTGTTCCTGCTACTTCTTCCGTCCTGCCCTTCTCCAACCGAGGACGTTTCCTGGGAGGCATAATTAGTCAATCTGCCTTTTGCTTATTTTCGCTTGTCTGGCTTCTCTTCTTTCACTTTTCCTGCGCATATAGAACAGTTTCTGCACCCTTCCCAATCTCTTTCGTAGCACTATTTTGCATTTGCTTCCCGGGGCATCGACAACACGGCCCTTAGAAGCAGTCCTTTGGGGCATGACACGTCTTAAGACAATTGGGTCAAAGTGCCTTTTCCTTCACGAGATCCTGATTAGCACGAATGCTCAGTACTGCAAACTGTAGACAACGTCACATTGGTTGATTCAGAAATTTGCACGAGTGGCAAGGCAACAGCCTCTTGTCACCTGGTGCTCCTGCTCTTCGGGCATTACTGCCAGCTGCTCGCATGTCCTCATATACCAGCTCGAATTCGGATGCGTCTGAAGTTGTGACAACGGCTGCTCAAATTTCCTGCCATCGCTCCGCTCAATGCCTGTTCTGCTCTACCTGGTATGCCTGCTATGCGTGTTCTTGGAGCCATTTTTTTAGCTTTTCCTGCAACACTGCGTGGGCAGCAAAGTAATTTTCTTCCGCTCCAGCATTCCTGCGTTGTATCTCCACGTTGACCAACATATCGTCGGCCAACGCAATCCTGCTCTCGCGAATCTTGACCTGCGACCAGGCTTCTTGCAAGGCCTCAAGCCTGACCTGCGCTGCTGCCATCGTACAAATTCCAAAATCTGGAGATTTCACAAAGGCAAGCATTATGCTCACTGAAAATACACCAGCATTAAATACATATTGGTAATTTTTCTCCTGCTGGTTGTCAATCTTTTTTATTCGCTGCTCTTTTCTGTAAATATATAAAATCGTATTGCATTAGAAATGATAATTCAAAAATTTCCTACCCTGAAATGAAAGAGATACTCGTTTGCAGTAGGTACGTCAATTTCCCAATATGCAGATACATAAATAAATAATAGTTTGCAGTAGGTACTAAAATTCCCAGTATGCAAAAATAAAATAAAATAAATAGTAGATATAATAAAAAAAAAAAGGTCGGCTAGTTGTTGCTGCTTTTGTCGTTGCAAATATAGTTTATTTATTATAAGGTATGTTGCATCGAGAAACGAAGTTCTTTTGTGGCTCATTTTCCTGCTTTAAAAATATTTATTCTTTTTGAATTTAAAATATTTTATTCCTGCCGCTTGCAAGCTTTCCTTCTCTAAAAACTAGCACCGTCGTGCTTTGAGTTTTTTCCTGCCCAGCTATGTGTCCTTTTTTTTAATAGTAATTTGTTCATGGCAACTGGTGCAATTGCACTCAAGTTCCTCCTTCATACCTGCTCTCTCATGTTTGGTAACTCGCACATTATGTGCTTTGAGTTGCCCCTGCTATATTTCGAGTCCTTCACAACTTCTCTCTCATATTTGGTAACTCGCACAAATGTGCTGAGTTCCACTCGCCCCTACTATATCTCGAGTCCTTCACAACTTCTCTCTCATATTTGGTAACTCGCACAAATGTGCTTTGAGTTCCACTCGCCCCTGCTATATCTCGAGCAACAAAGTCTTCAAGAGAAAAAAAAAGTGACACACAAAAAAAAAAAAACTTAACACCTATAAAAGAAATTAATTTTTGATCCCTACCAAACAACAAAGCAGCAACATCGCCGTAATATATCTAGGTAATATTGAAAAAATATCTTATTCATAAAAAAACGATATTAAAAAGGTATGTAAATCACACACGCACCAAAAGAGGAAAAAGAACATCCTGCGCACTTCACTCATTTCAAAAATTCTCATCCTCCATTAGAAAACAAATAAACTCAGATCGCCCCTTCAATGCTCATTCCGTCATTCAGACTCGCATTCAACGAAAACAAAACAAAATCACTCATAGACACTGCACACATACATCGGGGCACATTCAATGCAACGGGAAAAGATAAAGAAGAGAAAAAAGAAACCTGCTCCATTGCAAATAATCCAAAAAACCACCACCATTCACACAATCAAATATTTGCACTTCTTAACAATAAAAAAATACTTTGTCCTATTTAAGGACTATATTTCAGCTCATCCTTTTTTTTGCTTTAAATAAATGTTATTTAAAATGTAAATATGTTAATACATATTATTATTGTATAGATATTGTTGTTGTTGTGTTTGTTGTTGTTTTAAATTTTCTTTCTTTCGAAAGACCGCTTTTGTTTTTTTTCCCGAATGACGAAATTTGTCATTCTTCTCCTTCTCTTTGTCACAGTTGCGCATATACATAATGTGTTTTGTGTATGCGTATTCCTTCACTCCGGCTCGCTGCTCATGAGTCGTAACTCGAAAGTGTGTATTCTTGCTTTGAGGAGAGAATACGTACATTCTTACCTGCTCTTATTCTCTTGAGTCTTGACGAAGAATTTTCATCGGTCACCGCCGTTTGAAAAAGGGGAAAAACAACAACAATTAATATTGATCTACTTACATGCTGGTTGGTACATATTGATCATTATTATATAATGAAGTACCGTTTTGCACATCGCCTGCTGGTGATACACAGTTTCCTGCCCATACTCCTGTCGCGTGTCGCGACAAACTGCTGCTGCTGCGCACACTTTAATTTTTTGTGACACAATTGAGCACATTTTTACTATTCACAATATTTTGTTCGTTTTAAAACGAACCACAATCAATCACTGCACTTATTTTTTTTTTTTAATATTTTTTTTTTTTTTTTTTGTAAAGGAAGCCTGCACCATACCGTCACTGGCAAAATATCCGACGCTCGACATGGACCAATGTATCGAAGCTCAAATGGACTGTATAATATCATCTCAATCAATAAATATGAGGAAAGAAATAAAACACGATAATTTATAGTGGAAAAAATGTTATAAAAAAACCACTTAGCAAATTTTATTCATCTCACTTCAAAATCCTGCTTAAGACTAACTCTCACACTCACTCGTGCTTGTTCGCAGAACAAGCACTCTTTCGTTAAGTTCTTACGTTAAGTTTTATTTACGTTTTATTATATCTTCTTATACTTGAGTGACCATCGACTGCAGAGTTACCAGAACTCATGCGATTCGATACAAGTAGGTTTCAGGATGACGGGAAGCTTTTGATTAAAATCTCCGGAGAGCAATTTCATAGCCCTACCAAACCGTCTCGAATCACCTCGTTAATTTTTCATAGTTCAGCCAACTGCCTACAAAGCTCGTTTATGTGCCATTCATCCCAAATGATGATTTCGCATTCTCGCATCAATTTCACTGTCGCTGAATTCTTGGTCAGTGTGCACGTTGGCTTGTCAGTCATAAGAAGATTAATCGGCAGCTTCAAAGCAGAATGTACAGTTCGACCGCCGGCCGTCCAACAGCTGGCAGCAATACTTAAGGATACAACAGTCAATGCAATGTGAGATCTTCACCGAATTGTTGCCAGAATCAACAATATGACAAATGCCTTTCCTGTACCACCGGTTGCACCCAGAAAGTAAATGTTTCCCTTTCCATCGTCAACAGCCTTCATTTCATCAGCGAATCATACACGTTCTTCTGCTCAGCAGTCAACAGCGGCACACTTAATCGGACTCTTTCGACCAGCTCAACACGTTTTTGACAATCCTATTCAAAAGAAAATTTAAAAACAAAACCTACGGAATGAATGTTTCTCAATGAATGCTGGCACCCAATTTTATATCCTCACTTTTTACACGAAAACTTATTAAAATACACACAAAACAACTTTTCACAATTATTCAGAGTTCAGAGCGCCCTGAACACAATTGGTTCAGAGGACGTTCGGTTCAGAGCTAGCTCGATATACTCGAACTCTGTTCAGAGCTCGTTTCTAAATGAAAAAAGAAAAACGCCTAATGTAAACAAATAATAAACACGCAGAGAGTGTCCCTACTTATTAGTAGATAAGCTCTGTTGGCTACCTGCAAATTTAATAATAATGCTCAATGGTTATTTTTATCTTTTTACTTGCGATTATAGGTACTATAAGGCAAGTTATGGATTCGTGCAGAAAAAAAAATTTGAGATAACAATCACACATGACATTACGATGATGGAGCAGTCGAAAAAAGTGGGTCTAGGAATTCCGTCCGTCTGTCTGTCTGTATGTCTGTTCGCACCTCTAGAGCCTGAACGGATGGGCCGATTTGCTTCAAATTCGGTTTATAGGATTTATTTGCCCGTCCCTCGGAACATATTTTTAATTTTTGCTCTAGGCCCAAAAATAACGGCACCTGCCATACAATCGGGAAGAAAAAAAATTGATTTTCCCAAAAATGGCTCTAACGATTTTAATAAAACTTTCAGAATGCTATTTTCTTAAGTTAGAAATTTTTTTTCAAAATTTGTCTTATAACGGTATACCTATCATAGAACCAGTATTTTCAAATCAAATTTTCTCGTAAACTATAAATTCGATTTCAATAAAATTTTGGGCACAGGAAGTCAGTAATAATTTTAATAATATGGCATTTCAAAATTTTCAAAAACTTTATTTTTGATTTTTAATAATTTTTTTCAAAACAATTGTTGGTTTTCGAAATATGTTGGAAACGGGTATATTTATTTTTTTTAGCATTATTTTTTCAGGTGTAAACTACGGATTTCCATATATTTACATACTCAAATAAATTTCAAAATATTTTTTGAAAAAGTTTTTCAAAAATAACCTTCTTAAAAAAAACTTTCCGAACGATTTTCAATATTTTTTTTTCTAGATAGACATATAGTTTTGAATTTTTTTTGCATATTTAGTTTTTCCTAGAAAACTCTTAAACTAATTACAAAAATAAAAGAATTTCCGAAATTATTTTAATTTTTTTTTTTTTAATATAGGTACATATGCAGCCACAAAGAAATTGCTTAGCATAAGAGCAAGTTCGTGCGACCCAGTCGTGCATTTTACTTTTCATGGAATAATGGATTAGCAATGGTGTGAACATTGAGAGATCATTACAGTTTCTAAAAACATCTCAAAGTCACGCTTTTTGGGTGTATAGCGTATGAGCACTTTTTTGTATGTTGTTTTTTAAATGATCAAAAATGGTAATTTTTAAGCTTTCAAAGTAAAATTGTTTGAATATGTTCCAATGATATAGATTTTATTGATCCGGTTATTATGAAAAAGAAGTAGTCCTACAGATTTTAACACACTGATGTAATACTCGAAAGTCTAAGCACTGACGCTGTATATCTTCACGATTTGGCTTTGAGCCTTCAGTTGTATTCTTTTTAGTAAATTAAAAGGGTCTTCACACCAATCTCAAACGCGGTTTCGTGGAAAACACGCAAAACTTATGTGTATATGTACGTATTTAAGTGTATAGTAACTCATCATTGGAGAACGGCTATGCCAATTTGGCTAAAAATGTTTTCAGTTGTTCGTAATTGCCATTAGAAGGTTGCGAAAATTTTGGGAAGCCCTTCCGGGAAAGGCGGTAAATAGGAAAAATCGAAAATTGATTATTTGTATAGAGTTTTGTGTGGAATTGTTCCAATAATTGTGAAAAGTTGTTTTGTGTGCATTTTAATAAGTTTTCGTGTAAAAATTGAGGCTATAAAATTGAGTGAATTCCAATCAGGATTTAGATTTGAATATTCTACTTCAGATAACATTTTCACACTCAATGTAATTGCGCATGATTATATACGGGTCAAACGAAAACTGTACACATTTTTTGTTGATTTCAAAGTGTCATTCGACACCATTGACCGAAATGCACTGTACTTCAAACTGAGCCAGCTAGGAATGTCATCAATAATGTTAAAACTTTTAAAAGCATTATACAACGGAACTCAACTGGCAGTATGGGATGGCTCAAAGATCTCTGAATGGTTTGAGATGAAAACAGGAGTCAAACAAGGATGCTTGCTCAGCGCCATTTTATTCATTCTTTTTATAGACGCTGGAATAAATATTGCAGGCTTAAACATAAAAACGCTTTTGTATGCAGATGATCTGATTCTCTTAGCCGAATATCCACAAAGCCTACAGTTCATGATGAATCGACTTAATGATTACTGTCGGGTCTGGAATCTAGTCGTCAACCTTGAAAACTCTAAGCTAATGGTGGTAGAGGATACAAGGGGGAGAAGAACACAGAGAGCTAGATGGCATTACGGTGGGGAAAACATTGAAGAAGTGAGGACATACAAGTATCTTGGTATCATAATCACTCCGAATTTATGTTTAAAACCACATCTCGAAAAGAAACTTATCACATCCAAAAAGGCTATTAATGCAACTTGACACCTTTTGATGCAGAGGAAGGAAATTCCAAGTTCTGTGAAATACAAAGTATTTGAATCAGTACTAAAATCAATGATGTGTTATGGAGCTCAAGCATGGGGGTTTCAGGAGTACGAGGAAGTAGAAAAGCTGCAGAGATTTTTTTATCAAAAAACTATTTCAGCTGCCAAAAAGTACCCCGAATTATATGATTCATCTTGAAACAGGACTATCACCGTTGTTTATGTATACATTAAAACTTAACTTTGACTTTATAGTAAATATATTAACAACTTATAACCAACGAAGATTACAATATCAGCTATGTCTGTACGCAATAAGAAAAAACCATAAATTTATACAAAAATGGATGCAATTCGCAGAGGAATGTGACGTAAGATTAGTCTTATTGAAAAGTAATCCTTTAGACCTCAAAAATCAGCTTTACCACATATTGAGAGAAATTGATATTGATATTAGAAATGAGTTTTTACAAAAGGCATTTCAATCCGAAAGTCGTCTCATATATCCCAACCTGGAACATAGTTTGAACGACAAAAATTATTTTAATGACGACTACAGCGCTGCGAAAATATCACTTACATTTAAGGCAAGAGGAAAACTTCTACATTTAAATGGGAACCCTTTTAGTAGCTCAGAAAGTAAATTCTGCACCTTATGTAATCTTCATGAAAAGGAAGACACTACCACCTGATTACTATTTGCCCTGTCTATAGGCAATGGAGGTTCCATTATTTTGGGAAAGTTACACTTACACTGGAAGAGGTACGATGCTTACTAAATGCAATGAGTTGGGACAAGCTTTATGATTATTGCAAATCAGCCCTTTATTACCGGAATCTTTTGATAAGCGAAGTTGATTAAGTTTAAATGTTTAAAATACTTGTAAAACAATAATGTCAATCTGGCAGACGGCTTTGAAGCTGTTGTCATTTAATTCATTTTATATGAGTTTTATTTTAATAATGTAAATTATCTTACTAATATTATAAATGTGAAAGTTACGATGTTTGGATGTTTGGATGTTTGGATGTTTGGATGTTTGGATATTTGTTGCTAACTCACGCCAGAACGGCTAAACGGATCTGGATAAAATTTGGCACAGAGATAGCTTATAGTCTGGAATAGCAGATAGGCTATTTTTTATCCCGGTAAAATGTATGGTTCCCGTGGGATAGATTTGTTTTAATTTTTGAAATTACACCAGAATGGATGAATGGATCTGAATGAAAATTAGCACAGAGATAGATAATAGTCTGGAATAGCAAATTGGCTACTTTTTATTCCGGTTAAATGTATGGTTCCCGTGGGATAGATTCGTTTTAATTTTTGAAATCACACCAGAATGGCTGAACGGATCTGAATGAAGTTAAGCACAGATATAGATTATAGTCTGGAATAGCATATTGGCTACTTTTTATCCCGGTAAAATGTATGGTTCCCGTGGGATAGATTTGTTTTAGTTTTTGAAATTACACAAGAATGGCTGAACTCATCTGAATGAAATTAAGCACAGAGATAGATTATAGTCTGGAATAGCATATTGGCTACTTTTTATCCCGGTAAAATGTATGGTTCCCGTGAGATAGATTTGTTTTAATTTTTTAAATCACACCAGAATGGCTGAACTCATCTGAATGAAATTTAGAACAGAGATAGATTATAGTCTGGAATAGCATATTGGCTACTTTTTATCCCGGTAAAACGTATGGTTCCCGTGGGATAGATTCGTTTTAATTTTTGAAATCACACCAGAATGGCTGAACTCATCTGAATGAAATTTAGCACAGAGATAGATTATAGTCTGGAATAGCATATTGCCTACTTTTTATCCCGGTAAAATGTATGGTTCCCGTGGGATAGATTTGTTTTAATTTTTGAAATTACACCAGAATGGATGAACGGATCTGAATGAAATTTAACACAGAGATAGATTATAGTCTGGAATAGCATATTGGCTACTTTCTATCCCTGTAAAATGTATGGTTCCCGTGGGATAGATTCGTTTTAATTTTTGAAATCACACCAGAATGGCTGAACTCATCTGAATGAAATTTAGCACAGAGATAGATTATAGTCTGGAATAGCAAATTGGCTACTTTTTATCCCGGTAAAATGTATGGTTCCCGTGGGATAGATTTGTTTTAATTTTTGAAATTACACCAGACTGGATGAACGGATCTGAATGAAATTTAGCACAGAGATAGATTATAGTCTGGAATAGCAAATTGGCTACTTTTTATCCCGGTTAAATGTATGGTTCCCGTGGGATAGATTCGTTTTAATTTTTGAAATCACACCAGAATGGCTGAACGGATCTGAATGAAGTTAAGCACAGATATAGATTATAGTCTGGAATAGCATATTGGCTACTTTTTATCCCGGTAAAATGTATGGTTCCCGTGGGATAGATTTGTTTTAGTTTTTGAAATTACACAAGAATGGCTGAACTCATCTGAATGAAATTAAGCACAGAGATAGATTATAGTCTGGAATAGCATATTGGCTACTTTTTATCCCGGTAAAATGTATGGTTCCCGTGAGATAGATTTGTTTTAATTTTTTAAATCACACCAGAATGGCTGAACTTATCTGAATGAAATTTAGCACAATGATAGATTATAGGCTGGAATAGCATATTGGCTACTTTTTATCCCGGTAAAATGTATGGTTAACGTGGGTTAGATTTGTTTTAATTTTTTAAATCACACCAGAATGGCTGAACTCATCTGAATGAAATTTAGCACAGAGATAGATTATAGTCTGGAATAGCATATTGGCTATTTTTGAAATCACACCAGAATGGCTGACCGGATCGGAATGAAATTTACAACAGAGCTAGATTATAATCTGGTATATCTTATAGGTTTCTTTTTATCACGGTTAAATGTAGGTATTAAATTATAAAGCTATAAAAGAAGAAGAAGCTAGATTACGATAGACTATACTCCTCAAGGTACAGTCTACTTCTTGATCAGCTGAAACGCGAGTGAAGCCGCGGTGTATATATAAAAATGGATGTGTGTATATATGTATGTTGCGTATGGACTCCTAAACCACCCAATGGATCTTTATGAAATTTTTGGGGTAAATATAGTTTAGTCCAGGGATGGTTCCTGTGAAGGTTTCGTGCCGATCGGGTGGAAGGAAAAAAAATGCATGCTTTTAACAATTTTGGTTCAGTTTTTTTTTAATTCTTTTTTGGTGTTTTTCATAAATTTTTAAGCGGAATGCCCGGGTGGAAGACAGAAAAATGCGGGCTTTTGGCAAAGTTTTTTTTTCAACTTTTTTATAAAAATGTTTTCCTTTCGTTGAATAAAAGCATCATATTAATGGAACTGAGTCGAAAAATCAAACTCTGAACGAACGTGCGTGTCCATTTTTTGCAAGAATCGTCCACCCAAACATTTTCCAAACAACTTTTAAACATAGGAAAAGGAATTGAATCGCACAACAAATGACATTTTATGTTCCCAAATTTTTGTCAAATGCAGCAAAATATTCAAGCCACAATTTATCAATGTTATCATGTTCAGTTTAACAATCAAATTAACTGCACTTTGTGTGTATGCCAAAAAATTTGTATATTTATACACCAACCGAAACGACCAAAAATATTGCTTATCCGCTAACATTGAGATAAAATATACATATAAATAAATTTAGTTTCACATTAAATACACAAGTGTTTTTTTGGGCGTAGCAACGCGCGCCGGGTACCGCTAGTATACATATAAAACAAAAACCAATAAAAAGTGAATTCTAATCTATCTATCTATCGATCTAAAATTGGGTGCCAGCATTCATTGAGAAACATTCATTCCTTAGGTTTTTTTAACGAATTAGTTTTTGTTTATAGCATAGTGGACTTTATTGAATTGAAATGAATTGAAATTCAAAATAAAAGTTTAGTGACCTTTAGTCCAAATGCGTTTCGCCCAGGTACAACAGTTGGGCTCATCAGTTAGATGCTGTTGTACCCTTCTAAGACGCAAAATTTTGGTCGACATGTCGGTAATCATCGACCAAAATTTTGCACTCTGAAGGAAACAAGAAATACAAATTCTAAGCTCTGAACACTCTGAAGCAAAAAAGAAACACTTATTTTTTTTGACAACTCAGGCCGCAGCGGCTAATGAGTTTTTCTAGGAAGCATGCAGGTACGCGCATTAGGCGGCCAGCGGCCAGCTGCCAAACTCATGTAAAACCTGGCCGTTGCGGAATGGCCGCGCGACCTGGCCGCCTAGTGTGCGCCTAGCTTCAGGCTCTGCTGTGAACTACAAAAGAAAAACGCGTATTTTATACAATAAAAAAGACGACCATAAGAAGTGTAATAGGAAAGATAGATTTAACTTAGACACGCAAAAACACGTAAGAAAAAAATATATACACAAAATTGTCGCCTTAGCTACTTTTCACTAGTGTGACCAGCTTCTAGAAAATTTAACACAAACATTGGTGCAAATAGAACTTTGTTTATATGAAAGCAAAACCTGGTCACACTTATCAATATTGTTGATAAGAGTGAAAAATTAAGTCAGTGAAAAATTAAGTTTACTTAAAGATGACTTCTCTCCTGGTCCTGATGGTCTCCCAGCCATTTTTCTCAAAAAATGTGCTAGCGCGCTGTGCGACCCTCTCACAACTCTATTTAAACTCTCTCTTTCGTAAGCAGTCATTCCCTACCTTATGGAAAAACATATATATTTTTCCAATTCATAAAAAGGGCAATAAAAATGAAATATCAAACTATCGTCCGATAGCTAAACTTTCTTCAATACCCAAGCTCTTTGAAAGCATCATCTACGACTCACTTTGTTTCCATTGTAAGTCATTACCCAAGTAACAATTTAATTTGTATAAGGTTCTAAGCAAGTTATTTTCATACTGCTATAAGAACAAAAAAGGCCTTATACAAATCATTTTGGCGCACATTGCGCAAGCTATTTAACTGCTATAAGACTTTTGTTGGCAGGTGTTATAGCATCAAATAGCTTATCATGAAATGCAATTAGCTTTTCTCAGCAAGCCATTTCGTGATAGCTATCGCCAATAGCTTGCTTGAGATGTTGTAAAAAAGCCTTATAAAACCATCTGATGACAGCTATCGTGCATAGCTTGCTTGAGATGTCATGAAAAGGCCCTATAAAAGCCATTCGATGACAGCTTATGCCAATTTCTTGCAGTAAATGTTTACATAAAGGTCTTATAAGGGCCATTTTCGCATTGCAGCGAAATACCATTTTCTAGCCTGCCACAGGTGAGGAATATAAGAAAACAACTTATTGTTTTAATACAAAAAATAAGGCAAAATTAAAAAATTGAATTAATAAAGAAAAAAATATCAATTTTGTATTTATTTCAAGGCATGTATTGTATTTTTAGAACATTATTTATTTGTATTTTATTTAAATTCCTCCTCAGCCAGCTCCCCCGTTACATTTTGTAGTGTACTCTGTAATAATTGAAATTTTATTTCAATTATAAAAATGAAAAGTTTTTGTTTAACTGGGTTTTGAACTCGAGTCCGTCCTCGTACCATTCCAGCACTCTACCAATTCACTGTTGATAATTCTTGCATCAAATGTGAACTAGTTAATACTGTCATCAAATGCCTTTTATAGGGCCTTTTTATAACATCTCAGGCAAGGTATGTGTGATTTCTGTCATCAAATGACTTTTATAGGGCCTTTTCATAACACCTCAAGCAAGCTATGCACGATAGCTGTCATCAAATGGCTTTTATAAGGCTTTTTTTAACATCTTAGGCAAGCTATGTGCGGTAGCTGTCATCAAATGACTTGTATAGGGCCTTTTCATAACATCTCAAGCAAGCTATGCACGATAGCTGTCATCAAATGGCTTTTATAAGGCTTTTTTTTAACATCTTAGGCAAGCTATGTGCGGTAGCTATCATCAAATGACTTGTATAGGGCCTTTTCATAACATCCCAAGCAAGCTATGTACGATAGCTGTCATCAAATGGCTTTTATAGGGCCTTTTCATAACATCTCAAGCAAGCTATGCACGATAGCTGTCATCAAATGGCTTTTATAAGGCTTTTTAGGGTTCCGTACCCAAAGGGTGAAAACGGAACCCTATTACTGAGACTTCGCTGTCCGTCTGTCCGTCTGTCCGTCTGTCCGTCTGTCCGTCTGTCCGTCTGTCCGTCCTTCACAAGGCTGTATCTCATGAACCGTATAACTTAGACACGTGAAATTTGGACAGATGATGTATTATTGTGTTCCCTATAACAACAAATACTAAAAACTAAATAAAATAATATATTAATGGGGGCTCCCATACAACAAACGTAATTTTTTGCTCGTTTTTGCTATGTTTGTCCGTCCATCACCAGGTTGTCTCTTTTCTTCTTTAGAAATTTCTTGAAGTCTGGAATTTACAAATATATCTGTCTCTGTTAGTTCTTCTTTTTGCTGATTTGCGACTTTTCCTTCACTCACACAAACAGCTTTACCTACATGTAAATTCCAGAAATTCTATTAGAAGAAAAGAGGCAACCTATGTATGCTTTTAAAGCTAAGTTTTCTTCTATTCGTGTTCGAATTCGAATTCGAATAGAAAACAAAATAGAAAAAAAAAAAAACAAATGTCAAACCACAATCAACAAGTCGGTATTAGATGCTCTCATAAAATAATATTAAATCAGGATTAATTGTTTTCAAACGTAAGTTCTTCTTTATTTTATTGTCATTAGAGGTGATTTGAGCGATTTCTAGAAATAGTAAAAAAAAAACACCATGCTGAGAAAAATAATTACTGAAATTTCGCAGTGAAATATTTGAGCAGGATTGGCAAAAGACATCTTGGTGACAGTTTGTTTAGGAAAGATCGCGTAAAAATGTTCTCGTTTGTGTGAGTGAGAAACAGCTTTATCTACATGTAAATTCCAGAAATTCGAATTCGAATAGAAAAAAAAAAATAGAAAAAAAAAATAGAAAAAAAAAACAAATGTCTAACCACAATCAACAAGTCGGTATTAGATTCTCTCATAAAATAGTAAGGATTAAGGGTTTTTAAACGTATGTACGCCTTTCTTCTTTATTTTATTGTAAAAAAAAACACTATGCTGAGAAAAAAAAATCACTGAAATTTCTCAGTGAAATATTGAGCAGGATTGGCAAAAGACATCTTGGTGACAGTTTGTTTAGGAAAAGTCGCGCCAAAACTGTTCTCGTTTGTGTGAGTGAGAAACAGCTTTACCTACATGTAAATTCCAGAAATTCTTTTAGAAGAAAAGAGCCAACCTATGTATGCTTTTAAAGCTCAGTTTTCTTCTATTCGTGTTTGAATTCGAATAGAAAACAAAATAAGAAAAAAACGAATGTCAAATAAAGAACAAGAATTCGGTATTAGATTTTCTTACCGACCAAATTTTAAAATCTGAAAAATTAATATAAATAATAATATCTTCTTATTAAAAAAAATTCTGTATAGCTAATTGCTCCTTGCTGCTGCTTCTTCTTCTGCTGCTAATACTGAATCACTGAATTAATTATGAATTATTAAAACTACTGTTAATCCTAAAATATTAAATTAAACTTACAAAAGAAGTACTGGGAGGTCTCGATCCGATTTTAAAGAAGTTATTATTCATTTATACATACATACATATGTACATATTTATTTTTGAGACGTTAAAAATTAATTGTAAATTTAATACTGACTTTTTGTTCTTTGTTTGACATTCGTTTTCTTTTCTATTTTGTTTTCCATTCGAATTCGAATTCGAACACGAATAAAAGAAAACTGAGATTTAAAAGCATACATAGGTTGGCTTTTTTCTTCTTTGCGGATTTCTGGTATTCTGGAATTTACATGCATAGCTGTCTCTGTTTCTTCTTTTTGCTGATTTGCCAGTTTTCTTTCACTCACACAAACAAGATCATTTTTGGCGCAATCTTTCCTAAACAAACAATCAGTTCGTTGTCTTCTGCAAATCGCCTGTTACAATGAGAAATTTAAGCAAGTGTTTATTGAATAAAATAAATATTTAAGGGGGCTCCCATACAACAAACGTGATTTTTTTTGCTGTTTTTATAGATAATGGTACGGAACCCTTCGTGCGCGAGTCCGACTCGCACTTGCCCGTATTATTTTAACATCTTAGGCAAGCTATGTGCGGTAGCTGTCATCAAATTGCTTTTATAATGACCTTTGATAACATCCAAAGAGAGGTTCAAAGAAATTCCACAGTGTTCTTTCACAATTGAAGTAACCAGCTTTTAACATTAACTGTCATAAATAATAAAAAAAATATGTTTTGACTGTGTTGACTATCGATTGTTAGTTCCTTTTAGACAATCTTAATCGAAAAGTGCTCAGTTAAAACGCGTTCAAAAGTGGCTGTGAAAAGGATAAAATATGCATTGCTACAAAGTTGTGAAGATTTTCGATAAAGGAAGTAGCCTTTTGGCTACAGTTTGAAATTAATTTAAAAACTTCTCTGTTTTCCAGTAATCAGTACATACATACCATTCTCTCTTTATTTACATAACTGATTACATTTTTAAGAACTAAGACTATCGATAATAGCAATTTAATTTATTTTGTGTAAGGCCTTTAATGGCCAGCCTTACACAAATTGTTTGCATTGACTTGTCGTGGAGAGCCTTATAGCAGCTAATATTTTTTATATTTTCAGTTGATAACTTCAGAAGGCCTTATACAGGCCATATTGTACCTTTATCAGCAAGCCTTGTATAGAACTTTTCAAATTAAATTCTAATGGGCTTATACTAGCTATTATTTTAATTGTCAGCGTTTGAAATGTGTGGCTTGCAAAAATTTGCCTTATACGAAACGTATACAAGCTATTACTTGCCAAACTCAAAAAATTAGCCCTTATACAAGCTAAATTATTACTTGGGTAGTTTCTCCACTTCAACATGGTTTTATTAAGGCTAGGTCCACCACGACGAATCTTACTCAATTTGTTTCAACGACCCTCTGTGCCGTGGAAAAAGGTAACGATGTTGATGTTATCACTACTGATTTCAGCAAAGCATTCGATAAGATCTCCCACCAAATTATTTACATTAAATTAAAAGCCTTCGGGTTCAGTCCAATATTCATCCAATGGGTGAGATCCTACTTGGAAAACCGCCAATATAGCCAATATAGTGTTGTGTTCAGATCTTCTGTGTCCAATCCCATCCACGCCACCTCAGGTGTTCCTCAGGGCAGTCATCTCGGGCCACTTTTATTTATCCTTACCATTAACGATGTTGAAAACATTATTTCTTTTTCTAACTTGTCTATTTATGCCAACGACATGAAAATTATGAAAATAATATCTACTCCTATCGATTCTTCCCTGCTTCAAAATGACTTGAATTCTTTTCTTACATGGTGCACTAAAAATTTTCTCGAACTCAATGTCTCTAAATGTCAACATATGACTTTTTCTCGTAAACGCCTGCCTTTACCATCTCGTACTTATCATTTCTGAAATGTTCCGGTTCCCTTAGTTTCCTCCATTCGCGATCTTTTCATTTTATGTGATAAAGAGCTCAACTTTCGTTCTCACGTAAATTATATTATTGCAAAAGCTAACTCTTCCCTTGGTTTCATAAAGCGCTGGTCTAAAGAATTTTCAAACCCATACGTAACAAAGTCCCTCTTCACCACATATGTAAGACCTATTCTTGAGTATGCCAGTCAAGTTTGGTCTCCTTATTATTCCACCCATTCACTTAGAATGGAAGCTGTACAAAGTAGGTTCCTCCTCATTTCCTTCCCCCCTACGAACATCATTTACAACTCATCGACCTTAGCACGCTTGCGAAACGTGCTGTTGCAGACATACTTTTCGTTCACCAAATTATCACCGGTGCCATCGATTCTCCTCCTCTTCTTGAATTAATTTTCGTCAATACCAATCCACGTAACCTAAGATCTATCCCCTTCTTTTACCTTCCTACTCACCGTGCCCACTTCAACCCAATTACTAGAATGTTACGCTCAGCCAACAGTGCACAACATTTTCTTGATATCAATCCTAGTCTCTCCTCACGTTGTATTTTCACAATTTGCACAGACAGACTGCTGTACCAAAATCAAGTTTAGAACCAAAGAACGTTTTAACATATTTCAAAAATGGGGAAAGAACGACTCTACTTTGTGAAGGAGAAACAATTATTTGGGTTTTTGAATAAAGATAAAGAATAGGAATAGGAAATTAAGGAAAATCTGTTCGTTTTTGAATATTCCGTTTACGTTCACATACTCCCTCCTAGTGCTGACTCTGCATTTTGTTAGCACGATATTTATGATCGTCAACAGTGACTTGAAGTCGGCATAGTTTGTTCACTGGTCGACGGTATGTGTTACTCTGCGTGCTTACTTCCACCTTTTGAACTATTCCTAGAGGCCACTCTCTTCGCGGCAAACAGCAATCTGATATTATGACCAATTCGCCTGGAATAAAGTTGGTAGATGGTTTTGTCCATTTATTTCGGTTGATGAGCGATGGTATATACTCCTTTATAAATCGTCGCCAAATACAGTCTACGAGATACTGTGCAATACGCCACTGGCGTTTTCGCATTCTGTCGTATTTTGAAAAACTACCAGGAACAAATAGTTTGGTACCAGCAAGCACTGCACGAAAAGCTTTTTTGAAACACCCGATGAGACGTTCCCAGCTTCCACTGAAGCTTGGAGCTCTAGTTGGAATAAAATTCCACTCAATACCAATGCTGGATAATTTTTCTTGAAGTTGAGCAACATCTAATTCTTCTTTAGCTTCGAGAAGTTCTCTGCTAGCGCCTTTAAAATTCGTCCCATTATCTGACCAAAGTTTGGATATATGTCAACGTCTAGCCATCATTCGTTGGACTGCCATTATGCAAGAGTCTACGCTTAAGTTTTGAGCAATCTTTACATGTACCGCGCGTGAAGTAAGGCATACAAAAAGTATACCGTAGCGTGTCTCGATTTAACTCTTCTATTGTAAGCGGAATGGGCCCACTTCTGTTTTCTTTTGTTTTCTTAGGAATAAGTGAATTCTTTTGTAATCTCCTTATCCAAGCTAAAACAAGGAGATAGAGGTACGTATTTTCTGAACTTATTTCCAGGAGCACATCTTCAAAATCTTCTATAGTTAATATAACTTCTTCTTCAAATTTCCTTACAGGAGGAACTTGTGTTGGCCAGCTTTTTATGTTCGTTCTGAGAAATCGGGGACCACAAAACCACTCGCTTTCGCTGCTCAATTTTATAGAAACGTGTCTGGTCATGAGATCAGCTTTATTTTGCGATGTGGGAGTTTATCTCCACTCAGCTGCATTGTTTTGTCCAATATTTCACCAATCCTGGCTGCTTCAAATATACCAAGTTTTTTATTACTTTTTATTCAATTTAATACAGTTATTGAGTCTGTCCAAAAATATCGACTGGATATTTTAAAATCAATTTCTTCCTGGAGCATATTTGCTAAGCGACATCCCAATACTGCTGCCAAGCATTGCAGTTTTGGAAAAGTCATATTTTTCTTTGGTAATGGTGCAACTCTTGCTTTTGATGAAAGAAGACAAACTTAAAAATATTCATCTGGATAAATAAATCGGAGATGCGCTGCGCCGCAGTATGCTTGTTGGCTAGTATCGTTGAAATTGTGTAGTTCGATCTCAATGGGTTCCATTTTCTGTTTTGAATAGCATCTTCGTATGTTTATTTACGTTACTTCTTGAAGCTCCTTCAGCCATTGCTTCCATGTAGAAAGTTGTTCTTTTTTCAGTTGGTCGTCCCATTAAATACCAGAGTTCCAAATCTCTCTCATTAACATTCTTCTTTTTATTGTTATCGGAGTTATGAGACCTACCGGATCATACACTGACATAACCGTTTTTAAAACATCTCTTTTAGTTGGGATTTGCTTTGCCATTATAACGTTTTTATTGTGTTAAAAGTTGACGCAAATTTTAATGAGTCTATAACTGGGTCCCAGACTATTCCCAGAACACGGTGCTCTGCTTCCTTGCTTGCTACTTTTGTTATTGAAGATTTCAGAAGCAAGCATTCCGGAATACACGACAGTACATTTTTACTGTTTGATGAAAAGTTTCGTATCTCGAAATCGCCTTGCTTATGTACATAAATGACATCTGCAGTTATTTTTATGGCGTCTTGTTCTGATTTGCAGGACTGTAATAGCTTACCAAGCTTCAGGGAGACTCTCCTTGCACAATCCCGCATTATAATTTTTGACGAGTTGCGCTAAGAATGGTGATGAAGTTGTTCCGAAAAGCATTGCCTTCATTTGGTAACTATCGGGCTCCTTTTGTCGATTCATGTTTCGCCATAAGAAGCATTGTGAGAAGGTATCCTCATCTTTAATTTTCACTCTATTGAACATTTCACGAATATAACCTGCCAACGCTATTAATTGCTGCCGAAAACGAGTAATGATTGACATCAAACAATCCAGGTAACAAGTTGTCGTTAAGAGAAACGTTATTAATTTTAGCAGCAGCATCGAATACCAACCGTGGCTTGAATGGTTTGTTGGGATTTGTGGTAAAAACCACAATCTGGGTTTTTATAGAATGTCATTCCTTAAAACTTTGCGAGCATAATTATTTTTGAAAAGCTTTTCGATTTCATCTTGGAATGCATTGCGTAGTACATCATCTTTCATAAGTTTTCTTTCTTACTAATACTACTTCCAGCTTTAATTATTGATGACTGAGCAATGAATAGTGCTCTTTGGTCTTCTGATGACTTGGTCTTATCATACTTTGAGACACAAGCACCGAAACTTTCAACTAGCAACAAACAAAATTGGTTTCATTACCTAGAATTTTCGAGCACATTGGACCGTGGATAGCCCACCCCAGCTTGGATTTTGATAACATTGGACCATTTATCACCTTGGGATCTTGGATGATATCTTTTGTTGCAATTAGGTCTGCATGCCTTTGTCTGATGAGAAGAGTTGGTCTCATGTTTTTAAATGTGCTTACATTGATTTTTCCGGATATGGATAAGTTTTTAAAAGTAAGTTTTAGTTTGATGTTTTTCTAACACCACTCATTTCGTAAAATTGATCACCGTTTTCATTTGCAATCTTCAGGCCAACTACTTGTGATTCTGGATCATATTGGTAAACGTCCCCTGTCCATTTGCAGCACAATGGTTTAATTTCACCCGTGGCACCGATTTCGTTTGCAAATTTTTTGTCCAGCAAAGTAGCAGTACTGCCCTCATCAATAAAAGCCAAAGTGGTTTCAGTCGACTTTTCACCTCTGACTTGGACAGGAATCATTTTTAGTAGCACATTTCCGAATGCCTCCATTTCGTTTGTACACGCAGTAACTTCTGGAACTATGCTATTGAGAAAAGGTTGAAAAGTTTTGTGCAGAAGAGGGTGATGAAATCGTGTGCAACCATTTGTGTTGCATAGTTGCCGTTTGCGGCACTGAGAAGCATGAAATTTGAGGCAACAGAAACATGCTTTGGCCTGTTTTGCCAGTTTCCAGCGCTTCTTCACTTCTGCCTTCTTGAAAACAGCACATTTGTCAAGGGAATGAAGATCTCGATGACACAATTTACACAAGGATTCGATATTCTGCTTGGGTTTTGGGTCGTGATGCATTGGGACTTGATACATTGGCACTTGTTCGTTGACCTCCTGCAGTCGAGAGTACAACGTAACGTCTGAAACAATGTCAGACATTGCTTGCGTCCAGTCAGCAAACTTTTTAAACTTAACGTATTTACCACTTTCTTTTAATGACATCAAAATGTTGCCCATTGAACAACCAAATGCTCGAGAAGTTTGCCAATAAAAATAGCTAGCAGTTTTTTGGAGTCGAATATTGTTTTGTCAGTATACTCCAAAGCTGATTCCACATTTTGGACAGCACAATTGAAATCCTTGAAGCTTTATACGGAGTTTTCAAATTTAACTTTTTGTGCAGTTGCAACAAGTTCTTGAGTGACATGCTCCGACCCTCCCTAGTATTTGTCTAGTATCGATATTATTTTAGTGTGGTGTTTGTTTGATACCAGCAGCAACTCCACTTTTTTTCGTGCTTCGCCCTTTAAGCACCTATCTTACCTGATGACGTTTTCTTCACTCGTAAAACCACATTCATTTGAAGCCATGTTAAACTATACGAGGAAATGATGCCATGCCAAAGAAGATGACCCATCGAAGTACAATGAACTTGCTCCAATTGTTTGCCTAGCAAACCCGTGTTGGCTTCTGCGTTGACTGGTGCTGGGACTTGAGTCACTATTTGTTCCTTTTTAAGCTGGTTGACCCACTTCTCGGTGTCATGGATTTTGCTCCTAGTACAGTAAGAGCTGCGAATGTTTTTAGATAAATGGTCTTTGTCTACTTCCTGCGCCAAGAGAATTTTTGTACTTAATGTTTTTTTCTTGCCATCCAAAAGTATGGCTTCTGCACGTAGTACATTTGTCTCCCTCTGTGTTTTTGCAATTTCCTGTCGATTGAATAACGCCGCGCCGATTTTGTTGACTAATTCCACTGCTTCGTTTTCCTTTTCGTTTATTTTCTTTTGCAGCTGTAGGCTTTGTGCATCGATAATTTCCACCTCCTTACACAATTCGATCTGTTCCTCCAACAATGATTTTTTGAAGTTCCTCTGGACCTTTGTATATAGACACTATAGTACCGTCGTAAACGAGTATAAATTTACGCAAAAGGCCGTCGTGGGATGTCGCTGTCAATGCGCTGGCAGCAAAAAAAGCGAAGAATAGAATGTAGCAAGAATAATAAAAAATATTGCTAAGAAGGTCATATCATAAGTAATGAAATAAAAATGTTGAGTTAAGGTGTCGCTTAGAAACTGACTGGAACTGGTTGTATTTTACACCTATACATACAAGGAAAATCGTTTGTAGGTAAATGCATAGACAAGTAGAAAAGCAGTACTTTTGTTTAAAATGCTAATAATGTACAATAATATATTTCAAATAAAAGCTAAATGCCGACGGGGTTTGAAAAATATAAATATGTAGATAGATATTTTTCAATTTAATAAATATGTAGGTAGTCATTGTAGTCATTTTTAATTAAAAAACATAAGCGAGAGCTACAGTACGTTTGCAACTAACTGTTGGATACCCTATTCCCAACATTTTTGTATATGTATAATGTATATGCATATGCGTTCGCCTCCTTCGCAGCCAGCCGCTGTTCCAGTATCGGAAACAAAATTCTTCTTTAGCAGGCAGGGAAAAATTCAATAAAATAAATTTTGCTTGGCCGGTGTACAATAACTGCTGTCACAATAAAAAAAAGGCGTTTGCCAAGCCTACAGCTGAGACATTTTATTGCCAGGGTAATCACTATATGAGCTCATCATTCAATTTTAAGCTTGCAGATCGATTTGAATAAAACAAAACAAAAACTTAAATTTTTAGAAATTAGATTTTGATAGGAAATAGCGATTATGTGTGTTTTTAACAATTCTTGAACTACACTCTGCTACGTAAACAAGGTATACAAACCAAAGTGTTCATCTTCTTACTTCAAAACTGCGACCGATAGTTAAAAAACATTAAAAAATTAATGCATATTACGACTTTTGACGGAAACGCCCCTTAAAAGTGGGCGTGTCCTAAAAAATTTTAAGAAAAATTTAAGGCACTAACTAAGCTTCGATCATTAGTCAGTATTTAGGCATATGTGCAAAACTACAGCTGAATCGAGTAGTTTTTAAACGATCTTACCTGAAAAAAGGTATTTTATCAAAATCACGCCTTCAAAAGTGGGCGTATTGAAAAAATTTACACAAGAAAATGTAGAGATATATTTCTCAAATAACGAACGGAAGGAAACAGGTTTAAATTGAATATTGGAAGTACCTTAAATATTTGAGACCACGTTTTTCGTTCTTTCATGAAAAGTGGGCGTAAGCCACACCCAAAATTCAAAAATTTCTTTTCATACACAAACTTTTAAGTTTTTATTAAGAGACGCAACATTTTGGCTTGCGGAATCATTATAAATATCGTTTATTTACAAAAACAATTTTTAATAGTTTCTAGTGAAAAGTGGGCGTCAGCCACGCCCAAAATCAAATTTTTTGATTTCATACACAAGATGTTTCTATGCAAGTAATATCCACAAAATTTAATGTTTTTCGCATTAATATAACAATTGAAAATTTAGAATGAAACAACAACAACTTATGTGTGCTACCACCAAGTTCATAGGCTGGAGTTATAGCTATTTCACGGGGACCAACCCGATCATCAGACTCCTTTAGTGGTGCCTAATCGCTTAACGTTCAATTTAATTTTTGAAGAACTTTTGCCCGAGCTGGGCTTGAACAAGCGACCTAGCGTGTGAGGAGCTAGTGCACTACGCACTACGCCACCGCACCCACATGAAAGTTGTAAGCCAATTACAGGTTTTTTCGTTCTATCGAACTATACTGAACCGATTAGCATTTTTCTGAGCACACACAAGTAATTGTTGTTGTTTTATTCAGGTTCTTTCTATTAACAATTGTTATTTTATAAAAACAATATTGATGGTTTTGTATGCAAAGTGGGCATAAGCCACGCCCACAATTCAAAAATTTCTTTTCATAAACAAAATTTTTAGTTTCTTCTAAGAGACGCAAGATACTTGCGGATTCATTATAAATAGGTACCGTTTATTTGCAAAAACAATTTTTTTATGTTTTCAGTGAAAAGTGGGCGTCAGCCACGCCCAAAATCAATTTTTTTGATTTGATACACAAGATGTTTTTTTTTGTGCAAGTAATACCCACAAAATTTAATGTTTTTCGCATTAATATAACAATTGTTATTTTACAACAACAATATTGATGGTTTTGTATGAAAAATGGTTGTTAGCCACGCCCAAAATGAATTTTTTTTATTTAATTGGAAGAAGGTTTACCTGAAGCTTGTGCGTGCAAAATTTTAGCGTTATGCTTTTATATTAACTGTACAAAAAACATAATTTAATTTTACCAAATTGAGGTTGTTCAACAAAAATGGCGATTGTGGGCGGATTTTACCGGTTCAAGAACTTAGCCTTACTCTTGAACCAGAGCTTACATATACCAAATTTCAGCTTTCTAGCTCAAATATTGCGACCTCTAGAGAGTATACATACGGACGGACGGACGGACTGACGGACGGACAAACGGACGGACGGACGGACTGACGGACGGACGGACTGACGGACGGACGGACGGACATGGCTAAATCGACTAGGCTTTTGATTCTGAGTCAGAATATATATACTTTTCTATACCTAACGGTATTATTTCTCTATGTTACAAACTCCACACCAAATACAATATACCCATTCTATGGAATAGGGTATAAAAAATATATAGGTATTTGATTTTCGAAATATTTTGATATTATATATTTTTGGCAATTTTCAATATTTTTACTTGCGATTATACATAGGTAGGTATTATAAGGCAAGTTATGCATTCGTGGAAAAAAAAAAAGTTTTTTTTTATATCGTAATTTTGTTTAAATATTGTAGGTAGGTAGGTAGGTATTCCTACAGATGGGAAATTTTTTTTTTTTTGTAAAACAAAAAATATCGGTACCTGCCATATAACCGTTAGGTTTAAATGTCTAAAAAAGATACTTTCCATAGGACCGTTTTTTTTTACTTTCGACTATCTCAATAACGGCTCAATCGATACTTTTGAAATTTCACACATATAAAGGTGTAGATAGCTCAATTTATACTGCATACCGATATTTCTTAAAAAGTTTTTTTTTTTGTATTTTTAAAAGCATTTTTTAATTTTTTGACAAAAAGTTTATATTTTGAAAACTGCCCATTAATTTTTTTAAAAATTATATATGAATGTATTTGCTGAATACTTATGGACTGGCGTTTTTGAATTTTGTTTGAAAAATGTTTTCAAAAAGTTTTCCAAAAAAATTTTTGAAGTTTTATTGCATTAATTCATTTTTCAGAGAAAACTATTAATTGAATTTGAAAAATAGAAGAATTTCCGAAATAATTTTAAATATAAATTATGCAGCCAATAAACAATTCTCAGACATTAGAGCAAGTTCGTGCAACCCAGTTGTGCATTTTTTTTTTGCAAATATCTATGACCAGTCCAGTAAGCAAGAATTTGCCAAATTTCAATTTCAACACAATACACTCACACAATCACTTCCCAATAAAAAAAATCACTCAATAACAATTTCAGCTATGGATGTTAGAACGGTGAAAAATCTTGCTGCAAAGATTTCAAACGTACTGCGATATGTTTGCCACCTCTACGAGTTTCTGCAAAATTTATAAGGTTTTTTTTTTTAACTTTAATAGTAATTTCCTGGTTAAATAGGTATTTGCGTATGCATTTGTAAAAATTTAGTTTTTTAATACTATAGTCATTTGTGCAATCGTTGTAAAAAACATACATAAGTCTAGCTTTCTTTAAGAAAGGGAAGTTTAGAATTATTTGAAAAGAAAGAGTTTTAGAAATTCCTCGTTTTTAGTAGGTATTTCAGAATAGCTACTTATTAAGTTCAAACACAGCACATCATGTCAAACGATTGTTATCTAAGAAAAGCGGCAATCAAATAGAGTAGGTTGCATTATTAATAATTCTAGAATTCATGTGCTTTATTTTTTTTTTTCTTGTTTCAACCCATATACACGTCCTCGATTTTTAATATATTTAACTTATATAGGTAATCCTCAAATGCCGAATACCTTAATCCTAGTGCAAGCCCCACAATAATTACCTAAATCACCAAACATTATTATTTTGCTAGAAAAATTTATTTATTGGCAACCATGGCTGCCACATGAAATATGAACGTTTTCATACATTTCCTCTTCAAGGCCAACAAAATCCGTCATAGCCATTCAAAAAAATTCAAATTAAAGATGGCTGCCATATATTTCCACCAAAATCCATCAAACCAAAAAAAAAAATAATAAAATCCTACTAACACACAAACCCACCCTCAAAAGACAATTCCACTCATGCAGAATTCATATGCTCTCAATTGTGATTCTTTCAATTTTTACCTATTCTCTGCAACTTGAGTCTCCTCATTCTTAAAGTCCACACAAAGTCTGTAAATGAGTAAATTGTGTGGCGACGTGGGAGGCCGACACCGTCGATTCTGCACGTTCCACTACTATAGATTTTATATACAAAGGTCCAACCAAAAAATATTGATGTTTCATCTTTGTATATAAAATCTAATATAAAAATATATAATATCAAAATATTTCGCAAATCAAATAACTATATATTTTTTTTTTAATTAAAAATGACTACAATGACTAGCTACATATTTATTAAATTGAAAAATATCTATCTACATATTAGGGTGGATCGATTTTTTTTTTTTTAGAAATCTTTGATGCCTATATGCGGAAAAGTTGAATTTAGGGACCCGAAGGATGAGTAAAAAATTTGGTAAATTTGTGACGTCATCTCAAGGTTCCTATATGACGTCAAAGTTTTGGATTTTTTTAATTTAATAAAAAAAAATTTAATTAGGTAATTTAGTGTTATTAAGCTCATATTATACTTTTCTTCTCTTTTTACGATTATCAATCATCAATTGATAATTGATAGTTTAAAAATTAATCAACTGTCAATTAATAATTGAAAATTATTTTCGGGGCTTTATTAGTAAAAATATTTCTTAAGACTGAAGCAATAGAATTAAATGAATTTAAAATTATGGTTATAATTTAAATTTATAATCTAGTTCTCATCGGCCTTGTTATTGTTTTTTTATATTTTGGTTGTGTCGCTCTTGGTTTTTCTGAAATAATAATCTAAATCTATAGAAGGCGTTGATTTAAGTGCATCAATTGTTATTATTTTCTTGTTTGAAAAATTGCCGGTTATAGTAATCTTAAATTGTAAAAATGCCGCGTACGCGTAGTGAAACCGAGTGTGAAGTTTTTGGAGCACCCGCCGAGCTTAAAAGCAATCAACTTCCCACTTATTCTGATATAATGAAAGCATTTTTGTTTATCAGAAATTCCTTGAAGGAAAATAGAAAAGGATTTGATCCAAGTGTTAATGAAATATCAGCGAAGTTAATGATTGATATAAAAAGTGTGTGGCAAAGAGCTACCTTGCCCGTTGTTTCAGATCAGCAGATTTTGCACAAATTAAAAACCTATAACGAGCAATATAAATCAATAAAAAAAATATAAAATCCAAGAAAAATTCGTTTATAGAGAAACTTAAATTATTTAAATCGAACAGCCATCACCTTTTTGACATATCAGCTTGCAAATGTAAAGATTCTTTAAAGTGTCCTTGCGTAACTAAAGTGCCCCATGAGGAACGCGATTTCCTACAGGACCAAAGGCTGTTTAGGCGTATGTTAATTGGTAACGTCGATTCGGAGTTAACAAATAAAATTAAAAAAAGAAACGAAAGAAAAATTCAAGAGGCCCTTAAACGAAAAAGACACGAAGAGACGAAAAACTCTAATAGACTTAAAAATGAAGTTGAAGTTTCTGCAGAAAGTGAGGATGACCCCGCAGATGCTTCAAGCGATGAAGACGACGTGAGTGATGTCAATATTTTACCGAGCACAAGTCCGTCGGTTAAAAAAGTGAAAGCTAGAATACATTTTGCCAATTTAGCTTCAGCCTGCGACAGAACAGGAATATCCGACAGATCTGCATCAATTGTTGTAAGTTCTGTTCTGCAAGACATTGGTGTCATTTCCAAGTTAGATCCTTCAAAAGTCATTGATAGAAATAAAATAAGAAGAGATAGAAAAAAAATACGTCAAAATCTTCAAAGTCAATGTGAAAATATATCAGGTTTATATTTTGACGGTAGAAAAGATAAAACGATGATTTTGGAGAAAATTGGTCCGGGAACACATCGAAAAATTTCTACCGAAGAACACATTGTCCTTGTTTCTGAGCCAGGTGGACATTATGTGGGGCATGTCATCCCAGATTCCGGAAATGCCAAAACAATATCTGCCAGTATAATTGACTTCATAAATAACATCTTGTGTGTTGATATGCAAGAAATTAAAGCGATTGGATGTGATGGAACCGTTGTTAATACGGGATCTAAAAATGGTATCTTATCTCAGCTTGAAGCGGCCATTGGTAAGCCAGTTCATTGGTTTATTTGTTTACTTCATCTTAATGAACTCCCTCTTCGTCATTTGATGACACATCTTGATGGCAAAACCAATAACCCCAAAGGCTTTTCTGGAGTTCTTGGAAAAGCACTTGAAGCATGTGATAGTCTGCCAATACAATCTTTTGAAAAGATAACAGTGGAACTGCCTGAGATAACGAAAGAAAATTTGAGCACTGATCAAAAATATCTTTATCAAATGTGCAAGGCAGTTTCTCATGGCAATGTACCTTTAGAATTGGCAAATCGGCAGCCTGGAAAAATGTCGCATTCAAGGTGGCTCACAACAGCTAACCGGATTCTTAGGCTATATGTAGGAACAGAGAAACCGTCAAAAGAGCTACTGGTTCTAGCTACTTATATAATAAAAGTGTATGCGTTTGCCTGGTTTGCAATTAAAACAAAGCCCTCCTGTTTGGACGGACCCAACCATATTTTGTCAATTATTAAAGCATCAAAATATCTACCGAAAAAACTTAAGGCAGTAATTCATCCCGTAATCCAACGTAACTCATATTTTTGTCATCCTGAAAATATTTTACTTGCTATGTTAGCTGATAGCCGAAGCCATGTCCGTGAATTAGGTTTAAGGAGGATATTAAAAATAAGATCCGAGAAAAGTAGCAAGCAGAAGAATGATATCCGGCAATTCAATATCCCGAAAATTAATTTCGATGCCGATGATTACATCGACCTAATAAAATGGGATACAGTGACCATCACAGAACCTCCTTTAACCGCAACAATATCTGATGAAAACTTGCGGCAAATGGTTGCAAATGTTCCTGACAATATAGAAATATCAAAATATCCCTGTCACACTCAAGCAGTGGAAAGATGTATTAAGTTGGTGACAGAAGCTTCTGCTTTAGTTTGTGGCCAAGAATCAAGAGATGGATTAATAAAAGCTAGAATCTTGTCTCAAAAATTGTTGCCACAATTTGAAACAAAGAAGGACTTTGTTAATGCCCTCCAAAATTAATTTTGACCTACAGGTAAACAAAAATTTGAAGTTAAAATATTTCCTTGCTTTATAAATTTATAATTCTAGGTTGAAGGTTGCAAATGTTTTGCTGCGCCCCTCGAACCATATGTTTTGAATAGATATAAACAAAGGAAAATTCAGTTCTTGCATCAATATAATAATTGTTTTAGTTACTAAAATAAAATATTCGGTAAATTTATTTCAATATGAATAAAAAATATATTTTTTGTATACCTACAACACGTAAACTAATAACTTTTTCACATTGAAATTAAATTCTTTAACCAACAAATAATAGAAATTTCTTGTTGTTAAAATTAAAAAAAAAAATTAAAAAAGAAAGAAAAATTTAAATATATTATTTAAAGGACATTTTGTTTTCGAAATAGGAACCTTAAGACATTTTTTTTTTTTGCTGAAAGCTTCTGGTTTCGTTAATGGAAAACCAAATTCAACTTTTAGAACCATAGGCATAGCGAAATTAAAAAAAAAAAAAAAATACCAAATTCGATCCGGCCTACTACATATTTATATTTTTCAAACCCCGTCGGCATTTAGCTTTTATTTGAAATATATTATTTTACATTATTAGCATTTTAAACAAAAATACTGCTTTTCTACTTGTCTATACATTTACCTACAAACGAATTTCCTTGTATGTATAGGTGTAAAATACAACCAGTTCCACTCAGTTTCTAAGCGACACGACACCTTAACTCAACATTTATTTCATTTCTTATGATATGACCTCCTTAGCAAAATTTTTACTTGCGATTATAGGTACTATAAGGCAAGTTATGCATTCGTTGAAAAAAAAAGTTTTGAGATAATAATCAAACATGACATTACGATGATAGCGAAGACGAAAAAAGATGGTCTAAAAATTCTGTCCGTCTGTATGTCTGTCTGTCTGTCTGTCTGTATGTATAGACACCTACAGCCCAAACGGGTGGGCTGAATTGCATCAAACTTGGTATATAGAGTTTTTTAGATATTGTACAGAGGGGAAATTGAAATTTTTTTTTTTAGCTCAAAAAATAACGGTACCTGCCATATAACCGTTACGTTAAAGCTTATTTTTCTCAAAAACGGCTTTAACGATTTTGATTTAAAAAAATCAGTGTTACTTTTTAGGTACGACCAATCATATGGCTGAAAAAAAAGTTTTAAAAAATGGCTAAGAACGGAACTTTCCATAGGACCGTTTTTTTTGCTTTCGACTATCTCGAAAACGACTCAACCGATTCTTTCAAAATTTAACACATATATAGTTGTAGGTAACTCAATTTGTACTGCATACCAATACATATTTCAAAAAAATATTTTTTTGTATTTTTAAAAGCATTTTTTAGAAAAAATTTTAAAAATATATATTTTGAAAACTGCACATTAAATTTTTTTCTAAAAATTATAAATAAATGTATTTGCTGAATACCTATTTTTTTTTTTGAAATTTTTGTTCAAAAAGTTTTTCAAAAAAAACTTTTTTTCTCAAAAACGGCTCCACAGATTTTTAAAAATTTATTTTCATAAATTTAGATTTATCCAAGAAATAAAATGGCGTACTCCTTTTTCAGCTCAAATTAGTTTAAGTATTTATTTAAGAACTTTGAAAAATTTATTTTTATCAAAATCTCAAGCCCCTAGACCACTGTCACAAATTAGAGCAAGTTCGTGCGACCCAGTCGTGCATTTTATTTATTATTCTTGCTACATTCTATTCTTCGCTTTTTTTGCTGCCAGCGCATTGACGGCGACATCCCACGACGGCCTTTTGCGTAAATTTATTCTCGTTTACGACAGTACTATAGTGTCTATATACAAAGGATTCACTTAATAATAAACGAAACAAAAATCACTTGCCATTTTAAAAAACTAAACACACAAAAGACAATTCTGACGTAACTGAGTCCAACCGCGTAGTGTACGCTCATACTATTTCCAATGTAAAACAAACTGTCCTAGGTGCTATGCCCATAAGACAATTTGCACATCAAAATCAATATACACAAACAACACACGGTAAAGCTATTCGCGAAATGCTACTTGTCCAATGTCCACCCAACGCACACTTCTTGCGATAAGCCTCACAAGAAGACCAAGGTCAATAATTTTTTAAACTAGAAAAAATTATAGTAGGATGAAAACAGTTGCAAAAGGAAGAGAATATATCAATTATGAAAGGAAAAATAAATTACGGTCGATCTTGGGTCGGGAAGTGGGTGGGAGGGGGGGTTTTAAGGGTTTTTAAGGAAAAAAATCGGTCTATTTCGATTTCCGGCAAAACTAAAGGTCCTATGGAAAAAAGTTGAATTGTTAAGTTGTAGGTCATTTTTTTTGACAAACTTTTTTCGCATAACCTCAAAATGTACCTACACACATCAAAAATTCAAATAACTAAATTTTTGGTTTTTTATTTTATCTTTTACAAAAAACATTTTTACTTCACGAAATTTGGTGAAAACTTGCCGTTTTATGCCTCAAACACATTGCAATTTTTTTGATTAAAAATATTAATTTTTTCACCAAATTTTGACAGAATAGCTGAATATCGAAAAAACACCCTCATTTTCAATCGAAAAATGTCACGTCAAAATATCTGCTTTTTTTAAAAATTCGGTTTGCTTTTTATTCCCTGAAATCTCTACTTTTCAATTATGTAAAAAATAAATACAAGTTACAATGGTAAATTTTCTCAGAAAATCAAAAAAAAAAACAACAACAAAAACTCGAATCCGACATTTTTTTTTAACCATTATGTATAATTTTACATACAAAAATGTTGGATTCCAGTTTTTGTTGTTGTTTTTTTGCATTTTCTGAGAAAATTTACCATTAAAACTTTTTTTTTTCACAAAAACCACTCCACAGATTTTTATAAATTTATTCTCATAAATTCAGATTTATGCAAAAAATAAAAAGGTTAATTTTTTCAGCTCAGTTAAGTTTAAGTATTTATTTAAGAATTTAAAAAAACTTGCCAAAATCTCAAGCTCCAAGACCAAAGTCACATATAAGAGCAGGTTTGTGCGACCCAGTCGTGCATTTTATTTTTTGTTATTTTTCATGTTTCGGAAATGATTTTGATATTATACTGAAATACGACACTTATGTGGACAGGATACGAAAACTTTAACAAAGTAGGTATTTAAAAACAAACTTACCCCCAAAAAAGTGTTTCCCTTTCACACATATGTACCCTATACCCAGAAAATATTAACAAATAAAAACAAAAATTTTTATAAACATTCAACTCTGAAAGAAAAGAAATACTTCAAAACAATTTAACCAGCATCCCAGAATTTACAGCCGTTCTGAGAAAACTATACATTCTGACCTCGACGTGATTTGTAGTTTCTGGATTTCATTTCTTTTGTTAGCAATGTAAGAGGCGCCATTGGCATTGTTAGGAGCTAAATAGCTAAAAGCCACACAAAACACAACAAAGCCTCTACGCTAAACAACAATACACAGGATACACAAGGAACCCTGTCTAGGCCGCCAACATTACCGTCACCGTCATCATCATTGCCACCATTGACAAAAGCCACGACACCACACCAAGGGCAGCAGACGAAATGCTTCAGCACAGCTCCTCAAGAGCTGCAGCTATTCCTTCAACTAGTGCTGATGCAGCTAGTTGTTTTGTTACAAAATGTATGTGCTACTAGAAGCAAAGACAAATTATACAGACGTTCGGTTTAACTACTGTTTCTCTCGATTTTAATTTTATTTTTTATTTTTCCTGGTCCATAGTGCAATATTCTCGCTGCTATATTAGATTCTTTTGACGTCTTCCAGCTCTCGGTACAGACAACACCACGTCTCTGTCTGTTTGTTCCCGCTCGCCAAAACTGGAGCTATTGTTGACTTAACAAACACTACTATCACTAATATTTGTTCGCCTTGTGTACTCCTAGAAGGCGACACAACATCAGGCCATAGATTTCCAAGATCTTGACTTGATTTTTTACTTGCGAATATAGGCACTATAAGGCAAGTTATGCATTTTTTTTTACAATCAAACATAACATTACGATGATAGAGAAGCCTAAAAAAGTGGGTCCGACAATTCTGTCTGTCTGTCCGTCCGTCTGTATCGGCACCTACAGCCTAAACGGCTGGACCGATTTACTTCAAACTTGGTACATAGTATTATTATGACGTCCTACACAGGGGTTTTCCGAATTAGCATTCTAGCTCTAAAACTAACGGTACCTGTCTATGATTTTGATAAAACTTTCTTAATAATGTTTTCTGTGCAAACTTTATGTTTTGGTTGGAATGGATTTTTCAGGAAAAGTCTTATAACGGTACCTCCCATAGGACCGATTTAATGATATTAGATATACTCGTAAACCTTTTGACGGATTTCGATGAAATTTTTAAGAAAGGAGACTATTTATAAAAGAAATAATATAAATTCGTAAATTTTTCAAAAAAAATTTTTTTTTTGAGTTTTTAAAATAAAAATTAAACATTTTTTTTATATTTTGTTTTTTTCCAAAAACGGTTTGATCTATTTTTTTTAATTTTATTTTTCCGATAAAAACTACGAATTGCTAGATGTTGGCATACTCAAAAAATATTTGTAATATTTTTTCGAAAAGTTTTTGAGAAAATTTTTTTTGGAAAAACTGGTCGAAAGAATTTGAAAAAAAAATTTTACAAATTTGAAACAGTAAACGAAATTAGATGGCTTACTTCATTTGTTCCAATAAACGTTCTAACTAACTAGTGATTTTTAAGTGATCAATAAAATTTCATATCATTTTTTCCCTGCTTTTTTTTCCAAAATCTCAAACCCCAAGACCACTGTCAAATTTAAGAGCAAGTTCGTCCGACCCGGTAGTGCACTTTATTTTAAAGTTTAATCGTAACGCGAATCGACTCAACAGCCTGCACTTTTCATCTTTGGTGATGGCTTGGCGGTGCGGGGCGTAATGTTTTCGCATGAAGGTGAGAAGAATACAAAACCTAGGAGAATTAAGTTTAGGAGCAGCGACCAAGCACAGTGGCGGATTCACAAGTTATGAACTTAAACGGAGAATAGTAAAGCGCTTAAAGGGAGGAGAGTATGGCAAAGTCTGTTATCTTATCCTTTTCAGCTCAAAATGCTCATTTAAACTGTAATTTTGCAAGATAGACCATGTTTTTTTTAATATGGAAAATTGGAAATCAATGACTTCATGTAGACCCGGAAAAAGTGAAAAGCATGATGAGGATTTCTCCACCGAAAAATGTGAAGGAAATAAGAAGTTTTGTAGGACTATTTCCTGGTATCGAAAGTTCGTGCCAAATTTTGCAATTTTAGTTAGGCTTTTTACCGATCTCTTAAAGAAAGGTAAGAAATTTGAGTGGACCCAAGAATGTGAGGAGAGTTTTAGAAAAGCCAAAGAGTGTTTGGTAACGTCACCGATTCTGACTTGTCTGGATTTTTCTCGGCCGTTTGTTGTCCAAACAGACGCGTCAGATTTTGGTATCGGGGCCGTACTTTCGCAGGAGTTTGAGGATGGCGAAAAGCCATTTGTTATTTGAGTCGGTCATTGAATAGGAATGAAAGGAACTACTCAACGACCGAAAAGGAATGCTTAGCGGTTCTTTGGGCGATCGAAAAGTTACGGCCCTATCTCAAAGGTGTTCGGTTTACAGTCGTGACTGATCATCATTCACTGGTCTGGCTTAGCAACCTTAAGGATCCGCAGGGTAAATTAGCTCGTTGGGGCATCCGGCTCCAAAAATTTGATTTCAAGATCATCCATCGAAATGGCGACGAACATGTCGTTCCTGATATGTTTTCGCGAGGAGTCCCCGAAGAAGCCGGTGTCTCTGAAACTGATTCTGACCCTTGGGTGATCAAAATGAAATCACATGTAGAAAAGAGCCCGTCCTGGCAAGTTGAGGATGGGCGGCTATGTAAACATGTTAGGGTGAACCATATTGTTGTTCACAACTAGAATGAGGAGTGGAAGCTAGTTGTACAGAAATGTGAAAGGGCAAAGATTTTAATCGATTGCCATGATGCTCCGCTTTCCCGACACATGGGCGTTAAAGACTTTTGCTAGGGTAGCAGAAAAATATTACTGGCCCAAAATGAGGAGTGATATTACGAGATATGTTTGGATTTATAAGACTTGCCAACAAGTGAAACCGGTGAATGAGAGGCCAGCTGGTCTTATGACCGAGAGGGTGGGAAATTGCCAACCGTGGGAAATGATTTGTGTGGACTTAGTTGGTCCACTACCGAAGTCGTCGCGCGGTTTTATATATATTTAAACGGTCGTCGATTACCTTAGTATATTTTCCCTGTTGTTCGCGTTACGGTCAGCAACGGCGAAAGCGGTTTGTCGAGAATTGGAAGAGAACGTTTTTCTTCTCTTCGGTGTTCCAAAGTGGATCGTCTGTGACAACGGTCCCCAATTCCGTAGCAAAGAACTGAAGACGCTTAGTGAAGCGTACGGGTCACAGCTTCGGTATACGGCGAACTACCATCCGCAAGCGAGTCCTGCGGAGCGCATAAATCAAATAACTAAGACTACGCTCCGAGCGTATGTTTCGGAAAACCAGCGAAGTTGGGATTTGCAACAAGCAAAAGTGGCCTGTGTGATCCGAACTTCACAACATGAGGTGTTAGGTGTTTCGCCATATTACTCGGATTTTGTAGGAAAGTGGTAACTAGTTGCCACGATGTAGTGCTTAGAGATAGTGATAGGGACTAAGATAGAGGATATACCGTTAGGAAGTTTCAGAAACTGAGACAGGAGATAGCTAGGAAGTTGGAAGCGGCGGGAAATAAGACCGCTAAAACTTATAATTTGAGAAGACGAGACACAGTTTCACCCTGGTGATCTCGTTTGGCGTAGGAATTATTCCTCGTCCGATGCGGCAAATTATTTTGCTGCTAAATTAGCGACTACGTTTGTTGGTCCATTTAAGGTCAGTAGGAGGGTGTCTCCTTGGACATACCTCCTGATAGACGATAAGGGGAAGGATCAGGGGACGTGGCACGTTAAGGATTTAAAGCCATAAATTGACACTTAGTCAAAAGTCCCTTAATCTTTCTTTTATATCGTATTTTTTTTTGTTTTTTGTTTTTTTTGGTAAATTGTCCAATTTTATATTTTCATTTCGTGTCACTAATTTTTTTTTCTTTTTTTGTCTTCTTCTAATATGATGGTGACCCTGTGTTGTGTTGTACACTCTATTCGTTTACCCTCCAATCCTGACCGAGCCTTAAGAAATGGTTTATTTTTCTTGAAAAGTAAACAAATTTCTTGGGAGGTAAAAGTGGAATTTGCTTCGGTAAATTTTACCGCAACAAAAACGTCCCATCGGTCTTTCTTTTTCATTTTCTTTTTTCTCGTTGTGGCTGCAAAATATTGGTGAAGTTGAGGGCAACCTTTGTATATAAAATCTATAGTAGTGGAACGTGCAGAATCGACGGTGTCGGCCTCCCACGTCGCCACACAATTTGCTCAATCCACACAATTTACTCATTAACAGTTTTTGTGTGGACGGTGTGGACTTTAAGAATGACGAGACTCAACTCAAGTCGCAAAGAATAGGTCAAAATGGAAGAAATCACAACTGAGTGCATATGAATTCTGTTTGAGTGGAATTGGCTTTTGAGGGTGGGTTTGTGTGTTAGGAGGATTTTTTTTTTTTGGTTTGATGGATTTTGGTGGAAATGTATGGCAGCCATCTTTAATTTGAATTTTTTTGAATTGATGTGATGGATTTTGTTGGCCTTGAAGAGGTAATGTATGAAAACGTTCATATTTCGTGTGGAAGCCATGGTTGCCAGTAAATACATTTTTCTAGCAAAATAATAATGTTTGGTGATTTAGGTAATTATTGTGGGGCTTGCACTTTAGTGTATAAAATGCACTAAAGGTATTTATGCAACCTTCTCTATTTGATTGCCGCTTTTCTTAGATAACAATCCTTTTACATGATGTGACTTCATAAGTACCTACCTATATTCTGAAATACTAAAAACGAGGAACTTCTAAAACTCTTTCTTTTCAAATAATTCTAACCTTCCCTTTCCTAAAGAAAACTAGATTTATTTATGATTTTTACAACGATTGCACACATGACTATAAAGAAACATAAGCGAGAGCTACAGTACGTTTGCAACGAACTGTTGGATACCCTATTCCCCATATTTTTGTATCTGCATGCGTCTGCCTCCCGCAAACAGCCAATGTTTCAGAAACAAAATTCTTCTTTAGCAGACAGAAAAAAATTCAATAACATTAATTTTATGCGGTGTGATGTTCAATTAGTGCTGGCGCAATAAAAAAAGGAGTGCGCCACGCCCAAAGTTAAAACGTTTTATTGCCAAGGCAATGTTTATGAGCTCAGTGACATTCAATTTTATTCTTGCAGATCGATTTGAACAAAACAAGACAAAACTTAAATTTTTAAAAATTAGATTTGGAATGGAAATAGCGATTATGGGTGTTTTTAACAATTATTGGACCACACGCCCCTTAAATGTGGGCGTGTCTTAAAAATTTGAAGCACTAACTGCACTTTTTTCAGTATTTAGGCATATGTGTAAGACTACAGCTGAATCGAGTAGTTTTTAAACAATCTTACCTGAACAAAGGTATTTTACCAAAATCACGCCTTTAAAAGTGGGCGTATTGAAAAAATTTACAAAAGAAAATGTAGAGATATATTTCTCAAATAACGAACGGTAGGAAAAAGGTTTAAATTAAACATTGGAAATGCCTTAAACTCTTAAGGCTACGTTTTTCGTTCTTTCATGAAAAGTAGGCGTAAGCCACGCCCAAAATTCAAAAATTTCTTTTCATACACAAACCTTTTCGTTTCTATTAAGAGACGCAAAATTTTGGCTTGCGAGTTAATTATAAATACCGTTTATTTACAAAAACAATTTTTTTATAGTTTCTAATGAAAAGTGGGCGTCAGCCACGCCCAAAATCAATTTTTTTGATTTCATACACAAGATGTTTATGTGCCAGTAAGACCCACAAAATTTAATATTTTTCGCTTTAATATAACAATTGTTATTTTATAAAAACAATATTGATGGTTTTGTATGAAAAATAGGCGTAAGCCACGCCCAAACTGAAATATTTTTATTTGATTGGAAGAAAGTTTACCTAAAGCTTACGTGTGCAAAATTTTAGCGTTATGCTTTTATCGTAACTGTACGAAAAAACATAATTTAATTTTATTAATTTGAGGTTGTTCAACAAAAATGGCGATTGTGGGCGTGTTTGTGGGCGGATTTTACCGGTTCAAGAACTTAGCCTTACTCTTGAACCAGCTTTCTAGCTCGAAAATTGCGACCTCTAGAGAGTATACATACGGACGGACGGACGGAGTCAGAATATATATACTTTTCTATACCTAACGGTATTATTTGTCTATGTTACAAACTCCACACCAAATACAATATACCCATTGTATGGAATAGGGTCTAAAAACAAATTTTTACAAATGCATAGGTACGCAAATATTTACCCAGGAAAGTGCTATTAAAGTTAAAAAAAAACCTTATACATTTTGCAGAAACCCGTAGAGGTGGCAATCATATAGCAGTACGTTTGAAATTTTTGCAGCAAGATTTTTCACTGTTCTAACATCCATAGCTGAAATTGTTATTGAGTGATTTTATTTATTGGGAAGTGATTGTGTGAGTGTATTGTGTTGAAATTAAAATTTGGCAAATTCATACTAACTGGACTGGTCATAGATATTTGCAAAACAAAATGCACGACTGGGTTGTACGAACTTGCTCTAATGTCTGAGAATTGTTTATTGGCTGCATAATTTATATTTAAAATTATTTCGAAAATTCTTCTATTTTTCAAATTCAATAAAGAGTTTTCTCAAAAAAATTAAGTAATGCAATAAAATCTAAAAATTGTTTTTTTGGAAAACTTTTTGAAAACATTTTTCAAACAAAATTCAAAAACGCCAGTTTAAAAGTATTCAGCAAATACATTCATATATAATTTTTGAAAAAAAATTAATGGTCAGTTTTCAAAATATTAACTTTTTTTCAAAAAATTAAAAAATGCTTTTAAAAATACAAAAAAATATTTTTAAGAAATATCGGTATGCAGTATAAATTGAGCTACCTACAACTTTTTTTGTGTGAAATTTCAAAAGTATCGGTATAAGTATTGAGCCGTTATTGAGATAGTCGAAAGTAAAAAAAAGTTCCTATGGAAAGTAGGTACCTTTTGTAGACATTTAAACCTAACGGTTATATGACAGGTACCGACATTTTTACTTGCGATTATATGTACTATAAGGCAAGTTATGGATTCGTGCAGAAAAAAAAATTTGAGATAACAATCACACATGACATTACTATGATGGAGAAGTCGAAAAAAGTGGGTCTGGAAATTCCGTCCGTCTGTCTGTCTGTCTGTCTGTCTGTCTGTCTGTCTGTTCGCGCCTCTGGAGGCTGAACGGGTGGGCCGATTTGCTTCAAATTTGGTATATAGGATTTATTTGGCCGTCCCTCGGAACGTATTTTTTATTTTTGCTCTAGGTCCAAAAATAACGGCACCTGCCATACAATATGCTATTTTTGCAAGACAATCTATCTTTTGGTTTGAAATTTTTTTTCAAAATTTGTCTAATAACGGTACCTCTCATAGAACCAGTATTTTCAAATCAAATTTTCTCGTAAACTATACATTCGATTTCAATTAAATTTTGGCCACAGGAAGTCATTCATAATTTTATTAATATGGCATTTCAAAATTTTCAAAAACTTTTTTTTTTGATTTTTTATAATTTTTTCAAAAAAATTTTTGGTTTTCGAAATATGTTGGAAATGGGTACATTGATTTTCTTTTAAATTATTTTTCAAATGTAAACTACAGATTGCCATATATTTGCATACTCAAATAAATTTCAAAATATTTTTTGAAAAAGTTTTTCAAAAATAACCTTTTAAAAAAAAAACTGGTCCAACGATTTTCAATATTTTTTTTTCCTAGATTGACGTATAGCTTTGAAATTTTATTGCATACTTAGTTTTTCCGAGAAAACTCTTAAACTAATTTAAAAAATAAAAGAATTTTCGAAATTATTTAATTTTTTTTAATATCCATATATGCAGCCACTACGCAATTGCTTATCATAAGAGCAAGTTCGTGCGACCCAGTCGTGCATTTTATTTCTTTTACAAACAAATTTAATTTCCCCTCTGTAGGTACCTACAATATCTAAAAAAAACTCTACGATATAAAAAAAACTTTTTTTTTTACGAATGCATAACTTGCCTTACAATACCTATAATCGCAAGTAAAAATATTGAAAATTGCCAAAAATATACATATAATATCAAAATATTTCAAAAATCAAATATTTTTTTTAATTATTAAAAGTGACTAAAATGACTATGTACATCTTACTAATATTATAAATGTAAAGGTTACGATGTTTGGATGTTTGGATGTTTGTTGCTAACTCACGCCAGAACGGCTAAACGGATCTGGATACAATTTGGCACAGAGATAGCTTATAGTTTGGAATAGCAGATAGGCTATTTTTTAACCCGGTAAAATGTATGGTTCCCGTGGGATAGATTTGTTTTAATTTTTTAAATCACACCAGAATGGCTGAACGGATCTGAATGAAATTTAGCACAGAGATAGATTAAAGTCTGAAATAGCATATTGGCTCCTTTTGATCCCGGTAAAATGTATGGTTCCCGTGGGATAGATTTGTTTTAATTTTTGAAATCACACCAGAATGGCTGAACTCATCTGAATGAAAATTAGCACAAAGATAGATTATAGTCTGGAATAGCATATTGGCTAATGTTTATCCCTGTAAAATGTATGGTTCCTGTGGGATAGATTTGTTTTAATTTTTGAAATCACACCAGAATGGCTGAACGGATCCGAATGAAATTTAGCACAGAGATAGATTTAAGTCTGGAATAGCATATTGGCTACTTTTCATCTCGGTAAAATGTATGGTTCCCGTGGGATAGATTTGTTTTAATTTTTGAAATCACACCAGAATGGCTGAACTCATCTGAATGAAAATTAGCACAAAGATAGATTATAGTCTGGAGTAACATATTGGCTGCCAGGCTCAGGAAAGTCATGTCAAAGGTCCACACTCCTCCAGGTTTCTTAAAAAGACCGGATGATACCTGGACTGACACCTGCTCTGAAACTCTAGAAGCTCTTATGAACACTCATTTCCCAGGTTGTGTTAACATAACATCTCCTATGGAAAGAGAACCCAACATAAATCCTGCCAACAATATTGGCAATCAAATCGTAGACAGTAGAAAGGTGGCGTGGGCCATCGACTCCTTCTCAGCATACAAGTCTGCAGGGCCTGATGGGATAATTCCAATTATGCTCCAATGCTCAAAAGACATAATCGTTCCGATTCTGGTGGATATATTCAGGGGATGTTTAAACATAACCTATATTCCAACTGGATGGAGAGAAGTCAATGTCATCTTCATTCCGAAAGCTGGCAAGCCCACTCACACTGAACCAAAAGACTTCAGGCCTATAAGCCTTTCTTCCTTTCTCCTTAAAACCTTAGAAAGACTCATAGAAACGCATATTCGCCTAAAACTAAATGATAATATAATCTCACAGGCCCAACACGCTTACGTTAAGGGCAAATCTGTTGAGACGGCACTTCACGAAGTTGTTGGCACGATTGAGAACTCAATCCAATTCAAAGAATTCACCCTAGCAGCATTTCTTGATATAGAAGGGGCCTTCAATAATGTAGATAATCACGCGATACGACAAGCCCTAGACTCTGTCAATGTTGATCCTGAACTATCGAATTGGATTGACTCTATGCTTCAAACAAGACTTGTAAATGCGGAGTTAGGTGCCAGCAAGCTAAAAGTCAAGACCTGTAGAGGTACTCCACAGGGAGGGGTTCTTTCTCCGTTGCTTTGGCTTCTGGTTGTCAACCAGATCTTAGGTAAACTAAGTCTTGGTGGCGTTAAGGTCGTGGCATATGCCGACGACATTGTAATAATGTCCTCAGGAAAATATATTCCCACACTGTGTGATCTCCTTCAAATAGCCCTAAACAAACTCAGCAATTGGGCCAGTAGCTGCGGACTTAATGTCAATCCAACAAAGACAGAACTAGTTTTGTTTACAAGGAAAAACAACATTCCAACGGTAGACCCGATCACTATAAACGGGACACCACTTCAAGTTTCAAATGTGGCAAAATATCTTGGAGTGGTGTTGGACCGTAAACTAAACTGGAATGAAAACATAAAAGAAAGAGGGAAAAAAGCATCAATAGCATTCTATACTTGCAATAGAATCTTTGGCAGGAAATGGGGACCCAGCCCCAAAACTATTCACTGGATGTATACGGCCATAGTGAGGCCTATCCTGACATATGCATGTCTGGTATGGTGGCCAGCCCTTGAAAAGGCGACAAATCTCAAAACCATGACAAAAATCCAAAGACTTGCGTGCATTGGCACAACCAGTGCAATGAGAACTACACCAACCGCAGCCCTAGAAACGTTCCTTCTACTAGCCCCACTCGATCTATTTACGAAAGAAATGGCGGCCAAAAGTGCATTGCGTCTCAGTCAATGCTCTAGTTGGAAAAGGGGCCATTCAGGTCACAGGATAATAATGAACTTCACAGACATTAACATTCAAACAGACTATATTACTCCGCACATAGATTTTAACCCAGCAGCCCAAACAGACTTCCCTACAAGAGAATGCTGGATGGAAAACAGGGTCATAAATGAAAATCACGTTTCTGTCTTCACAGACGGTTCCAAAACGGAAGATGGGGTAGGGTCAGGCATCTTTTCAGATAACCCACCCATAAACAAGTCACTAAGACTTCCAGACTTCTGCAGTGTCTTCCAAGGGGAAGTACTTGCAGTCTATGAAGCTGCAAATCACCTTTTAACGTGCGAACTGGAAAATAAGAATATTGATATTTTCATCGACAGCCAGGCGGCCATAAAAGCCATTTCCTCCATAGTTACAAAATCCAAACTGGTCGATCGTTGTCGTAATGAGTTGAGACTACTCAACGCAACGAATCCAGTAACCCTGCGGTGGGTCCCGGGACATCGTGACATACACGGAAATGAAATGGCTGACCAACTGGCCAAAACCGGTTCATCTCTCGAACCAAGCCAAATGGTAACCTCAATTAACATGCCACTCGAAAGGGAAAAAACCAGAATTAGCCATAGTTTCCTTAAAACCGCTAATGACAGATGGTCATCAATCGACACTTGTCGGGTATCGAGAAATCTATGGCCGGAAATTTCAAAGAAGAAAACTGAATCCCTACTCATGCTAAGCAGGCCTCAATTATCACTCCTGGTTGGTATCCTGACGGGTCACAACACGATGGGAACCCACATGAGCAGATTGGGCATCAGCACATCTGACTTATGTAGAGGATGCCAGGACGAAGAGGCAGAAGAGGACTCCTTCCACTTCCTCTGTGAATGCCCCAGCTTAGCCCGAACTAGGAAAGTTAACCTCGGTGAATACTTTTTCAACGAGTTGATCGATGTCTCTAAAACGCCACCAAGAAACATCCTGAGATTCATCCAGAACTCAGGTTGGTTCAGGGAGGCCTCCACCACCTAACACACCCACTGCCTGTCAATCCTCAATCCTTAACCCCTATTCCTTATCACCCCACCCAACCGGGGAGCACAATGGATCCAATCGAGATCCGAGTGAGAAGGTTCGGCTTGCCGTTCCATCACCCCACTTAACCTAACCTAACCTAACATATTGGCTACATTTTATCCCGGTAAAATGTATGGTTCCCGTGGAATAGATTTGTTTTATTTTTGAAATCACACCAGAATGGCTGAACGGATCTGAATGAAATTTAGCACAGAGATAGATTTAAGTCTGGAATAGCATATTGGCTACTTTTTATCCCGGTAAATGTATGGTTCCCGTGGGATAGATTTGTTTTAATTTTTGAAATCACACCAGAATGGCTGAACTCATCTGAATGAAAATAAGCACAAAGATAGATTATAGTCTGGAATAGCATATTGGCTACTTTTTATCCCGGTAAAATGTATGGTTCCCGTGGGATAAATTTGTTTTAATTTTTGAAATCACACCGGAATGGCTGAACTCATCTGAATGAAAATTAGCACAGAGATAGATTTAAGTCTGGAATAGCATATTGGCTACTTTTTATCCCGGTAAAATGTATGGTTCCCGTGGGATAGATTTGTTTTAATTTTTGAAATCACACCAGAATGGCTGAACGAATCTGAATGAAATTTAGCACAGAGATAGATTAAAGTCTGGAATAGCATATTGACTACTTTTTATCCCGGTAAAATGTATGGTTCCCGTGGGATAGATTTGTTTTAATTTTTGAAATCACACCTGAATAGCTGAACTCATCTGAATGAAAATTAGCACAGAGATAGATTTAAGTCTGGAATAGCATATTGGCTACTTCTTATCCCGGTAAAATGTATGGTTCCCGCGGGATAGATTTGTTTTAATTTTTGAAATCACACCAGAATGGCTGAACGGATCTGAATGAAATTTAGCACAGAGATAGATTAAAGTCTGAAATAGCATACTGGCTACTTTTTATCCCGGTAAAATGTATGGTTCCCGTGGGATAGATTTGTTTTAATTTTTGAAATCACACCTGAATGGCTGAACTCATCTGAATGAACATTAGCACAAAGATAGATTATAGTCTGGAATAGCATATTGGCTACTTTTTATCCCGGTAAAATGTATGGTTCCCGTGGGAGAGATTTGTTTTAATTTTTGAAATCACACCAGAATGGCTGAACGGATCTGAATGAAATATAGGTTTCTTATAGGTTTCTTTTTATCACGGTTTAATGTAGGTATTAAATTATAAAGCTATAAAAGAAAGCTCTACCTCTTATTCATAGATTTTAGTAAAGCATTTGACACGGTGGAACATAAAAGCATATGGACGGCATTGAGAAATCAAAATATCAACCCAATATTTATACAGACCCTTAAAAACATATACTTACTTACTTACTTAAGGTGGCGCAGACAGTCCATTGTGGACCACGGCCTCAACCAACAATCCTCGCCAGCTAGGCCGGTCCCTAGCCAGTGGCCTCCAGTTGCGCACACCAAGTTGGTTGAGGTCGTTTACCACTTGATCGCGCCACCTTAGATGGGGTCTTCCAGAACTGCATCGGCCCTCCGGGTTGGAATTGAAGACACGTCGGGCAGGAGCGTTTTCGTCCATACGCTCCACATGACCCAGCCATCTAAGCCGCTGAATTTTCAGCTTCTTAACCAAGTCAATGTCGCTGTATAGCCCGTACAGTTCGTCATTGAATCTTCTCCTCCATACTCCATTGATACATACAGGCCCGAATATCACCCGAAGAATCTTTCTCTCAAAGCACCCCAGCCTGTATTCATCCGATTGTGTCAGTGTCCACGCTTCTGCCCCATACAGCAGGACTGGGATGATAAGGGTCTTGTATAGTGTCTCCTTGGTCCTTTGAGAGAGGGCTTTACTACTAAGATGCCTTCTTAGCCCGAAGAAACAGCGATTGGCAAGAGTGATTCTTCGACTGATCTCTTCACTGATGTTGTTCTGAGAGGTTATAGTGGAACCCAAATAGACAAAGTCCTTGACAACCTCAAAGTTATATCTGTCCATTGTGACGTTTTGTCCGAGCCTACGGTGATGATCTACTTCACCCGAGGACAGCATATACTTTGTTTTATCTTCATTTACAGCCAGACCCATTCGAGCCGCTTCCACTTCAATACTTGCGAATGCTCCACTGACAGCGCGCTTCGTTCTTCCAATAATGTCAATATCATCAGCATAGCCAAGTAATTGAACGGATCTAAAAAAAATCGTACCGCTGGTGTTGACATGCGAGTTGCGTACGATTGCCTCAAGAATGATGTTGAAGAGGTTACATGACAGCGCGTCACCCTGTCGTAAGCCTTTCTCGACATTAAATGAGTCGGTGGTGTTCTTACCAACCTTGACGGAGCAGCGCGAGTTCTCCATAGTCATCCTGCACAATCGAACGAGTTTGGCAGGGATGCCAAGAAGTGACATGGCTCTGTATAGCTCGTTCCTGTTTACGCTGTCATAGGCGACTTTAAAATCGATAAAGAGGTGGTGAGTATCGATTTGGAATTCCTGGGTCTTTTCCAAAATCTGCCGAAGTGTGAAAATTTGGTCAACGGTTGACTTACCGGGCCTGAAACCACACTGATAGGGGCCAATCAGTTCACGTGCGAAAGGGTTCAGACGTTCACACAGAATGGCCGACAAGATTTTATAGGCGACATTTAGGAGACTTATACCTCTGTTGTTGGCGCAGCTTAGAGTATCTCCTTTCTTGTGGATAGGGCACACAATGCTGAGGTTCCATTCGTCAGGCATACTTTCATCCGACCAGATTGTACAGATGAGTTGGTGTATGCTCCTTACCAAGTCATCTCCCGCTGCTTTGAAGAGTTCAGCCGTAAGGCCATCAGCTCCAGCAGCCTTGTTGGACTTTAGTTTAGATATTGCTATCCGAACTTCTTCTTGGTCGGGAGGACGGAAATTTTGTTCTTCATCATCCAAATCGAATGGATCATTCTGCCTGACAGCGATTAGTTGGTTGTCTTCGCCGTTTAACAGTCTGCAGAAGTGTTCTTTCCAAATTCTCAGCACTGACTGTGTATCTACAACGACATTCCCACACTCGTCTCTACATGCTTCCGCTCGGGCTTTGTAACCCTTGGACGAATGCTTTACCCTTTGGTAGAACTTTCGAACATTGCTTCTGCCGTAGCACCCCTCAATAGATTCAACCATTCGTTTTTCCAGTTCTCTTTTTTTTCTTCTGAAAAGCCGATGTTCCTCTTTCCTCTTTTGCTGGTAAACCGCACGGGAAGCGCTCTTGGCAGCTCTAGTTCTGGCATTTAGAACTGCATGATAGGCTTCGTCTTTGGCCAAGTGTGCGAGCCTGCACTCATCATCAAACCATGAGTTTCGTTGTGGTCGGCTAATGAAACCCAAAACGTCCGTTGCAGCGGTTTTGATGGCCATTTTGCAATGTTGCCACTGGGCCTCTGGGTTTGGCGCAGGCGCCGGGCTTGTCAAGAGATAAGAGGAGACATGATTGGCAAAGGTTGTGGCGGTCTCTTGCGATTGTAACTTCGCAACATCAAACTTTCTCACAGTGGATGTTCGATTCTGCGGTGTGGTGGAGATCCGCATTCGCACTTTAGCTACAAAAAAAAAAACATATACAAACACAATAAAGCAAAGGTAAAAACGGACAAAATAAGACGCGAATTTAACATCAATAGAGGAGTACGACAAGGAGACCCCATATCTCCGCCACTTTTCTCTGCAGTCCTTGAAGACATTTTTCGCAAGCTTGATTGGACACACAGGTTTGGAATAAATATTTGGGGAGAACAACTGAGCAATCTTAGATTCGCAGACGACATTGTCTTATTTTCCGATGCACCAGAAGACTTAGAAAAAATGCTAGACGAACTTTCTACTAAATGTAAAATACATGGACTCACATTAAATTTAAACAAAACAAAAGCCATGACGAATCATATAAAGAAAGACATCTTAATTAAAAATGAAAAAATAGAATATGTTGACGACTATATCTACCTTGGACAACTAAAATCTTTTCATAATCAAGAAGAAAAAGAAATAAACAGACGTATAACGAATAGCTGGAAGCAATTTTGGAACATCAAACCGATTTTGGATGCAAAAATCGGAAGGGACACGCAAAAATACATCTTGGACTCTACAATTCTTCCGGTAATGACTTATGGATTACAAACAATGGGACTTACATCGAATTTACTCGAAAGACTCAGGATAAGTCAAGTTAAAATTGAAAGAAGACTACTTAACATAAGGACAACCCAAAGAATCAGAAACGATGAAATAAGGAGGAGAACAAATATCACAGACGGAATACAAAGAATAAAACAATTAAAATGGAGCTGGGCAGGCCACGTTTCTAGAATACAGGACAACAGATGAACAAAAACAGTAACAAAGTGGACCCCAGCCAAAGAAACAAGACCAAGAGGAAGACCAAAAAAAAGATGGATGGACGATCTTATAAAATTCAACAGTAACTGGTACAATGACGCAAAGAACAGGGACCTATGGACAGCAATGGGGGAGGCTTATGCCAGATTTATCTAAACTGAAAACTTAACTTTTACATTTTTTACACTTATGACATTAAATAAATCGTTAAATTTAAAATTGTTACTTATTTAAACAAAAAAAAATGAATTATGTAAAATGTAAAAATTTTAACCATGTTAAACTATAAGGTTAATAAAGCTTTTAATAATAATAATAATAATAATAATAAAAGAAGAAGGTACAGTCTACTTCTTGATCAGCTGAAACGGGAGCGAAGCCGCGGGTAAAGGCTATATATGTATATATAAAAATCTATGTGTGTATATATGTATGTTGCGTATGGACTCCTAAACCACCCAATGGATCTTTATGAAATTTTCGGGGTAAATAAAGTTTAGTCCAGGGATGGTTCCTGTGAAGGTTTCGTGCCGATCGGGTGGAAGGAAAAAAAATGCATGCTTTTAACAATTTTGGTTCAGTTTTTTTTTTTTAATTCTTTTTTGGTTTTTTTCATAAATTTTTAAGCGGAATGCCCGGGTGGAAGACAGAAAAATGCGGGCTTTTTGCAAATTTTTTTATCATTTTTTTTTTTTTAATGTTTTCCTTTCGTTGAATAAAAGCATCATATTTATGGAACTGAGTCGAAAAAATCAAACTCTCAACGAACGTGCGCGTCCATTTGGTGCGAGAATCGTCCAACCAAACATTTTCCAAGCAACTTTTGAACATCGGAAAAGGAATTGAATCGCACAACAAATGACATTTTATTTTCCCAAATTTTTGTCAAATGCAGCAAAATATTCAAGCCATAATTTATCAATGTTATCATGTTCAGTTTAACAATCAAATTAACTGCACTTTGTGTGTATGCCAAAAAATGTGTATACATATTTATACACCAACCAAAGCGACCAAAAATATTGCTTATCCGCTAGCATTGAGATAAAATATATAAATAAATTTAATTTCACATTAAATACACATAAGCGTTTTTTTGGGCGTAGCAACGCGCGCCGGGTACCGCTAGTATTTACTAAATTGAAAAATATCTATCTACATATTTATATTTTTCAAACCCCGTCGGCATTTCGCTTTTATTTGAAAGATATTATTTTATATTATTAGCATTTTAAACAAAAATACTGCTTTTCTACTTTGATATGCATTTACATACAAACGATTTTCCTTGTATGGATATGTGTAAAATACAACCAGTCCCACTCAGTTTCCAAGCGACACCTTAACTCAACATTTATTTCATTACTTATGATATGACCTTCTTAGCAATATTTTTTATTATTCTTGCTACATTCTATTCTTCGCTTTTTTTGCTGCCAGCGCATTGACAGCGACATCCCACGACGGCGTTTTGCGTAAATTTATACTCGTTTACGACAGTACTATAGTGTCTATATACAAAGGGGCAACCATGGTCTTATCAAAAAGTGGTGTACCTAGCCTTATTTTGCAAAAGCAGGTGTAGTTCGAGTACGACGTTCTAAAACGAGAAGAGAGCCGAAGAAGTAATGAGTAAGGTGAGCTCTTATTTACACCGAATAACGAGCAACAAAAATGAAACATACTTTTAAAACTAACCTTTATTTAAAAATTAAATTTAACGTACCGTAATTTTTAATTTTAACTTAAGATAAATTAAGATGCATTTATTTAATGTACAAAATGGGTTTTTAACGCGATTAGATTAGTTTTGTAGAATGTTGAAAATGACTTAAAATAACGCTCCTTTCTGTATCTTCAAAAATAGTTCATTAAATAGTTCATGCTTAAAATCCCGCGCGATAGTTGGAGAGTAATAGGAAAAAGCCTAGTTCAGACTTCTCCTCAATTTTATTTCTTTTCAATTTTTCTCAAAAATAGTTTTAGTAGGAAAATGGTCTGAACTCGTCCATTATGTTTTGGCAAGTTTTGGAAACACATCCAACAACTTGTCGAAACCGTGTTTGTGTGCGTGAGAGTAAGTTTTGGCAAGTTTTGGGAACACATCCAACAACTTGTCGAAACGGTGTTTGTGTGCGTGTGAGTATAATTCGTTAGATCCCACCACGGTTGTTTTCTTGGAGAGCGTCAAGCTTCCAGAAAGCCGTGACCGATGATCTCGAAACAAATGGTTGTGTTGTATCGTTGTATGTATGAGCAAATGACTGGAATGCACGAGGGAAAAAGGTGGTAGATGAAAATTAGCTTCGAAGGCACTCTTGTGAGAGCCTTATAAGCGAAGTCAGAATTGTATACAGAAAAAATGGAGATCGAGGAACTTTTGAAAGAAAAAAATCGAGGAGACATCTTTTTATTTTGTTTTGCTTATATTCGAGTCGTGAAGGATTTTAAAACGAGATAGGAGAAAGGAGACAGACAGTAAAAAAAAAATTAAGTAGTTTGTGATTGATTAAGAATATAAATATATATTTTCAATTCTAAAATATGTACTTATATTCAACGTGTGTACGAGTTTCCCTACGAACTGTCGAGACGCGATTTGGTTTTGTTAGAGACCCATTTTTCTCTCTTTTGTTTTTGTAATTGCTTTTTTTAAATTTGATTTGAATAGCATTGCCTATTAATATTTTCTTTGAGCCAAACGGCCGTATTAAAATTGTTCAACCACTTACATATTTTAAAATATATTTGGGTTTTAGTCCAGGGGTCTTTTACTCCACGGTTGTCCAAAATAAAATAATAATATTTAAACTTAACTCTCTTTCTTAATATTTAAAACATCGGTCCTTCAAATTCTATAATTAGTTTTGAAAATTTTCTAATTCGGTTTCAAAAAAAAATTTCTGGCTCCCGTTTATTTTTGCACCCTACTGTGCATACCTATATGTTCTTTTGATAAATTATTTTGATTCGATAAATCAATAAAGTTTATCGAAAGAAGCCCAAAAGTTCTTCACCGAACCCACTCCAGCTGAGCAGTCGTGGTGACAGCTATTTTGATCTAGCTGTTGTTACAATTTTTTTTTTCATTTTCTTTCGTGTTATTCGTTGGTGCTATACATTGATATTATTGTGAGTTAATTCGTGTCGCGCGTAGCCGTCGGTTCGCGTTGGAATCTTTTTTTTTTTGTTTTTCTTAATAATTTAATTGATCGCGAGTTAATAGATCGATAGTAATTTAAATGAAATTATTTCCCTCCCTCTACCGTGTTCGTGTTCGCGTAGAAAAGTGTAATAAGTGGTGCTTCTAAAGATTAACTTTCTGTAGATTCTTTGGTGATTGGGAACATAATCATCGATCAGTTTTCCAATCGAAAAGATACCACAACACAATTCAAAGCCAGAGCCAGTTAGAGTACGCATGCAAGTAAGACAAACAACTTACTTGCGATTATAGATACCTACTATAAGGCAAGTTATGCATTCGTCTGTCTGTCTGTCTGTCTGTCTGTCTGTCTGTCTGTCTGTCTGTGATCGGTGAGCCGGACTTTAATATTAATAGGCATTCTTTAGGAGTACCGATGTTCAGAAATTTTTCAAAAATTCGAATTATAGCTAATGATGATGATAAACTCTTTGATCAGTAAATATAGCAACTTTTGAATTAAAACTAATAAGCTCTTAAGGTTTAAACCGGTTTGATAGAGATTCTTAAATACCACCCGAATTCAGATTTTTCAATCGCCGCAGATTTGTCAAAATATTTTTATGGTATGGTAACCGGTGCCGTAAAATATGGTCAAGTGGAGAAGTGTAATTCAAATAGTTGGTCTTATTTCACTTTGAAAAAGAAAAACAACTCCAAATAGTTTTGAGAAATAACACCAAAGTTGGTGATATTTCGCATTTACAAAGCGAAATAAGGCCAAATTTAGAACAAAATTTAAATATTTTAACTATTATTTTTTATTTTATTATTATTTTTTAAAGTTCAGCCTTAACTGCTTTAACTATTATTTTATGTTCTCAAATTCTTTACAGTTACAGCTTGTGAGACTTAATTCGCGCTAATTTTCAACTATTATTTTCTAAAATTCTTTACAGTTAAATATTTTTTGTCATTATTCTTTCTTAACTATATTTCAATAAAAATTGTTATAATAATTCATTAAAACTCAATTTTGAATTATTAAGAATGAAGTGATTCTGTTGAAGGTGCCATGCCATATGGCCATATGCCATATGGCCATATTTCAAAATATGGCCATATGACACTTTTGAATTGTGTCATATGACCATATTTTAATATATGGCTATTTGTCGCTTTGGTAATGTGTCATTTGACCATATTTTCTTGTGTCATATAGCCATATTTTTAATTGGATATCTGTAGAGTGTATACAAGTACACAAACATTTATACATCATATATACATAATATACATTCATACTTCAGGGTTCAGGTACAATAATTGGTAGCGAGCGAAGCGAGCGGAAAAAAATTTGCCCAAAAGAGAATCAATTTGGGGTGTGAAAATAAAAAAAATTCGCCCGAATTTTTAGTCTTGTACCAGCTTGCGGCTACAAACAATTGATAATTGTGCACTTCGCTCATGATACAAGTACACAAACATTCATACATCAAATATACATAATGTACATTCATACTTCAGGGGTCAGGTATAATAATTCGCGCGAATTTTTTTATTTTCACACACCAAATTAATTCTCTTTTGGGCAAATTTTTTTCCGCTCGCTTCGCTCGCTACCAATTATTATACCTGACCCCTGAAGTATGAATGTACATTATGTATATTTGATGTATGAATGTTTGTGTACTTGTATCATGAGCGAAGTGCACAATTATCAATTGTTTGTAGCCGCAAGCTGGTACAACACTAAAAGTACCATCTAAAAGATAGTTCCTGCCCGAACCATTTTGCAAATTTTGAATCGCAGCTGCTATCGTCGGTGAAAGAAATATTGCATATGCAAAATTTTCTTTCGTTTTTGTTTTTGCAGTTTAAGAACAAGTTTTAAAGTGTCATTTGGCCATAATGGTCAAATGACACACTACCAAAGTGACAAATAGCCATATATCAAAATATGGTCATATGACACAATTCAAAAGTGTCATATGGCCATATTTTGAAATATGGCCATATGGCATATGGCCAAATGGCATGGCACCATTTTTCCTTTCTATCGCCTAACCCAAATTGTACCAAATTCATCAAAATGAAAGTGCAATGAAGCCAACTTGGCGATATTTCTCTTTGCCAAAGTGAAATAAGGACAACTATTTGAATTGGGTGTTATTACACTTTACCAAACTTTTGAAAGTTGGCCTTATTTCACGGCATCATGGTAAGCCTGTATGCAAAATGCTATTTCAATTATTGTATAAACATATTATGTGTTTATTTTTATTTCAAACAAATTGCCAATAATTTTAGTTATATGCGTTGTGTATAAAAATGTAACACCTTAGTCATATATCTAATAAATGCGGACCTGTCGAAAAGTAGCTGTGTAACAGCAGCTGGCAGCGTTGAAGGATACTATAACGTAAGAAACAATCTTGCTCTTCTCATGGCCTAAATGTGCTCCAGAGCTAGCCGTATGCGATCGCTCTGGTGTAGGCGTGCATAGTAAAATAGAAAAAATTGCTCGATCTTAGACAATGGCTGGCTCCAGGTAAGATTCCTGATGTTACCGATGGTGATGACTGCAGTGTACAAAAAATATGCAATATGATTTAATACACTGGTGCTTTGATTTATTCTATGATGTTTGGCTGCAAAACAAAAACGGTTTGGGATGAAGATGGGACTGTATGGAGATGCGCTCATGCCAAGCCTTAAAGTAAATGATAACAATGGACATAGTCTGCTTTTCCCAGGCTATTGAGCTGGTTGGCTTAAGTAAAGGAATCTGGATGGGGTACTTATGATATGTAATAAAAGAAAAGAATTGAAACAAGTCTTTTATGCTCCACGTATAAGAGAAAAAGATAGTAATAAGCAGTTTTCAGGTAGCGAAAATTTGGGTGACCTACAATTTTCACCGAATCTCAACGTGTTGTCGTAGATAAGATAAGACTTAATCATTAAAAGATTTGAGGTAACAGTTGAGCTAAATCCACTCAAAAGAGGTAGCCTGAAAAGGAAACAGAAGCTAATGTGATTTATAGACTGGGCCCATATGTTAGAATTTTTTTTATAAATTTATTTTGCGATTACATCGTCGGATGAGATGACCCTGACCCATAAGGAGGCGTTTGGCTAGTGACTCAAAAAGCAAGAGCTTCATCTTTATTTTCATTCCGAGATTTAAAAAAATGCTTTAAAGTCAATTTAAAAAAACAACGAAGCAAAGAACAAGAAAATTCGAAGCCAATAAAACTATAAACAACTTATTCTTGTTCCTTTAAGCCAACAGTAGCCACAATGTTAACTTTGGCATCATACAACTAACACCACTGTGGTCATAGTATCACCGTATTCAGGATATCATATGTCAAGCGTTGCGTGTCGCTGGCCGCCACTCTTGCCAACGAACCTTCCATTCCCAATGTTTTTTTTTTTTTTTTTGAGCCATGTTGTTTTATTTTTAGGCTGAGATTGTTTGGTGTCCCTGGGCTTCACATTTTAAATTAAACACTCGCCCGAACGTCTTATCCTTTGCATTTTACAGTGCGAAAAGGTTTTTTTTTTTATCTTTAAGCGCACTTCGTTCGCGTGGTATCTTTTTTCACAATAGGTCAGACTTATGTACCTCTATGCTTTTCAGGTCTTTGTTATTCTTTTATTATTATTTTTTTTCGACATTGTTCTTTTGTTTCGATTTCTTGTTTTTCACATCCAGAAGCAAGGACATTCCTCGCGTTTGACATGGCATTGTAAATTTATCAATCGGTATAAAGACGTCCTAAAAAGTCATAAATTAATATCCACTGAGTTGTTTCGTGCTGAGTTAGCCAATGCGGATTATTTATAGTTTCGGACGGTTGCGCTTCGCATAAGCGATGACAGGTAACACATGGTTGTCTGGTTTTGGTCGTCCGCCTGTCTGGTTAATGCATACTTTTGCGTGAGTCTACATCAGAAACTCAACCTATACTCTTCAGACAATTATAAATCAATCAATCAAACTTTGTAGTTGCAGTTTGACGTCATCCGCAGTTTTGCCAGATAACTATTTGACATTGGATGCTCTGAAGTGGTATTCGCACGCTTGCATGTTTGAAGGCTCCATATGGATTACATTCGGTTGAGGTGAATTGAGACTCTGTTTCTATCTTTGCACTGCATAGTGAATAATGATTTAATATGTCCATTATAATAGCTATTAACAGTTGAATCCGGGTTAATGTGACGAAGAAAATTTAAATAGGTATATTTAAATAAATAAAGATAAAGCTTCTTTCACCACTGATGACCTTCAAGATTTTTTTTTTTGTTCTTTCGACGCGTTTGTTACCCTGACCATTCTAATCGAAAGATTGTTTCACATTATTGTCGTCAAGTTTCCTCAGTGCATGGACTTTCCAACTCTACTTCCGTTGGATGATGTCTGCATCCAATTTTTTCTGGCTAGTCCTCTTCCACAGTTCAGAATTCGATATGGTTTGAGGCCACCAAATCTTCAGTATGTACCGCAATCAAAGGGTAACGAAGGCCTGCAGTTTTCTCGGGATGTTAGTGGATCATTTCTATGATTCAGAACCATATGACATTCATGATTTACCCGATCGAACGCCTTCTCAAATCTACAAACATTAGGTATAGCTGTGGCAGACTGTGTAGATTAGGATCATTTAGAAAACTTGTGTTGCATCTGCCCTGCCCGAACCGAATCAAATGGGTCCGATTACAGGAACACGAACCAAATTATAAAATGTTGGCAAACCTTAAAGAGCCTTTCACTTTTTCATTGACGGCTATCGCGTCAATTGCATTTTGTCCTTCACATTTACCGTCTTGATATGTTTTTCTGTCTTGTGCAAATTCAGTGATATGATAGAAATTGGTACTTTGTTAACCCTCCTTTTTACTGACGGTTATAGGTTCTATAAGGCAAGTTATGCAATGGTTAAAAAAATTTTTTTTTTGACAATCAGTCCGGCAATTCTGTCTCTCTGTCTTTCTGTTTGTCTGTCTGTCCGTCTATCTGCAATGGCACATACAGCCTAAACGTCTGGACCGATTCGCTTCAAATTTTTACCAAGTAGTATTATTAATATTATGATGTCGTACAGAGGGGTTTTTGGAATAAGCATTACAGCTCCAAAACTAAAGGTTCTGGTTATATGATTTTTTATGAAAAACCCATCTATCTCAAAAACGGCTCCTACGATTTGATAAAACTTTCTGAATGGTGTTTTTTGAGTAAACTTAATGTTTTGGTTGGAATTAATTTTTCAGGAAAAGTCTTGTAACGGTACCTCCAAAGGACCAGTTTTTTCATACCATATTTTCTCGTAAACTGCTCAACGGATTTCGATAGAAAATTTAATGTTAAAGCTCTTTTAAAAACAAAATATGTAGTATTAATTTGTTTGAGTTGAAAAAAAAAGCTAATTTTTTTTTATTTTCAGTTTTTTTCAAAAATGGTTTTTTCAAAAATTTTAAAATTTTTGTTTTCTGATAAGAACTTTAAACTGCTAGATGTTGGCATGCTCCAAAAAAAAAAAATTGGAATGTGGAACTAATATCGACCCGAAAATGCCACGCGGCACATGATCGGCCTGTGCCGCATAATACAATATAATAATATATACGCGCTTTTACGTGTTTTCTTTCTATAGGGTGTTTCAGAAGCTACCATAATCAGAATATTAAAATGTTACCCATATATTTTTCCATAAAAACAACACACAAAACACTCACCTTTAATTTATTGCATTAGGGGCCAGTTATAGCGATACATAAACCCAAACCGGAAAAATTTTCAGATGGAAAATTTTGTATGTTATAAATCGATTTTAAACACAAATGCTACACTGATCGATGCTAAATAACTCAGAGAATTTTTTTTGCTAATAAAAGTTTCAATTGAACTAATATTTTTTGTTAAAAATGTATTTATTGTTTTTTATGGTTAGGGGCCAGCTATAGCGATACGGAAACAAAAACCGGAAAAATTTTCAGATGGAAAATTTTGTATGTTATAAATCGATTTTAAACACAAATGCTACACTGATTGATGCTAAATAACTTAGAGAATTTTTTTTGCTAATAAAAGTTTCAATTGAACTAATATTTTTTGTTAAAAATGTATTTATTCTTTTTTATGGTTAAATTTGGTTTTTCGCACAGCTGCTTGACAATTCCACCAAAATGGAACAAATAGTCTTTGCTGTTTCAATCCAATTGTTTTCGCTTTCCACTGGAAGGTGAGCTGTCAAAACATTTTTTCCGTTGTAAATTGGGCCATGAAAAGTTTTTCGTTGCAATTTTTGAACAAAATATCATAAGTCAGACTGAGACAGAGGCACTGACCACTGACTTCTGTTTGACATTTATCAAGGAAGTTGTTTATTCACACGCACCGAGCCACCAGTGTCGCCAGCAACGCAGTGTCGTAATGATTTGTAATGTGATTTTTTTGGTAAATGCAGATTTGTGGAAAAAGAATTCTTTTTAAATTTATTTTGGATTCATAAATAAATATTTTATTTCTTATTCATTTAGGAGAAACATACAAACATAATTTAATTAATTAAATTTAATTAATGAATTCATTAATTCAAATAAATGTGAATTAAAATCATTATACAATGTACATAATATTTTTAATTATCTTATTTTTTTTTATAGTTAAAAAATTAAGAACGTCAAAAGAAATACAAGTAACACAGTAACAAAAACAGATCAAATCTGTTGTATGTGATTTTTTCTTGAAAATATAGATTTGATCTGATTTCACTTCTAAAAGAAATTGAAAGAGATTTGGTCTGTTTTTGTAATTGTGTTATTTGTGTTTCTTTTGACGTTCTTAATACATAAATTATAAAAATATAAGAAAACTAATAGTTTTAATTCACATTTATTTGTTCACTTGAGCAAAAATACATTAATCATTTCATTACACTCCAACAAAAATTTTCTACAATGAATTTCACAAAATTAAAAAAAAAAACAGAATTGACGCTTGAGAAAAGTCAAATTATTGAAGTATGTGTGCAAATGCGTGTTAAATTTGATCTGAAGTCCGATCTGGGGTCAAAAAATGATCCGACGCACGCACCAACAAAAATCACATTAGAATCGATTCGCACTATAATTTGATTTAAAATCCTTTTTCTTGCTCACTCTCACTCATGCGACTTCGTTTCTCCCCGAAATAATTTTTAAGTAGTTTTTTTTTCGTCTTTATTGAAAATTTCATTTTTACACAATGCAGAAAATTAACACACTGCGTGCGTGTAGATAAGCGCCTGTTTTGTGAAATGTCAGAGTGAAATATTTTTTCTGGCATCGTTTTCTTGATCGCTATAAACGCTAAAACCGAAAAAAATATTATTTTCATCCCGTTCCAGCTTTCTCACACGGAAAACCAAACCGGAAAAATTTTCAGATATAAAATTTTTTATGTTATAAATCGCTAAATAATTCAGAGAAATTTTTTTGCTAATAAAATTTTCAATTGAACTAATATTTTTAGTAAAAAATGTATTTATTCATTTTTATGGTTAAGTTTGGTTTTTCGCCCAAGCTTATTGACCATTCCACCAAAATGGAACAAATAGTCTTTCCTGTTTCAATCCAATTGTTTTCGGTTTCCACTGGAAGGTGAGCTGTCAAAATATTTTTTTCGTTGTAAATTCTGCCATGAAAAGTTTTTCGTTGCAATTTTTCAACAAAATATCAAAAGTCAGACTGAGACAGAGGCACTGACCACTGACTTCTGTTTGACATTTATCAAGGAAGTTGTTTATTCACACGCACCGAGCCACCAGTGTCGCCAGCAACGCAGTGTGGTAATGATTTGTAATGTGATTTTTTTGGTAAATGCAGATTTTCTTAGAAATGAAAGTTTTTAAATAATAATAAATACAAATACAGACGGTTCAAGTGAAAATTAATTTTGAATTCATAAATAAATATTTAATTTTTATTTATTTAGGAGAAACATACAAACATAGTTTAATTAATTTAATTTAATTAATGAATTCATTAATGCATTTTTGCGCGAATGAACAAATATATACAGTTTAGACAAAAACCACACAAATAACTCTCCAATCAAAGCTTGTGAACGTCGTCCATAGAAGCCGCACAAAACGTTCCGCTTCTTGGGAATACTAAAGATTTTAAATACAATGTCTGGAACTATTTAGGTCCGGCACTACCCAACTCTTGCCAGGCCAGAACAGGAAGTTGTTTTTGGAATGAGGCAAACGAACTCTTTTTCCCAGTAATTTAGTGACGTTCTTAAATCAATTTTATATGCGCTTCATCATCAAGCAATATCTGATACTTATTTCCTTGCCTGCTTTGATTCCATAATCTGCACTTCCATCTGTAGCAATGAATGCATCAAATTGTGAAATATCGGATGGTATGGTGCGCTCTCGGCTCAGCTCAGCGCACAGCGATGCTGCAATGGCAACATGAGACAGCCGGAGCCATTGCATATATAAACTATAGTATTCCCACTAGAGGTGCGCCATCTATCGACGAAAAACTAAACTCTGCAATATCATGGGAGGCAACAACAACAATTTCCACCATTTTAATTGTTATTGTTGCTTCCCATGGTATTCTAGAGCTTAGTTTTTCATCGATAGATGGCGCACCTCAAGTGGTAGTACTATAGTTTATATATACAACGCCGGAGCCAAAAGAAAAACAAACAAGTCAATCTAAATATGAGAAAAAAAGGCTGAACATTGCTGCGCGGTATGAAGAAGACAAGATAATTCGAATTCAAACCAAGCAATCATTATGATGAAGGAAATAAATCTTTGAATCGTTAGAAGAATGAAGATGGAGAATGTAGAGTTTTGTTCGACAGTGCGTAAAGTGATGTACGTACATCGTGTTTGTCCTCAACGAACGACGTGCACTGCAGTGCAAAGTGTCTGTAGGTACATCCTTTTTTATGAAGGAAGGACAAAAATATCCAAGAGACAGAGCACAGACGTTCTTTAAGGATGAATATGGTTCCAGCTTATAGGCAAGCAATCCATTCTGCTTGTTTTGTGCCGCCATCTTAATTGCACAATAATTCATATTGCACCAATAAATTTCAGTTTAATAACCATCAATCAGACAGAAGGATGAAGACAGCACGTATATGGGTATACACATCGGAGCTTGGAGAAAAGCAAAGTTGGAGATATTTGGTATAAATCTATAACAAACAGAGTTATGTAGGTCATTAAATTCCTTTCAAGCAGTATTGGTATTGTTGATTGAAATGAAATAGTTGCACTAGCTGTTTGCGTTTGGCAGAAGAACAGCAATGGAAATTAATTGGTGGCCTGAAACCATTGGAAAGTAAATATGTAGCGAGAAGACGGGCTTACATTTCGTAATTAATAACTAGCGGATGTTCGAATCAATTTAAGAAGAGCTGAGGTGCACTATACTCGTAAATATGTTTTGTCATAAAAGAAAACGAACAAAAAATAGCACCGTACCGAAATACTGCTTTCGCAACTTCGTTGCTCAGCCAAGTGTATGTCCAGTGGGCTGACCCATATCAATAGTTTCTCGATTTAAGAAGGCTTTACCAATGTAAACTCTTATTAGACTGTTGAATCTGATTTCAATTATACAATATACATACTTGTGAATAGACACTATACAAACAATTTTGGGTGCTAAAAATAAGTTATAAGGATTTTTCGCGTACTTTTTTTGAATAAAAACTGTAAAAAATTATTAAATGAGAGATGTATTTATAGCACTTTCCATTGGTTTCACACGGGGAACCACTCATTCGTTAAATTAATGGCACAAGAAAAATGCTCTTGTTCAAGTTTGATTACAATGTCTATTTGCACACAACAGTTTCAAAAGTTTTGCCAATGTCAAATTGGTTTGCGCAGCATGTTTCGAACTACAGAGTTATTTTTGCTCGTTCCGCAGATTAAGTAACGCTTAAGCAGCGTTCAACACTTGGACAAGGACAATGAGACAATACCCAATTGTCTTGGACTAGCGAACAGTGGTACATACATATACTGCCTAAAACACCTCTGTCTGCATTTTATGTTCGCTTTATTTTACTCGTGTAGTTGATTGTCTTTTTTTTTATTTTTTAATACAAATTCTATATTCCAACTTCATTGGTAATAAAATAAAATAATAAAATCAAATTATGATTTCAAATCCTTCTTATCAAGCAATCAAAGGGTTGGCAGAGAAACCACTTTGAGAACCATACACCTCGTCTAGATGGCGGGCTATGATTCGTTGAGGATTTCTATACCAAACCCGCTTACTGAACCAGCTCTTTGACAGAACCATTGTGCCCGAGCCAACCAGCAACCTGCCTAGCTGGCATAAAGTCTGCAGTACGGTTACATTGAGCTGCCATATGGTTGGCTTGGCAGATCGTCCTCCAAGGTAGTACTAGCTCATCCCGTCCTTCTCCGCAAAAAACTTCTTATTAAACCGTTCCAATCCTTCGGTTAGTTATTTAGTGCATATAAGCGCTAAAAGGGTTCTTCTTAGGAGCTTTCAATTCATTTGATAACCGCCATTTCTGTCTACCTACCTAAAAGACTTAGTACTTATTATGTAGGGTTAGGTACCAACTGTTGAATTATTGATTCAAAATAAATTGGTATGGCCTTTAGTCCAACCTTTGTATATAGACACTATATTACTGTCGTAAACGAGTATAAATTTATGCAAAAGGCCGTCGTGGGATGTCGCTGTCAATGCGCTGGCAGCAAAAAAAGCGAAGAATAGAATGTAGCAAGAATAATAAAAAATATTGCTAAGGAGGTCATATCATAAGTAATGAAATAAATGTTGAGTTAAGGTGTCGCTTAGAAACTGAATGGAACTGGTTGTATTTTACACCTAAACATACAAGGAAAATCGTTTGTAGGTAAATGCATAGACAAGTAGAAAAGCAGTATTTTTGTTTAAAATGCTAATAATGTAAAATAATATATTTCCAATAAAAGCTAAATGCCGACGGGGTTTGAAAAATATAAATATGTAGATAGATATTTTTCAATTTAATAAATATGAAGGTAGTCATTGTAGTCATTTTTAATTGAAAAAAAAATATATACATACATAGGTATTTGATTTTCGAAATATTTTGATATTATATATTTTTATATTAGATTTTATATACAGTGGTCCCTCGATAATGTGAACTAAATAAAACAAGGCGTTTTCGGATTTTAGAGGTGTTCACATTACTGGAACATTTTCTTCGGTTCTTATTAAGAGTTTGAAACAACTCGTATCCATTTATTGCAAACAAAATTACGGGTAAAACACAGTCTCAACATTTATTCAGAAAAACAAACACATTACTTATGTAGGAGTACCTAATTACTACGCAAAAGAAAACATTAAAAAAATATCTGTATCGACATAGTGAATAGCCTTATTCGATCTTACTATTGCAAAACTTCGAAATTTGTTTAGACGAATATCAGTTAGGTTTTCCTTTCTTTTATATTGCATGCAAAACTATCAAGAGATAAAAAAATATGTATATGTAGATAGGTACCTACTTGTAAAATATTATTGGCGCTTCTTTTGGATTAAATACTTTAATTTGCAAAGCTAATTCTAAAGTGGGCGGTAGAAGGAGTACAAGTAAAATTTTGGTCAAAAAAGGATAAGTAGGGTAGAAGGGGGTGCATTTGCCATAGAGGTACATTTGACAATTCAGTTTTTCGGTCAAACCAACAAAGTGTCAAATATCAAAAAATCGATTTTTGTTTCACATTTCTAATTGCAAACTTCCCACAAAGTTTGACATTTCTCATATAGACACCAACCAAATTGGACGTGTGTGCTTTTTTTGTGTCTGCTCGAACCAAACAAAATAAGGTAAACAGTGTGTATCGTAGCTCAAATGGACTGTATAACCATATCCGATAATTAATATGTGAAATGAAATAAAACACAATAGTTTAGAGTGGAAAAAATATTATAAAAAAACCAATAAGCACATTTTTTATTCCTTCTCTGTTCAAAATCCTGCTTAAGACTAACTCTCACTCGTGCTTGTTCGCAGAACAAGCACTGTTTCGTTAAGTTCTTACATTAAGTTTTATTTGCATTTGATTGTATTTTCTTATACTTATTTGACCATCGAATGCAGAGTTGCCAGGAATCATGCGATTCGATACAGTCCTGGCGAAAACCTACGGTTTTCCACCCCTTTCGCTTTTATTTTAAATATATCTCTGCTAAATACAAATTTATTGTAATATATAAATCATTCCAGCTCCTTGATTGGTAAGATGCCGATCTTCTGTACCGGTGTCGTAAGTTGATTGCTCGCTGTTTGCAGAACCACGCTCCTTATTAGTCCATCACTGCCTGGTATTAGTTTTAGTATCCGCACCCTCGCCCACTCCGATGATGGGAAATTGTCTCTCCTGATTATGCAAAGTTGTCCTTCTCTCAAGCCATATTTCTTCTTTCGCCATTTCTTCCTCTCTTATAGAGGTGTTATACCGTAGATAATTAAAGAAAGACCAGATGAGTTAAATTCAACTATATTCAATTTATTATAATTATTAAATCTACTCTAATTGTTTAAGGTATAATAAAGCAAGTTCACTGAGCGGAGGTTAAAAGCAGACTGCCCTCTAATCCGCCGCTTTACATTGTTCAAAGGTTATAAAAGACTAAAGAGTGAGTACAATAGATTAGCAAGTTCGTAATTCAAATATACATTTCTCTTAAACTTGGTTAAGATATACAACACTCCTCCCCTTCCAAAACGTCATCGTCTTCTATGTCGAAGTCTTTCATTTGAGGTAAGTCGAACAGGTGGCTTACGTATACGGTTGGAACGCCGTGGTAATATAGCACTATCACTAGATGGCTTAAGAATGCTCTTTGGTTCCGAATTTGGCGACGTAGAACCTTCAGAATTCTGGCACAGGCTGGCCAGTCGATTAGCTTCATCAAACTCAATAGACCCAAGCATTTTCCTTATTTGATTTTGATGCCTTCTAGTTGTTCCCTTAGCTGTCTTAACGTCAAACATCTTTCTTCCCACTTTAGCGATGATTTTAGCTGGCACCCATCTAGGTCCTCTAGAGAAATTTCGAATATACACTTCCTCTTCTATGTGAAACTTTGAAACGATGTTCGGCAAAATTGGTTTGTCCTCTCGTGGAGCCAGTTGCGAAAGCAACGTGCGGGGTTGCCTAGCGTGTAAGAGTTCCGCTGGAGACTTCCCCGTTGAATTTGGTAGGCTCCTGTAAGACGAAAGAAAATTTAATAATGAAATTCGTTCGTTATTACCTTCGTGATAGATCTTCTTCATAGCGGACTTAAAAGTCCGAACCATCCTCTCTGCCTCCCCATTTGATGCAGGGTGAAAAGGAGCAGAGCGAAGATGATTTATGCTGTTAACAGTGCAAAATTTGTTAAACTCCTCAGAAGTAAACTGAGGACCGTTATCCGACACAAGCACCTCTGGTAGTCCCTCTATTGCGAAAATATTTTCCAAAGCAATAATAGTAGACCTTGTTGTTGTTTGCGCCATCTCCACAACAAAAGGAAAATTTGAAAATGCGTCCACGCAAACGAGATACATATTTTTCATAAACGGACCGGCGAAATCAACATGTACTCGCTCCCAAGGCTTTGTCGGTGTCGGCCAGCTCACAAATTCCTTGCGAGGACTAGAACTGTTTTCCAAGCAGGTTGTACAGCCGCGGATGAGGGTTTCAATCTGCTTGTCAATACCGGGCCACCAGCAGTAACGGCGGGCAAGCTGCTTAGTTCTAACTATTCCCCAATGATTTGAATGCAGCATCGAAAGCACTTTTTTTCTCACTTTAATTGGAATTATTACTCGTGACATGTTTGATTGGTCCATAAGTACCCCTTTGTTTTGCACTAATGCAAAGCGTCTATCAAAGAATGGTTTCAACTCTGGCTTGAGTTTATCGCTTACATCAGGCCATCCTTCTTGTACGAGCTTAAGGACTTCCTTTAACACAGGATCCCTAGCGGTTTCCTTTTCCAAGATTTTGGCATTAACTGGGAAATCTGAAATCTCTTCCTCTAGCTCAACTACCATCTGAAAACAATTTTCCTCATGTTTATCAAACTCCACATCCGGCCCCGAAGGTAAACGCGATAATCCGTCTGCATTTCCATGCAGATGCGTTGATTTGTACTTAATCGTATAAGTATAGCCCATTAATATAATTGCCCAACGTTGTAGGCGGTGTGCTGTCATTGTCGGAAGTTGTTTGCATGGATTGAAAATTGATGTAAGTGGTTTATGATCTGTCACCAGCTCAAAAACTCGACCATAAACGTATTGATGAAACTTCTGGACTCCAAAAATAATAGAAAGAGCTTCTTTTTCTATCTGACTATACTTCAGCTGTTGTGCATTTAGTGTTTTAGAAGCATGAGCTATCGGGCGTTCCGAACCATCTGAATACCGATGAAGAAGAACTGCCCCAATTCCATGGGATGAAGCATCCGTAGCTAAAATGAGCGGTAGATCATCTATATAATGAGCAAGGCCAGTTGCTTTGACAACTCCAGCTTTGAGTTTATCAAAAGCATCTTGATGGGCGCTATTCCAAATAAATCGGACGTTTTGTTTTCTGAGCTCATTAAGCGGAGCTGAAATTTGAGACAGATTATCAATAAATTTACCATAGTAATTAACTTTTCCTAGAAAAGCCTGCAGCTGCTTGAGATCCGTTGGTGCTCTCATCTTTTGAATTGCTTCAACCTTTTTCTCTGAGGGCTTGATGCCGCTTGCATCGATCATATGCCCTAAATATTCCACCTTTTCCTCAGCAAACACACATTTTTTTATGTTGCATCTAAGACCGTATGATGCTAAACGTCTTAGAAGTTCTGTGACCGTCTCCAAATGCTCATCATTGTTTCTCCCTGTACAAATATAATCGTCTAAGAACACAGCACAATTTGACATACCTTTGACTATCTGGTCCATGAGCTGTTGGAACATTTCAGGAGCACATGCAACTCCAAAAGGAACTCGCTGAAACTCCATCAAACCAAATGGAGTATTAATTACTAAGTAGGATTTTGACTCTTCGTCCAGTGGAATCTGTAAATAAGCTTCGCTTAAGTCTATTACAGTATACAACTCACCACCTTTAAGGTTGTGGAAAATTTCCTCTGGGCGTGGAAGCGGGTAGCTGCTTACTTCAAGTTGAGGATTAATAGTCATCTTAAAATCCCCACAAATGCGAATTCCTCCAGAGCTTTTATTCACAGGGACAATTGGAGATGCCCACCTACTCGTCTCTACTGGTTTCAAAATTCCAACCTCAACCATCCTGTCCAATTCACGCTTAACACTATCCATTTGTGCAAAAGGTATTGGCCGCGACTTAAAAAATTTTGGAACCGCATTTGGTTTTACATGCAACTTTGCCTTAAATTTGCTGCAACAACCTAAACCATCTTGAAACACACCTGGAAACTGCTTGCACACCTCACTAATTTTTGCTCTCAGATCTTCGCTGTTGATGGGAGTTCTAGCATATAAGACTTGTTCTGCACAATTTACTTTAAACCCCAAAGCATCGAACCAATCCATTCCAAGAATATTTCCACCTTCATGTGTTTCGATAACCAATAGCGGTAAATTATGCTCCCGGCCCTGAAACTCTACTTTTACATCAGCCTTTCCTTTGATTGGAATCTGATAGTTTCCATATGTTTTAAGCACTGTCGTTGTTTTCACACATTCAATATCACCCATTTTCTGAAATGTTTCCAGACTCATCATAGAACACGTGGCACCCGTGTCCAATTGAAATTCCTGTGGAACTCCGTTTATGAACACTTTCACCATAAAATGTTTTGCATAGCGCGTGACTTCTAATGAATTTTGGCTTAAAGTTTGAATACTCTCCTCTCGAATGGTCTGAATCTGCTCAACCCTCTCAAATTTAATTCCCTGCTTCTTTTGTTGTGGGCATACCGAGGAAATGTGACCCTTTTCATTGCAAATGCGACAAGTAGCCTCGCGCATAGGGCACTGATGGTATGCATGCCTTATACCACAACCAGGACACGATCGTCGTACCTCTTTTTTATTGCTACTATAACTCCGGTACTTATTTTTACGACCTTGGGAATGTGAACGTCTCTTAGAAAAATGCAGTCCTACCTGTTGTACTGCATGTACTTGCATGGCATTGTCACCTTTAATAGCTAAAACTGACTTTTGAGTGGATTCATAAGTCTCGGCTATTTTAATAACATCCTCTAAGCTAGGATTTGATTTTTGAAGTGCAGCGGAGCGCACAGCATCATGTGGTGTATGAAGAACCACTATGTCCCGTATCAAATTATCCACAAACGGTTGTTTGCAGTCTTTTTTGTCACACACAAACTCACAATCACGTGCCGCTCCGTGGAGATCCGCTAACCACTCACCATATGTTTGTCTTTCTTTCATGCGTAACTGGAAAAAAGCATAACGGGCCGCCAGAACATGCGTTTTTTCCGAAAAGTGCTCTGTCAGCTTTTTTATTAAATTTTCAAATGTTTCGTTCTCTACCTTTGAATCAGAGAACAAATTTCTTACAAGCTCATAGAGATCTGGACCAGACCATGATAAAAAAAATGCTTTTTTCTGAGAGTCCGCCTCAACATTATAAGCTTGAAAATGCTGCTTCAACTGGTCAACAAATGATTTCCAGGACTGCTTACGCTTATCAAAAGCAGGGAATACCGGAATATGCACTTGGGCTTGCACACTCCTTGTCATTGTTTCCGAACCACTTGTTTCCTTTGCCTCCTTCGCCGCTACACTCTCCCACATTTTTTTTTGATCTTCCATTACCCCCTTCATCCATTCATGCTGTTGCTCAAATAAGGATTTGAATTGCAAAATCAACTTATCTGAATCCGCCATCCTCGTCGCCACTTGTTATACCGTAGATAATTAAAGAAAGACCAGATGAGTTAAATTCAACTATATTCAATTTATTATAATTATTAAATCTACTCTAATTGTTTAAGGTATAATAAAGCAAGTTCACTGAGCGGAGGTTAAAAGCAGACTGCCCTCTAATCCGCCGCTTTACATTGTTCAAAGGTTATAAAAGACTAAAGAGTGAGTACAATAGATTAGCAAGTTCGTAATTCAAATATACATTTCTCTTAAACTTGGTTAAGATATACAACAAGAGGAGATAAGTACTCTTCCTTCGATCTGCTCCAGAAGTGTGCAAGCATAGTCTTGCGCTCCTTCCACAATTGTATGCCCTTGGTATTTGGCATCTCATTGGTTATAAACGGTAAAACAAGCGGTCCACCAACCAAAATGTCCCGGCGTTAACGCCTGCAAATCATCAGGATCATCGCTTAAAGGATGTAGCGGTCTTGAATTCAAGATGGCTTCTATCCCAGTAAGTAATGTCAAAACCTGCTCAAGCTCATATGCCAAAACCTTCGCTCCAACAATTTTCGTCAAATGATATTTCATCGACTTTACCACTGCTTCGTATATCCCACCTGATGTGGTGCCGCAGGAGTCATAAACTTCCATTCCGTCTCTTCTAAACTTAAGTGTTCAAATGTATCCTTCACTAACCAACGCTCTTTGGCTTTCTGCAATTCCTTCGCTGCAGCGACAAATGCTGTACCATTGTCTTTTCACACCTGCCCCTTCTTGCTATGAATCTTTCGAAACAAGCAATGAACGCCACTGACGTCAGATTTGATACCAAATCTATATGCACTGCACTAGTTTTAAGGCTAACAAAGGCGGAAACCCAACATTTCTGTCTTATCATTTGCTCACCTGCTCTGTCGATCATCTTTATTTCGAATGGACCTGCATATAGTCTACCCCTGTGTGTAGAAAAGCCTTCCCTGCTGTTACTCTCTCTGACGGCAAATCAGCCATCAATTGCATCTCAAAAAGTTGATTATAACGCACGCAAACCAAACACTCATGTAAGTAATTCCTCAGCTGACTTCGGAGCTTCGGAATTCAGAATCTCTGACGAATGTCCTGCATCATGATCTGCACTGCTCCATGATTCATTATCCATGATCAACCAAGCCAATCGAGAATCATTTGGCACGATAGCTGGATGCCTTCTCTCGTATTCTATCTCTGCTCTTTCCAATCTTCCTGCTACTCTCAGAATGTTTTCAACATTTAAGATTGGCATTAAGGATTCTATCCTGCTCTTTTCTGGCAAACACATGTCCTTCTTTATACAAATGATTTCTTTCGCAAAATACTTTTCCTGCTCTTTTGTCAACAGGTGACCGATTGGTTTCATCCTCTCTTCAGATGGTTGCCCAAGTACTGCTTTATCTCCTGCACTCTCACCTGCTCTATTCCTTCTTTTCCCTTGACGTGCAGAACGTCTCCATTTCTTTCCATCTCTTCATCTTCTTTTCGTTGCTTTATTTTTGCTTTTTATTACATAGCTGATTACATTAATCGCCTTCTCTAATGTAGACGTGTATTCAATCAATGGAATACTCCTTCTCCAGCACTTCAAATAAATAGATAAAGGCTCTGTAAATTTTGTTATCACAAAAACTTTCATCTCATCCCTCCCCCCATCTGAAACATTTGGCACAAACTTTTCAGATGACCAGCTCGACCGAGGTTTTGCCAACCATTCCGGCCCATGCAACCACAACTTGTTATCAACCAATGCTGATGGCTTTATTCCTCTTCTTAGAATATCAGCCGGGTTATCCTCCGTTCCAACATGTCTCCACCTTTTGACTTCGGTGTTTGTTTGTGTAGACGAGACTTTATTCGCTACAAGCGTTTTTAAATCGCATGGTAATTTATTTATCCAATGCCGCACTACGAGTGAATCTGCCCAAAGATCATACTCTATACCTTCCCATTTCATTATTTTAATGACGTTTACAATTAGCCGTCCCAATAGCTCCGCTGCTGCTTGCTCTAAGCGCTGTATTGCCACCGTTGTAAGTGGTGCAACCCGTGTTCTTGCTGTGATGAGATCTGCTGTAATCCTGCCGTACGTATCGTTCTCAGATAAATCGCTGCTCCATATGCCCTCTCAGAAGCATTCGAACATCCATGTAGCTCTTTTCGTACTTCTTCTGAAGTACCTATCCATCTCCAAATTTTCACGTTCTCTAAATATGTTATTTCCTGCCAGAAATCTCTCCATCTCTCATTTATCTGTCTAGGGAGTCAACACAGCTCCTACGCTTCTCTTGGTTATTGCCTGCTGAGTCTCCGGTGTTTTTACCACAAACGTGAATTGATCCTTCTCAAGCAGCCACTTCAAGCCCAAAACTGATTTTCTCATCATCCTGGAACATAATTGACTCCTGCTCTTCATAGTTCATGTCCTTCACAAGAGCTTTGGAATTGGAGTTCCGTTTTTTAAGCTCAAAATCTGCCCCTTTTAAAACACGATCGAAATCTTTTGATGACTTGATCTCCTTCTCTTCAGAATCACCACCTGTGGTGCAGTCATCCATACAAAATTCCTGCTTAATTTACTTTGCAGCTTCTGGAAACTCCTGCTATGCCTCCCTTGCACATTGTACAGTATTATAAGCTGATGAGGTCACACCATAAGTGACTACTGTCAGCCAATATTCTCTCAAATTGTCCTGCGGGTTTTCTATCCAAAATATACGCTGCAAATCCCATTGTTCCTTCGCCACCTTCACCATTCTGAACATCATTTTAATGTCCGCACTAAAAGCGACACGATGACTGCGGAAGCGCATTAAAATTTCGTGCAGATCCTTCTGTAAATTTTCTCCAAAGTTGCACTTCATTTAATGAACCTTCACTTTACCTTCATTTTTCCTGCAGCTCCCATCTAACATGACCCTTAACTTTTTGGTGACGCAATGATGTGGTATATTGTTTTGGCATGCACTGTGCCAGTCACTGGTGTCATATGTCCTGCTTCTTCATTTTCTCTCATAAACTCTTGGTACTTTTTTTTTTTTTAACTCAGGATCTCCTGCCAACCTTCTCTCCAAGGCAAAGAACCTACGCTTAGCTGGTAGCTCTGAACTTCCAAGGTCTTTCACTGCTTCCTTCAAAGGAATCGTCACAAAAATCATCACGTGAATTTGTTTTGATGAAATTTCGCACCACCTGCTCCTCCTGCTCTTTTGACCTGCTCAACGACACTTCTATGTCATTTAAACCATTAATGCCAAAAACGCTTAAGCGATTCATGAAGTTGATTATTATCCATGCGCACTGCCTTCGATACCTGCTCATTGTTCATGCTATCCTTCTCATTGCCATACTCTCCCAATATAATTCTGCCGAAAACAGTTTCCATCTCAAGGACATCACCTCGTCGATGCTCTAAGACAGAAGTAAATGCTTCTGCTATGAACCTGCAATAAATCTACAGTACCTGCTTTCCAATAATGTGGATCAGCAAGAGATGCTGTAGCAATGCTCATCAGTGGCGATTTCAAGTTGTGTGTTGGCACTACTGGATGCCAATTAACCTGCTTATGAAGAATCCAAAAGTCCTGCTCTATTAAAACCAGATTGGGCTGTGCGCCCGTATCTAAAAATGCTCTTACCGGCCCATACTTCCTGCTATCCATCTCGATTCTTACTTGTGCCGTAGGCATCAAGGTAACTCTCTCCTGACATAAAGACATAAAAAGACGAAATAAATTTTAATCATACTTTTATTTTTGTTTTTAGAAGGCAAACGCCTAGCTTTCTTAAAATACCCCCAGGACATCACCTCTTCCAAATCACATCTTGCTTTCTCTCTTCCTGCTGTTCCTGCTACTTCTTCCGTCCTGCCCTTCTCCAACCGAGGGCGTTTCCTGGGAGGCATAATTAGTCAATCTGCCTTTTTCTTATTTTCGCTTGTCTGGCTCCTTCTCTTCTTTCACTTTTCCTGCGCATATAGAACAGTTTCTGCACCCTTCCCAATCTCTTTCGTAGAACTATTTTGCATTTGCTTCCCGGGGCATCGACAACACGGCCCTTGGAAGCAGTCCTTTGGGGCATGGCACGTCTTAAGACAATTGGGGCAAAGTGCCTTTTCCTTCACCAGATCCTGCTTAGCACGAATGCTCAGTACTGCAAACTCTAGACAACGTCACATTGGATGATTCAGAAAGGAGATGGCCCATTTTCCTAGGGAACCTGGGCCCAGTGCGTCCACTAATGAATCTAGTATCAAATGAAAGGTGATATTAAGGACATTATGTGGGTGAAATATTTTTAAAATCGTTCGTGGCGTTTTTGAGATATTTGAGCTTGAAGTTGACTAATTCAGAAGCAGAATGTCACTTATTTTTCCGTCAAAACTGCTTATATTTTCCGATGTAAGATACATAGGGAAATAAATCTGGTATCAAATGAAAGGTATTTTGTCCACTTTTTCATCGTAATACAAATTATTTTTTTACATATCCTATATTCTCCAATATTTCGTTTTAAGTTATTAGAAATCAAGTTTTTTTTACTAACTTTTTAAACGTCAATACCTTAAAAAGATCGGCAGTGATTCCTAATTTTTTAACATCATTTTAAAGACTATTTATTTACCTTTAATTTGATATATAATTTAGTGCCTTTTATTAAATACAAACTTAGTTTTGAATTAACTTACACTAAAAAGCATATTTACATACATTATGTGCTATGCACTTTTTCGTTTAGCGTTATTTTTTATAATTTCTTAACCAAAATTAGCAAAACATGTTTTATTTATTACTTACTTTAAGCCCGATAAACAACATTTATATTGATGACAATCTAGGTGATGTTATAAGAAAACATGCATCATGCTATACTTCGAAAATATAGTCCATGTAAAAAACTTACCGTTTTCTTTTTATTTTCAGAAGAAGTTTATAAAAGACACATAATTATGTAGATGTAATAACTTATAGTCTTTATTTTTTCAATATTGATATGTACAAAAAGATTTAAAACTAAATGGTTTTTATTAATATGAGACATAACTTTTAACTTATATTAAATGCGAAATGGAGTTATTGCATTGAAATAATAGATTTTTATAATTCATTTTGGTTTAATTACATACATAATAACCTACGTCCTACAATAATTATAATATTAAGTATTATTTCAGATCATATCCTATATTCTCCAATATTTCGTTTTAAGTTATTAGAAATCAAGTTTTTTTTACTAACTTTTTAAACGTCAATACCTTAAAAAGATCGGCAGTGATTCCTAATTTTTTAACATCATTTTAAAGACTATTTATTTACCTTTAATTTGATATATAATTTAGTGCCTTTTATTAAATACAAACTTAGTTTTGAATTAACTTACAAATGGACTTTTTGGCAACACACAGTTAAATGAAAATGACCAACCAGCCATAATCACATGTGACGGAACTTATGTTTACCTCCAAAAAGTTCAAATTATAGTTTCCAAAACGCAACATATAGTCTGCATAAGTTTCAGAATTTAGTTAAACCCTTTATGATGACATGCTGTGACGGCTATATAATAGACGTATACGGACCTTATGCAGCAATTGATTCTGATGCAACAATTATTAAAAATCTTTTTAGAGATGAATATGGGAACATGAGGCGTTTTGTTAAAGAAAATGATGTTTTATCCTAGACAGAGGTTTCAGGGATGCTATTTCAAGCCTAGAATCCTACGGGTACAAAGCTCACATGCCTGAAACTGTTCTGGAAGGGAATAATCAGCTGACAACAGCTCAAGCTAACAAGGCAAGATGTGTTACAATGGTAAGATGGGTTGTGGAAGTTGTCAATGGACGCTTTAAGAGAGATTTTAAACTATTCCGCCAAAACTTTTTTAATTTAGCTACTCGTCACTTAATGGATGATTTTAAAATTGCAGCTGCAATCCTTAATAAGTTCCATCCTCTGTTAGAAGACAATACAGATGCCAGCGTTTTACTGGAGTTGGCTTTGAGTAGATTAAATACTCCTAACCATTTAGGCGATTTTGTTAAGGAAAATAACTTAAATAGAACTAGGGCAGTGTATCGTAGAATTAACGGACACATTCCAAGCTTAAATAACTTTCCTTTGCTTGATTTGACAGAGATTCGTAAAATATCATTGGGAAATTATCAAATCAAACAAGCTCGCTCTTATTGTGGGGAACATCTTAAAAGCAAAAGAAGTTATATAATAGAAGTTTGTGAAAATGTAATAAGAATCAATTCTACACATCAAAGCCTGGTTGGAAACAATTATTTACTTAGAGGTCGCATTAAATCTCGACACATCAGTGGGAAAATATAATTTACATACATCCTTGTCAGTAATGAATCTGATGTAGCAAATAGTTGCAACGCAATAGAAGCGTACTATTGCAATTGTCTTATAGGAATGAGAACTGTTGGTTGCTGCGCTCATGTTATGAGTATTTTGTGGTACTTAGGATTTGCTCGTCACCAACAAAATATGAACATAGCTCCAGCTTGATTTTTAAATACTATTTTAATAGACAATGAAGTTGAAGGAGAATAAATCTGAAATAATACTTAATATTATAATTATTGTAGGACGTAGGTTATTATGTATGTAATTAAACCAAAATGAATTATAAAAATCTATTATTTCAATGCAATAACTCCATTTCGCATTTAATATAAGTTAAAAGTTATGTCTCATATTAATAAAAACCATTTAGTTTTAAATCTTTTTGTACATATCAATATTGAAAAAATAAAGACTATAAGTTATTACATCTACATAATTATGTGTCTTTTATAAACTTCTTATGAAAATAAAAAGAAAACGGTAAGTTTTTTACATGGACTATATTTTCGAAGTATAGCATGATGCATGTTTTCTTATAACATCACCTAGATTGTCATCAATATAAATGTTGTTTATCGGGCTTAAAGTAAGTAATAAATAAAACATGTTTTGCTAATTTTGGTTAAGAAATTATAAAAAATAACGCTAAACGAAAAAGTGCAGAGCACATAATGTATGTAAATATGCTTTTTAGTGTAAGTTAATTCAAAACTAAGTTTGTATTTAATAAAAGGCACTAAATTATATATCAAATTAAAGGTAAATAAATAGTCTTTAAAATGATGTTAAAAAATTAGGAATCACTGCCGATCTTCTTAAGGTATTGACGTTTAAAAAGTTAGTAAAAAAAACTTGATTTCTAATAACTTAAAACGAAATATTGGAGAATATAGGATATGTAAAAAAATAATTTTTATTACGATGAAAAAGTGGACAAAATACCTTTCATTTGATACCAGATTTATTTCCCTATGTATCTTACATCGGAAAATATAAGCAGTTTTGACGGAAAAATAAGTGACATTCTGCTTCTGAATTAGTCAACTTCAAGCTCAAATATCTCAAAAACCCCACGAACGATTTTAAAAATATTTCACCCACATAATGTCCTTAATATCACCTTTCATTTGATACTAGATTCATTAGTGGACGCACTGGGCCCAAAAATGGGCCATCTCCTTTCCACGAGTGGCAAGGCAACAGCCTCTTGTCACTTGGTGCTCCTGCTCTTCGGGCATTACTGCCAGCTGCTCGCATGTCCTCATACCTGCTCAAATTCAAATGCGCCTGAAATTGTGACAACGGCTGCTCAAATTTCCTGCCATCGCTCCGCTCAATGCCTGTTCTGCTCTACCTGGTATGCCTGCTATGCGTGTTCTTGGAGCCATTTTTTTAGCTTCTCCTGCAATACTGCGTGGCAGCAAAGTAATTTTCTTCCGCTCCAGCAATCCTGCGTTGTATCTCCACGTTGACCAACATATCGTCGGCCAACGCAATTCTGCTCTCGCTGATCTTGACCTGCGACCAGGCTTCTGACCTGCGCTGCTGCCATCGTACAAATTCCAAAATCTGGAGATTTCACAAAGGCAAGCATCCTGCTCACTGAAAATACACCAGCATCCAATTCATATTGGTGATTTTCCTCCTGCTGGTTCTCAATCTTTTTTATTCGCTTCTCTTTTCTGTAAATATATAAAATCGTATTGCATTAGAAATTATGATTCAAAAATGTCCTACCCTGAAAATGAAAGAGATACTCGTTTGCAGTAGGTACTTCAATTTCCCAATATGCAGATACATACATAAATAAATAATAGTTTGCAGTTGGTACTAAAATTCCCAGTATGCAAAAACAAAATAAAATAAATAATAAATATAATAAAAAAAAAGGTCGGCTAGTTGTTGCTGCTTTTGTCGTTGCAAATATAGTTTGTTTATTAAGGTATGTTGCATCGAGAAGCGAAATTCTTTTGTGGCTCATTTTCCTGCTTTAAAAATATTTATTCTTTTTGAATTTAAAATATTTTATTCCTGCCGCTTGCAAGCTTTCCTTCTCTAAAAACTAGCACCGTCGTGCTTTGAGTTTTTTCCTGCCCAGCTATGTGTCCTTTTTTTTTTAATAAATAATTTGTTCATGGCAACTGGTGCATTTGCACTCAAGTTCCTCCTTCACACCTGCTCTCTCATGTTTGGTAACTCGCACATATGTGCTTTGAGTTGCCCCTGCTATATTTCGAGTCCTTCACAATTTCTCTCATATTTGGTAACTCGCACAAATGTGCTTTGAGTTCCACTCGCCCCTACTATATCTCGAGTCCTTCACAACTTCTCTCTCATATTTGGTAACTCGCACAAATGTGCTTTGAGTTCCACTTGCCCCTGCTATATCTCGAGCAACAAAGCTTGTCAAGAGAAAAAAGTGACACAAAAAAAAACTTAACACCTATAAACGAAATTAATTTTTGATCCCTACCAAACAACAAAGCAGCAACATCACCGTAATATATCTAGGTAATATTGAAAAAATATCTTATTCATAAAAAACGATATTAAAAAGGTATATAAATCACACACACACCAAAGGAGGAAAAAGAACACCCTGCGCACTTCACTCATTTCAAAAATTCTCATTCTCCATAAGAAAACAAATAAACTCAGATCGCCCCCTGCCCGCTCACTCTACCTACCGAAAACAAAACAAAATCGCTCATAGACACTGCACACATACATCGGGACACATTTAATGCAACGGAAAAAGATAAAGAGAAAAAAAAGAAACCTGCTCCGTTGCAAAATAATCCAAAAAACCACCACCATTCACACAATCAAATATTTGCACTTCTTAACAATAAACAATACTTTGTCCTGTTTTAGGACTATATTTCAGCTCATCCTTGTTTTTGCTTTAAATAAATGTTATTTAAAATGTAAATATGTTAATATTATTATTGTATAGATATTGTTGTTGTTGTGTTTGTTGTTGTTTTAAATTTTCTTTCTTTCGAAAGACCGCTTTTGTTTTTTTTTCCCGAATGACGAAATTTGTCATTCTTCTCCTTCTCTTTGTCACAGTTGCGCATATACATAATGTGTTTTGTGTATGCGTATTCCTTCACTCCGGCTCGCTGCTCATGAGTCGTAACTCGTAAGTGTGTATTCTTGCTTTGAGGAGAGAATACGTAAATTCTTACCTGCTCTTGTTCTCTTGAGTCTTGACGAAGAATTTTCATCGGTCACCGCCGTTTGAAAAAGGGGAAAAACAACAACAATTTATATTTTTATACACTATCAGTTCTCGAGAGTAAGAAGCTTATATCAAGCATTAACTTACAATCAGAGACTAGCCAACACATATTATGTGCTCACTGGCTACGTCATTTAGTGCAGGTGTTAGTTGTTAGTAAGCAAAATATACAAATAGCATAACACCAGCACAAAAAATAAAAAATAAATAAACAAATACATTCATACAAAATAGATATAAAAACATTGAGAGCATATATATTGATCTACTTACATGCTGGTTGGTACATATTGATCATTATTATATAATGAAGTACCGTTTTGCACATCGCCTGCTGGTGATACACAGTTTTCTGTCCATACTCCTGTCGCGAAACTGCTGCGCACACTTTAATTTTTTGTGACACAATTGAGCACATTTTTATTATTCGCAATATTTTGTTCGTTATAAAACGAACCAAAATCAATCACTGCACTTATTTTTTTTTTTTTGTTATTGTTTTTTTTTTTTTAAACGAAACCTGCACCATTCCAACACTGGCACAATATCCGACGCTCGACATGGACCAATGTATCGTAGCTCAAATGGACTGTATAACCATATCCGATAATTAATATGTGAAATGAAATAAAACACAATAGTTTAGAGTGGAAAAAATATTATAAAAAAACCACTAAGCACATTTTGTATTCCTTCTCTGTTCAAAATCCTGCTTAAGACTAACTCTCACTCGTGCTTGTTCGCAGAACAAGCACTGTTTCGTTAAGTTCTTACATTAAGTTTTATTTGCGTTTGATTGTATTTTCTTATACTTATTTGACCATCGAATGCAGAGTTGCCAGGACTCATGCGATTCGATACACAGTGGTCGTTAATTTGTAGTTTTTATAGTGCTATGTGAATTTTATATATAAGTATCTTTTATAAATATAATAGTGTAGTATGTGAAAGTGATAAATATTAGCCGCTTACAAGGAAAAAAAGATAAAAATTATTTTATAAAAGAACAGTGTGTGGGGTACATTTGTCACTTGTTTGGGGGGTGCATTTGCCAGAGGCAAACCCACCCCATGGGTTCCTTTTACCAGGGTTAATGCACCCCATGGGTTGCTTTTACCAGTGGTAGATTCACCCCATGGGTTGCTTTTACCAGTGGTAAATTCGCCCCATGGGTTGCTTTTACCAGTGGTAAATTCACCCCATGGGTTACATTTACCAACGGCAAAGACACTTTGGGGGTGCCCTATTCTATCCTATTCTTCCTATTTTTCAGCTCACAGCTCAGAAAATGCTGCGCAATTATGCCAAAAAGGGCAATCGCCCAGAAATCGACGAGGGAAAAATGAGAACAGCAGTACAAAAAGATCTGCTTCGATTTCTTCTGATGAAGAAAATGATCACTTCTGCTTAGGTGACAGTGATAAGTCCAACAGGGCTTGGAATTGAAGAAGAAAGTGATGAACTATCAGACCAGTGATGATTTGGAGAAATATCGGGTGCGCGAAGACTGAGGATTATTGAGGATGTTTCGGGCGTTGACCGAAATCAAATATAATTAAAGTTACCAACACGGCAACACCCATTCATCCACTGGGAACATCTCGTGCTGCTGCTACCTTCGTTTTCAACATAAATTAAATATACCTACAATACTAAATGATGCAGCCGTTAATTTTAAATCTACCTATTTATTACTTTTTAAATAACCTCACTTATTATTGTTTTTTCGTTAATTTTAAACCTTTAACTTTTAAGCTTTTAAGTTAATATTAATATATGAATGAATAAATCTGTTTGTTACGTTATTATAAATTTAAGTATCTTTATTTGTTTTAAATTTGAAATTTAGGTACCTGGTAAACCCTCCCCTTGTCCTTCTCCCTACTGGGGAGGTTTTGCCACATCCCTTTTTTTGTTTTTTGTTAAATCATTAAAAATAGAAATAATTGAGATATTAAGATGAAATAAACTTTAAAGTGATAACAACGTCAAGGTACATATTAAATATCAAGAAAATATAAACCACGGAAAAGCTGTATGTAAGGACAATTTTCCTAAATCCTGGCAAATGCACCCCCTTCTACCCTACACCATTCGACTGTAAAATTGATGGCGCATTTTTGGAAAAAGCACTATAAGTCTATTGCACACACAAACCACCTTAAAAGGCAGTGGTCAAAGTAACAAAATTGTATGAGAAAAAATTGTGAGTGCTTAAAGTAGTATAAGTCAAGTTATACTAATTATGATCAAATAATGGGTATTTGTTTTTTGACCTGACAGCTAATATTTCTTTGACTTGTACTAAAATGACCAAATAATTCGGTAATGCAAGTGTTTTTTTCCCTCTTGTTCCATAGTCCATATGAACCATGGATGCTTGCATGAAAAGTAGGCTTTGAAATTTAAATGTTCGTCTAGGTATCTACTAACTATATACTTACTGTATATATGTATTTGGAGTTCCAAACCAACATTATAATTCGTTAGTAGTTTGTGTTTTGTGAGGGTGCAAAGTTCAAAGTGTTCAGTTATTGTTTAAAAACATAAAAAAGAATTATGTATTCCAAAACTAGTCGAGCTGCAAAAATGGTTGCACTTGCAATGAGTGTAAATCAAACAGGTAATTTTTGTCTAATTAAGTTGTTTCCCATTGTTTTCCGTTGTATGCAAAGTTTGATAATTCTTATTTTTTTAATGATTTTATCAGATATTTACACTGATGAAGATGTGTATAACCTTCCCTCAAGCAGCAATGATTTAAACCAGACAAATGGTTTTGATAGTGATGATTCTCTAAAAGATAAAGACTAATTGCCTGATTCGTCTTCTTCAATCTGCGATGAAATTAATGAACATTCAACCAATGTTGATGAAAATACAGAAAATCTGGATATGCCACAGCTGTCAAATAATCCGGCAAAAAAATTTTCCAGAAGAACAAGAGCAGAGAGGAAATTGAAAGAATGTACTGGAGAGGAATATGTTGACGTAAATGAAAAATTGGTAAGACAAAGACAAATGAAACCACTGCAGAATTGTCGTCTTAAATGTAGTGAAAAAATTCCGGAAAATGTAAGGCAACAACTTTTTGATGGGCATTGGTCCTTAGCAGATCATACCAAACAAGTTGGATACTTAGCAAACTTGATTGATACTTCTGCAACTAAGGTAACAAGGAAAAAAGAAGGTGTTTCAGAAGAAAATAAAAAAATATAGAAATACTACAAACACATTTTTTTTAAGTAAATGGAGAAAGAAAAAAGTTTGCCGTAATTGTTTTATAAAAACATACGATGTCAGCCACATGTTTGTTACGAATATCATTAAAAAAATATGTTAACGATCTCGGGAGTTCCATAGCAAGGCAGGAGAGGACTAAGGTATAACAATTAACTTTCTGACGACGCCATTGCGAGTGTAATAGAGCATATACTTTCATTTCCTTCCTATGAATCACACTATTCTTTGTATTGTGAAAAAGTATCAGCTCCTGTATCAAGGAAGATTTATTCCAGAGAATTTCATAACCAAAATCTCAGTTTTAGAATTCCACAAGTAGATACATGTCATACATGTGACACCTTGATAGTGAAAATTAAAATTGAATCCCAGATATACCTGAAGAAAAAATATACAAATGACTTAAAAGATCACCATGATCTTAGGGATGCAGCCTTTAACTCCAAGCGAATTGATAAGGATCGGGCAACAACCACACCAACTCTACGAACATTCGTTTTCGATCTACAACAATGCCTTCCCACTCCCTATCTTAATACATCTGTGGCATTTTACAAACGTCAACTAAGGACTGACTATCCTTAACCTTGGAGGGAATGATGATAAATGCTTTATGTGGCATGAAGCAGAGGGAGGACGTGGAAATAATCAAATAGCCACTGCCTTATATGAGGAGCTTATAAATTTGCCTGATGAGGTCGATCACATCGTACTTTATTCTGATGCATGCGGTGGTGAAAATAAAAACTCCCATGTTTCAGCTGTTTCTTACGGTTATGCAACATAAAAGTACATTAAAAATCATTGATCATAAGTTCATGATCAGTGACCATAGCCATATGGAGTGTGACATAGATCATGGGCTAATTGAAAAAAAAAACCGAATATCCTATATCACATCCTTACGACTGGTATCAACTTGTGCGAACTATTGGGGGAAAAAAAAGTTTACGGTTAAAGAGGTGACGCATGAGAACTTTTATGATTATGCATCATTATTGAAGTCCGCACTGGTTTTAAGGAAAAAGGATTCGACAGGCGAGCTTTTTAAATGGGAGAAAGCAAAATGGTTACGATACACTCGGTCACCTGGAATAGTATTGTGCAAAACCTGTTTGAAGGAGGATGAACCGTTTATAAACGTATCTTTCTTAAGACGAGGATACCCGGAACCAGCACTACAACCAAAAAAATACCTTACCTATTTCAAAAGAAAAGAAAAAGGATTTTTTGAGTTTGCTAACCCTAATAAGACCTGAGTTTCGCGAATTTTATTTAAATCTGAAAACTGAGAAGTCTGCGGTATATTCACTTCCAGATATGGGAGAATTTGTGGATTAATAATATTATAATAGTACCTACTTATTTCAGTATTGTTCTTTCTTTATAAATAACTTCTGACTATAAAAACTATTTGTTTTGATATTTTGCTATGCTTTTTATTGATTTTTCTAGTATAAGTCACTTTTCGAACAAAATATTAGTGGTCAAATGAGTATAAGTCGCTTTTTTGCCTTCTTTACTACTAAATATAACAAACTTCGTTTTCTATTTCTGAGCTCGGCATACAAATAAAAACTTACATTTTGATTAAAAAAAAATTGAAAATGGAAAGTTTGGTAACGTTTTTTCTCTGTACTGAAAAATTGCAATTTTTGACATATACTCCCTCTACCGCCCTACTAAGAATTATTCATTTGTCTTAAATCAATTGTTAAATAATGTACCTCTTATTGAATTAAAATTATCGTGTTCTTCCAATCATAGCAAGTGGTGACGAGGATTAGAAGATGGAGGCAGCATTAAACGAAATGCTTAAAACGCAAAAAGAATGGATGGAGGCAATGTCGGCGAGCAACAAGGCTATTCCCCAATTCCATTCCTTTGACTCCGATAAGGACTCGTGGGAAAGTTACCTGTTCCAAATCGAGCAGCATTTTACGGCGAATAGTCTAGAAGACGACAACCTGAAAAGGGAACAATTTTTATTAACGTGTGGAAACCAAATTAACAACTTGCTAAGAAAGTTAGTGAGAACATACGATGTTAGTAAACTCACATTAAAAGAACTTTCTTTGAAACTAACGAAACATTTTGAATCTAAATTACACGTCCTTGCTTCGAGGTGTATAAGTTCTTGTAACAAAAAATGCAAGACGGGCAATCATACGCGGAATGGATTGCACGAGATGGTGCTTTCTTCTGCTCCAAAGACGAATGCAATACATCATATTCGGAATTAATGATATGATTAATGAAGGAACATTGATCGTCTCTTATACCCCCCACGATGCTGTAAGGAATGCTGCAACACAAAAAACCATTAATTGGAGGAAATAGAGGAACTGCCTACAGCTTGCGAATCAACTCAACAAGCATCAAGCATACACACACCAGCGACTGCGGATGTCAACCTCATGAACGGAATAAATTATCAAAAATTCCCAAGTAAGTCTTATGATAACAGTTGCCCAAATTGCGTAACACATCATCCAAGAAACCTCTGCAAGCACATTGATTCAATTTGCGACTTTTTTCAGAAGCGTGGTCACATACGCAAGGTGACAGTTCGCGCTTTTTGCAAACACAATCTCATTATCAATTTAAGAACCGTAGGAGAAGAAGTTCTTGAAGCACAGTTACAATTCAACGTAACAGAAATCGATGGAATCAAGGCAATAATAAACATCAGACAGAATCTGCACATGCAATCCACGTTTACATAGGCAAGAAATTCTATGTCCTGACGAAATAAGCCAATGGACCTCCCCCCATCGTATTCGTCCAAAAATTAAATGGCACATTACGCTTATGTGGTGATGTCAAGATTACCGTAAACCCGTACCCAGAAATTGATCGGCATCCAGTACCCCGCATACAAGAACTCTTTCAAAAACTTCAAGGTGGCCAATACTTTACAAAAATTTATTTCTCAGATGCCTATCTCCAGATCCCGTGGGTTGTTTGAATACCAAAGACTAACTTTTGTCACATCGAGCTCAACAGGAATCAGGATCAGCTCACTGGAAATCTGGATTTTTGTGTCTCTTATCTAGATGATGTAATCATTTCCGGGTGCACCAACGGGGAAAATTTGACCAACCTCAAAGTGTTCTTAGAGAGACTAAAAATCCACGGTTTGCGATGCCGCCTGGAGAAGTGCCAGTTCGCTAAAAGTGAGGTACGTTGGTCATATCATTGATGAAGCAGGGATACGTCCTTCAGAGGCTCTAGTGAAAGCGATATCCAAGTTACCTGAACCAAAAGATCTCAAGGATTTGGAAGTATTTGTTGGTAAACTCAACTATATATTCAAATTTATTGACAATTTCGAACAAATACAAAGGTCAAATTTTCAAATAAGGAAATGATGAACAACGTTATTCCGAGCTATTCAAAGACCCATTTTCGAGATGTTCTACCAATCACGCTGGCTACTGATGCGTCAGCACACGGCATTGGAGCGGTTATTCTACATCAATACCCGGAGGGAACTGGAAAACCAATCGCCTTTGCCTAGAAAACACTAAATGCGACTCAAAAGACATCCAGATCGAAAAGGAGGCCCTGCTAATTATCTTTGGGGTAAATAAGTTTCAACAATATTTATATGGGCGTCAATTTGAACTTATAACCGATCATCAGCCTCTAGTGACTATTTTTAGCCCTAGCAAAAAGTTGCCTCATATGACCATTATTTAAGTGGAAGAAAAAAAGTTTGAATTAATGATATTATCAATCGTATAGAGAGTTGCCCAAACGTAGGTGTTCCGCAAAGATCTGTGCTTGGGCCTTTGCTTTTCCTCATAAACATTAACTCGATTTTTCAAATTCATCTTAATGGAAAACTTACAGCATGTGCAGACGATCTTGCATTGTCATACAAGTCCTTTTCACAAGAAATTTTGAACGGCCTAGTAAAACAGGATTTAATTTCCGTAAGAAGTTGGTTAACTCATCACCAAATGATGCTTAGCAAAAAATTGAAAGCTATTATGTTTTCCCTATCTCAATCTTTAACAACTAATCCTATAACTTATCATCATGCTTCATGCGATACAGTTCCTGCAACAGCTTCTGTTTGACTCTAGAGTTTGTAAGAGAGTACAAATATCTCGGCATACTAATTGATAATAGATTAACTTGGAAACCTCAAATTACATCAGTGCTTACAAAACTAATCTTCAGCCTATTGTAATAGCTCAGAAAAAATAATTAGGTTAATTATATAATGAATGAGATATAGCGCTTCGCAACAATTCCAGTGTTCATGTGCCAACACTGTCAAAAGAACAGTGCAGATGGTTTTCGCATGTCATTGCTCCATATATCCACAGTTAACTTCCGGTTGAGTTACAAAACATCGTCAAAAATAAGTTTGCATTTTTAGGAAGTTAAAAAACTGGCTTCTCTCCAGATCAGAAGTTGAGATACTTTTTGAAGTTATGTCATAGATTATTTCACACCGCAAAAAACCCATGAGATCTTTCATTGCATTGTAGGTACGTATTATTCTACACTCTTAAATGTTATTACAAGTAAAAAAATAATAAAACTAAAAATAAATTAGAACTTAAATTGCACGCTCGCTACTGACAATTTTCATCACAGAGTGTGTACCCAATTTTGATAATTATTTAATCAAAACTTAATACAGTTTATGTTAAGAGATGCATTTCATGTCATACTAAGTATCGATATACATTTTTAATATACCTACATTTACCGAATACTATATAATTTTTTAAAAATTGTTTTTAAAATTTAAGCATAGGGAAATGTCTGTTTTATATATATGTATATGCTCGTATATATATATATTTATAATTCCTCTAATTTTGTTAGTTTTGATTTTGATTACAAATATGAATTGAAAAAAAAGACTTCAACGATCGACAATTTTTCTAATGGGTTACACTTATACGATTCGCTTCCGACCAAACAAAACACAGAAACTGTCTATCACGTTTACCAGTAGTTCCCGATGAAGATTTTGACAAATTGGAAGCATCGTGCCATAAAATTGACGAAAAGTATTCGTCTATAGAGAACTTTTCTACAAATGTTGAGGTCATCGCAAAGTTTTCACAACACGATTTATATTTTCGTTAAGTTTTTAATTATATCAAACCAAACCAAACCAATTATATTTTTCTTCACACTCATTTTCTTTCAATCACTATCATTATCGCTTAAAAGGCTTTCACTTTTTTTTTACAGGAAGGTTGGCCAGCACGTTTGCCAGTATCAGACAATCAATTACTCCCATTTTTTCGTAGGTTTTGTCTCTTTCACAGCCAAAATGCAAGGGTAGTTATACCAAGTGCATCAAGGTCATTGGAGAGTAACTTGGATGAAACAAATGGCTAGAAGATACTGTTGGTGGCCCAAGATTGACGAGGTCATTGAGCCAACAGTTTCCAAATGTAATGCCTGCAAAATGAATACCAGCCCCTCACCGAGAGAATACTCCAGTTGGCCAACGTCAAAAAATGTTTGGGAGCGCATCCACATAGATTTTTCTGGCCCCTTCCAAAAATCAATGTGGTTGATCGTAGTTGATTGGAAGTCGAATTTTCCTTTCGTCATAAAAATGCATTAAACTACTTCACAAGCAACCATCAATGCTCTACGTTCCATATTTGCATTAGAGGGACTACCTAAGGTCATTGTGTAGGATAATTGTACCCAGTTTATCTCAAGCGAGTTCCAACAGTTTTGTCGAAACCATTCAATCCGACACATGACGTCAGCACCATTCCATTCTGAGTCAAATGGTTTAGCGGAAAGGATGGTAAAAACTTTTAAAACCGCTTTTCTTAAGATCATGGATGGAGGTCCGAAAAAAGAGGACGCACTCACAACATTCTTATCCACTTATCGATCAACTCCGAACGAAGATGGAATTTCACCAACTAAAAAACTTCATGATCGGCAACATCGGACTTTACTTTCATCTATGTTTCCTTGACCTAAATCGAAAAGTCGAACGATTGTTCCGAAGTTTCAAGAAACCCATCACGTTTTTCTACGACAATATATTCAAGGAAGGAAGTTCGGATTTGCGCTCATACTCAAGTCGCTGGAAAACAGAGTGTACGAAATTCAAACAAAAGAAAGCATCTATAGTTAATTACTTAAGGTGGCGCAGACAGTCCATTGTGGACCACGGCCTCAACCAACAATCCTCGCCAGCTAGGCCGGTCCCTAGCCAGTGGCCTCCAGTTGCGCACACCAAGTTGGTTGAGGTCGTTTACCACTTGATCGCGCCACCTTAGATGGGGTCTTCCAGAACTGCGTCGGCCCTCCGGGTTGGAATTGATGACTCGTCGGGCAGGAGCGTTTGCGTCCATACGCTCCACATGGCCCAGCCATATAAGCCGCTGAATTTTCAGCTTCTTAACCAAGTCAATGTCGCTGTATAGCCCGTACAGTTCGTCATTGAATCTTCTCCCCCATACTCCATTGATACGTACAGGACCGAATATCACACGAAGAATCTTTCTCTCAAAGCACCCCAGCCTGTTTTCATCCGATTGTGTCAGTGTCCACGCTTCTGCTCCATACAGCAGGACTGGGATGATAAGGGTCTTGTATAGTGTCTCCTTGGTCCTTTGAGAGAGGGCTTTACTACTAAGATGCCTTCTTAGCCCGAAGAAACAGCGATTGGCAAGAGTGATTCTTATACTGATCTCTTCACTAATGTTGTTCTGAGAGGTTATAGTGGAACCCAAATAGACAAAGTCCCTGACATACTCAAAGTTATATCTGTCCATTGTGAAATAACCCGACTTATTGCCGTGCTTTCCTTCCTATTAAGGAGAAGAGCAATCTCGGGGAGAGAATATAAAGAAAACAGTTAGGTATTCTTTTTTCAAACCTTTCTTTTTATTTTAGCTCTAGGGCCCGCTGTCTCTATGCTTTGGCTGCGACCTTTCGAGTTTAGAAAGTATTCTCTGACTGAAAACTAAAAATGTAATTTCTTTTATACAAAATTGGGTCTTCATTGACCACGTTCTTTTTCTTATTTATCTATTATGCATTTATGCATTTCCCCATAACATACTTTTATCTTGAACTATTGTGAAACTACCAAAAATGCATTGCTTTCCATATTGATAACCCAAAAAGATTCCACTTGAATTTCCTCATTCTTTCATCATATTAATAATCATCACAAATTCCAATTCTTTTGCAACATAATTTCTAGTCCATACAATTGAGTCGACTTGTCATTTGTCACCTCGCTCCACTAGCGTTATCAGCATTTTCTTTATTTTGGGATTTCCCTCAGTGCCCGCAATAGCAGTGCATTGCTTTGGGCATTAAAAATTGGTTATCGCTTACTCATAATTTGAATGCTTAGGCTGGCGCTTGATTTTGGACTCGACCTAGTGACGACAAACGACAAATGTATGTACTCGTAATCTGATGCCTTTGGAAAATTGAATGGTGGAAAAATATTGTGGCTTGCTTATGGGAATATCATATATGGAGGACTATACATAGTATGCTATTTGTTCTGTTGGCTTTACTTATGGGAAAATGCAATGAATGTTTTTGGCTTGCTTATGGCAATGAATGTAAGCAGATGAGGGTGAGAAAAATGTAGAGGGCCGGAGTGCACACTACTTCCTCCTCCCCTTCGAAAAAGAAAATTGATCTGTAAAAGGGCAATAAATATTGGCGTTATTAATTAAATCATACAAATGTAGTTCATATTATGTTTAAAATGTTTGCTTAAATTTTGTTGCTTAGCGGCTATATCATACAAAAATAGAAAATAAACTATAATATGGAATAACTATGGTTATAACATTATAAAAATGATATTAACATTGTCATCAAAATTTTTTTTTTATTTTATATAAAGGTTATTGAACGAATCTAAATAAAGTGCACGACTGGGTCGTACAAACTTGCTTTAATGTGTTCAAATGGTTTTGGGTGCTTGAGATTTTGGGAAAAAAGCGTTGAAAAAATCATATGAAATTTTATAAATCACTTGAAAATCAATACCTAAAACGTTTTTTAGAGAAAATGAAGTAAGCCATCAGGTTTCTTTTACGTTTTTGAATTTTGACGAAAATTTTTTTCAAAATCGTTGGACCAGTTTTTTTCAAAAAACAGTTTTTTTTGAAAAACTTTTCGAAAATATATTCCAAATTTTTTTTTTTGAGTATGCCAACTTCTAGCACTTTGTAGTTTTTATCAGAAAAATAAAATTAAAAAAATATAGATTAAACCGTTTTTGGAAAAAACAAAAGTTAAAAAAAAAAATTGAAACTTTTTTTAAAAACTCAAAAAAAAATTTTTTGGAAAAATTAACAATTTATATTATTTCGTTTATAAAAGGGCTTCTACATTAAAAATTTCATCGAAATCCGTCAAGTGGCTTACGAGAAAATCGGCTTTCAAAAAACCGGTCCTATGGGAGGTACCGTTATAAGACTTTTCCTGAAAAATCTATTCCAACCAAAACATAAAGTTTGCACAGAAAACATCATTCAGAAAGTTTTATCAAAATCGTAGGAGCCGATTTTGAGAAAATTTAATTTTTCACAAAAAATCGTATGGCAGGTACCGTTAGTTTTGGAGCTAGGATGCTAATTCCAAAAACCCCTCTGTAGGACGTCATAATAATACTATGTACCAAGTTTGAAGCAAATCGGTCCAGCCGTTTAGGCTGTAGGTAACTATACAGACAGACAGACAGACAGACAGACAGACAGAATTGTCGGACCCACTTTTTTCGACTTCTCTATCATCGTAATGTCATGTTTGATTGTTGGATTTTTTTTTTTTTTTTTTACGAATGCATAACTTGCCTTATAGTACCTATAATCGCAAGTAATAACTATGATTCTATGTTCAATATCTATAATTTTTGTTTTGGTTAAATATTAACTATTGGTCCATGTCGAGCGTCGGATATTGTGCCAGTGACGGTATGGTGCAGGCTTCCTTTACAAAACAAAAAATAAAAAAAAAATAAGTGCAGTGATTGATTGTGGTTCGTTTTAAAACGAACAAAATATTGTGAATAATGGGATTGTGCTCAGTTGTGTCACAAAAAATTAAAGTGTGCGCAGCAGTTCGTCGCGAGCGACAGGAGTATGGACAGGAAACTGTGTGTGTATCATCAGCAGGCAATGTACAAAACGGTACTTCATTATATAATAATGATCAATATGTACCAACCAGAATGTAAGTAGATCAATATAAATTGTTGTTGTTTTTCCCCTTTTTCAAACGGCGGCGACCGATGAAAATTCTTCGTCAAGACTCAAGAGAACAAGAGCAGGTAAGAATGTACATACGTATTCTCTCCTCAGAGCAAGAATACACACACACTTACGAGTTACGACTGATGTCATGAGCAGCGAGCCGGAGTGAAGAAATACGCAATCGCATAGATACACAAAACACATTACGTGTGTATGCGCAACTGTGACAAAGAGAAGGAGAAGAATGACAAATTTCGTCATTTGAAAAAAAAAACAACAAGAGCGCTCTTTCGAAGGAAAGAAAATTAAAAAAAAAAAACAACAAACACAACAACAACAATATCTACAATAATAATATTAACATATTTTACATTTTAAATAACATTTATTTAAAGCGAAAAAAGGATGAGCTGAAATATAGTCCTAAAACAGGACAAAGTAAATATTTGATTGTGTGAATGGTGGTGGTTTTTTGGATTATTTTGCGACGGAGCAGGTTTCTTTTTTTTCGCTTTATCTTTTCCCGTTGCATTGAATGTGCCCCGATGTGTGTGCAGTGTCTGTGAGCGATTTTGTTTTGTTTTCGGTGAATGATTGTTAGTGTGAAGGGGCAGGGGG